>CM056726.1:18091875-19325000 GCA_029844215.1 Przewalskia tangutica | reverse complement strand
AATAGGTTATTGCTCTTAATCCTCCTTTATAGTCAATCTTATCACCGAAAGGTAGAAGGGTTCTATATTGGGGTTGAGTGTTTATATTACCTTAACAGGAGTATAAAACGGCTTAGTTAATATGCTATCTCAAAATAGAAGAAGAACCATAATTAATTGCATTAACAAATAAGATGAGCGGATAGTTGAGGAGATTTGAAAGCCTTATTTCCACCATATTTGAAGTAAAACAAAGTAATTTAGTTAGCATTCATAAGTATAGTTATAAACAATTCATCAATCATCGGTTACCAAATAGATACCATAGAATATAATTTGAGAATTGGACACTAATCCCTGAGGACGATAACTCGGTCTTCTAGACTATATTACTTGTCACGACATGTGCACTTGCGTTAGTGTGTGCATAAATCGCGCATCAAGTTTTTGGCGCCGTTGCCGGGGATTGGCGTAGTTCAATATCATTTTATCTATTCTTAATTTCTAATTTGTTTTTTTTTTGTTTTTTTTATTACTATATTTTCTCTTTTTTTCGTGAAACCAGTGTGCCGTGATCCGTTTGTTGATTTTGATCTGTTGCAGGCATCTAGTTTATGCGAAGGAGAAGAGGAGCAGATACATTTGTTCCCTTCAACCCGGAGATTGAAAAGACGTGTAAACAGAACATGAGAAACCAACGAAGTTTGGCCTTAATAGCAATGGGGGGCTTGCAGAACAACAATGAGATGAACGAAGGGTTAGGTGATCATCAACCTAACCAAATGATGCCCCGGAGACTGCCAATGGATGTGGAAGAGAGGGTCCAGGTCCAAGTTGAGAGAAGCTTGGGAGATTATGTGCTGCCAAGGGTGAATGGAGCACAAACTTGCATCAGGCTCCCAGTAATAGGAGCAAATAATTTTGAAATCAAGCGTGCGATCCCGAGTACGGTGCGAATCATCGATTCGGAGGGTTGCCATCGAAGATCCTCACGTACGCATAGCGAACTTCTTGGAATTGTGTGCAACTTTCAAGTACAATGGCGCATCGACGCCGCTTATCCGACGAGGCTCTTTCCCTTCTCACTCAGGGATAGAGCGAAAGTTTGGTTGAATTCCTTGCCCACAGATTCGATATTCACATGGCAGGAGCTGACACAAAAGTTTTTAGTAAAGTTCTTTCCACCGTCCAAAGCCGCTAAGCTGAGAGGGGAGTTGAACAATTTTTATCAAGTTGATGGAGAGTCAATCTATGAGGCTTGGGAGAGATTTAAAGATTTGCAAAGGAAGTGTCCACATCATAGCATTGAGTTGTGGAATTTGATCCATATTTTCTACAATGGGCTAAGCGGGACTACCAGAACTATCATTGACGCAGCCGCAGGTGGAACTTTCATGAGAAAGACAGCACACTAAGCTCATGATTTATTGGAAAACATGGCCACCAATAATCATGTAACAGAGGACAGAGGGGTGAATGGAAGAAGAGCAATAAGAGTTCATGAGATTGATGTTATCACAACATTAAATGCACAAGTTGCTCTCTTGACCAAGCAACTGCAACAAAACACATTGTCAGTGAATGCAGTTCAAATGCCATTGAGTTGTGAGATGTGTGGAGGTCCACATACCTTTGATAGGTTCCCATCAGCAGATCCTAACAATATCTCGATCGAGCAAGCAGAATGCCAAGCAGTAGGGAATTATCAAAGGCCCCAGAACAACCCCTATTCAAATACCTACAATCCAGGGTGGAGGAATCACCATAACTTTTCATGGAGGTGTGATCAAGGACAGCAGAACCAATTTCGAGGTCAATACCAAAATCAGCAACCATTCACTCAGGCCTCATCTTCACAACAATTCAGTGCACCTGATCAACAAGAGAAGCCAGATGAGTTGAGAGCATCCCTGTTGACACTCACCAACTCACAGACCCAGTTCATGGAAGAGACCAGATCCTCTATCAGGAATTTGGAGACGCATGTGGGACAACTAGCGAAGATGGCAAACAACAGGCCACAGGGCACTTTTCCTAGCAATACAGAGATGAATCCCAGAGAACAGTGTCAAGCGGTGCAGCTGAGGAATGGAAAACAGTTAGAACATCTTACACCCCAGCCTGTGGTTAAACAGAGAGTAGATGCAGAGAGGGAGAGGGTTACTGAAGATCGCCCGATGTTAGAGAAAGCTCCAACAATCCCAGTGAAGGAATACACTGAGAGAATTCCTTACCCGCAGATATTTCAAAATAAAGTGGTTGATAAGCAATTCTCCAAGTTCTTGGAGATATTCAGAAAGCTACACATTAATATTCCATTCATTGAGGCATTGGATCAAATGTCTACTTATTTTAAATTCATGAAGGAAATTCTTGGGAAGAAGAAGAAGTTGGCGGAGTATGAAACGGTGGCACTGACAGAGGAATGCAGTGTCATCTTGCAGAAGAAATTGCCCCCCAAACTCAAGGATCCAGGGAGCTTCACATTGCACTGATTGGCGGTGACGTGTAATAGGGCCCTTTGTGATTTGGGGCTAGCATAAATCTTATGCCCTTGCATTTTTAAGAGGTTGGGGTTAGGTGAAGCCAAACGGCTGTGAGCTTGCGATTAGCGAGATGGGACAGTGGTGCATCCTGGGAACGATTGAAGATGTCTTAGTTAAGGTGGGAAAATTCTTCTTTCCTGCGGACTTCCTCATCCTTGATATGGAGGAAGATGATGAGATCCCCATCATATTGGGAAGACCATTCTTGGCAACCGGGAGAGCCCTAATTGATGTGGAGAAGGGTGAGCTGACACTTAGAGTGGAAAATGAAGAGATGGTGTTCAAGGTGTTCAAACACATCATTGAACCCCCAGTCATGAGCAAGTGCTTTGCGATTAGCATTTGACACATCGGTTGAGCTGAAGCAAAAGCAAGGGAAATAAGTCCGCCAAAACAGGTAAGTAATGCTAAACCTCCTCTTGAAAAAAAAAAGAAAAAGCGAGAAGGAAGAGAACAATGTTGATGAAATGGATAGGCTGTGGGGTTAATCTACCCCATGCCTCTTGAGTAAAGAACTTGCGTCCGGCTAAAAGACGTTAAAGACAGCGCTACTTGGGAGGCAACCCAAGGTTATTTTATTTAATTTAATTTAATGCAATTAGTTTTTACTTAGAAACGATCTCACGGAGGTATTGTTTACATGTTGTGATGACAGTGCAGGCCAAAATCGGAAAAAATCAAAAGAAAAGAAAAATCGGCCCAGTACGCATGATTCTGAGGCCGCGGCGCCAAAAGTCCAGAAGAGCTCTGAAGTTTGGGCGCCGCGGCGCCAAATCAGAGCGCCACGGCGCTGGAAGTTCAGAGGGTCGCAGAAGTTTGGGCGCCGCGGCGCCGCGACGAAAAATCTGAATTTTAAAGGAGCCCTAATCCGATTTTCCTCTCTCCAAATCAAAACCCAAACCTTTCCTCTCTCCAAAACCCACAAAATTAACCCTTTTACCTAAAAATCTTCCACAAACTAAACTCAATCACAACCAAAGTACTTAAAATCCTTACACCCTTAACCATCTTAAACAACAACCCTCATTCCGTTGCCTCAATACATCATTAGGAACAAGAAAATCTTGAAGAACACCGTCCAAGGTAACCTTTATCACTTTTCTTGAAATCTTCAATACAATCAGGGGAGGTAATAGGTGGGGAGGTGCTTTATTGGTGGAAGGTGTGTGGTGTGTTAAAGTTGGGTGTGAGATTTCGCGGAAGATTATACGAAGTGAGCGTGGGGTATTGTACCGGAGCTTTGAGTGAAGTGTGGGGGTTGAAGAGTGTCAGTAGCTGATTACACTGTGTGTTGATTGGTTTGATTGATAGTGTTGGGTAATATCACTGAAACAAAGGAAACGCTGCCGAATTTATCTAAAAATGTCTGCCAAGAAGAGGAGAGCTTCCACATCCACCTCCGCCCCTCAATATGATACCACTAGGTTTGTCAGTCAAAAAACTGAAGATAGATATCACAAACTTAGTACTAGACCATTGATCCCTAATAGAGAAATGGAGTACCAAAGGGAGTCATTTGAGGAGGGATATGCCTATGAGCCTATTCGGGCGATGATAGAGGTCATGGAGTGGGAGATTTGTTAACCCAGAAAGAATAGCACTGCAGAACACTATAATGGTGAAAGAATTTTATGCTAACTATCCAGAGAGAGAGGATGGTAGATGCTTTGTGAGGGGTCGGTATGTGCCTGTGACGGCCGAAGTGGTGAATGTGCTATTAAAAACAGCCGATGTTGAAGAAAGAGGTGACGATCAGAGCTATTTCAGAACTTGGTCTAGAGACACCAACAACATCGACTGGGATGTCGTCGCAAGCACATTATGCTACCCTGGGGCTGAGTATGATACTGCAAGAAATGGATCAAGAGGACTAAGCATATGTTAGTTCATCAAAACAGCCAAGGGTTGGTTATATTTCGTCAGTGCCCGCTTAATTCCATCGATGCACTTCACCAGAGTGCCAACAGATAGAATAAAAATGATATATGGAATCATGTTAGGGAAGACGATTGATGTTGGGACGGAAATATTGCAAAACATTGGAGAAAGCAGTAGGTTGGTAACGACAGGTGGGTTGGGACATGACTCACTTATTAGCAGCTTATGCTCCAGACATGGGGTCCCAACCCTACCCACTGATACATATGAGAAAGGTCAACCTCCTGTGTCATATGGGATAGTGCATTCCTTCCCAGACCCAATCCCTCCAGCAGCAGCACGAAGGAGACCAGCACCAGCAACAGCACCAGCAGAGGCTGCCATGGATGAAGATGAGCCTGAGACAGAGGCTCAGCATGAAGCAGGAAGCAGCCAGCAGCAACCCCCAGAATTAGAACCTCCAGTGCCTATAATGGAGCAGTTGCTCATGAACCAGAGGAGGATGATGCAGAGCTTTGACATAATGATACAAGGTCAACAGGACCTGAGGCAAGGACATCAAGAACTAAGGCAGGTGCAACAACAGTTGCATCAGAGATTTGATGAGATGAGTTCATTGTTCAACCAGTGGTCCATGCATTATCCGCCGCCACCGCCACCACTTTAAACCAAGTTTGTAAGTTGTCCTGTTTTCTTTAATTTTTTTATTTTTTTGAGTCTTGCACACATTGGGGACAATGTGTGATTTAAGTTTGGGGGTGTCTTATTGTTTTTTGAGTCTTTTTGATTTGTTTTGTGTATAGTTTTAGTATTTTTGAGTCAGATTTTTTTTAAAAGATCATGCATGTTGTAGTTACTGGAATCGCCTAGTGAAGTAAGGTTGAATAGTCTAATGGAATTAGAAGTAACCATCTAAACACTTAAGTTAGATATGCCAAAAATTCATGAAATCAGATTATTTGGGGTATCTTGCTTGACTTGTGCATTGTTTATGATTAAACCTATGTGTATGATTGCTTTCTATTTGAGGCGAAATAATTAGAATATGCATGTTAGGGAGATGACTCAGACATTTCTTTGTTAGCCCTTTATTACCATTTTTGCTTATCCCTGACATTCAAATTATATCCCTAGTCAGCCCCATTTGAGCCTAAAAATAAGATTTTTTCTTTGACACCCTATAATTCCACACTTGTGCCATAAGTGAAAAATTGAGGTGATTGGAATATAAAGTGTTAAAAAAGAGACAAAAAGAGTGAACAATTTTGATGCACCCCAATGAAAAAGTAATAATAAATAGGCAAAAGCCTAAGTTTGGGGGTGCCTGTTATTCATAATATACCTCATTCTCTCAAAACAAAAGAGGGGAAAGATAGGTATGAAGTGAAGAAGGAAATAAAAAAAAATGGAAGAATTTAAAGCAAAAGAGCTTATGATACATAAATTGAGCCCAAATGCCTATTTTTACCTACCCATGCCTAAGCCTACATTACAACCCTGAAAAGCCCTGAAGATCTCTTACATGTGTACCCATGATTAGTGGAGAATAGCAAGTAAACATGCCATATGATTTTGAAATTAACATGCATAGTTAGGTATTCTTACTTCCATTGAGCATGATTAAATTGAGGTTGCGAAATATCTGACTTGAAGTGTTTAGAATGCTAAAACAATCCATGTTATATGTTCATGCATATTATTCTACTAACCTTCATGCTTTTCTAAGTAACAACGATGCAACAATTTGATCAATGTCTTTGAGTCATTTTATTTTCTTTTCGTTCGTGTCTTTATTTCTTTCTTTTGATCTTTGCTCGAGGGCGAGCAAAGGTTAAGTTTGGGGGTGTTTGATCGGTGTATTTTATATACACCATTTGAGTCATTTTTAGTTAGTCTTTTGCCTATTTTTGTACAAATACGTGTGTCTTAGGATAAATTTTCTTTCTTTTGAGTCATAATGGTTTAAAGTGACTCATTGGCGAAAAGGAGCAAAAAGATGGTAGAAACAGAGGTTCCAGAGCTAAGAAAGCTAGAAAGTTGGCGAAGCAAGGGCAGAAAGCAGTGGCGCATGACGCCCAACCAGCGATGTGAGCGCCACAGCGCCCAAAATACAGAGAACTGCAGGAGTTTCGGCGCCGCGGTGCCAGTTACAGGGCTGCGGCGCCGAGGCGGGAATTCTATCAAATTCGAATGGGAATGGGCCAAGGCCTAGAAGGAAAACTGGGAGAATGATTTGGAGGCTATAAAAAGGAGTTTTTATGTCAGAATTAAAGGTTCCAAACCCTTGTAAATTCATCACAACCTTGGAGATCAAGATTGGAGACAACTTTTGTGTAGTTTCTTTATTCTTTATTTTATTTCTTTGTAGTTTATGTTGGATATTAGTTTAGTTCTTGGCATGTCTATGGCTAGAAACTAACTTAATTTAGGGCTCTCCATATCAAATCACTTGAAACTCATTCTTATGAATTAATGCATGTTGTGGTTTCTTCTTATCATTGTTTAGATTTGTTCAATAGTTGTCTTGAATGTTTGGTAATTAATTGATCACTAATTATCATAATCTATATGATTTCTAATCGAAAGCCGAAAGGGGAGATTGTGAATATGCTATAGTTGAATAAACATAGGTTAAATCGTGGACGAAAGTACCCCGATACTTGTGTAGTTTAATAGGTGTTACACCCCGTAATTCAGGTCATGCAATGAGAACGTACGACAGGAGTTAATATTTAAAATTTTAGAAAGATAGGTTGTCAGAATGATTCGAACGGGTTTTAGTCAACTTTGGAGCGGCATATCTCCTAGTTCATTAAGAGTTTGTAGGTGTTTCAAAGGCCTAGCATGTAGTTCGAAGAGTCTAGTTCCAAACGCAACCAACCGTTCGTCGATAGGACATCGGAGTAGAAAGTTATGGAGGTTACAAGTTCAGTGCGCAGTCGAGCAGAAAAGCAACATCGGTCAGGGGCCACAGCGCCGGATAAACTGAGAAAACGCTGGAGATGCAGCGCTGCGGCGCCGGACAGCAGGGCCGCGGCGCCGGAAGTTCTGAAGGGGTGCAGAGGTTTCAGCGCCGCGGCGCCGAGGCGCAGGCCGGAGTTTTGGCGAAACGAGAAAATCAGATATTTTCTTTTAAAAAGGCCATGGGCGGGGGACACGGGCCCCCCCCCCCCCCCATCTGATTTTTGCATGTCCTATTTATTGACCAAGTCTTGAAGACTTGGTCATTCTTCAAAGCTCATCCTTCTCTCTAAAATCTCTCTTCCTTCTCTCTAAATTTCCTCTCCCTTCTCTCTAGAAGTTCAAGAAGAAACCTAAGCTTAATGAAAAATCTGAAAAGGTGGTAAGAAGGAAACATGTTGACAAGCTTGTAGGAGGATTGTGGAAAGGAGACAAGTGGATTTTGTTTGACTAAATTTTGGGTAAGCTCTAAGGTAACAATCCTTTCTCTTTTGCTAGTAAATTGGATTGCATGTGTGGAAGAAAGGATTTGTAGTTGTCAATATTACCTTTAGACATATTGCATGTAGAAATTAGATAAGAATTTGGATTAAAAAGGAATTGGATAAGAAGTTGTGTTGTTATACCTCAAAAATTGTCAAGTTAGACTTTGTAGTTTGTATGAGTTGTTGTATATTGTGGGACAGAATTTTACACGTCCAAGTTAGGCGTGTAATCCCCTTTGTGTTGATTGGATTGTTGAGCCTTAAAGGTGGCGTGTTGGGTTATTGGATTCGACCTTGAAAAAGGTGGCAAAGTATGTAGAAACAAAGGAAGTGCTGTCCAATTTTCCGTAGGAATAAAAGACTTTTCAATTAGAATGTTCTACGTTGAAGATAGAGGCTAATGGACGTATTATGGTCATTATAGGTTGACATACTACGAGTGATATATTGGACTTGCAAGTGGATTGACCCGAAGAGATATGTGAAACTCTCTTATCTCTTGAGCATGAGTAGTTGTACTTATATAGTACGGTAGACGTACAAGACCTTGATTTCCCTTACTTGTTTTAAGAATGACCAAGTTTGGTAAGTAAGGGGATTAACTCACTTCTTTAAAATGTATTAATAATGTCTTAAGTTTTCAAAGTTAAAGGACTTGAAGTGTTTTAAGTATATGATACTTGTTTCGTTTTAAAAGTATAAGTCCCTTGGATATAGGGAAATGTATTTGACTAATGTATAAAGTTAATATAACGACTTTATGGGAAGTTGGTTATATTGGATTTATGGAAGGTTAACAAAAGAAAGATTTACTCTAAGCAAGGTAAGTACGGATAAATGATTTGAACTTGTGAAAGACAAATTGATTTTAAGGCATTAAGTGCCTAAGGTTTTAAAGGAAATGAAGTCACTTGATTTAGAAACCTATTACATTTCTAAAAGGAAATGTGACTTGTCTTGAAAAGTAGTCGTGACTTGATACTACGGTTATTAGTATCTTGGAAGTTTTACATAAAAAAGAGTCAGTCTTAACGAGGTTAGAGGTACGTGGTACTTCGGATTAGATTCTCCGGATTTGATGAAGCAATAAGAAGGTGCTTTAAGGTCATAAAAATGAGATCCATTTTGTATATTAATGAAAGTCTAAAGAAATTACGAAGTTTACTTGGACGTACCGACAGTGATGTGGGATTTCCACGGGTATGCTTCCATTGTCTTAGTATGAGTTTACTTGGACATACCGACAGTGATGTGGGATTTCTACGGGTATGCTTCCATTGTCTTAGTATGAGTTTACTTGGACGTCGCAAGCGGTGATGTGAGATTCGCGGGTATGCTTCCATTGTCGTAGTATGAGCTTACTTGGACGCAAGCGGTGAGGTGGGATTCCACGGTATGCACCTCGACATGCTTACGATGAGGATTCGAGGCATGCAATATGAGTTTACAGGACGCAAGCGATGATGTAGGATTCCACGGGTATGCTTCCATTGTGGTTGATCCTTGGACATGCTTACGATGAGGGATTCCAAGGCATGCACCTTGGACATGCTTACGATGAGGGATTCTGAGGCATGCGACCTGGATGCGGGTTAAATTCCCGGATACGATTATTACCCCATGGACTAGCTCCCCATGAAGTCATGTACCCGAGATGAGGGATACCACGGGCATGAGATATGTATATATACATGTGTTGTATGTGTGTACGCCGATAGTGAGGTAGGATGCCACGGGCGCGTCACATGGTTAGCTTTTATACCTAGTGGTCGGCAGTGATGGGGGATACCACGGGTGCGTTTCGATGTTTGAGGGTTGGTGTTCATAGCCCTGGTGTGACTATGGTTCATATGTTGAGACAGGCTGTACAGGGTAAAAAAAACTGACTTTCATTACTTTCACTTCGGTAAGGCACAATGTACTGTTAATTTGGTATCATACATGTCATCAGCTTTATTTTAGACTATTATGATTTAAATACTGATGCTGATTTACATACTTGGTGCGTGTTGTCTCGACCTCCTTGAAGTGCGTTGATCTGCGCGAGTTGAGGTGCATAGCTCGCTGATCCGCACTCTCAGGATCACTGTTCGGTTCTTGGAAAGCTCCATTCCTATGGAGGCTTTATCTTTTGGTACGGTTCCCTGAGGTTGTAGACTTTTGTACATTCATGGGGTATGGCGGGGCCTGTCCATACGATTGTTATGTAAACTCTTGAGGTGCTGTAGTCATACCTTGTGGGTCACTTTATATTTTTTTGAGGTAACGCTTTGGTTATATGTCGGGAAGGTGGCCCTATCGGCTAACCTATTATTTATTTCATTGTTAAGTTTATGTATGTTCCGCTGATTATCTCTGACGTATACCAGTCGCGGGCCCGGGGTCGGGTCGTGACAAAGTGGTATCAAAGAAGTTAGTCCTCGGAAAGTGTCTACAGACCGTGTCTAGCAGAGTCTTGATTATCGGTGTGTTGTGCACCACATCTATAATCAGGAGGCTGCAAGATATTTAGGATTGGTTTCCATTCTTTTACTCGATGATCGTGCAATAGAGCTATGTTATAGATTGAACTCCCTCTGACATATTTTTATGTATCAGTCATGCCTCTACGCAAGGAACCGCGGCCCAGAAGGGCAAGGCGGTGAGGAGCCGCAAGTAGGGCCTTGAGAGGTTACTGAGGCACATGCCCGTCTTTACGAGTGATGTTTGGACGGCGAAGTTCCACAGCGTCGCCAGCCCAGCAGAGTTGGGCGGCGGCGTAGTTACTAAGACGCGGTACACGAGCCTTCCACGGCCGAGCGAGTATAGGATTACTGAGAGCGGTCAGGTTGTTGACTAGCATTGTGGCGGCGGCGCGCGAGGCCGTGCTAACCCTATTGCCGACAGTTTAAGGATTCAGAACTTTTTGAGTTGTAATCCACCTGAGTTCTATGGTTCGAGGTCTGAGGAGGATCCTCCGGAGTTCATTCGGCAGGTGCAGCGGACTATGCAGGTGCTTAGGGCCTCGGAGACGGAGTCCGTTGTGTTAGCTTCTTACCGGTTACGCGATATTGCGTTGAACTTGTTTGAGGCATGAGTGTTGTCTAGAGGTGTGGGTGCTCCTCCAGCTGTTTGGGATGAGTTCACGGAAGCCTTCCTCGGTCACTTTTTGCCTCCTAAGACGAGGAGAGCCCGCCTGGATAGGTTCTTGGCATTGAGACAGAATGGAAGGACCATCAGGGAGTACAACCTGGAGTTTGATTCATTGGCCAGGTATGCGCCCACTATTGTGGCGGACATGGCGGACAGAGTTCACCGCTATGTGATGGGGCTAGACCGTTATATGGTTCTTGCGTATGCAGGGTAGCTCTTCAGTTAGGTATGGATAGTGCCAGGATGCAGGCGTATACACAGGGGATTGAGGACAGGGAGAGTGAGGCGGCCAGTCGGCCCGGCCCGAAGGCGATCACAGGAGGTTTCAGATAGCTTTAGGTGGGCGGCCTCGGCGGGAAGGTGGAGTCTACATTGGCCCGACACAGAGTGCCCCTTCCCGGTCTTCCGGAGGGTGGTTTGACCGCCGCAGATATTCGGGAGCAGGTCAAGGCTCCATGGCGGCAGGTTCACAGGCGTCCGAAGATAGTAGGCAGGGGAGGCCACCTTTGCCTCGGTGTGGTCACTGTGGTAGATCTCATTTTGGGGAGTGACGGACTAGGTCGACAACTTGTTATGCTTGCGGCCAACAGGGCCATTTGGCGAGAGACTGTCCGACCAGAGGTGACACTGGTGGTATAGCACAGTCTATTGGATCAGTTGCGGGTTCTTCACCTTCAATGGCTAGGCAGGATGTTCATGCGTGAAGGCGCGGCGAGAAGTCGTGGTAGCGATTCGATTTTAGCGGTCCTTTGACCCGCCTATGTGATGTCAGGTATATCTTTGACCCTTTAGAGATTAGTATGCATGATAGGATTGTTGTATGATTTAATGTCATGAACGGAGGATATTGAGACTATGTACATGTGATAGAATAAGTTGGTAGATACGAACAGGCAATCCTGTGAGGCCGTGAATGGGAGTAAGTGGTGATGGTTCACACTTTAGATTCATTTTCCTGTTTGACTTACGATGAATGGATATGCGTGTGCGATATCTTAGGGTCACAAGTGGCATAATAAGGTCCCATTAAGCGTGAAGTACGAGGATGTACCGATGAATATTAGATTGGCTCCAAAATAACATTCGGGGATGAATGTTTCTAAGGGGGAGAGAATGTTACACCCCGTAATTCAGGTCATGCTATGAGAACGTACGACAGGAGTTAAGATTTAAAATTTTAGAAAGATAGGTTGTCAGAATGATTCGGACGGGTTTTAGTCAACTTTAGAGCGGCATATCTCCTAGTTCATTAAGAGTTTGTAGGTGTTTCAAAGGCCTAGCATGTAGATCGAAGAGTCTAGTTCCCAACGCAACCAACCGTTCGTCGATAGGACATCGGAGTAGAAAGTTATGGAGGTTACAAGTTCAGTGCGCAATCGAGCAGAAAAGCAACATCGGTCAGGGGCCTGGCGCGGCCGGAGCGAACGCAGCGCGGATAAGCGAAAACGCTGAAGATGCAGTGGCGCCCGGACAGCAGGCGGCACCTAAGTTACGAAGAAGTGCAGAGGTTTCAGTAGAGGAGTTTTTGGCGGAAAAATGATTAAAATCAGCTATTTTCTTTTAAAAAGGCTATGGGCGGGGGCCAAGTGTCCCCCCCCCCCCCCCCCATCTGAATTTTGCATGTCCTATCTATTGACCAAGTCTTGAAGACTTGGTCATTCTTCAAAGCTCCTCTTTCACTCTAAAATCTCTCTTCCTTCTCTCTAAATTTCCTCTCCCTTCTCTCTAGAAGTTCAAGAAGAAACCTAAGCTTAATGAAAAATCTGAAAAGGTGGTAAGAAGGAAACATGTTGACAAGCTTGTAGGAGGATTGTGGAAAGGAGACAAGTGGATTTTGTTGGACTAAATTTGGGGTAAGCTCTAAGGTAACAATCCTTTCTCTTTTGCTAGTAAATTGGATTGCATGTGTGGAAGAAAGGATTTGTAGTTGTCAATATTGCCTTTCGACATATTTCATGTAGAAAATAGATAAGAATTTGGATTAAAAAGGAATTGGATAAGAAGTTATGTTGTTATACCTCAAAAATTGCCAAGTTAGACTTTGTAATTTGTATGAGTTGTTGTATATTGTGGGGCAGAATTTTACACGTCCAAGTTAGGCGTGTAATCCCCTTTGTGTTGATTGGATTGTTGAGCCTTAAAGGTGGCGTGTTGGGTTATTGGATTCGGCCTTGAAAAAGGTGGCAAAGTATGTAGAAACAAAGGAAGTGTTGTCCAATTTTCCGTAGGAATAAGAGACTTTTCAATTAGAATATTCTACGTTGAAGATAGAGGCTAATGGACGTATTATGGTCATTATAGGTTGACATACTACGCGTGGTATATTGGACTTGCAAGTGGATTGACCCGAAGAGGTATGTGGAACTCTCCTATCTCTTGAGCATGAGTAGTTGTACTTATATAGTACGGTAGACGTACAAGACCTTGATGTCCCTCACTTGTTTTAAGAATGGCCAAGTTTGGTAAGTAATGGGATTAACTCACTTCTTTAAAATGTATTAATAATGTCTTAAGTTTTCAAAGTTAAAGGACTTGAAGTGTTTTAAGTATATGATACTTGTTTCGTTTTAAAAGTATAAGTCCCTTGGATATAGGGAAATGTATTTGACTAATGTATAAAGTTAATATAACGACTTTATGGGAAGTTGGTTATATTGTGTTAGACCCCGTAGTTCTGAACCTACGTATGAGAGCGTACGAAAGCATGTAGGACTTAAATTTTCAAAGGATAGGTTGACGGATTATTCCGGGCGGGTTGTAGTCAACTTTGAGGCGGGTTATGACCCGATTCGTTGAGAGTTCCTAAGTATTTTAAAGGCCTAGGACGTAGTTCGTTGAGTCTTGATTCCAACGCAACCAACCGTTAAATCGATAGGCGTCGAGTAGAAAGTTATGAGAGTTACAAGTTCAGCGATCGGGCGAAATGCGTTCGAGCAAAGCGGCAGGCGCGGCGCCGTATGCGAACGCGGCGCCTAAAATCTTGAGAGGTCGCGAAGTTGCAGCGCCAGGTGCGGAACGAGCCGCGGCAGCGGAAATTTGGGCGGAAAAACTT
The DNA here is from genome assembly GCA_029844215.1 of Przewalskia tangutica. Lineage (NCBI taxonomy): Eukaryota > Viridiplantae > Streptophyta > Magnoliopsida > Solanales > Solanaceae > Przewalskia > Przewalskia tangutica. The sequence continues at coordinate 19,310,967 of CM056726.1, read as the reverse complement.
AGAAAATCGATTTTTGTTTTAAAAGAGACCGTGGGAGGGTGACAAGTGTCCCCATCCGATTTTACATTGCATGCAATATATTGACCAAGACTTGGTCATTGTCTATCTTTCATCTTCTCTCTCTCTCTCAAATTGCTCCTTCTCTCTAAAAACCCAAGAAAAATCAAAGTTAAGAACAAGAAAAGGAAGCTTGTAGCTAGCTTGTTGGCATTGTTGTGGTAGTGTTCTTGGCAGGAAGCTAGCAATATTTGGAATAAGTTTTGGCTAAAACTTTAAGGTAACATTTCTTCCTTTAAACTTAGTTCTAGTGTTGCATGCTTAGAAGCAAGATCTTGTGGTAGTAAAATAATGCACTTAGAGTCTTTGCATGCAAGTAAATGTGGTTTGGATATGAAGAATGGGTTAAGAAGAACAAATGAGCTTGTTGTAGCCTAAAAACTACCTTAGAATTGTTAAGTGATTTGTTGTAAACTTATGAGGCAGAATTTTGGGTGTGAAATCCTTTGAATTGTTGGATTGATTGAGCCTAAAATGTGGTGTTTTGATGATAATTTCGGCCTTGAGAAAGGTGGCAAAGTGAGTAGAAACAAAGGAAATCTTTGCCCGATTTTTCTTAGAATTTAGTGACTTTGAACTTGGATTGTTCTACATTAAGATTAGAGGTTAATAAGCGATATCATGACTATTATAGGTTGAAATATTACTTGCGGTAGTTTGGACTTGGCAAGTGGATTGACCAAAGAGGTATGTGAAGCTTTCCTATCTCTTGAGCATGAATAGATGAAACTATGTAGTATGCAGTGACGTCTGAGATTTGGTGTTCTTACTTGTTTTGAGTATAAAATGACTTTCGTTTTAAGAATTATAAGTCCCTTAGTTAAGGAAAAGTATGATTTTTACTAAAGTATAGAGTTAATATAACAACTTTATGGGAAGTTGGTTTATTAGCTTCATAAAAGGTTAATGAGAAGGATTTACTCTAAGTAAGATAATTATATGAAGAGGCAAATTGATTTAAAGGCATCAATTGCCCAAAGGCTTTATGTATAAAGAAGAGTCACTTTTGAAAGAGTTGAAGTATGTAGTACTTGGGTTAAATTCGGTGTTCTTTTATTAAAGATATGGTTAAGTGCCTTAAGTAAACTAAAATGAGAGAGTATGTGAACAAGACTAAAAAGAAGTTATAAGTTTTCTTAACTTATTATTATTATGATATGATGTGATTTGAGATAGGGTAAGAGTATATGCGAGCAAGCCCCAAGATCGTCATACCACCTCCTTCGGTGTAGAGTATGCGAGGCGGCCCAAGATCGCCATACCATCCTTCAGTGTAAGAGTATATCGAGGCGTAACCAAGATCGTTATACCATCCGCACGAGTATAAGAGTATATCGAGGCAAACCCAAGATCGTTATACCATCCGCTCAGGTGTAAGAGTATATCGAGTCTGACCCAAGATCGTTATACCATCCGCCGGGGTAGAGTATATCGAGGAAAGTCCCCAAGATCGTTATACCACATTCAGTGGATTTGCTACCCATGATGCGAGGAATACCTCATGCGAGTCCTTATGGGCTTACGCGGGTGAAATAGTCCCACGCCGTGGTACAATGACGTCACGAGAGTACCGTGCGGGTCCACAGGACTATCACGGGTGAAATAGTCCCGGGAGTAGGGTGCTTATTGATACTACGGGCGAGGTACCTGTTTTGATCCTAAGTCCCTATTTTATGCGATTATATATATATATATATACACTTCACTCTCATTGTTAGTAAGGCACGATAAAAGGTATTTTATTGTCTTTCATGACTCAACTTGCTTTTAGACTTATGATATCATATTACGATATTTTCCCAGCTTTACATACTTGGTACGTATGGTATCGACCCGCTTCCGGGGCTGCATTCATGCCGCGGTAAGGGTAAGCGATTGAGGATCCTCGTTCCAGGATCACTATCCCTGTCGAAGCTCCATTCCTCGGAAGCTTATTTATCGGTACGGATATTCCACGATGCTATAGGTATTTTGTACATCCGAGGTATGGCGGGGCCTGTCCACGATTGTTATCTTTAGAGTGCGTGGCCACCTATATATTTTGGACTATAAGAACCGGTGGTATTATAAATACTTTGTTTAAGTATGTTTATGGAAAGCGACCTTATCGGTGGCGATTATGTTTACCCTTTTATGAAGTTATGTGTTGTGTTATGTTCATTGCTATTCTCGACATATACGGCGGGGTACCCAAAGAGGTACTAGTCGCGGCCGAGTCGGTCGTGACAAAAGTGGTATCGAGCGATTAGTCCTCGGAAAGTGTCCACACCGTGTCTACAGTAAGTCTTGATTATCGGTGTGTCGTGCACCACATCTATAATCGTGAGGCTGCAGGATATTTAGGATTGGTTTCATTCTTTCACTCTAAGATCGTGCAATAGAGTGAGTTATAGGTTGAATCTCCCGATGTTTTCCCTTATGTATCGAGATATGCCTCGCAGGCAACCGCGACCAGAAGGCAAAGCGGTGAGAGTCGCTAGTGGGACGCGGAGAGAGTCACGAGGCACAGCCCGATCCTTACGAGAGATGATGTTCAGGCGGCAAGTTCCACGTCGTCGCCCGGCCTCGGCGAGTTCGAGGCGTGGACGCGGCTCACGAGACCGCGTACGAGCCTCGATCCGCGAGCGAGTGCGGTCCGAGGTGGATTACGAGAAACGGTGATTCTTGGCAGCATAGTGGCGGCGGCCAAGCGAGAAGCGGCGACCCAACCTGGCCGACGGTTCTGGATTCGGGATTTCTTGGGTTGTCACCCACGAGTTCTATGGTTCGAGATTCGATGAGGATCCGCAGGAGTTTGTCAAGCGATTCTGACGGACCATGCACGAGTTCTTAGGGCATCGAGATCGAGTGCATTATACTAGCTTCTACCGGATTCTGCGATATTGCGTTGAACCGGTTTGAGTCATGGGTATTGTCGGGTGAGGATGCTCTTCCGGTGATTGGGAGGAGTTCACGAGGCGTTCTAGACCACTTCTTGCCTCACGAGGTGAGAGCCAGCGTGAGATAGGTTCTTGACCTTGAGACGGGACGGGAGGACTATCGGGAGTACACTGAGTTTGACTCCTTGGCGGATGCACACACCATTGTAGCTGATATGGCAGACAGGGTTCATAGATACGTGATGGGGCTAGACCGTCACATGATTACTGCTTGCTTAGGAGTGGCACTTCAGCCAGGGATGGATGTAACACCCCATTTTAACCGGAGTCGGAACGGGATTACTGCTACATGGTTGGATTCCTGAAATGTTATTTAAGGAGTCGCCACCTAATTATTATAGTGAATTAGGACACTTAGTTTATTGCAATAAAAATACTGCAATTGACTTCCATTTAATGGTCTGCGAAATTAGTGAGATTCTGGATCAGGGTTCTTTATTATCCTAAAGGGAAGGGGTTAGGCATCCTTTAAGATCCGCTAACTTGCGGTTGTTCGTTCAAACCTAGGTTAATTATTTATTGCTCTTTTATTCTAATTATTCTAAGCATTTTACATAATTTACAATTAAAATAAAATACAATGCAAAATAATAAAACATGAAATTAAATACAATATAAAATAAACTCCGGGGCATTCTTTTTGAAATGCATCTCCGGATACCTGCATAAACACTTAGTAAAAGTATTAGTAATAGAATACATAAATTTTTAAATAATAGCAAAAATTAACAAACAAAGCAAATAAATCCGTCTTTTGTACAGGGGAGGCCTTGGAAATCAGACGGGGATTCCTTCATTGGCCAGTATTATTAAAAGCAATAAAATAAATAAAACTTTCGGATCCGCGCCAAAACAGTAATAGTTTTAAACACGGAGGGCTCAGATATGTAAAAAATATAAAGTAGGACAGCCTAAACAAGTGCGGCTGCGAGAATTCGCCTTGCCAAGCACATGTTGGTTATCCGGTGTAAGTGGAAGAAATCATCCTTGCCCAGAAAGCTTCATTTATTTTATTTTCCGTCTTTGCAATGGAGGCCTCAAAATCGACGGATAACTTTTTCATCGCCAATCGGTGTAGTATCATGTTCAAATCACCAATACCACGATGTAATAAGTTGTTCAAATCGGTTCAATGAAAGAAATAAAGAATCAGTCCATTCACTTGTTAAAACCAAGCCAGTAAACCAGCGACCAACAACTCAAAGGAACAAAGTGATCAAAATGGTCCAAAACAGTAATCGGGCACGGGAGAGGTCGCCGAAAATTTCAGAACATACCCAAAATCAGTCTAAAAACATTAAACGATGGCGAAAACAGTAGTCCATGGCCTCAAAATACTTCAGCAAAAATGGCCACAAATCTTGTTCAGTTAAGCGTCTCTCATCACGCTGAATGGAATATCTGTTTGTGTCCTCTCCAGAAGTGCCATCCTGAAATGAAAAAGTAATGGTAATATAAGTAAATGACTATACCGCGTATGCGTGGAGTGATATCATATTCAAGCTCTGTATCCTTGCTTGCAAGGGTATAGGCTTGAGAAGGAAAGTTCAATAAAAGCTCGCAGAATGCTTTCAAGCCACGATAATGTATGGAGAACAAGAAAAAAATGTATATTCATATAACTGTTTTTTCTCTTTCTGTTCTTTTTCTTTCTTTTTTTAAATTTTGGTGAGAAGGTGGAGAGAAGAAGACACCTTCAAACATCAAAATTCTAACTACATTCCCACAAAGAAAAACAGAAGCTTTGTCGATATGCTACTAACTCTGAAGCATCTAATGCAGGGGATAATTGTATTAGCTAGAACACATCATATCTATTAAACACGTCTTAAGCCAACAAGATCAAGCATTTAAACCAGCTAGACAACCTAATACTAAATCAGTTTGAATCAGACACATAATTAATTAAGTTATATACTTAATAACAATCATCTTAAATTAATTTATTTAGTCAACACAGGTTTCAAACTAGCATTATGAACACTATGTTGATTACACCAGACCCTACTTTACTAATCAGACCCTACACTATCATATCATAAACTTCTTAACACATCTAATAACTCAAACATGCTTAAATGACTAAGTAACAATAATACATATTATAAAACACAATTTAAACAGGAAAATTAAAAAGGCATTAAAATTATCTTGTGTGGAGGCAGTCGAAAGGTCGAATGAGAGTCTATTCTTCACTCCGAATCTCAAACTCGGAAATCACACGAAATATGGATGAATTTTAGTTGTGAGTGACCAATTACACTAGATCTGGGTTCTGTAAGAGGACTGAATCCCAATTTAACCAATAATGTAACAGACTTGGATGTCTGTTACGATGGAATCGCAGAGAATGACGGGAAAAGGAAAGAGGGGAGAGAGCGGGGGGGTGGTCGACGGGAGAGTGAGGGGTGAAAGGGTGAGAAGACGAGGGGCCGAGTGAGATTTGAGGTTATTTGTGCGGCTAGGGTAATAGAGAGGCGCGTGAGACAAGGCTGCGAGGTTTTGAAAAAAAAATAAAACTGAGAGAGAGGGAAATGTATATTGCGGCTGCTTTTTTTTTTGTGTTGGGGGGGAAAGTTTAATATATAGGGGTGGGTGTTAGGGTTTGGTATTTGGGGGGGGGGAAAATAAAAGTGGGGTATTGTTTTGGGGGGGAAAATGAAAAGAGAGTGTTTGGATGAAATTAATAATAGTGTTGGATTTGACTGATCCAAATTGTGTCTCGATCGATGGTGTGAAAAAAATGCAAGGCTGGTTAATTATTTAAAAGACAATTATTTAAAAAAAAGATGCAAGATTATTAAAATTCAAATGCCGATACAATAATAATAAAATGCAATTTTAAAGACATGTTTAATGCCTGATTAAAAGTAAAAATGCGGTGCCGATTAATTACTTAAAAAGATGCGAATATTATTAAAATAAAAACGACGGTATAACAATAATAAAAACATAATATTAACAACGACATAATGCTTAATTTAAAAATAAAAGATGCAATGTCATTTTTGTGAAGAAATAAACATAGAATATTATGTAAAAATATGCAAAATAACGATTAAAATGAGGTGTGCTAAAATACTTAAAATTGCACGAAAATATACAAAAAACGGGTCAAAATTGACTGTCAACAGCATGTCCCTCTTTGTACGGGGATGATGGAAGAATCTTCGGACAAAGATGTTGACTTGTAGCCAATTTTGTCCTGTTTTATAAACTAGAACTCAAAAATAGGGATGATGCAAACCCAAAAATGTCCCAGTGTCAGATCACGATGACACTGGGTCGTTGTGATGCAAAAAAAAATAACAAGCAAAGCTGACGCTGACTAAAAAAATGTCCCAGTGTCGAAGTATGATTGACACTGGGTTGCAGGTGATGTGGTGCTGAAGAGAACATGGTTATTGTAGATGTTGATGGCGTCGTTGCATAGACGCGATGCAGATGCTCGTCGTTGCATAGACGAAACATGGACGCAATGCAGATGCTCGTCGTTGCATGGACGAAACATAAATGAAGCCGTTGCATAGGCTTAAATGAAAAGGCGTCGTTGCATGGACGCAATGCAGATGCTCGTCGTTGCATGGACGAAACATGAATGAAGCCGTTGCATAGGCTTAAAATAAAATGGCGTCGTTGCATAGGCAATCACGGATGCTCGCCGTTGCATGGACGAAACATGAACGGCCGTTGCATAGGCTTAAAATAAAATGGCGTCGTTGCATAGACGCAGATGCTCGCCGTTGCATGGACGAAACATGAAGCCGTTGCATAGGCTTAAAATGAAAAGGCGTCGTTGCATAGACGCGATGCAGATGCTCGTCGTTGCATGGACGAAACATAAATGAAGCCGTTGCATAGGCTTAAATGAAAAGGCGTCGTTGCATGGACGTAATGCAGATGCTCGTCGTTGCATGGACGAAACATGAATGAAGCCGTTGCATAGGCTTAAAATAAAATGGCGTCGTTGCATAGACGCAATGCAGATGCTCGTCGTTGCATGGACGAAACATGAATGAAGCCGTTGCATAGGCTTAAATGAAAAGGCGTCGTTGCATGGACGCAATGCAGATGCTCGTCGTTGCATGGACGAAACATGAATGAAGCCGTTGCATAGGCTTAAAATAAAATGGCGTCGTTGCATAGGACGAATGCAGATGCTCGTCGTTGCATGGACGAAACATGAACGGCCGTTGCATAGGCTTAAAATAAAATGGCGTCGTTGCATGACGCAATGCAGATGTTCGCTGCATGGACGAAACATGAATGAAGCCGTTGCATGGGCCAATCACGGATGCTCGTCGTTGCATGGACGAAACATGAATGAAGCCGTTGCATAGGCTTAAGATAAAATGGCGTCGTTGCATGGACGCAATGCAGATGCTCGTCGTTGCATAGACGAAACATGAATGAAGCCGTTGCATGGACTTTAAAATGAAAAGGCGTCGTTGCATGGACGCGATGCAGATGCTCGTCGTTGCATGGACGCTACATGAATGAAGCCGTTGCTTAGGCTTAAAATGAAAAGCGTCGTTGACGTAGGCGATGATGCTCGTCGTTGCATGGACGAAACATAAATGAAGCCGTTGCATAGGCTTAAATGAAAAGGCGTCGTTGCATGGACGCGATGCAGATGCTCGTCGTTGCATGGACGAAACATAAATGAAGCCGTTGCATAGGCTTAAATGAAAAGGCGTCGTTGCATGGACGTAATGCAGATGCTCGTCGTTGCATGGACGAAACATGAATGAAGCCGTTGCATAGACTTAAAATAAAATGGCGTCGTTGCATAGACGCAATGCAGATGCTCGTCGTTGCATGGACGAAACATGAATGAAGCCGTTGCATAGGCTTAAAATGAAATGACGTTGGTTTAGGAGCGTACCTGCTTTGTGACCCGTCTGGGTTGAGATAGCGTCATTGCATAGACGTTGTGCATTTGTGACCCGCATGGGTTTATTGTTGTGTTTCTGCCTTTGCTGATATGAAGGTCCTGCACTCAAAGAAAACTTGTGAGTTTTTTAGGAAATGAGTGGTTGATTAGCGTCGACTCTGTAGCTTTGGCTCTTGACGCTCGCATTCTTGGTTTGCACTGAAGACCTAGTTGGCCTGCCTTTTCCTATCTATTGCCATTTTCTTGCACTGAATTCCTTAAAATGTCCCAGTTTCTGGTAATGAAGATGTTGAACTGGGTAAGGTTGCATCTTGACGCTATCAAAGCGATCAGGTAAGCAATTTTTTTTTTTTTTTTTATATGTAAAGCGAATGCGAGAATATGGACAAAATCGAGTCCTCTGCAAAAACAAGGAAGAAATATTTCTAACGGTGTGACCGAAGCCGATGTGGCTGCCTACGTATCCCGCCGAGGGAGTCAGGTCGAGACGTAGTTCATGCTGCAAAAATAAGAATTTTTATGATTTTAAAATGATGTGGGACCGAAGCCGATGTGGCCGCCTACGTATCCCGCCGAGGGAATCAGGTCAAGACGTAGTTCGTGCTGCAAAAATAAGAATTTTTTTTTTTTAAATGTTGTGGGACCGAAGCCGATGTGGCCGCCTACGTATCCCGCTGAGGGAATCAGGTCAAGACGTAGTTCGTGATGCAAAATGATTTTTATGTAATATGCATTTTGTTGTTTTTTTCTGAAAAAATGGAAGACGACATTACGTTCTGACTCCAGTTGATACCAACAATTAGTATTGTGCATAAGGATGTTCTTTTATTGTTTTCAGTCTAACCGAGATTGACTCTGGTGTAATTCACGATTTGGATAGTACCTCAAACATACCTGAGTGTCGACACACTTGCTTGCATCCAAGGTTTCGAACTAAACGTAATCTCATGTTTCAAATGCCTCACTGAAAGAAGGTCCCATCTCACACATATATTTCAGTATTTTGAATTTTGGGACGTTGAGAGAAAAGACACTCACACTCAGAAAGATGTTCAATGCATGCAATTGTGATACCATAGGCTTGGCCGTCATGTAAGTATCCACTAATGTGAGAACCCTCAGTATAAGATCATGTAGGGCTTGTCACGGGCTTGTAATGTAGGCTTGGGGAAAGGATGGATATCATTTGGGTAAAAAGTGACTAATCCTTCCTCGAGAGTTGGACTATGTCCGTGCTTGATATTTGTGCGTTTTGATGCTGACTTGCTTTCTTTTTGTCTCAGTATTTTGCATTGACTTCTTTTGAATCTTTCATTTCGAGCCCCTTTTTTTTTTTCGGGGTCATATATTCCCTTTTTTTTTTTTTGGGCTTTTGATTTTCTCTTTGTGTGAAGTCGTCTCTGCTTTTTTTTTTTTTGTTTTTTTTTTGAGACTTTGACAACTTTCGTCTTTGCAAACTTCAGCGCAGGATTTTGTCAGCCATTTGCACATTTCTAAAGCACTCAAGGAGGCCGGGCCAAGAGAGGGATAGTGCCTACGCACTCAGAAAGGTTATAGGTGTAATATGCGGTTGTCGAAAGAAATAGGTTTAGGCTCAAAGTGGTGTACTAGGGATAATGTTATTTGGTAGGCTGAAAAGGCTCAAACGGATTAAAGAAAGCCTACGATCATTTCCTACACCGAGTGTTGCTCAGGATTTCGCCTCAACAAACATTCAGGCCAAGTTCTAGATCACAATGTAATGCAATTGAACTTATTCTAAAAAAAAAAAAAAAAAAAAAAAAAAACTCACCACACAATGCATATGAAACGATGAGGTCGATTTCATTCTTATCTTGAAAACATGCAAGACAATGTCATCTGCGAGTATGAATAAGAGGTACCAAAAGAATCTATGGTTTACCACAAAGTCAACTCATACTGATTATCACTTGTTTTTTTTTGTTTTTTTTTTTTATGCATTTCTAATCGTATTTGGTATTAACAAAGTCAAACAATAATACTTACAAAATGTTTTTGTATTTTTTGAATAACATTTTTTTTTTGTATTTTTTGAAGAAAATATACATTTTTTTTTTGAATAAAGTGTACCGAACCCGAATAGGACTGCCTACGTATCCCGCCGAGGGAATCAGATGCGCGTAGTTCGTTCAAATATGTTATAAAACGTATGCTTGGAAAAATTTATCAAAAGGATAGCAATATAAAGCTGTGCAAAAACAAATGATTGTCCACTGTGGACGAATGCAAAGTAAAATGCCCGAAAACATGATAAATGGGATGCATGAGTGAGAAAAATATGTTTATTTGTTTTTTTTTTTTTTTTTTTTTTTTTATGGTGTCGAACCCAAAATGAGTTGCCTACGTATCACACCGTGTGGTGAGAATCAGACACGCGTAGTTCGGAATAATTATACTGTAAAATGCATGATATGCGAAAACTATGTAATTAACGCTAAACATATTAATTTAATTTGCAAATATGAATAAAAATACAAAATATAAAAGAATTGAGAGTGATGTCTCATTGAATCTGGTATAAACTGATGACTTTTTTTGTTTTCTTTTTCGAACGCCCTCGACTATTTGCGAGGACTGTTTTCCTGCAAAAATATGAGAAATAGGTGAGAGTAGGAAAATGACAAAATAACAAAATGAAGGGGTGTGACCATATAGTCAGAGACTCCCCTGATTGGTTCGACCGGACTGGTGGTTGATGCTTCACAAAGTCCAAGTCGCGCTATTCAAGAGTGATTTGTGATAGAAGTCCCGATTGCAATGTGAAAGCAAAAATGCAAAAATACAAATGCTCGAGTCCTAATCACAAAAGAGCGATTATTGAATTAAACAATATACGAGTTACTAGTGACAAACAATAATAAACAAAAAAACATGCAAATCAAGCGCGTACCCTAATATGCTTGGGACCTCTCTTATGCCAGAGGTGAGCCTAAACGCCAAATATGCGGGATTATGATAAATAGGTCCAAGCCGTTAACTGCAATATTTTGTTGGAAATGACGACCAAATGACGGTGCACTTTTCCCAATTTTGGCGTGTCATGACCAGGCTTGGATCCGTCTATCATCATCACGCTACACATAGTATGCTAATGAGTCGTTGGGTTGTGAAACCCGTCGACAAGTTTGGTGGATTTCTAATTGTGGCGTTAATACCAAGGATTAACCCACCTAAGGTTTATGCATGCATGACTTAATAAAAAGTGGTATAGCTCTATCTTAAGTTTCTAAGATTTGGCTTACTAGACACAATGGTTCCCGAGCGGACTACTCGAGTGAGAAGGCTACGCGGCCACCGGTTGGACCGGATTCTCCGCGTCTATTACCAACTCTCCTAAATTTGGGTTTTGAAGAAAGAATTTTGCTGATGCACCAAGCGCACCTCGCGTGTAGTGTGTGATAGTGTTAATTTTCCAGAATGGAGGAAATATGAACGGAATGACAATTTAAGGAAAGCAATAAAAGAATGTAGCAATTAAAGTAGTTAATTACAAAATAAAAAGCAAACAATATAAAATATTTACAACAAATATAAAAGCAAAATAAAGTGCAATATTTAATTAACTTTGGTATGTTATGATCAAGAACACGATATCCCGATTGGAGTCGCCATGCTGTAACACCCATTTTAACCGAGTCGGGCAGGATTATCGCTACGTGGTTGGATTCTGAAATGTTATTTAAGAGTCGCCACCTAATTATTATAGTGAATTAGGACACTTAGTTTATTGCAATAAAAATCGCAATTGACTTCCATTTAATGGTCTGCGAAATTAGTGAGATTGGATCGGGGTTCTTTATTATCCTAAAGGGAAGGGTTAGGCATCCTTTAAGATCCGCTAACTTGCGGTTGTTCGTTCAAACCTAGGTTAATTATTTATTGCTCTTTTATTCTAATTATTCTAAGCATTTTACATAATTTACAATTAAAATAAAATACAATGCAAAATAATAAAACATGAAATTAAATACAATATAAAATAAACTCCGGGGCATTCTTTTGAAATGCATCTCCGGATACCTGCATAAACACTTAGTAAAAGTATTAGTAATAGAATACATAAATTTTTAAATAATAGCAAAAATTAACAAACAAAGCAAATAAATCCGTCTTTTGTACAGGGGAGGCCTTGGAAATCAGACGGGGATTCCTTCATTGGCCAGTATTATTAAAAGCAATAAAATAAATAAAACTTTCGGATCCGCGCCAAAACAGTAATAGTTTTAAACACGGAGGGCTCAGATATGTAAAAAATATAAAGTAGGACAGCCTAAACAAGTGCGGCTGCGAGAATTCGCCTTGCCAAGCACATGTTGGTTATCCGGTGTAAGTGGAAGAAATCATCCTTGCCCAGAAAGCTTCATTTATTTTATTTTCCGTCTTTGCAACTGTGGAGGCCTCAAAAATCGACGGATAACTTTTTCATCGGCCAATCAGTGTAGTATCATGTTCAAATCAGTCAATACCACAGTGTAATAAGTTGTTCAAATCAGTTCCAGCGAAAGAAATAAAGAATCAGTCCATTCACTTGTTAAAACCAAGCCAGTAAACCAGCGACCAACAACTCAAAGGAACAAAGTGATCAAAATGGTCCAAAACAGTAATCGGGCACGGGAGAGGTCGCCGAAAATTTCAGAACATACCCAAAATCAGTCTAAAAAAACATTAAACAGTGGCCGAAAAACAGTAGTCCATGGCCTCAAAATACTTCAGCAAAAATGGCCACAAATCTTGTTCAGTTAAGCGTCTCTCATCACGCTGAATGGAATATCTGTTTGTGTCCTCTCCAGAAGTGCCATCCTGAAATGAAAAAGTAATGGTAATATAAGTAAATGACTATACCGCGTATGCGTGGAGTGATATCATATTCAAGCTCTGTATCCTTGCTTGCAAGGGTATAGGCTTGAGAAAGTTCATAAAAGCTCGCAGAATGCTTTCAATCCACGATAATGTATGGAGAACAAGAAAAAAATGTATATTCATATAACTGTTTTTTCTCTTTCTGTTCTTTTTCTTTCTTTTTTTAAATTTTGGTGAGAAGGTGGAGAGAAGAAGACACCTTCAAACATCAAAATTCTAACTACATTCCCACAAAGAAAAACAGAAGCTTTGTCGATATGCTACTAACTCTGAAGCATCTAATGCAGGGGATAATTGTATTAGCTAGAACACATCATATCTATTAAACACGTCTTAAGCCAACAAGATCAAGCATTTAAACCAGCTAGACAACCTAATACTAAATCAGTTTGAATCAGACACATAATTAATTAAGTTATATACTTAATAACAATCATCTTAAATTAATTTATTTAGTCAACACAGGTTTCAAACTAGCATTATGAACACTATGTTGATTACACCAGACCCTACTTTACTAATCAGACCCTACACTATCATATCATAAACTTCTTAACACATCTAATAACTCAAACATGCTTAAATGACTAAGTAACAATAATACATATTATAAAACACAATTTAAACAGGAAAATTAAAAAGGCATTAAAATTATCTTGTGTGGAGGCAGTCGAAAGGTCGAATGAGAGTCTATTCTTCACTCCGGGAATCTCAAACTCGGAAATCACACGAAATATGGATGAATTTTAGTTGTGAGTGACCAATTACACTAGATCTGGGTTCTGTAAGAGGACTGAATCCCAATTTAACCAATAATGTAACAGACTTGGATGTCTGTTACGATGGAATCGCAGAGAATGACGGGAAAAGGAAAGAGGGGAGAGAGCGGGGGGGTGGTCGACGGGAGAGTGAGGGGTGAAAGGGTGAGGAAGACGAGGGACGAGGGCTGAGGGGCTGGGGTTATTTGTGCGGCTAGGGTAATAGAGAGGAGAGTGAGACAATGCTGAGAGGTTTTGAAAAAAAAATAAAAATGAGAGAGAGGGAAATGTATATTGCGGCTGCTTTTTTTTTTGTGTTGGGGGGGAAAGTTTAATATATAGGGGTGTGTGTTAGGGTTTGGTATTTGGGGGGGGAAAATAAAAGTGGGGTATTGTTTTGGGGGAGAAAATGAAAAGAGAGTGTTTGGATGAAATTAATAATAGTGTTGGATTTGACTGATCCAAATTGTGTCTTGGACTGGACTGGTTTGAAAAAAATGCAAGGCTGGTTAATTATTTAAAAGACAATTATTTAAAAAAAAGATGCAAGATTATTAAAATTCAAATGCCGATACAATAATAATAAAATGCAATTTTAAAGACATGTTTAATGCCTGATTAAAAGTAAAAATGCGGTGCCGATTAATTACTTAAAAAGATGCGAATATTATTAAAATAAAAACGACGGTATAACAATAATAAAAACATAATATTAACAACGACATAATGCTTAATTTAAAAATAAAAGATGCAATGTCATTTCTGTGAAGAAATAAACATAGAATATTATGTAAAAATATGCAAAATAACGATTAAAATGAGGTGTGCTAAAATACTTAAAATTGCACGAAAATATACAAAAAACGGGTCAAAATTGACTGTAAACAATGGATATTGCCAGGATGCAGGCATACGCACAGGGGATCGAGGACAGAGAGAGGCAGGATCAGCTAGATTTGGGCCAGCCCAAGAGGGCCAGGACATCGGGTTCTCAGGCGATTTTGAGGCGGCCTCGCAGCGAACTAAGTCCACTTCGGCCCGGCTGAGTGCTCCTTCACGATCGCGGGAGGTCCGATCGTGAGGTTATTGAGGCGGTCGTGGCTCGGGGCGTCGAGTTTTCGAGGCGAGACGGCGCTGTCGAGACCACCTACCTCTCGGTGCGTTCGACGCGGTAGTCTCATCCGGCGAGTGCGTATGGGTTCGAGATCATGTTACTCTTGTGGGCGAGGCCATCCGAAGAAAGATTGTCCGTCCTTAGGCGGCGAACGTCAGTTCGTGGCGAAGTGCATTCTTTGGATCTTCATCTTGATGGTTAGACGCCCGGAGGCGGTACTTATGGGCAGCCGCGGCGAGGGTCGTGGTAGGGGTTCGATTCTAGCGGTCCTCGAACCGCATATATGCTATGTCGATCAGCGGGACCGGAGGCGTCGCGGATGCCGCAGTGTACATTATTGGTTTCTTCTTTGTGATGTTTATGCTTTGATAGATCCAGTTCTACCTTGTCCTACATATCTCCTCATATTGCGGTGGAATAGGGATGAGCCCGAGTCCATAAGACCTTTTGAGGTGGCTACGCGATGAGTGATTGATGGTAGTGGCGAGTGTATAAGGCTTGTCCTGTGACTATAGATAGCCGTCGGACTCTGGCGACTTGATAGAGTTGGATATGACGGACTTTGATGTGATTATGGGTATGGATTGGCTAGCATCTTGCTATGCCAACGTGGTGTAGGAGAGATTAGTTCGGTTCAGTTTCGTGGCCGTTATCGAGTGGAAGGGAATCTGCGCGTCGCAGGGTAAGTTTATTTCTTACCTCAAGGCTAGGAAGATGGTGCGGAAAGGGTACATCTATCATATGGTTCGGGTATTCGACCGAGGCGAGTACGGACCTTGATCGATTCGGTCGTTAGAGAGTTTCAGACGTATTCCCGGATGAGCTTGGGTATCCTCCCGAGAGGAGATCGAGTTTGCATTGACTTGGCACGGATACTCGACCGATATCTATTCCGCCATCTGAGGATGGCACCCGTGAAGGAGTTGAAGGACCGTTGAAAGATTTCTTTGGAGAAAGGCTTTATTAGGCCAAGTGTTTCTCCTTAGGGCACCGATGTTGTTTGTAAAGAAGAAGGATGGAGCAGCTGCGTATGTGTATTGATTACTGACGGTGAACAAGGTAACTATCAAACAGATATCCCCTCCCGGGATTGACGATTTGTTTGACCCGATTGCAGGGTGCAAAGTGTTTTTCAAGATAGACCTACGATGCAGTTATCATCAGTACGAGTTAGAGATAGATATCCCAAAGTGCATTCGGACCGGTATGGGCACTATGAGTTCGGGGTGATGTCTTTCGGGTTGACCAACGCCCAAAGTATTCATGGATTTGATGAATAGGGTGTTCGTGCCATTCTTGGATATGTTCGTTATAGTGTTTATTGATGATATCTTGGTGTATTCGCGCACAGGCGGGAGCATCTGATCATTTGAGGACGGTATTGGGAGTCCTCGAGGCCGCGATTGTATGCCAAGTTCTCGAAGTGCGAGTTAAGTGGCGTCGATGGCTTTCTTAGGGCATGTTATCGGGCCGATGGTATTCGGGTTGATACAAAAGATGAAGGCGATCAAGACTTGGCCTAGACCCACTACAAGCAGTGCGCGGCTTTGGGCCTTGCGAGTTATTATCGGAGGTTTGTGGAAGTTTGCTTCTATTTCACCTTTGACTAAGCCGACTCGGAAAGCGGCTATGTTCGTGGGCGGATACTTGTGAGCAAAGTTTTGATTGCTAAAGGAGAAGTTGACGACCGCCCGATTCTTACTCTTCGGAGGGCTTAGATGGATACGTGGTTTATTGTGGCCGCGTCAGTGTCGGGCTTGGAGTGCGTCTTGATGCGGACGGCAAGATTATAGCTTATGCATCCAGCGGCTTAGGAAACATGAAAAGAACTATCCCACACATGACTTGGAGCTGGCAGCAGTGATTCATGCCTTAAAGATCTGGAGACATTATTTATATGGAGTTCATGTGGACATTTACACAGACCACAAGAGTCTCCAGTATATCTTCAGCCAGAGGGAGCTGAACTTGCGACAAAGACGGTGGTTGGAGCTACTTAAGGATTACGATGTTGATATTCTATACCACCCAGGGAAGGCCAATGTGGTGGCAGATGCCCTTAGTCGCGGTCGATGGGTAGTCCATGCGATGTTCACCAGAGAAGAGGATATGGTCCGAGAGTTACATCGCCTAGCGAGCCTTGGGGTTCGTTTGGTTGATTCGATAGTGAGAATTCGGGTTCGAGAGGTTGCGAGTCTTCTATCGTCGAGGAGGTAAGAGGCGGCGATATGAGGATCCGATTTTGATGCGATCGAGATGCAGCTCTCGAAGGAGAAAGAGTCTATTTGAGGTAGCGCTGATGGGGTGCTAAGATTCGAGGCGGTTGTGTGTTCCGATGTAGCAGGACCGTCGGCGGTGCAGGAGGCACGGTGCTCGTTATTCTATTCATCCGGGTCGACTAAGATGTACCATGACCTCGGTCGTGTATTGGTGGGATGGCCTAAAGAGGGCGTTGCGGAGTTCGTGGCACGATGCGAATTGTCGGCGAGTTAAGATTGAGCACGAAGCCGGAGGCTGTTGCGAGCCATTGATATTCGACTTGGAAGTGGGAGGTGATAAATATGGATTTTATTACGGGGCTACCTACCACTCGGAGGAAGCATGATTCCATTTGGGCGATTATCGGCAGTGTGAAATCGGCCCATTTTCTTCCGATCGAGCAGCGTTTCGGTGAGACTATGCCCGATTATATATTAGAGAGATTGTGAGACGCACGGAGTCGGTGTCGATTATATCGAATAGAGGCGGTTCTCGGCTAATTTCTGGAGGTCTTTTGAAGGATTAGGGACACGGTGAGTCTCGATGCGACATTTCATCCTCGGTACCGACGGACAGCCGAGCGCACTATCGAACACTTGAGGATATGTTGCGGGCTTGTGTTATTGATTTGAGGTAGTGGGAGGATCATTTACCTCTCGTGGAGTTTGCTTATAACAATAGCTACCATTCCGGATTCGGATGGCGCGCATGAGGCCTTATACGGGAGAAGTGCAGGTCACCGATAGTCTGGTTCGAGTGGGAGAAGTTCGATTAGTCGGGCGGACTTAGTCCAGTGAGCGATGGATAAGGTGAAGCTTATCCAGAGGCGGTTGTTGGCGGCTCGAGTCGGCAAAAGTCGTATCAGATCATCGGCGTCGACACTTGGAATTTGAGATAGATGATTGGGTTTTCCTAAAGGTATCGCCCATGAAGGCGTGATGATTTGGAAAGAAAGGAAGCTTAGCCCAGTACATTGGGCGTATCGGATTGTCCGTAGGGTAGGCAAGGTTGCCTATGAGTTAGATCTTCCGTCCGATTTGGGCGGTGCATCGATTTTCATGTGTCCATGTTGCGGAAATGTATTGGAGATCCATCTAGAGTGCACGGTCGGGATGTCCAAGTGAGAGGAGTTATCATATGAGGAGAGTCCCATAGCGATACTCGATCGTCGAGTTAGACGACTTGGACGAAAGAGCGTGGCTTCCGTCAAGTCGCTGGCGGAGCGAGAATAGGGAGGAAATGACGTGGGAAGCAGAGGGTGACATGATGAAGAAGTACCCTACTTTTCCTATACCTCCAGGTAACCCACTTTCCTTGTTAGCTTTGATTTAGCATTTACGCTTGGTATGTTGTGGCTCATGGAGCTTCTTTATTTGCAAAAGAATGGTTAAGAGGGTCTATGTTGATGTTGTGATTTGATGCGCCTAGAAGGAACATTCGGACGAATGTTTCTAAGAGGGAGAATGTTAGACCCGTAGTTCGACCCTACGTATGAGAGCGTTTAAAGCATGTAGGACTTAAATTTTCAAAGGATAGGTTGACTGGATTATTAAGGCGGGTTGTAGTCAACTTTGAGGCGGGTTATGACCCGATTCGTTGAGAGTTCCTAAGTATTTTAAAGGCCTAGGACGTAGTTCGTTGAGTCTTGATTCCAACGCAACCAACCGTTCGTCGATAGGGCGTCGGAGTAGAAAGTTATGAGAGTTACAAGTTCAGCGCGATCGGTAATGCGTTCGAGCAAAGCGGCGGACGCGGCGCGTATGCGAGACGCGGCGCCTAAATCGAGAGTCGCGAAGTTGCAGCGCCGCGCTGAGACAGCAGGCCGCGCGCGAAAGTTGAAACTGCGGAGGTTTGTGGCATGGCTGTGGCGGCCAGGCGGCGCGCCGAGGCGGAAATTTGGGGAAAGACTTAAGAAATCTGATTTTTGTTTTAAAAGAGACCATGGGAGGGTGACAAGTGTCCCCCCCCATCTGATTTTCTGTTGCATGCAATATATTGACCAAGACTTGGTCATTGTCTATCTTTCATCTTCTCTCTCTCTCTCTCAAATTGCTCCCCCTTCTCTCTAAAAACCCAAGAAAAATCTGAAAGTTAAGAACAAGAAAAGGAAGCTTGTAGCTAGCTTGTTGGCATTGTTGTGGTAGTGTTCTTGGCAAGGAAGCTAGCAATATTTGGAATAAGTTTTGGCTAAAACTTTAAGGTAACATTTCTTCCTTTAAACTTAGTTCTAGTGTTGCATGCTTAGAAGCAAGATCTTGTGGTAGTAAAATAATGCACTTAGAGTCTTTGCATGCAAGTAAATGTGGTTTGGATATGAAGAATGGGTTAAGAAGAACAAATGAGCTTGTTGTAGCCTAAAAACTACCTTAGAATTGTTAAGTGATTTGTTGTAAACTTATGAGGCGAAATTTTGGGTGTGAAATCCCTTTGAATTGTTGGATTGATTGAGCCTAAAATGTGGTGTTTTGATGATAATTTCGGCCTTGAGAAAGGTGGCAAAGTGAGTAGAAACAAAGGAAATCTGCCCGATTTTTCTTAGAATTTAGTGACTTTGAACTTGGATTGTTCTACATTAAGATTAGAGGTTAATAAACGTATCATGACTATTATAGGTTGAAATATTACTTGCGGTAGTTTGGACTTGGCAAGTGGATTGACCAAAGAGGTATGTGAAGCTTTCCTATCTCTTGAGCATGAATAGATGAAACTATGTAGTACGGTAGACGTCTGAGATTTGGTGTTCTTACTTGTTTTGAGTATAAAATGACTTTTCGTTTTAAGAACGTATAAGTCCTCGTTAAGGAAAAGTATGATTTTTACTAAAGTATAGAGTTAATATAACAACTTTATGGGAAGTTGGTTTATTAGCTTCATAAAAGGTTAATGAGAAGGGATTTACTCTAAGTAAGATAATTATATGAAGAGGCAAATTGATTTAAAGGCATCAATTGCCCAAAGGCTTTTGTGTATAAAGAAGAGTCACTTTTGAAAGAGTTGAGGTATGTAGTACTTGGGTTAAATTCCCGGTGTTCTTTTATTAAAGATATGGTTAAGTGCCTTAAGTAAACTAAAATGAGAGAGTATGTGAACAAGACAAAAAAGAATTTATAAGTTTTCTTAACTTATTATTATTATGATATTATGTGTTTGAGATAGGGTAAGAGTATGTCCGAGGCAAGCCCCAAGATCGTCATACCACCTCCTTGATGTAAGAGTATGTCGAGGGCGGCCCAGATCGTCATACCATCCGCTTGATGTAAGAGTATATCGAGGCGAGAACAAGATCGTTATACCATCCGCACCAAGTATAAGAGTATATCGAGGCAAACCCCAAGATCGTTATACCATCTGCTCCGGTGTAGAGTATATCGAGGTACTGACCTCAAGATCGTTATACCATCCGCTAGGGTAAGAGTATATCGAGGAAAGTCCCCAAGATCGTTATACCACATTGCCCGTGGATTTGCTACCCGTGATGCGAGGAATACCTCATGCGAGTCCTTATGGGCTTATGCGGGTGAAATAGTCCCACGCCGTGGTACCGATGCGAGGAGAGTACCTCAATGCGGGTCCACGGGACTACGGGTGAAATAGTCCCGGGAGTAGGGTGCTTATTGATACTACAGGCGAGTACCTGTTTTGATCCTAAGTCCCTATTTTATGCGATTATTATATATATATATATACATCCTTCTCATTGTTAGTAAGGCACAATAAAAGGTATTTTATTGTCTTTCATGACTCGGCTTGCTTTTAGACTTATGATATCATATTACAATATTTTCCCGACTTTACATACTTGGTACATGTATGCTTGACCCCCTTCCCGAAGCTGCGTTAAATGCCGCAGGTAAGTAGCGATTGAGGATCCTCGTTCCTAGGATCACTATCCCGGTGTCAGAAGCTCCATTCCTCCGGAAGCTTATTAATTGGAACGAAAATTCCCTTATGAAATAGGTATTTTGAACATCACGGGGAATGGCGGGCCCGCCGCCTATCTTTAAGTGCACCTATATTTTGGACTATAAGAACCAGTGGTATTATAAATACTTTGTTTAAGTATGTTTATGGAAGGCAGCCTTATCGGCTGGCCAGTTATGTTTTACCCTTTTTATGAAGTTATGTGTTGTGTTATGTTCCGCTGCTATTCTCTGACATATACCTGACAGGGTACTCCAGTAGGGTACTAGTCGCGGCCCCGGGGTCGGGTCGTGACATATTGGCTTTATGGAAGGTTAACAAAAGAAAGATTTACTCTAAGCAAGGTAAGTACGGATAAATGATTTGAACTTGTGAAAGGCAAATTGATTTTAAGGCATTAAGTGCCTAAGGTTTTAAAGGAAATGAAGTCACTTGATTTAGAAACCTATTACATTTCTAAAAGGAAATGTGACTTGTCTTGAAAAGTAGTTGTGACTTGATACTACGGTTATTAGTATCTTGGAAGTTTTACATAAAAAGGAGTCAGTCTTAACGAGGTTAGAGGTACGTGGTACTTCGGGTTAGATTCTCCGGATTTGATGAAGCAATAAGAAGGTGCCTTAAGGTCATAAAAATGAGATCCATTTTGTATATTAATGAAAGTCTAAAGAAATTACGAAGTTTAATTGGACGTACCGACAGTGATGTCGGATTTCCACGGGTATGCTTCCATTGTCTTAGTATGAGTTTACTTGGACGTACCGACAGTGATGTGGGATTTCCACGGGTATGCTTCCATTGTCTTAGTATGAGTTTACTTGGACGTACCGACAGTGATGTGGGATTCCACGGGTATGCTTCCATTGTCGTAGTATGAGCTTACTTGGACGTACCGACAGTGAGGTGGGATTCCACGGGTATGCACCTTGGACATGCTTACGATGAGGATTAGAGGCATGCGGTATGAGTTTACGGACGTCGCAAGCGGTGATGTGAGATTCCACGGGTATGCTTCTATTGTGGTCGATCCTTGGACATGCTTACGATGAGGGATTCCGAGGCATGCATCTTGGACATGCTTACGATGAGGGATTCCGAGGCATGCGACCAGTATGCGGGTTAAATTCCCGGATACGATTATCACCCCATGGACTAGCTCCCCATGAAGTCATGTACCCGAGATGAGGGATTCCACGGGCATGAGATATGTATATATACATGTGTTGTATGTGTGTACGCCGACAGTGAGGTAGGATGCCACGGACGCGTCACATGGTTAGCTTTTATACCTAGCGGTCGGTAGTGATGGGGGATCCCACGGGTGCGTTTCGATGTTTAAGGGTTGGTGTTCATAGCCCTGGTGTGACTATGGTTCATATGTTGAGGCATGCAGAGTAAAAAAGCGACTTTCATTACTTTCACCCGGTAAGGCACGATTATCTTTATTAATTGGGTATCATACATGTCATCAGCTTTATTTTAGACTATTATGATTTAAATACAGTACTTTCAGTTTTACATACTTGGTACGTGTTGTACTGACCTCCTTCGGGGGGCTGCGTTCATGCCGCAGGTTGAGGTGCATAGCTCGCTGATCCGCACTCTCAGGATCACTGTTCGGTTCTTGGAAAGCTCTATTCCTCCGGAGGATTTATCTTTTGGTACGGTTCCCTGAGGTTGTAGACTTTTGTACATTCATGGGGTATGGCGGGGCCCTGTCCCGCCACAGTTGTTATGTAAACTCTTAGAGGTTTGTAGTCATACCTTGTGGTTCACTTTATAATATTTTTTTTGAGGTAACTGCTTTCGGATTTATATGTCCAGGAAGGTGGCCCTATCGGCTAACCTATTATTTATTTCATTGTTAAGTTTATGTATGTTCCGCTGATTTTCTCTGACGTATACCAGTCGCGGGCCCGGGGTCGGGTCGTGACAATAGGTTATTGCTCTTAATCCTCCTTTATAGTCAATCTTATCACCGAAAGGTAGAAGGGTTCTATATTGGGGTTGAGTGTTTATATTACCTTAACAGGAGTATAAAACGACTTAGTTAACCTGCTATCTCAAAATAGAAGAAGAACCATAATTAATTGCATTAACAAGTAAGATGAGCGGATAGTTGAGGAAATTTGGAAGCCCTATTTTCACCATATTTGAAGTAAAACAAAGTAATTTAGTTAGCATTCATAAGTATAGTTATAAACAATTCATCAATCATCGGTTACCAAATAGATACCATAGAATAGAATTTGAGAATTGAACACTAATCCCTGAGGACGATAACTCGGTCTTCTAGACTATATTACTTGTCACGACACGTGCACTTGCGTTAGTGTGTGCATAAATCGCGCATCATGCACACGTAGTGCCAATGATCAAAATTTCCTTAATAGAAGAGATATTGGTACGTATACGAATTGTTTGAGACGTAAGGTAATAGACGGTTATCGGCCAAATGACGAATGATTTCACGTTGGTAAATGAAGGAAGAAGTGTATAATATGTAAAGATGGAATGAATCAGAAATCACCACTAAACCGAGAAGGGCCGCGACTCCTCCAGTAAAGTGCGGCGCTCACGAAGGCGCGACTTAATTGGCGTTTCAATTCGGTAACTCACAGGCCCGAAGGCGCGGCGCCTCCCCGACGGGCCGCGACTATAATTGCCATTCCGGTTCGATGAGTTCTGAAGGCGAAGAACGCGACTCCTCCGAAGCCACGACTCTCATCGTTTCAATCCGTTGAAGGTGAATTAAAAACTGATTCTTGGGATGACTTTGGAGTATTTACTCTCCATTATTTTGCTCATGCCATTACTTGGCTGAATTGTAACTCCAAATTTAAGGCATTAACATGACATTCATGGCCATTACTTTGCCATTTGGAAGGTCATCATCTACACACTATAAAATGAGACACAAGGCTCATTTGAAAAAACACTTGACATTCACTAAACAATTCTGAATTTGTCTTCCTCTCTTGCAATCATAAACACTCAAAGATCTTTCTTCCAAAGCAAACACTTGAGTTCCCTTTGCTCATTTGTTTGATTGCTTTTTTATCTTGGGAGATAAGTTGTCATTACAACCGTTGAAAGGATATACAGAGCAATATTATCTTAAGGATAGATCAAGAATTTGGTCGACTCAGCAAGCCCTCATATTTGATCATTTTCAGATTTCTTACTCACTTGTTGTTGTTGTTGCATTCCCATTTTCTTGTCTCTACACATATTTCCCACAAGCTTAAGATAATATTCGTTGCTTTCAACAACAACATGTCTGCTGAAGATCAATTCAACGCCATGAACAACACCGATGCTCAAGGCAATCCTATTGCCTTCAATCCAACTGCTCAAGGCACTAACGCTTCCTTCCAAACTACAGCTTTTGGCATTTCTAGTGCTACCGCTGCTTTTGGCACTACGAATGCCACCACTTCTTTTGGCACAACTAGTGTTACACCCCATAATTCCAGGACATGTATTCGAGAACGTATGTAAGACTTGAACGTTGGAAGAATGTATAACTATTTTTTTCTTAAGGAAATAATTTGAAACCTCGTGAAGGAAAAAAATTTATTAATTGGAATTTGATTCTCAAATTTGGTATTCGGGATTCATAGAATATTATGGAGTTTTGAATTTTCAAGTCTCGAATTTGGTCATGTGGGGCCCACGGGAAAATTTTATGAAATTGTGGGGCCCACAAGATTTTGAGATATTTTGACCAAATATGAATATTTTGGGGATGAAATAATTTCGGGACCAATGGGAGGGTGACACGTGTCACCCCCACATGACATTGACCATTTGACTTGGACTTAGAAGATATTTTGAGAGATGGACAAGTGGCCACATGGGTCCCATCCACTTGGCTTGTCTTGCACAATAGATATTTATATATACATGGGATTGCAAGACCCCAACACTTAGCACTATTTTCATATCACACAAGTTCTCTACCTCTCCCTCTCTCTCGAATTCTTGAAGAAAATCAAGAGTAAGATTAGTAAATATTCCAAGTGTTGTTCACATATTCAAAGTGAAGATTACTAACCAAGTTTTAATCAAGGTTAAACACCCCTAATCTCTTTATAACTCCTTGTCCGAAATGGGGTCTTGAAAATCCTAAGTTGATCTACAACTTTTGGTGTTGGATCAAGAAGAGAAGTTGGTTATAAGCTTCTAAGGGTCGCATATTGCGGATTGGAACGTAAGGATTTGGAGCTAAGACTATCTCTAAGGATCGACTTTTAAGTGGATTGTTTTGGGCATAAATAAGGTAAATCTCATCCTCCTCTTGAAAGTAATCTTATACTACGTGTTGTGGTAGTTGTAGAATGATATTGTGATAAGGAAAAATGGAGTTTAAGATCATGTATTCCATTTTGTGTGTTGGCCGAATTTGGAGCCATTTTGTGACATAAGATTTCGTTGAACTAAATTGGATGTGTCTTCACGTTATATGTGTGTCACGCCCCGACTTTTCCTAAGTCTTTACTTAGGGCGTGATGGCACCTGGACAATTATTTTCCACCAGGAGCACCATTTAATTCTCTTTATTTAAAAATTTGAAATTATATTCAAATACGGAGCTATTAATAAAAATAACAATAAAGAAATTTGTTTATGACTTTATTGAAAATATAACGCGAGCCCATGCTCGTGCAAATATTGTTTCTACATAGACATACTGACAAATATTATTCTAAGTTGGAAGGGAGACCATTCCATACGGGCATTTCCCGAGACACTAGAACTGACATCCTGAACCTGGCGAATACCAAGCCCGAAGCAATGGACTTGGTATGACAAGAGGCTGCGGGACGATCGCTAGCCTTGGCGTGAAGCCTTTCCTCTATCACGTTTTCCTGAAACATGTTAAATAAAGAGTCAGCCCTACCATCTGGGGCTGAGTGAGAACCTTACCCTGCAATTCAAAGTAACACCACAATATTCCAAGTGCAATCACATTATAACGTAATAAGCATATTGCAAAACCATATCAGGTTACAACATTTTTAATTATGCAACAACTCTTCATAGGAAATTCTCGGTTTAACTGACACTTCATTTTATCTCGTATTATACGTTAAGACATTCCCCTGCATTTCCACATGTTTATTACATTTATATATTTGTGAACGCGTATTCACTTTTCATATTTATATATAGATGAACATGTATTCATCTTTCATATTTGTTGCGGCGTGCAACCCGATCCATTATATTTACGTATTTGTGAACACGTATTCACTTTACGTTTTGTTGCGGCGTGCAACCCGATCCATTATGTTTACGTATTTGTGAACGCGTATTCACTTTACGTTTTGTTGCGGCGTGCAACCCGATCCATTATATTTACGTATTTGTGAACACATATTCACTTTATGTTTTGTTGCGGCGTGCAACCCGATCCATTATGTTTACGTATTTGTGAACGCGTATTCACTTTACGTTTTGTTGCGGCGTGCAACCCGATCCATTATATATTTATATATTTATGTGAACACGTATTCACTTTTCATATTTTTCAGAAGATCGAATAAATACTATTCTCTTTTCTAACATTCTGTCATTCATACTTGTAACGATTATAATTTTTTTACCATAACTCCAACTAAGGTGTTTCTCAAGAGGAAACTAAGGTAAGACGGGGATCTTTCACTGTACCAAATTTCATTTAAAACTACCTTGGGTAACTAACACAAATTTATCCTCAAAACAGCTACATGAAATTTATTTCGGCAGAATTTTTATTAAACAACACCCAATCTTAGAATAGTCATAACTCCTAATCTGTAAACCCGTTCAAGCCCCATAAAATCTCAAAACGACGAGAACAGAGAGATACACGTCTTCATGTGAACCATCCTTTCATATTCTGTACCATTTGGTACATTTTTACCCTTTTATTCGCTGCCCTTCCTGGATCTCGATAGATCCGAGGCAGAAACTTTAAACAACGATAAATTTCAATCCGTAAGTCGTATAGACCCCCGTAAGGTCTCAAAATGTCCACAACAGAGAGATATAGAACTTTCATTTAGAAGCAATTTTCATATTCCCCACATATTAGTACAGTTTTACGTTTCAACATCCTGCCCTTCTGGATTCCGATGAATCCGAAGCACCAACTTCAGACTACAATAACTCTCAACTCGTAAGTCCGTTTTAATAACTATTTATCTATATCTGTCCGTAATAGAGAGATTTACAACCATGTAAATTTTCATATAATTCTAATAAGTAAAACTCAATAAAAACAGTCCGTAATTATGTCTTTCCGAATTTCGGCCAAATCTAAGGAAGGAACTTTGAACTATGATAACTTTCAAACCGTATGTCCATTTTACCTCATTTTTGGTTCTATATGATCATATTAGAGAGGTGTACCACTCCTCCGAATTTCAGCAAATTCTAACAATTATAACTCAGTGAGAACAGTTCGTAAAGTTCATGACGCAACTAGTTGTCTAAACAATCAAAAGTTCAATATTTCTTTTCAACACTCAATTCTTAATCTAACATGTATTGAACTTAAAATAAAGGATATTACCAAGAATATCTGAGTGAGAAAACTCACCTTGTATGTGTGAAATGATTGTTATTCGGTTGCTACAAGGGACCCTTGCTCCCTAGTATTTCTTTTATTGTTGTTCTTCTTACTTTCTTATTTTTTTTCCAGAATTTTTCCTCTTCTTGTTCACTTGTTTTTTTTTGATTTTCTAACCTTTATGTTATGTACTTTGTTTGTGTGTAAATACAATGTATAAATGGAGATGGTTGTATAACTTATGGGAGGGGGAAAGCCAAGGGATTGAAGGGAAATGAAAAGGGGGGGAGGGGAAGGAGTGAGACGTGCTTGCTGCATGCATCTAGTGGGTTAGTGAAATTTTCTTCCCTGGCGTTCACTTCATTGTCATTCTAAAGTCTCGATGTAATACTCAAATATAATTGGTATAGTCTTTTTTTTTTAGCTAATGATATGTTATTATGTTTTACTAATTAGTGTTGTCTTCATCTCTGGCACAGATGATAATACTTAATATGCAAAATATCATGAAACACTACTTATTAAAAAAAAGAACTATTTATTGTTAAATTATATTTTTATTAACCCAACCACAACTATATATTATTATTATTTTTTTTTTCCGGATTTTACATTCTCTCCTCCTTAAGCAACATTCGTCCTCGAATGTGAATAAGGTCGTAACATAATCACATAGACACAATAATGTTTATTGTTATTGTAACACTAATTTGGGGCTTCACATTCTCCCTTCCTTAGGAAGCATTCGTCCTCGAATGAGAATAAGGTTGTACACATGCATATAGACACGCAAATGACACACATATGAAGTACTATGTAATGCATTTTTTTATTACCTTAGTCAAATAGGAATGGATATTTGACTTTCATCGCCTCTTCCGCTTCCCAGGTGGCTTCCTCTGTGGAGTGATTCTTCCATAGGACTTTCACGGAAGCAATATCTTTATTTCTAAGGCGTTGGACCTTTCTATCAAGTATTTCTACCGGAGCCTCTTCATATTGAAGCTCTTTATTAAGAACTATCACCTGGGGAAGGATGACGTGACTTGGATCGTGCAAGTATTTTCGTAACATTGACACATGAAATACCGGATGCACTGCTTCCAGCTCTTGTGGACGTGATAATTCGTAAGCCACATTCCCCACTCTTCGCAAGATCTCATATGGCCCAATAAACCTTGGGCTCAAATTTCCTTTCTTACCAAAGCGCATAACTCCCTTCATTGGGGACACTTTTAAAAATACTTTCTCCCCCTCTTGAAATTCAAGATCTCTTTTCCGATGATCCGCATAGGACTTATGACGGCTATGAGCTGTTTTGATCCTCTCCGAATCATCGTACCTTATCATTTGTTTCTGAATGACTTGGTCCGAGCGATTCGTCTGCGCCGAACCATCAGTGGAGACCTACATTTTCGTCCATATAATGCTTCAAACGGGGCCATTTGTATGCTAGAGTGAAAACTATTGTTGTGGCGAACTCAATTAGACATAGATGGTCCAACCAACTTTCTGAAAATCTAACACACAAGATCGCAACATGTCCTCAAGTGTTTGAATTGTTCTCGGCTTGCCCGTCATTTGCGGTGGAAAGTCGTGTAACTTAACTTTTGTCGAGACCTGCTGGAAACTTTGCCAAAAGTGTGAGGTGAGCGGAACCCTATCTGAAATAATTTGTAAGGAATCCGTGTAACGCACAATCTCCTTCAAATAAATCTGTGTTATTGTGTGGTGCGCGTCGTAGTCTTGGCCGTAGAAATGGTGACTTTGTAAGTCGATCAACAATCACCCAAATAGAATCATACCGCTTCTCGAGTTTTCGGTGGGCCGATTACAAAATCCATATGAATCGCCTCCCATTTTCACATGGGGACCGATGTCTGAAGTAATCCGCGGGTTTTGATGTTCGACTTTCACTGGCGACATATAAGACACCTCCGACAAACTCATGGCGTTAACTCTTCATCCCGTCCCACCATTAATTTGCCTTGAGGTCACGATACATTTTGTTGACCTGGATGAATGGAATATCTTGTGTTGTGACCCTCATCTAAGATCTTCCTCCTTAGATCCTTTACCTTAGGAACACATAACCTACCCTTATAAGGTTTCCGCCATTAACTCCCAATGTAAGCGTGAAGGTTTTCCCTGTTGGATCCTCTCCGAAATCCAACAAACTCCGTATCCTCAATGACTTTCTTTTATTTACGAAGCTAAGGCGATGCGAGATATCATGTACCACCACCCTACCTTCACCGATCTCGGTTAAGCTAACCGAGGTTTCCCAATCTTTGTACCTCGAACAATACCCTCTTTTGTATTGCCAAATGGGCTGCTGCCCATTGATCTCCTCGAGTCGTCGACCACCACGTTAGCTTTCGGGATGGTAAAGAATACTAAGGTCATAATCCTTAAGCAACTCTAACCATCTTCTTTGCCGAGATTCAAATCCTTCTGCGTGGTTATGTCGCAAACTCTTATGATCTGTAAATATGTCCACATGCACACCATACAAATAATGTCTCCATATTCGTAAGGCAAACACCACATGACTAATTCCAAGTCATGAGTTGGGTAATTCTTCTCATGTATCTTCAATTTTCTAGATGCATCTGTGATAACCTTTCCAAGCTGCATCAACACACATCCTAACCCAACTCTGAGGCATCGCAATAGGCGTGAACCCTCTTGTCCCGATGGTAAGGTTAGGGAGTGCGAAGAGTCAACAATTCCTTTAGTTTCGAAAACTTGCCTCACATGCTTCGACCATTTGGTACTTAATCGCTTTTGAGTCAACCGGTCAAAGAGCAACAAGACTAGAAAAACCTTTTACGAATCTTCTATAATACCCGGCCCAAACCCAAGAAACTTCTAACCTCTGCCGGAGTGGTCGGTTTGGCGATTCTTCAACGCTTCTATCTTACGGGGTCTACCATAATTCCATCCCTTGACACAACATGACCCAAAAGGCTACCTTTTCAACCAAAATTCACCCTTTGAAAATTTAGCATATAGTTTCTCTGTTTCAAGACTTGAAGCACTACGCCGGATCTCTTCATGTTCCTCAACACTCTTCTTGTAGATTAGGATATCATCTATGAACACAATCACGAACAAATCTAGGAATGGTTTGAAGATTACATTCATTAAATCCATAAATCTTTGTTGGGGAATTGGTTAACCCAAAGACATGACCAATAACTCATAATGACCGTATCGGGTTCTAAAAATTTGTTTTGGATATATCATCCGGATTTATTTTGGTGGTGATATCGACGGAGATCAATCTTGGAAAATAGCTAGCTCCTGAAGTTGGTCAAAAAGATCATCGATTCTTGGTAATGGGTACGATTCTTGATCGTGACCTTGTTGAGTGCCGATAATCGATGCACGTTCGGGCGATCCGTCTTTCTTTTTCACAAACAGATGGTGCACTGAGGGAAACACTAGGCCTTATAAAGCCTTTATCCAGAAGATCCTTCAATTGTTCTTTTAACTCCCTCAATTCAGCTGGGGCCATCCGATATGGAGGAATAGAAATTGGTCTTGTACGGAATTAACTCTATGGCAAACTCCACTTCTATCGGAGGAAGGCACTGGAAGATCTTGGGAAAAACCTCAGGAAAATTTGAACAATAGGAACATCATTCACCGTGAGGATTCTTTTGGGTATCCACTATATTAGCGGATATGCATACTCCACTCTGTAACTTCTCAATAACTTTTGAGCCCCAAGGTAGGAAATAAAGCGACTGAGGATATTCCAACCCTACCCTTATAACAACCACGGTTCTCCGGGAAAAGTTAATCTCACTATCTTTCGTCGACAATCTAACATGGCATAATATGCCGACAACCAATCCATACCCAAAATGACGTCGAAGTCTACCATATCAAGTAGTACTAGGTTCACCATTGTTTCCCTGCCATTTACTTCTAATGGAAAATTATTTACCATCCGAGAGGCCCAAATTGAGGCCCCTACTGGTGTCATAACCTCAACAGGTTCACTTAAATAAGAAGGTTCTACATGTAAATTCTTAGCAAAGCCCATTGACACATATGAAAATGTAGAGCCGGTATCGTATAATACAAATGCAGGAATACTCGAGACTAGCAAAATACATGTGACTACCGCATTAGATGCTTCTGCCTCATTCCTCTGGGGCAAAGCGTAGAGCCGATTAGAATTGTTGAGTTGTTGACCTCCCTGACTCTGGCGGGGTTGGTTTCCCTGATTTCCCCTGTAGGCAGCTGTGGTTGCTTCTGACCTCCCCTGAATAGATTGCGTTTGGGTCCTCTTCTTGCAATCCCTGGCATAGTGGCCTGACTCTCCACAGTTATAACATGTCTTCGTTAAGAGCCGACATTCTCCAGTGTGTTTTCTTTGACAAATCTTACAAATCGGTTTGTCGCCTCCTGTGTTAGGGTTGGTGGCCTTGTCCTTGCTACCTTGGTAATTAGACCAAGTGCCCTTAGGCTTGAAATAAGGCGGCCCGCATTGGTTCGGTCTGAAGATCCCTTACTAAACTCCCGCTTACGATTTTGACTCGGTTAAATGATCCTAACGTCCAGAAATCTCTTATGCGAATATTCTCTTTTGCTTTAGCGAAACCTTCTACCCTCAAAGCCATATCGACAATCGAAGATAAGTTCGATCGTTGGCTAACGCCACCACCTTCTCGCTATGTTCGGGTTTAAACCTCTACAAATCGCTTTACTCTATCCATTTCGTAGGGACGACATGTGTGTTGTATCACGATAACCTCACGACGTGTATCATATTCTTGTACACTACGGTCACCTTGCTTCAATTGTTCAAACTCGTCCGGCGCGTCCTTGCGCGTATTAGGCATAAATTTCTCAATGAATGCCGCTCAACCCTCCCAAGTCATTGGTGGTGACATCGAGGCGATTTTCCTAAAATTCCTCCACCACCCTGCGTCATCCACTAGTCGATGCGCTACCAAGTTGGCGCCTGCGTCTCACGCGCGTCGATGTGAACATTAAGTCTTCAACTTCGTGAGGAATACCATCGGGTCGGCCTTGGGGTCCTTCCGAGTCTGATGGTTCTCTTCTCCTCATAAAATTTGCCCATAGCTTATCAGTGCGCTTGAGATTCTACACTCTCGGTCCGTAGTGCGATCGCATGATCGGTCCTGGCGTCTGAGTTACGGTTGGGGCTATGGCGGAGACACTAGGTGCGGGCGGAACCATGTGGAGCTGCGGTATCATTAACTCTATGAGTCTATCTAGTTTTTGTCCCACCGTTTCTTGGGCCATTTGACTCTCGTTCTCTCAACATTTTCTCCGACATTTTCTCGCTCCGCCCGGACACCTATGTCAATCGAGGTACATGAGCCGTGATGAACCTCCTCTTGAGCTCCCGGGATTTGTGAATTCACCATTTTCTGTGAAGACAAATACACTCATATTTTAGAAGACGGAATGTCTACTCTAGCTCTTAAAATTTTCTTATAGTTCATAAGCATGCAACACCACAATATGCCAACAAGAAAAATAATTTAATAAAACATATCCTTTCTTTCTTGTATTCATAGCACTTCATTCATCATATTTTAAAATAACAATGTCATGACTACAATACATCACATCAAGTCAACTCTGCCACTGTGCAACCCGCTATAGTCCTTGTACTGGAACATACACCTACTATCACGCGTTCTAAAGGGCTTAACCGCATGATTCGTCTATTCTGCAGGTTGGCATTCAACTCCCTGTGAACCTTCCTTTTTGCTTCTCTTTCCATATAGTTCATTCTATATCTTACTCCTCTTACCTGATGCAGAAATTGGTGCAATGAATTTTCTGTAATATCTTCTCTTAGCATCCTTGCCTTTCTGAATGCGGAATGAAACTTTTCTGGGACAGAATTGACTATTATCTGTAGTATGACTCCAATTGGGAAGTTGAAGAAGGTCGGGTCGTATGAACGCCTTTTCCTTCTAGTCCTAAGCAAATATGTACATAGTACGATTGTGTCATCAATGTAATCATCAAAATCACCTTCTGAGTCCATCTTACGACGCATGAACTTCATCGAGCTCATTCCCTTTGCCTGTTCCATGAGTACTTCCCTCTTTGTTGGAACTCGCCTTATAATCGCCATCTACACAAATCATATTAGTCAGTATAACGTTGTACAATCCCCTTTTCTAACCCGTGTGAAGGAGGTAGTACGAGAAATCAAGTCTTTGAAAAGACTCAAGGTAGGCACGAGAGAAGTGCGAAAGAAGGAAACTTTAGGATGTTATTCCGTTCACTTATTACTAAGGTGGCGCACACCGTCATGATAAGTGTCGTTCGAACACCCAACTCGAAGAAAACTTCCTAGAATCTCTTAACCTGGTTTCGCTTTGATACCAACTTGTCACGCCCCGACTTTTCCTAAGTCTTTACTTAGGGCGTGATGACACCTGGACAATTATTTTCCACCAGGAGCACCATTTAATTCTCTTTATTTAAAAATTTGAACTTATATTCAAATACGGAGCTATTAATAAAAATAACAATAAAGAAATTTGTTTATGACTTTATTGAAAATATAACGCGAGCCCATGCTCGTGAAAATATTGTTTCTACATAGACATACTGACAAATATTATTCTAAGTTGGAAGGGAGACCATTCCATACAGGCATTTTCCGAGACATTGGGCCGACATCTGAACTGGCGAATACCAAGCGAAAGCAATGGACTTGGTATGACAAGAGGCTGCGGGACGATCGCTAGCCTTGGCGTGGAGCCTTTCCTCTATCACGTTTTCCTGAAACATGTTAAATAAAGAGTCAGCCCTACCATCTGGGGCTGAGTGAGAACCTTACCCTGCAATTCAAAGTAACACCACAATATTTCAAGTGCAATCACATTATAACGTAATAAGCATATTGCAAAAACATATCAGGTTACAACATTTTTAATTATGCAACAACTCCTCATAGGAAATTTTCGGTTTAACTGACACTTCATTTTATCTCGTATTATACGTTAAGACATTCCCCTGCATTTCCACATGTTTATTACATTTATATATTTGTGAACGCGTATTCACTTTTCATATTTATATATAGATGAACATGTATTCATCTTTCATATTTGTTGCGGCGTGCAACCCGATCCATTATATTTACGTATTTGTGAACACGTATTCACTTTACGTTTTGTTGCGGCGTGCAACCCGATCCATTATGTTTACGTATTTGTGAACGCGTATTCACTTTACGTTTTGTTGCGGCGTGCAAACCGATCCATTATATTTACGTATTTGTGAACACATATTCACTTTACGTTTTGTTGCGGCGTGCAACCCGATCCATTATGTTTACGTATTTGTGAACACGTATTCACTTTACGTTTTGTTGCGGCGTGCAACCCGATCCATTATATATTTATATATTTATGTGAACACGTATTCACTTTTCATATTTTTCAGAAGATCGAATAAATACTATTCTCTTTTCTAACATTCTGTCATTCATACTTGTAACGATTATAATTTTTTTACCATAACTCCAACTAAGGTGTTTCTCAAGCGGAAACTAAGGTAAGACAGGGATCTTTCACTGTACCAAATTTCATTTAAAACTACCTTGGGTAACTAACACAAATTTATCCTCAAAACAGCCACATGAAATTTATTTCGGCAGAATTTTTATTAAACAACACCCAATCTTAGAATAGTCATAACTCCTAATCTGTAAACCCGTTCAAGCCCCATAAAATCTCAAAACGACGAGAACAGAGATCTACACGTCTCCATGTGAACCATCCTTTCATATTATGTACCATTTGGTACAGTTTTACCCTTTTATTCGCTGCCCTTCCTGGATCTCGATAGATCCGAGGCAGAAACTTTAAACAGCGATAACTTTCAATCCGTAAGTCGGATAGACCCCCGTAAGGTCTCAAAATGTCCACAACAGAGATATCTAGAACTTTCATTTACCAACAATTTTCATATTCCCCACATATTAGTACAGTGTTACGTTTCAACGTCCTGCCCTTCTGGATTCCGATGAATCCGAGGCAGCAACTTCAAACTACAATAACTCTCAACTCGTAAGTCCGTTTTAATAACTATTTATCTATATCTGTCCGTAACAGAGAGATTTACAACCATGAAAATTTTCATATAATTCTAATAAGTAAAACTCAATAAAAACAGTCTGTAATTATGCCTTTCCGAATTTCGGCCAAATCTAAGGCAGGAACTTTGAACTATGATAACGTTCAAACCGTATGTCCATTTTACCTCATTTTTGGTTCTATATGATCATATTAGAGAGGTGTACCACTCCTACGAATTTCAGCAAATTCTAACAATTATAACTCAGTGAGAACAGTTCGTAAAGTTCATGACGCAACTAGTTGTCTAAACAATCAAAAGTTCAATATTTCTTTTCAACACTCAATTCTTAATCTAACATGTATTGAACTTAAAATAAAGGATATTACCAAGAATTTCTGAGTGAGAAAACTCACCTTGTATGTGTGAAATGATTGTTATTCGGTTGCTACAAGGGACCCTTGCTCCCTAGTATTTCTTTTATTGTTGTTCTTCTTACTTTCTTATTTTTTTTCCAGAATTTTCCTCTTCTTGTTCACTTGTTTTTTTCTGATTTTCTAACCTTTATGTTATGTACTTTGTTTGTGTGTAAATACAATGTATAAATGGAGATGGTTGTATAACTTATGGGAGGGGGAAAGCCAAGGGATTGAAGGGAAATGAAAAGGGGGGGAGGGGAAGGAGTGAGACGTGCTTGCTGCATGCATCTAGTGGGTTAGTGAAATTTTCTTCCCTGGCGTTCACTTCATTGTCATTCTAAAGTCTCGATGTAATACTCAAATATAATTGGTATAGTCTTTTTTTTTTAGCTAATGATATGTTATTATGTTTTACTAATTAGTGTTGTCTTCATCTCTGGCACAGATGATAATACTTAATATGCAAAATATCATGAAACACTACTTATTAAAAAAAAGAACTATTTATTGTTAAATTATATTTTTATTAACCCAACCACAACTATATATTATTATTTTTTTTTTTTTCCGGATTTTACAATGTGTTATACATTGAAGGAAATGTAGTCGTTTAACTACTGATATGTATCATGTACAAGTGTTGGAATAACGACTAGAATTATAGAAATGAAAAGAAGGTTATATGTTATTGTTGTGGCCAAGCGTGCCCTTTCATTTTTTTGGATATTGTGGAGCAGAATTTTACACGTCTTGTAAACGTGTAATCCCCTTTGGTTGTTGCCTTAAATTGTGCCTTAAAGATGTGGCTTTTTGTTGTTGTATTCGGGCCTTAGAAAAGGTGGAAAAGTACGTAGAAACGGGGGAAGTGCTGCCCAAATTTACGTAGAATAAAGAGGACCATTACTTGGTATTTAACTTACACTTGAAAGCATGAAGATTGATAGAAATTTAAATTGTCATTATAGGTTGACATCCTACGGGTGACGTATTCTACTTGACGTGTGGAAAAACGTAACAGGTATGTGGAACTTCTTCTATCTCCTTTGAGCATGACTTTATAAAAATGAGTGTACGATGAACGTACATGTTTTAAATAAACTCGGATTCCTTGTAGTATATAAGGGAGGTTACTTGATTGAAATGAGACTTAGGAAAATGCGAAACTGCAAAATTCGGGTTCGGGCGGCGTAAGTTGCGGGGCGTGGCTCGAAACTTGAAGGCGCGAAGTTTCAGTGGCACCATAGTGAAGGGCCATGGCGCTGCCCCTGTTGAAGGGTGTCGAGGATTAGTTAGGGGTGGGGTGGTGTTTTCGTGCCACGGTATCGACCCTTGATAGTATAAACGACTTGATGTTTAAAGACTAAGTTACTTGAATGAGATAGGTACACTTGACTTGATTTTAAAAGTAGAAGTGTCTTGATACTACGGGTGTTAGTGTCTTGGGATTTTATAAAGGAAAGAATGTACGGCGGACGTACGTGGTGCTATGGGGTTCAACTCCCCTATATTGCATGATGTGATTCCTTTTATAGGAATAGATGTACATAGTACTTTGGGTTAAATTCCCGGATTTTACACGACATGATAGTGCCTTGAGTCTAATAAAATGATGGTTCATTCATTTGCTTCTAATGAGAGTAAAAGATTACTTAACTTGCATATGTTGTTCATGATAGCCATTAGTGTAAGTGTTCTATTATTTATTGAGGGATCAACCCACGGGACATTGTACATTCCGTGGATTTGCTCTCCACGATGCGAGTATTGCGTATATGCTCATTGCGGGTCCACAGGGCCTATGCGGGTGAAATAGTCCTATGCGGGTGAAATAGTCCTATGCAGGTGAAATAGTCCTATGCGGGGAAAATTGTCCTATGCGGGTCCACTAGACCTATGCGGGTGAAACATTCCCATGAATAGGATTGCATAATGATACTACGGGCGGGTAGCCCAAAATTAATCATGACCTTCCTATGTTAACTGCAGTGCAGTTACTCATTACTCTCATTGTTGATAAGGCACAGTTGTACTGTTACTTTGATTATCATACTTGTCTCCTGCTTTATATTTGGACTGTATGATCTCTTTTACAGTACTTACAGTTTCACATACTTGATACATCTTTCGTACTGACCCCCTTTCCTCGGGGGGCTGCGTTCATGCCGCAGGGATAGATACTCAGGTTGGTGATTCGAGAGCTTAGGATCTCCACTCAGCTTTTGTGATAGATCCATTTGTTCCGGAGTTTGATATATAGGTACAAGCCTTGTGTTTTGGTGTATGTACATTCAGGGGTACGACGGGGCTCTGTCCCGTCTTTATTACTATCAAAATCTTAGAGGTCTGTAGTCACGTATGTGGGTTGGACTGGTTAAAGTTGTAGACCCTTTTGGTATTGTATATATCTAAAGATGTGGCCTTATCGGCTTGTCGGTTTCACTTTATGTTTTATTGTATAATGGTAAAGCGATTTAGCTTCCGTTGGTTATCTCTGATGTATGAATATAAGGGTGCCCAGGTAGGGCACCACTCGGGGTCTGGTCGTGCCAACTAGTGTCAACACTGGTTTTGGCACAACCAATGCTTCCACTGTTGCTCTGGGGACTTATAGTGCCCATGCTCCTGCCCAAGGCGTCAACAATATTTATGCTCCTGTTGGAAGCATTCCTAACGCCTTTGCAACTGCTCAAGGGGGCGTCACTGCCCCTACACCTGCTGGTTTTCACCATGAGCGTCCTGAAAAGTTCATGGGTGCTCACTTTAAGCGATGGCAGCAAAAGATGTTGTTTTTCCTGACGGTTATGGGAATGTCACGTTTTCTAACCGAAGACCCTCCACTAGTTGAGGAAGATGTGGACCCTCAGCCAAATGATTTGGTGGGAGGGGGCCAAGGTAACCATGTCGCTGGCGACATGAGGATGTTTCGCGAAGCATGAAAACATAGTGACTTCATGTGTAGGAACTATATTCTAAACAGTTTGGTCGATCCACTATACACGGTATATTGCACCGTTGAAACTGCCAAGCAGTTATGAGACAAACTCCAGAAGAAATACAACACCCAAGATACGGGTAGTAAGAAGTTCATCATTTGGGAAGTTCCTAAAATTTCAAATGGTGGATAACAAAAGTGTGACATCCCAAGTCCAGGAATTTCAAATGATTCTACATCACCTGGATTTGGAAGGATTAAAGCCCAACGAACAATTCTTGGTTGGGGAATTAATCGAGAAGTTGCCTCCCTCGTGGACTGAGTTTATGAACTATCTAAAACTCAAAATGAAGGAGATGACCCTAGATGAACTTATTGTCAAACTCCATATTCAGGAAGACAATAAGAAGGCCATGCCAAAGGAAAAACAACCCGCTGAGGCTGAGGCAAACCTGGCGGAAGTCAAAGGGAACTCAAGCAAGAAACGGAAGTTCCAGAAAGAAGGCAAACCCCAAACAACTGAAAAGATCAAAGGAAATTGTAACCACTGTGGTATAGTTAGTCACATGGCAAAATACCGCCGCAAGCTCAAACGTGAGAATAAGGCCAAAGGCAAGGCCAAGGCTAACATCGTTGAAGACACGCTCGTCAACGATATGATTGAAGAGTTCTCAACGGTAGTTCTTGAAGCTAACCTCGTTAAGAATCCGGTGCAATTGTGGCTAGACACGGGTGCTACCCGTCACATATGTTCCAATAAAGAAGCCTTCTCCACTTATACACAAGTCTCAAACAAGAAGTTGTTCATGGGAAACAATTCTTCTTCAGAGGTGCTGGGGGTAGGAAAGGTGATCCTAAAGATGACGTCTGGGAAGGAGCTGACTCTGAAGGAAGTGATGCATGTTCTAGAAATTCGAAGAAATTTAATTTCTGGACCTGTTGTTAGTAAATGATGGTTTTAGGCTAGTATTAGAGGCTAACAAATTTGTAATCACTAAGAATGAAACTTTTGTAGGAAGGGCTTCGTCTGTGAATGCCTCTTTAAGCTTAATGTTGCACCTGTAATGTCTTCTGCTTCAACTATCAATAAAATTGCACATTCTACTTACTTGATTGAGTCATCTAATTTATGACATCATAGATTAGGACATGCAAACTATCAATCTATCCAAAGATTGGTAAAGTTGGAATTATTGTCGTCTATTGACATAAATCCTCAACGTAAGTGTGAGGTGTGCATAGAGGTAAAACTTTCCAAGAGTCCCTTTAGATCCGTCGAAAGGGATACCGCTCCTCTAGAACTTATACATACAGATATATGTGATTTGAAGTTCGCTCAAACTTGAGGGGGAACAAGTACTTTGTGACTTTCATAGATGATGGCACAAGGTTTTGTTACCTTTACTTACTAAAAAGTAAAAATGAAGCCTTTGAAGAATTCAAACGCTACAAAGCAGAAGTTGAGAATCAACTAGGCGGACGGATTAAAAAAATTCGTAGCGATAGAGGGGGAGAATATGTAGCGCCTTTTGAAGAACTTTGTATTCAATCAGGTATAGTTCATCAAACAACGACTCCTGACTCACCTCAGCTGAACGGAAGAACCGAATACTAAAGGAAATGATGAATGCTCTACTCATCAATTCGGGCCTCCCTCAAACCATGTGGGGAGAAGTTGTTCTTACCGCGAATAGGATTCTTAACAGAGTCCCACACAAGGGTAAAGACAAGACTCCATACGAGTTATGGAAAGGAAAGAAACCTACCTACAAGTATTTGAATGTATGGGGTTGTCTGGCCATGGTAAAAGTACCTATGCCAAATCAGGCCAAGATTAGACCTAAGACTGTAGATTGCATATTCATCAGATATGCCAATAACTGTAGTGCTTATCGCTTCATAGTGCACAAGTCGGATCATCCAAACATCTATAAAGATACGATCATGGAATCAAGGAACACATGGTTCTTTGAAGACACATTTCCATATAAGGAAAATAACATAACCTCTCGCAAACGAAGTTATGAGCAAACCTCTGATGAACTAGGAGTCACTGACTATCTAGATCGAAACGGTTCAGATCTAGTAAATTTTGATGTAGCTGATGATCCGGAATTTAGTATTCCAGATTCTCATGACTTGGAAGATTCAGGGATGGAACCAAGGCAAAGCAAAAGGACACGGAAGGACAAGTCCTTCGGTCAAGACTTTGTAGCTTATTTGGTTCAGGATGAACCACGGACAATCGCCAAATCATTGTCAACTCCAGAAGCACCGCTCTGGAAGGAAGCTTTAAAAAGTGAGATAGAATTCATTCTGCATAACCACACCTGGGAGTTGGCAGAATTTCCCCCAGGACACATACCGTTGGGTTGTAAGTGGATCCTTAAACAGAAGGTAAAGGCAGATGGTTCTACCTACGCTCTGGTGTCAAGAATGACATTCATACGTATGTTCATTGCTATCGCTGCCTTGCGGGATCTTGAAATACATTAAATAGATGTTAAGATTGCCTTCCTAAATGGTGATTTGGAAGAAGAAATATATATGGATCAACCTGAGGGGTATGTGGTTCCAGGACAAGAGACAAAAGTATGTCGGCTTGTTAAATCGTTGTACGGGCTGAAACAATCCCATAAACAATGGCACGAGAAATTTGATAGTACTCTACTATCAAAAGGATACGCCATTAATGGAGGTGACAAATGTGTCTACATGAAAGGAAATGTCAAATCCTTCATCATGATATGTCTATATGTAGATGACTTGTTTATAACTGGAAGCAGTACTGGAATAATCCTAGAGACTAAGAACATGTTAAAACAGTATTTTGACATGAAAGATATGAGCATTGCAGATGTCATCTTAGGGATCAAGATCTCTAAGACATCTAATGGACTGGTCTTATCCCAATCTCACTACATCGAGAATGTACTGAAGAAATTTGGGATGTTCGACAGTTCACCGGTATCAACACCATTGGATATAAGTAAAAAACTTGACAAATATCTGGGTAATCCCGTACGCCAGGAGCGATATGCGCAGGTGATTGGTAGTCTGATGTATATCACAAACTGCACTCGGCCTGATATCGCTCATGCAGTCAATAAATTGGCTAGGTTCACTCGAAATCCAAGTGAGGATTACTGGAAAGCGTTAACATGATACTACGGTTCCTAAAGTTCACGATACATTTTGGGTTACACTATTCAAGATATCCAGCGGTACTGGAGGGGTACAACGATACAAACTGAATATCTGATAGAGACGACATCAAGTTCACCAGCGGATATATCTTTACAATCGGTGGTGGATCTGTGTCTTGGAAATTCTCTAGGCAGACTCTTATTGCTCGATCCACAATAGAGTCGGAATTTATCGGTTTAGATAAAGCGGGAGAGGAAGATGAGTGGCTTCATGA
Source organism: Przewalskia tangutica (assembly GCA_029844215.1). Classification (NCBI taxonomy): domain Eukaryota; kingdom Viridiplantae; phylum Streptophyta; class Magnoliopsida; order Solanales; family Solanaceae; genus Przewalskia; species Przewalskia tangutica. The sequence continues at coordinate 19,268,731 of CM056726.1, read as the reverse complement.
TTTTCTAGAGGAAGTCCCATGTTGGGATAAACATGTGTCTTCTGTAATGATCCACTGCGATAGTCAGTCGGCTCTAGGAAGGGCACGAAGTTCAATATACAACGGTAAATCTCGTCATATTCGACGGAGACATGATTCAGTTAGGCAGCTGATCACTTCGGGTATTATTTCCATTGATTACATAAAATCTAAGGAAAATATCGTAGATCCCTTGACGAAGGGAATACCCAAAGATCATTTGTTCTGCCTGTCTAGGGAAATGGGCTTAATACCCAAACAATAAGAACCGATATAGTGGACACCCAACCTTACAGACTGGAGATCCCATGAATAAGGTTCAATGGGAAAACTAAACTGTAAAAGTTCCGTGAGCGCTTCGGTGGAAGCAAGAGCACTTCGGATAATGTGTCTTTCTTAAAGAAACATAATCCAAGGCTGTTCCCATGATAGACAAAAAATGCTACATGTAAGAGGGGTGAAAGATAAGTTTCCAAACCTTTAATGATCCTCAAAAGTTGAGGTTAGGTTGGTGAAATTTTTAATGGTTCCTAACGCTTGTGTAGCGGGGTATTACAGGATACCTTGTAGGAAACCACCTATTTAAGTGCGAGGACAGGCCGCCTCAAATGAACGCACTTAAGAATCCAAGGGTGTCCACGACCCACGATGGACAAAACACTAGAAAGATTGAGTAGGAAAGGTGTTGTGTTGGTACCATTGTCTTGGCATATACTAAACACTGACGGTTCAAGACATCACGTTCACCGCGCAGTAAATATGTCCGATGGTATTCTACTATGGAAGGTTCAAAGCTCCGGCTACCTCTCCGGATGCAACATCGTTCCGCCAAATGATTGCTAGAAAGGCACCATGTGCGTGCACCAAAATCTCTTCCAAGAAGGGATTGTTGGAAATATTTATTAAACGTGAAATAAAGTAAATACTATTAATTATGAATCGAACAATTGGGGCCCCGCTCGTAGGAAACCTTGTTTCCACACACGTGCACAGGTAGTGCCAAGGATCAAAATTTCTTTAATGGAAGAGATATTGGTACGTATACGAATTGTTTGAGACGTAAGGTAATAGACGGTTATTGGCCAAATGACGAATGATTTCACGTTGGTAAATGAAGGAAGAAGTGTATAATGTGTAAAGATGAAATGAATCAGAAATCACCACGAAACCGAGAAGGGCCGCGGCTCCTCCAAGTAAGGGTCGCGGCGCCTCCCCGAAGGGCCGCGACTCTAATTGACGTTTCAATTCCAGTAACTCACTGGAATTGAAGGGCCGCGACTCTAATTGACGTTCCAGTTCCAGTAAGTTACTGGAACTGAAGGGCCGCGGCTCCTCCCCGAAGGGCCGCGACTCCTCGACTGTTTCAATCCGTTGGAGGTGAATTAAAAACTGATTCTTGGGCTGACTTTGGAGTATTTACTCTCCATTATTTTGCTCATGAATTCAGCCATTACTTGGCTGAATTGTAACTCCAAATTCAAGGCATTAGCATGACATTCATGGCCATTACTTAGCCATTTGAAAGGTCATCATCTACACATTATAAAATAATACACAAGGTTCATTTGAAAAAACACTTGACATTCACTAAACAATTCTAAAATTGTCTTCCTCTCTTGCAATCACAAACACTCAAAGATCTTTCTTCCAAAGCAAACACTTGAGTTCTCTTTGCTCATTTGTTTGATTGTTGTTTTATCTTGAGAGATAAGTTGCCATTACAACCGTTGAAAGGATATACGGGGCAATATTATCTTAAGGATAGATCAAGAATTTGGTCGACTCAGCAAACCCTCATATCTGATCATTTCCAGATTTCTTACTCACTTGTTGTTGTTGTTGCATTCACATTTCCTTGTCTCTACACATATTTCCCACAAACTTAAGATAATATTCGTTGCTTTCAACAACAACATGTCTGCTGAAGATCAATTCAACGCCATGAACAACACCGATGCTCAAGGAAATCCTATTACCTTCAATCCAACTGCTCAAGGCACTAACGCTGCCTTCCAAACTACTGTTTTTGGCACTTCTAGTGCTATCGCGCTGGCACTCAGTGCGGCCAAGATCGCTGGCACAACTAGTGTCAACACTGGTTTTGGCACAACCAATGCTTCCACTGCTGCTCCGGTGACTTATAGTTCCCATGCTCCTGCCCAAGGCGTCAACAATATTTATGCTCATGTTGGAAGCATTCCCAACACCTTTGCAATTGCTCAAGGGGGTGTCACTGCCCCTACACCTGCTGGTTTTCACCATGAGCGTCCTGAAAAGTTCATGGGTTCTCACTTTAAGTGATGGCAGCAAAAGATGCTATTTTTCCTGACGGTTATAGGAATGCCACATTTTCTAACCGAAGACCCTCCACTAGTTGGGGAAGATGTGGACCCTCAGCCAAATAATTTGGCGGGAGGGGGCCAAGGTAACCTCAATGATCTCTGCTGCATACTTTCTCTGTGACAAGAACAATCCACCTGCATGATGAGTTACAACAATCTCCAAAAAGTAACTCAATGGGCCTAAGTCCTTCATGGCAAACTCAGAACCAAACATTGTCATAATAGACTTGCGCAAAGTATCAGAAGAGGCAATCAAGATAAGATCATCAACATATAATAGAATATAAGCCATGGAAGATCCTCGAAGATATATGAATAATGAATTATCAGACATGCTGTGAGAAAATCCCACAGTCGAAACAAAATCAGCAAACCTCTTATACCAAGCTCGTGGAGACTACTTAAGCCCATACAATGACTTCTTCAATAGACAGACATGATTAGGATATCTAGTATCTCTAAACCCCAAAGGCTGATGCATATACACTGTCTCCTGAAGATCACCATGTAGGAAAGAATTCTTCACATCTAGCTGATGAATGAGCATGATTTTGAAAGAGCCAAGATAAGTACAGTGTGAATGGTAGCCGACTTGACCACCGGGCTAACGTCTCACCACAATTCACACCAACCTGTTGAGTCTTACCATCACCTACAAGTTTAGTCTTATGCCTTGCAAATGAACCATCAGAATTTTCCTTATGAACAAAAATTCATATAGACCAAATAATATTAACACCAGATGGATGGGGTACCAACTCCTACGTCTTATTATCAATAAGAGCATTATATTCCTCGGTCATGGCAATTTTTCAATTAAGATCATTTAAGGCAGACACAAGATTACCGGGTAAGGGAGATTTAAGAACATTAGAATTTAAATTAAAATGTCTCTTTGGTTTAAAAATACCCCATTGACTGTGAGTGACTGGACCATGACTCTGGGCTGGATTGGGTGAATTTTGGGAATTTTCAGAAATTTCAGGAATTACCGTCGAAGGCGCCGCGGCGCCAGAAGTGCAGGGTCGCGATGCTGACTCGCAGGAGTTTTGGCACCGCGGCTCCTCTGTGCAGGGCCGCGGCACTGACGGTGTTTTTCCGGGCAAATCTGAAAAATGACGTAAAACATAGGGAGAGATATCCTCATCCAAAAAATTAAAAGAACTACGCATGAGTTTTTCTACTTTAGAAAAGGGAAATTGAGATTCATCAAAGAGAACATGACGACTAATTATGATTCGTTTAGAGGACAAATCAAAGCATTTATAACCACGATGATTTGACGGAAAACACAAAAACACACAAGGAGTAGAACGTGCCTGAAGTTTGTTGATTGTAGTGGATGAAAACAGTGGATAACATAAGCATCCGAAAACCCTAAGATGAGAATATGACGGAGACTTATTGTATAACACTTTGAGAGGGGATGAATATGTCAAACCTTTATAGGGAAGAATATTGAGTAGATCGGTAGCCATTTGTAGCGCATGATGCCAAAATAATGGAGGAACGGAAGAATGAACTAGTAAAGTGTGGACAATATTATTAATGGTACGAATTTTTCGCTCAGTTTTCTCATTTTGTGAAGACGTATGAGGACAAGAAAAATGAAAATTGATCCCATTTTGAGCACAAAATTCCCTCAATTCCCCGGTGTCATACTCTTTGCCATTATCACATTGAATGTTTTTGATTTTTCGTTCGAATTGTGTTCTTATGAAGACTCTAAATTTTATGAAAATGGAAAAAACTTGAGATTTTTTCGCAATCGAAAACGTTCATAAATATTTAGAATAGTCATCTAAGAATAAAACATAATAACAATGACCCATAGAACTGAGAACCAGAGATGTCCATAAATCACTATAAATAATATCAAATGGCATTGAAGTATTTGAATTCGACGCTACAAATGGTAACTTAATAATCTTTCCCAAAGCACAGGATTGACAAAGTGGAGTACTACGCGTACCCTTACAAGAAATAAATTTATGTCTATCTAAAGAAGATAAAATTGACGACCCCGGATGACCTAGACGAGCATGCCACAAGGAAGGAGCAAGAGCTGCAAAAGTGGATGGCATAGCTTGACGCGAGACACTGAGACTTGGAGTGATTGGATAGAGATCCCCCCTATTGTTGCACCTCATGAGATGACTCTCCGTCTTGAAATCCTTCACAGAAAACCCAAACGGATCAAAATTAATAGAAACCCAATTATCAGTGCTGAACTTACGGACATACACCAAAATTTTAATCAATTTTGGGGCATGAAGGGTATGTTTCAGGACAAGTGGTGGATGAGGAGGGAACAACGTTTTATGACCATAACTCTTAATTGGAACAAAATTGTCATTACCAACAGTTATACCACGATTAGTGCTCAAATTGGAATAAGATGAGAGAGTACCTTGGTCGGATGTCATGTGGGTAGTGGCGCCGGTGTCCATGTACCAATTAGGGTCCGGTTGAGTCAAGCTAAGTGTGTGCATTGCTGCTTCGATGTCGGTCTGAGTGGGGCCCACTGCGTGGTGGGCACGATGAAGTGCGACCAGTATCTTTGGGATCGTTGTTCTTTGCCCGTACGCGAAACACACTCGACCTAGGTAGAAGTTGGGCCGCGGTGCTGGCCGTGGCCGTGTGTATCTTGTGGAGCGCGGGTGATAGGTCTGGGACCCATCGCCATCGTCGAGGGCCCTGTGGGCTCGGGGCTGCTTCTTCCGACGGTTGCTCCCGTTGTTGCCTCCTCGATTTTTGCCATTATTTTTCTGATTCTGGCCCTTCTTACCACCCCCGTTGTTGTGATTTTGGGTCACGTTGGCTGGATTTGAAGGAGTAAAATTGAAAGTTGTCATCATGAAGATAGGGTTGGCATTAATCGACAATTTCTTAGCCAATCCGGATTCTTCAAAAGTAAGCATAGAACGGACCTGATAAAATCCTGGCAGGGGGTTACTCTGTCGAATAACTGAAGCAACACCTCTATAGGCCTCTGACAGGCCTGCAACCATCTGAAGAACTAGACGACTATTAGAAACAGGAGAACCCACATTGTTGAGTTGGTATGACAAGTCCTTGAGGCATTTGCAATACGAAGAAACATTTGGAAAGTTCGCCATAGAAACCTGTGAAAAATCCTGCTCAAGAATAATAATTCGAGAATGACTGGTATCTTGGAATATGTCTCGCAATTGATCCCACACTGCCATAGCTGTGGAGTTGGGTTCCATAATCGTCTGTAAAAGATCCAAGGAGATAGTGACATAAATCCACTGAAGAACCTTAGCATCAAGCATGACCCATAATTCTGGATCTGCTTCTTTAGTGGGCACAACCGTCGTAGACGTAGCCGTCTTATCACCCTCTTTTGGAGGAGTTGGAGGAATGATGTGGTGGAGGACTTTATGTGTCAAAGCATGGATCTTAAACAATTCCGCCCACGTTCCATATTGGACGTTTTCAAGATCACGAACAATAGGGATGACGCTCTTGATGTTAGAAACTGTGAGGGCAGGATACAAATTGTTCTTATCAGCCATAGAGAATAGAACAACAAGATTCAAGGATTTGGAGAAAAAGAGGAAGGAGGAAGGCTCGATTTTTCTGAAAAATCGAGGGTTTTAGTGATGGATTGTCACGGTAATTTTGAGAGGAAAATGAGAAGCGGAAGCAAGGAAGAGAACCTAGACTCTTGATACCATGAAATAATTAATCCCTTGATTATTCTTATTGATGAAAGGCATATATATACAAGTTACAATAGGAGAATCATATTCCTACTTTACATCTAAATCCCTATTTTATATGAATAATAACTATACATTTATGGTAATGTTACATGACTAATATGTTTACCTACCAAATATACAAACCAATCTTGGGACTTACACGGTACCGTGGCCCACTAACCTACACAGATGGGTCAAGCAGCCCATTTTCTAACAATTATGTACCCAAACAACAATCCCAATAGTGGTTAACATGCAACAGAGTTACATATTCGGTAAGACCGTAAAAGTATGAAACATAAAATACTTGAATACCCTAGTATCAAAAGTTCTCGGCCCAGAATAAGCCATGCCAGTAAACACGTGACGATATACGCAAATATACAAGACCAATTTTCATATATGTATTGGACGTACAGATTGCACACATAATCATATGTAAAGGACTAATATTCAGAATATGTTTGATATACGTAAACAATATACAAAAATATACATCCTTGGTATACACTTGGTGTATATCTGGTTTACACGTTGTATATTTGAGGTATATCATGTCATATAATGTAACAGAACAACGAGTTCTGCTACTGAAATCGTAAGGAGAAGGAGAATAGGGAAAGAGAGAAAGAGAGAAAGGAGAGATTTGATAATATTTCTGATTAAAGTCTCCAAATGAAACATTACACCTTTAAAGCCTTAAGAGGGCTAAACTGGAAATAAGGAAACTGGGGTACTGCAATGCAAATAATTAGACTATACTGTCCCAACTAAAATATTTAAAAGTGCTTAACATAATAATATAAACTTGTCACAATATAGTTTTGTGACAATCCATCCTCCTTGAAAACAGCCTTATGTCTTCAAAATACTGCCATCTCCGGAAATTGTGACTTTATGAATTGATAATCTTCCCAAATAGCTTCCTTAGGTAATAAGTTAGCCCATTGTACTAGCAACTATGTAGTGTCTTTATTTCCTTTCTTGATCATCCTCCTCGCCAATATAGCTATTGGCTCTGTTCTCAACTGACCCTCTGCAATTATTACATAGTTTAAAGACCAAAATGGAGCACCACTACTAGTAGTAGCATCCTCAGGAAAAGTATATGTCAATTTCTTCACACGGTCTACAAAGTAATCTTCAAACCTCAGGCCCCAAATTATACAGTCTTGAAATGTATCACCTCTCTCCTTATCGAGGTATTCAAGAACACGATCCAAGGAGGATGGAAGGCAAGTCCATGTAATAATTACAATTTCAATTGTCATAAGAGCAGTTGATATAATAAGTTGGTTCTTCAATGATGGTTTAATTTCCTTGACAACTTTTATTTCAAAAAAGTCTGTAGCAAAATGGGTGGTTATTAAACCAACAAGAATTCCCATGGAGCTTATAAGCATGGGGTAACACGCTGAAGTAAAATCATGCTCAATTCCAAAATACGAGATGGAAGCCACCACAAGAGTAGCACAAGATGATTCATCATATGAACCAAAAAGATCAGACCCCATTCCTGCAATGTCCCCAACATTATCCCCAACATTATCAGCGATCACAACAGGATTTCTGGGATCATCTTCTGGAATGTTCCTTTCAACCTTGCCGACGAGGTCAGCACCAACATCAACAGCTTTAGTGTATATACCACCACCAACCCTACCGAAAAGGGCCATAGAGGATCCACCAAGCCCATATCCAGTAATTGCCTCAAAAAGACCCTCTCAGTCATCACCATAGTAAAGTTTGAAGAAATTAATGGCAATGTAAAGAACCAAGAGGCCGTTGGCAGCAAGGAGAAAGCCCATCATAGCACCAGACCTGAATGTAATATAAAGCTTTCCCAACACCTTTTCTTGCTTCCAAAGTGTCCCTGACCTGTGCATCACCAGTCTTTTGCATAGCAGGTATGTAGTCGTTAGGATTGATCAGATAAGCATTAACTTCAGCTGGCGTCTTCTCAATCAAACCCTCAATTTCTGACCGTGCCCATGTTAAGCAATAGTCGATGTTGTGGGGGAAAAAGTGAACTGTACACATAGGTGCTTGTTTTTCTGGTGGATCCCTCAACGCACCATAATTCTCTGTAAGGTGAGGAATTATCATCTGAGTGTTGCACTTGGCACCCAGGATTCTGGACTCCAATAACGTTTTTTGAAAATACAAACATCTCTGATCAATGTAAAGCCTGGCATTCACATTATCAAGTGCATTGACCACAACACTCAAATTCTCCCAGAATGTATCATCAATTACACTTTCTGTTTCAGGGCTTGCACGGTTTTGCAGTACTTCAATGTGAGTGTGAGGATTGATCAAGGGAGCAGCGGCAACAACAACAGTAGACTTGGCTTGCCCAATGTTCCAGTCACGGAAGAGGAATTGTCTTTTAAGATTTCTATTTTCAATAACATCATAATCTGTAATTGTTAGCTTTCCTTTATCACCACAACAAACACCCATGAGCGCTAAATTCTTCAAGAACTCACACCCAAGTGCACCAGACCCGACAACAAAAGCTTTTGCCTCTTCTAGCTTCTTCTGTAGATTGTTTACGAAAACTGAGATTTGGGCATCATAACGACTATTCAAGGACTTCAAATCGTTAGGATCCAAGGGTTCAGTTGGAAGAGATTCAACAGAGTCAAAGTAGAAAAACTAGTAAAGTGGATGGAACTTCCCAGAGCAAGCCTTCACAACTTCTTGCCCAATAATACTACCAAACATAGCCGCCATTGGGTTTAGCACAACCCTTGCACCAAATGCAAAGTTTCGAATAAGTTTCTGGTCAATCTCGTCAAGTCTTACATCAGAGAGACTATTGTTCAGGTCAATCACAAATGATATTAGCCTTGGAGCATCCTCAGATCCAGCAATAGGAAAACGTCCTGATACAGACACAAACCTATCTAATGCCTGAAAGACCAAGTGTAAAATAGGTGGAAGATCAAACTTGAAGAAGTCACTCAGAAGAAAGTCACCAGGATCCTTAATTGTTTCTCGCAATGGCTTGAATTTTAACACTTTAGGTTCCTTGACCTGAGTGACAATACCCTCCTCTTTCATATGCTGCATAATTTGTGGTGTCCTCTTCCATAGTAAATGAATATGGCCTTTCACTTTTTATTTTTCTAAGCTTCCCATCATTCAACTCTGTCATGCCCCGAACTTCAGAATATATAACCAAGTCCCCCTCCTGAAACTCAAGCCTCTCACCATCAATACATGTCACAAGAGCAGGGTTATCATTGCTAATAGATACATGATTCCTGTGTGGGGATCCTCACTAACAACATCAGCAACAGTAAATTCAGGACCGAAGTCACAAAACACACTACCAAAAAGGCCCTGAACTTCAGTTTTGATGAAAGTAATTGGAGGTTGGTGCTTATAACAGTAATCATAAAATTCAACAGCCTTCTATAAGCTGATATCTGTAAATACAACAGCCTGAAAATTGGGAAGTTATTCCGTAGTCAAAACATTCGTCAACGTAGAGATAATGACATAATTGTTTAGCTATTGCAACATCTGGATGGAAGCAAGTGCCCTATTCTTCCCAACATCCTCCTCTGTGAAGATAAAATTGCTAGATAGATCCCACAATTCCATTTTTGGCCTTCACATTCATGACAACTTCCACACCCACAGCCTCTTTAGTAGTCAATTTCACAACATCCGGCAATAAAGCTTTCTTTTAGCTATACAGAAATTGTATTTGCTTTCTCCCAAAGATCATTATAGTCTCAGGGAACTCATACCCAAGTAACCATACATTTACCGTTGAAGATTTCAAGTATCTCAAGCAAATATTTCTGTAACCATACATTCAATATCATGTACTCTCTTCTAATCCCCAAGTAAATATTCTCACCACACCAATACATCTACTTAACTGTGTCAGGGACTCTGAATTCTTCCACCTCCGTAATTTCAGCGCCATTACCATTAGGGCATTTATCAAACAACTGGTCCTCCGTAATTGATGACTTTCGCTCGCCATTTTTGAGCTTCAAAGACTCATATTCTTCACTTTCATCCCATTGTAAATCCGTCACATCGATTTCATACATTAGGGGAATTTGGTCAAGCATTTGATATTCGTTATCCTTTTCGGGAATTTTATCGAATACTTGATCTTTCTTCAAATTTTCTTCCCAATTTCTTTTAGGGCTTTTATCAAACAACTTGTCTACATCATTTTCTGAATGTTTCCCATTGATATATTCAGATTTTGACGATGTCGTCGTAGGTGTGGTTGGATTCGAATTTCCAGATTGTGCAACTTCAAACTCGATAAGATGACATCGAGCTTCCTATTGATTTCTCGATCTTCGTCCGACTGTGTTTGAAACCGATTTTGATTTTGTTTCAATGACTCTAACCTCTTGATGGTTCTAACATTGTCGTAAATATTGTACAGTTCCGGTGGGGTCACCGGCATCATACCTACTTTCCCAAAGTAACTTCGATGGTATATGTTAAAGCGAATTCTGCGATGGTACCTTCTGTCGATGTTTCCTCTGCTTCGATGATATTTTATGATACGGCTCTGGCAAGCCTTGATGCACCCTCTCTTCGTTTTGGTCTTCTTAAATCTTGTCGTCACTGTATGGTCATCTCCGTGTGCAGGAGCAGGAGAAGCGACATAGTAATACCACAACCCATACGAATTTGGACTGGAAGCAACGACATAGTAATACCCCAACACATATGAATTTGGACTGGGAGCAGCGACATAGTAATACCCCAACCCATACGGATTTAGGCTGAAATTGGGATCGATACTATAAAATTGATGGGTGTAAGAATGAGGATAAGCATATTGTTGCTCACCGCACCATCCTTGTGCTTCATATATACCAATCGACTGCTGGACGTCCAGCGGAGTGAACAAATGCTCAATTCCCGATGATACGTTGATCCTGGTCACTGAATTGCTGCCGAGAATCGTCAGCTTTGATACCATTGTAACAGAACAACGAGTTCTGCTACTGAAATCGTAAGGAGAAGGAGAATAGGGAAAAAGAGAAAGAGAGAAAGAGAGAAAGGAGAGATTTGATAATATTTCTGATTAAAGTCTCCAAATGAAACATTACACCTTTAAAGCCTTAAGAGGGCTAAACTGGAAATAAGGAAACTGGGGTACTGCAATGCAAATAATTAGACTATTGGACCATATTGTCCCAACTAAAATATTTAAAAGTGCTTAACATAATAATATAAACTTGTCACAATATAGTTTTGTGACATATACACAGCAAATCCAACAAAGAATAATGGGCCAACAGGGGGAAGGGTCCAAATAGTAAAGAAACAAACATAAGAAATTTCAGAAACCCAAATTAATATACATATGCACAACTGGATTTCCCCATTTTACATTGAACCAAATTTCGACAAGGAATCATGTATTAAGCATATTATACAGAGATTGATTATTACCTTTTTATGGTGCAACGAACTGAGGCTCGGGTCCAGCGGAATCGACGGACTACGAACTTGTGGAAATAACAATAGTAGTTTAAAATTGTATTAAGAAGGCTATGTAAAAGATGAAAAGTATTTCGAAATCTTTTTGGTGAAGGACAGCCACCGAAAAGTGTTTGTAAACTTGTATTTTTATAAGGCAAAAAATGAGAAGTATTTGAGGCTTTGAGAGTGGGAACAGTGGCAGCTGGAAATGGTGTCTTTAATGGACTCCATATGCTTGCTTTTATAGAACAAAATTTAGGGTTTGCTAAGGCCTCTTTGGGCGGGATTTTACTTCAGATTTTTTAAAATGGTCAACGAAAATTGTTCCAATCCGAACGTTTGACAGATTTCCCAAGTTTCACGTGATTGAAAACGACATAGCACGAGAATGGGTTAGCAATTTCTATCTGTGATAGAAAGGATTTGGTGTTTTTTCCCGAATTTGGAAGAGAGAGGGGAAGATCGCGGCTGCTGGATTTTTAGGGCAAGAATAAATGTTTTTGTTCTTTTCCTTTTTAGGTTTTGGGAATTAAAGGGGTGTGCTTGGGTGGAAAAAAAGGATTGGGCCTGTTAATTTCGGTCTGGGGAATTAATTGGGCTGGGACTTTCAGATTTTTTTTAAGGGAATAAATGAATAGGTTGGAATTTGGGTAGTTTTAGGTGTTTTAGTTTAAGGGAAAATGGTCAAATATACTCTAAAGCTTTGGTAAAAGGATCATATATATCCTTTGTCAAAGTATGAGGCCATATATACCCTATGTTAGCCAAAACTTATCAAATTTACCATATTAACGGATTGGACACGTGTCACCCACGTGTCACCCCAATAAGATTGCTAGCCCATTTAGCCTTTCTTGTGACATGGTAAACCTCAAGTAAGATTTCAATAATTTTAATTTAGAAAAACTTCTTTCTGCAGATGCTACAGTCACGAGTACAGTCAATAGTAATCTATATGCAATCAAAACATTTGGAAAACAATCCATATCTTTTACAAATTCTACAATTTCAAGTGTTGTGTTTACTGCTGATGGTAAAAGATATTGCAGCACCTGTAACTCTGAAAATAAATCACTTGCATCAACATCAGAAGACTCACCATTTCTTAAAGTAGTTTCAAGCTTCAGACAATAATTTTTCAATTCCTCATCACCCAATGAAGTTAACTTCTTTGAATTAAACAAGAACCCAAAAATACCATCATATGCTTGCATTTGTTCAAATATACTCCTTAATGAAGAAAGAGACATATTCACTACACAGATGAAATAATTGACTCTAAATGATTCTTCAACTGACTGTACTGTCTCATCATTGACATTCTCATCATATTATTTCTTTCTATGACTTTGACATTTTTTAGGAAATTCGGGTTCAATCCCCATATCACAAGCAATAGTTTTAGCTTCAATCATAGTATATGAAAATTCATTTTCTCTATAATTCTCAAAAAAAGAAATGAGCCCCTCCAAATTTTTAAAGCAACATCAATGCACATATCTTTAGATTGTAACTTTTTGCTGACTAAGTTAATTTTCAACAAAATATCATGTCAAATAACCATGCTAATAGAAACTCAAAATTTTCCAGTTCATGTGTTGCTAAACTTTCCGCTTCACTTTTTTGCTTTAGCATCTTCACTAGTTTCTGCTACTTTAAATAAAGCTTCTTTTATTTGAGCAGCTTGGTATCTTATTGCTTTAACACTCTCTACACGACTTTCCCAATGTGTAGTTGACAATATTTTGAGAGTTAAACCATCTACATGATCTTGTAAAATCTTTCAACGTTTTGTAGAATTAGCAAAAACACAATAAATGCGTTGAATCACCCCAAAAAAGGATTTCGCTTTCACACAACAGAATAATATAACCTGGAATTTGAGAAATAATATACAAGGAAAGCCAATGCAATTTTAATACTTCAAAGAATAAACAAAAAAACAACATAACCTGGAATTTGAGAAATTCCCTTCGAGAAATCTCTCTCCACAGAAACAAATTTGATATTTTCAAGAAGAAGAAGAAGAAGGAAAAGCGTAGGGCAAGAGGAGTGGAAGTGGAACAGATTGGTTTAGGGACTAGGGTTAATAGTTATAATAAATTTAATATAATACTAACTAAAAAAACAAATTTTGGGCCCCTCTAAATTTTGGGCCCAGGACAATTGCCCTTTTTGTCCCTGGGCAGGGCCAACTCTGATTAGAGGGGATTCGATGGTAAAGGATTTCACTGGGGGTCTTATTATGAAGAGTTTATAGGTAAAATATTGAGAATATATTCTACCATTTTGACTTCATAGACCCAAAATCAGAGAGGTAGAGATGCATGAAAAATGATTGTATGAACAATGTTGTTTATAATGCGGGTGATTCGTTCGACTTTTTAATTTTGGGAGGAAGTATGGGGACACACAAATAAAAAAACCATGCCAATATTTTTACAAAAATTGTGAAACGAAGAATTATTAAATTCACGACCATTATCACATTGGAAAGATTTAATGGATTTTTCGAACTGTATTTGTATACATATGCGAAATTCAATAAACTTGGCAAACACTTCAGACTTAAATTTAAGAGGGTAGACCCAAATAAAGTGAGAAAAATCATCTAATGGAACAAGATAAAATTTATGACCCTGGGAGCTAGTAATGAGAGATGTCCATATGTCTGCATGAACAATGTCGAAGGGAGAAAATGTAACACTTGAAGACGGCTGAAAGGGAAGACGAACATGTTCGCCTAAAGAGCAAGAAAAACATTGTTGGGCAAGTGACCCATTATTACAGCGAATTCAATTGTTACTTCTAAGAAAATTAAAAACAGGGGCTCCTGGGTGTCCAAGTCTATTGTGTCAAGTCGATAGAGAGATTGTCGCTAAAGCGGTGGAAGGGTTGGCACTGGCAGCGGATGTAGATAGGAAAGAATAGAGTTCCCCATCACTATTGCACCTAGTAAGGAGTTTGTCGGTACATAAGTCTGTTACAGAGAACCCAAAGGGGTCAAAATTGATTGATATAGAATTATCGGTGACAAAAATTTTAACGGAGATTAGATTCTTGATAATATTTAGGGCATAGAGGACGTTATTCATGAAGAAGTGGGGATGATGTGGTGGGGTTAATGTGTGGCCAAACCCTTGAATTGGAATGCGATGACCATTTCCGTCCATAATAAATTGCGAAGTATTTAAATTGCGCAATTGAGTAAGATTACCATAATAGTTGGTGAGGTGAGACATGACGCCCGTATCCATATACCACACAATATCAGGCTGTCGAAGAGTCAATGTGACGAAAGTCTGGCCCAAATTGGATTAGAAACGACCTGGAGTGGACTGCTGGGCTCCAGGACATTGGGCCTGATTTTTGTGGCCCGTTAGCCATGTTACCAGTTTGCTGGGCCGAAACTAGTCTCCAAGGAATTGGACTAGACAACTGTGGCCTTGCTTTACTACCGGAGAGTGGGCCTGTGGATTGTGGCCCATATGCTATGTCCCATGCCAGTTGGGATGTTGTTGTAGCTGCATTGTGTGATGGGCCACAGGCGCTGGACGCCTGTTGGAAGCCCAGATCCCTGCCTGAAACATGCTGCCACTATTACGGGGCAGTGTTGGCCGTATATGAGGTGTATAACGACTTCGGTATATATGAGTAGTATATATAGGCGATGAGGGTATACCAGCCATATACATAGTGTATATCGGCGTGTACGGACTGTATACAAGGGGTATACGGTCAGTGGACGAGATAAGGAAGGAGATAGGTCGGTATATTAGTGATATATCGGATGTATACATGGATGTTTGTAGAATTGGAGGGCTGGAAAATTATATATCAACGTATATCGGAGGTATACTAGCGGTATATGCGTTGTTTGGTGCCGGAAAAAAGGAGAAGGGCGGCCGAATTGACGAAAAAATGATGAGAAAGGCGGCCGAATTTTAGGGTTTAGGTTTAGTGACTTCTGATATCATGCAAGATTGTATTAATCTCACTTGAATAGTCTTTCTCATTAATATAAATATATATAGTGTGTACAATATGGAATTCTAATACAATAGAGATCATATTTCTACCATAATATAATTACATGAGATATGGTGAATATTTAACTAATATTCACTAATACAATTAGTACTATTTTCCTCGTTTTTCTCATTATTGTAAATCTTTCACTTAGAAGTTCTTGATTATCATTCATTTGAAAGATTTATGTTGCATCCAAACCTAGCTTGCTAAACTTTGAGTTCATTTGAAAGATTTATCGGAAATTATGTTTGTTTGAATTAAACTTCTTTTGGCTTTTCTTCAGATATTAACTCAAGAGGATATTAATTTCTTATATTTCTAGAAAACTAAACCAAGCCAGCAAATACATCGTAAGACTTCAATATTTTTTTTGCACCAACATAATGTATTAATATTCTTAAGGGAAGAGTTAGGAATCCAAAAATAGAAGAGGTATGGATGGGGCCATTCATTGCTTTAGAAATTGAATCAAAGATGCAAAACTGGTGGATAATCTTGAGCTAACTTAAGAGAGCGAAGTTTAAAGTTAAAGAAAAATATTTTAATATGGCCATACGATAAAAAAGCATATCCGATAGCTCCTTCACCTACATCCCTCCATTACCAATTCAAGAATATTATATACTAGCCCGCATTTAACGTACTTCGGTTGCCTGGTAGATCGCCTCAAAGCATGCGCTGAGCCTTGAATGATGGGAGTTTCATTCATCCTTTGTGATGACTCAGCGCAAGACCAGACCGTGCCTCCCACCTAGTGGATCGCTGAGTCATCATGATTTACCTCTTCCATCAATCTATGTCGGGTCGGGAGGGGGGGCCTTGTAGGCGAGGAATTTCGCCTTTTGTCCCCAAAAATATTATATACTCATTTCCTTTCAATTTATGTGAATTTAATTGAACATAAAACTTAATACTTACTCTATCCCATTTTAATTTTGTGAACCTGGTAGTGTTACTGTTTAAAAAGTCAAATTATTGTTTCTTTAATTTTCTCAAATTTTTAATAAATAATTTGAATATTTAGTTATATTGATATGTAGTCCTTTTCGTGTATTTAACATACGTACTTTTTATTTTGAAATTTTTGAAGAATCTATAATTCATAGTTATAATGAAATATTTTGACTCTCATAATATTTTTTTTTTAAAAATATAATTATTTTTTAAAATATGTTTTTATTTAAAAAAAATAAAATAAGTGAGAAGGAAGGATCGTATGGGGTGTGGGCTATCTTCTTACTTCCACTAACATATTCCAAATATATAAACAAATGAAAAAGTTAGATATCAAATCAAATTGTCTCCTCCACAATCACACATATTCTGGGAATTCAATTATTCCTTCATTTCTTATCTTTAAAATTAAAAAGGTGGTGCCAGCACAAATCAGTAGATACATCAACTAGCTAATTAAAGCTCCTTTACCACCTCATCTCAATTAATTAAATTAAAAAGCAAAAACAATAAATGCTTTACTAAACTAACAAATTAATGATCAACATTTTGCTCTTAGCTCGCTAATTTGATTATCAATATTATTAATTTTGCCTGGAGATTATCCAACGATCAATGTCATTAAAGGGTCGCTTCCTTTTCTTTTCATCCTCCACTTGTGTGGGAGTTGAATGAGATCATAGGATGACTAGTAGAACAATGCATATATATCTATCCTTCCGTTTCAATTTATGTGATTTTTTTAACTTAGCATGAGTTTATTTTTAAAAAAAAATTGTTGTCTTATACATATCACAACATTTATAAAACTATACAAAAATTTAAATATGTCATAACACTTGTTTGTTGTAAAAGCTTCTTAATATAGGTAAAATGAGAAAATTCTCAGTTTAAATTATCTTCGAATCTAAAAAGAGATTATTTTTAAAAGACAAACTAAAAGATTCACCTAAATTAAAACGGAGAAAATATAGATTATCAGCGTAAAAGAATTTTTATATTATCAATATAACTGAATATATGATGTTGCATGCCTTCTTCTTGGGCCCTTGTCATAATTATCGGAGTGTTCCTCCAAATGAATTAGGAGTCCAAAAATCAATCGTTGTTTCATTAGTTACTGGAAAAGTGCTAGAAGTTGGTATCAAACATAGTCCTCGACTTCTAAGATCTTGCTTTGGATCGTTGGATTTATCAAAACTCTGCACAATACATATGGAAATACTCTTTTACTTCTAACATGAAAAATGAACACGTACAAGATGTCGAGTCTAAGCAGCAATGAAGTTAATTAACATGTATTTGGAGTACCTGTGGTTGCTGCACTGAAGCTCCACTTTTCATGTATGGGTTGCTTAGCATCTGTCATTTGATATAAAAAATTAAATGCATAAGTGGTCTCTTTTTACTAGTATATACTCCATTTTTTCTGTCAATTGGAGTAACTTGAAAATTTTAAAATTAAATTATTTTTAAGACAAAAAATATAATTTTCTTTTTAGAATAAATTATAAAAAAAAAGTATATCACGTAAATTAGAATGAACGAAGTAAAGGAAATGTAAGATAAAGGCACTTATTACAGTAACTTGCTCGTGGAGGAATTTTATGTACTCGATTACTTCAGAGAGTACAGAAGCTGTATCAGTCTGAAATGGTAAAGAAAAATATTTAGACTCAATTATTATTATAATAATAATTTGAAATTTCTATAGTAATTCATAAATTTTCAAATTTTAAATCATATACTAAAAATTCAGGCGCAGTTTTATTTCTCTTAATTACGTACCTTTCCAAAAGGCGATACTAACTGTTGAAGTGCAGTGATTCTGTCTCCCATCTTCTCTTTCCTCACCTGAAAATTAAGAACAAACCTATATTTTAATTATCTAAAAGATAACTATAGGTAATCGTTCGTTAAAACTTAACCATTTATATTTTAATTATCTAAAAGATAACTATAGGTAATCGTTCGTTAAAACTTAACCATAAAAACTCAATCACGCACACACCTTAAAAGCTGGCATAGGAGATGGTGTTTCGTTCCGCGGTCTTTTACTTGACGTATCACTTGTAGTTGTTTTCTTTGCTATACTACTTGTATCCCCAACTTCTGTTGTAAGCTGTTGCATTAAGGATACAAATGTGAGAAGTATGGATCAAATCTACCAAAAGAAAATTAAAAACCCTAGATGTGACTTAATATTGAATAGCTTCTAAGACGATATCATCCTATTTTTTCGTAGTAGTATCTAATTAAAATGAGTTTAACTTCTAGAAGGAGATTATCTAAAAGATAACTATAGATAACTGTTCTTCCACCAGCAACTCTACAACCAGTTCTCCCACCACGGTTTGTTGGGCCCTGTTCCAGCCCCTCGGCAAGTCCAGTACCCGCAACAAGCCCACTTCATGCACGGCTAGTTCCAGCAGTCATCATCCAACATGACACCCACTGAGTTGGGTCAGGCCTTCAGCAGTCTCAACATGCAACAGTCTGACAACAACTGGTACATGGACTCCGGAGCCAATTCTCACCTCACTCGGTCTGCAGGTAATATTCTCAAACTGTTTGGTTTAAAATATCCTCAATTTGTGACAGTTGGTAGTGACCACCGCATTCCAGTAAAGGGTTATGGTACATCCTACACACAACCTCCTAATTCATTCCCCCTTCAAAATACCCTATATGCCCCACATATGATTAAGAATCTAATCTCTATTCGCAAATTCACTCGTAATAATTATGTCTTTGTTGATTTTGACCCTTTTGGTTTCACTGTGAAGAATCTTCATACGGGGACACCTCTTACGAGATGCAATAGCACGGGGGATCTTTATCCATTCACTCTCACCTCTGCTGTCAGATCTAGCTCTCCCGTCTCTCTAGCGGCAATTTCTTCTTCCACATGACATAATAGGCTTGGTCATCCAGGAGCCCCAGTTTTTAATTTTCTTAGAGGCAATAATTTCATTACTTGTAATGTAAAGCTTGTCCAAAATTGTGTTTCTTGTTCTTTAGGCAAACATACTCGTCTTCCGTTTAACTCATCTACTAGTGTTACTTTTGCACCCTTTGATATTATACATGCCGATTTATGAACATCACATGTTGCTAGTTCTCTCGGTCATAAATACTATCTTATCCTACTAGATGATTTTTCTCACTTTGTTTGGTTGTATCCTCTCAAATTTAAATCGGAAGTGTTTGTCAAATTTCTTGAGTTTCGAATATTCATTCAAACACAGTTTGAAAAAGGTATAAAATCTTTTCAGTGTGATAATGGTCGTGAATTCAACAACTCTATGTTTCACCGTTTTTGTAGTAATAATGACATGATTTTTCGCTTCTCCTGCCCCCACACCTCCCCTCAAAACGGTAAAGCTGAAAGAATCATCTGCACCATTAACAATATGATTCACACTCTATTGATTCATGTCTCCCTACCTCCGTCATTCTGGGTCTATGCTGCTAAAATGTCAGAATACGTTCTCAATATTCTCCCAATCAGCACTCTTCACAATATGACCCCTACCGAAATTCTCTATCATAGAGTCCCATCTTATGATCATCTCCGGATATTCGGTTGTCTCTGCTATCCTAACATTGCCTCTACTTCCCCTCATAAACTAACTCATCGATCCACTCCATGTGCCTACCTAGGCTTCCCGCCAAACCATAGGGGCTATCTATGCTATGACTCGTCCACTTGTCAAATTCACATATCTCGTCACGTCACATTCGACGAGACCACATTCCCGTTTTCGAGTCTTAAAAAGTTACAAAAACCGGATTATTTTTCTTGATGAGCCTGTCATCTCTCCCATTATTCTTGAACAACTCACTGCTATGTCGTAAATCGTAGCAGCAATAGGCGCCGCGACGCCAGATTTTCAGAGAACAACATCGTCGTCGTGACTGCGGCTAAATTTCAGAAGATCATCGATCCAAAGGCCGCGGTGCGCCGACTTCGCCCCTCCTTCCCTTAACCGACAATGCCTTCTATTTCGGATACCACCACTCAGACTTCGCAGCCCACAAATATCTCCACTCACCCAATGGAAACTCGTGTCAAACATGGAATCTTCAAACCAAAGTCCAATTTAACTTGTCTGCCCAAACCATTTCTTCAATTCCCAAGAACCCTATATTGGCCAAACAAGACCCTAATTGGAATGCGGCTATGTCTGAGGAATTCAATACTTTAACTAAATAACACACATGAGATCTAGTACCTAGACCTGAGGGGGTGAATGTGATTCGTTGTCTGTGGTTATTTCATCACAAATTCATAGATAGTGGAGATCTGGAGAGGTATAAGACACGACTTGTGGCCAATGACACAAATCAGTAGGAGGGCATTGATTGTGGTGAGACTTTCAGCCCGATTGTCAAACCGGCTACCATTCACACAATTTTGAGCATTGTCATGGCAAACACTTGCCGATCCATCAACTTGATGTGAAGAATGCATTCTTACATGGGGATCTGAGAAAGACAGTCTACATGCATCAGCCGTCAGGGTTCACTCATCCAGCAGTTTCATACTATGTGTGTCGTTTCCGTAAGTCACTATATGGCCTGAAACAGGCCCCCTGTGCGTGGTATGATTGCTTTGCCAAGTATATCTTGCAGATTGGTTTTGTATGCAGCCAGAGTGATACATCACTCTTCATTTTTCATCGAGGTAGTAGCACTGCTTACTTATTACTTTACGTGGATGGTATTGTTCTTACTACCTCCTCTGACGGGTTGAAAAATGAGATTATTGTCTTGCTTATGTCCGAATTTGCAATGACTGATTTGGGGAAGCTGGGTTATTTTTTGGGGATATCAGTGACCAGGTCTGCCAACCACATGTTCTTGTGTCAGCGTAAGATGCAGAGGAAATCGTGTACTCTAGTTGCAAAGTTTCACCTACTCTAGTTGATTCGAAATCTAAGCTCAGTGCTATGAATTGTGCTCCAGTCTCCGACCCTACTCTGTATAGGAGCCTTGCAGGTGCACTTCAATATCTCACATTTACAAAGTCAGACATTGCTTATGTTGTTCAGCAGATATGCCTATTCATGCATGCCCTCAGAGAGTCTCATTTCACTGCTCTTAAGCGTATCATCTGATACATTAAGGGCACACTTGATTATGGTTTACACCTATACCCCTCTGCACCAAACAGGTTGCTCTCTTATACGGATGCAGATTGGGCAGAGTGTCCGGACACGCGACGCTCCACCTCCGGTTTTCGTGTATTTTTAGGGGATAATCTGATTTCTTGGTCTGCCAAACGACATGCTACTCTATCTCGTTCCAGTGCCGAGGCTGAGTACAGAGGCGTTGCAAATGTGGTAGCTAATATTTGTTGGCTCAGAAATTTACTGTTAGAACTTCAGTGTCCTTTGCGTCATGCATCTATTGTGTACTGTGATAATATCTCTGTCATCTATCTTTCTCATAATCCGGTTCAACATCAGCGAACCAAGAACATTGAGATAGATCTACACTTCGTTCGTGAGAAAGTTGCGCTAGGCCATGTCAGAGTGTTACATGTTCCGTCATCCTATCAGTATGCAGACACATACCAAAGGACTTCCCAGACTGTTATTTCTTGACTTCAGATCCAGTCTCAGCGTCCGGCCTCCTCCCGCTCCGACTGAGGGGGTGTGTAAACGTGTATATAGACATTATTTTTTTCCTACCCCATAATTAGAATATTCTCCATATATATTGTGTAAATATAATTATGGTAAGACTAAGATTCTTCTTTTGTATAGGCTTAGGATTCCTATTGTATAAGGGATGAATATTATATTCTATATATACTTTGATATTAATGAAAATACTCACCAAGAAAGATTAATATCATCTTACACAAATAACTACCACGATACTAAGAAATAAGTCAGATAATTACCTGCTATAACAAAACGTGCATACCTTTGGTTTCTCATTAGCTGTTGGGATGGGAAGTTGCGTATGTAAAGTAGGGAAAAAACTCGAGCGGACATCATTCATGGCAGCTTCAGTGCCATTCCAGAAAGGAGTATTAGTATTTGAGAACTGTAACTGTGGCTGCTGATTTAGAGGGGATGATCGGAGAAACTGAGGATAATTTGATTGATTATACGGAGGATAAACTCCTTGCATCATATTTGAAGGATTACTTTCATAAGAGGCGCTTTCAAGATTTGAACTATATACTAATTGATGATGTAAAGATAAGCCCTTATAATCATTAACTGAATTAGAATCCTCTGAATTCCCAGAATATATTGTTTGTCTCCAATGATGATCTTGGTGTTCAGATGATGTTTCTTGGTGATGATTTATACGTTTGCTGAAAGTAACCAAAAAAGAGTTACTAAGGTACTATAAACTTAAATTAACAAAAACTTGGTTTACTATATAGCTAGATATATATATTACTTACTATAAAGTTTGGTTCGGGTTAAGGCCTAAACCCATCATTTGTAAGTTGGAATCAGATAAAACGTCTCGCCTTAAGTTTTCAGATATTGACTCGGAATCCAAGGAAGACCTATTCTTGATGTCCACAATATCTGTCGGCCAACCAAACTTGCTTGCCATGCTAGTTAGTGCGGTGGATGTGGAAGGTGTAGTAGTAGATGATGATAAAGATATTCCACTATCAAACCTATTCCTCGTGTTTGTTGATGATGATGAAGATTCCCACCAGAGCTGAAATTCTTCTTCCATGGTTGCCTTTTCAAGATAAAATTGACACTGAAATAAAGGGAAAAAGAGAAGGAATTAATTCTTCTTATATGGTCTTCCAACTTGAGCTAATAAATTCATGTCATGTTCTTGTTTTCTCTATTTTTTCTGTGGTGTTGAAGCAAGAATAAATTCTCTCTTTGCTTTATTCTTGGTATTTGGTTTATGATTTTGTGGAATTAGTTTGGTTTTTATAAAAATGAATGAATTCGTTACGTACGCTACGTCTCACAATTTATACTATGGAAGTAGAACCACTG
This sequence comes from Przewalskia tangutica, assembly GCA_029844215.1. Taxonomy (NCBI): domain Eukaryota; kingdom Viridiplantae; phylum Streptophyta; class Magnoliopsida; order Solanales; family Solanaceae; genus Przewalskia; species Przewalskia tangutica. Next base: position 19,245,190 of record CM056726.1, on the reverse strand, counting down.
TTTGAGTTTTCGAGACCAAGAGATGATCCAATTGGGTTGACTTTTCACTTTTCAGGAGTGATTTGACAAATGAAACGGTTTCCTTTATTTATTGGGAAATCAAATTCTCTCCTTAGGCAAACAGAATTGATTAGCTCCTTTTTTGTTTTAAGAAATAAAATAAGTACAAAAATTTGTGTTCCTTTTTAGAAGTATTTAATTCAAGAGTTTATGTTCTACGTACAAATATAGAGAGTTTTTAGCTGTAAGGTTAAGTTAAATCGAAGTGAATATTATGAATGGTACTCTTTATCTAATTTGTTAAACAGAAATACATATATCTAGTTTGTAACTATGATATATCCTGTTACATCCCGTTCACGACGGAAGTTAAGGCCATGAAAGCGTAAGGGCGAAAGTGTCGTAAGAGTTCAAGTGGCACAACTACATTAGTCCCAAGATTAAGGAGGTTCATAAGCATGATTGGTAAGTATGGGAAGGTTTCAGGATCAAGCAAATTGAAGAAATTTAAGTTCATCGGAATTCGGGGAAAATTAGACAGAATTCTGAACAAAATTTTGGCCCAACTTTCAGGAGGTATATCTTCTAGTATATAAGTGATTATAGAATGCATAACCTATCTAAATTTAAGTTCAAAGAGTCATCTTTCCATTGCAATAGACAGTTAACAATTCAGAGAATAAATGTGCGTGATACGGCGTACAAAATTGTACGACGCCATAAGTCGGTGCATTTGGTATAAATATATGTTAAGGCCCGAAATTCGTTCAAAACATCTCCCAAAGTTGCTCCTACTTCTGTCGACACTTACTCTTTCTCTCTCTAGGTTTATACATCAACATAGACCCAATTCAAATTTCAAGTCTAGAGAATTCGTAGAAGCTACAAGATCATCTTCATCTTCCTTGTTCTTGCAATGAAAATAGTGGTAGAGAGAATCAAGCTAGTCTTGTGAAGTCAATTGAAGTAAGATTTTATCTTTTATTCATGAATTTAAGTATATCTAGTTTTGGGTATGAACAAGCAAGTGATAATCCATGAAAATTGGTGCTAGGATTAAAATTGGAAATTGTGGCTTGTTGGGTTTTCTTGAGAAAGATAAAAATGGTGAAGGTGGCAAGGAATTGGGATTGTGTATCTGGCTATCTAGTAATTATAGTCGATTATCGTTCATAAGAGAAGAAGAGAGTTTTATTGAGTATAAAGCGAGCTTGCCTCTAGATATAACGATCCGCGGGTTGGAAATTGAAGTATCTAAAATTGATGTAGGATGAGTTATTGTTATTATATGATCCTTATGGACCTGGAAAATGTAAAAAATACATGGGAAATATTTCCCGAATAACATAGGATCACTCGCCACTTACATACGTAAAGGATGGGATTAGCTGAAAGTGATAATAGATTTGTTCTATGATTATAGGTCAAGATTGAGGTGTAATGAGTGGATTATGGTAACAAGCAAGCGGATCATCTTAAAGGTACGTAAGGCTTTACCTTCTCCTTCATTGTTGCATGATTCAAAGTTAAGCATCTTCAAACCGAACGTTTCGAAAGAAACTCCTATTCGTACAAGATATAAACATGGTTGCTCTCAATCATTGATGGTGAGCTCACTAGTAACTCTTGAAATTGGTTCCATGATCATCGTACGTTCCTCGTAAAAGGTGCTTTTTGTGTTCTAATAATATCACCAAGTTTGTTTCCTTGTCTCAATTGTTCAGCGCTCTTCGTTACCTTTGTTATACTATTAAACCTATGATTTTTTAATTTTTCTTGTCGAAAGTGTTCCTTGTATTATATTTAAATTTGTTGGCTGGCTTTCCATTGTCGGGATTATGTCTCATAACTCTTGAGAGTCGTTATATTATTGACCTTGAACTTATGATAAATTGTAATGTTGGTTGTAAATGAGTTCCATAATGATTGACTGAGGGTTAACGATCTTGTGTCACCCCGTCATGTTCCTATTAGATTTATAAGATCATTCATGCATCATATATACATATATGTATCTATCTTGTGACACTGAGCCACGCTATAGTTGGTCGGGTATGACACTTATATGTACACACCACTACAACTTGATACGATAAAACCGAGTCCTATATTAGGGTTGTGTAAGATAACACCGAGTCCTATATTAGGGTCAGGTACGATAACATCAAGTCTCATATTAGGGCCAGATACTATAACACTGAGTACTATACTATGGCCGAATACAATATGATATCGACATTACCCTAAAGTGTGGTTATACATATATAATTAGTTTTTAGTGATGTTATACATTGCATATGCCCACCGTGGACTCCGAAGTTCAGGTTGTTTCGTTACCCTGATTTGCTCCTGTTATTATCCGCACTTATGTTTACTTGCCTTATATATTCAATACACTATCATACTTGCATCCCTTACTAGGACACTGCATTTATGCCCGCAGATACAAATAGAAGATTTGATGATCCCCACAGTAGGTGATTTGATTCAACAGTTGTTGTCCATACGCTCCTTTCTTCCGAAGCTATTTAGTATGTTGGTAGGTATATATATATATATATCATGGGTATGGCGGGGTAAGTCCGAATGATTGTCGACCACCAGATCCGCTGGTCTGCAATATTCACCCCGGTATTTGACAAAGATCTTTCTATAAATAGATAGGAATGAGTGTTGAATATAGGGGATAAGATCCATGTGCTCTTTATCTCACAGAGAGATCGAGATTTAATCAGTAAGAAAAGAAATATGGAAGAAAGAGTGAAATTTCATAAACATGTTCCACAAGGCACTAGTTCAATAAATCAGGACAAAATGATTGATCCAGTATTATGTCAGTTAGATGCACTCTAAGAGGCTCGTAGATATGTTTCATATGTACAGTTTTCTTATGCATAGCCTTGTTGTGTCATGACTAGTATTTATAGCTTTTGGTATGGCATTGTCGGTATGTTATGACTTATGCATCCTCGTGGTAGCCTCATCGGTCCATGTACATATATGTATGGTTATAGTCCATGCTTCACAAGTTGATGATGGTTGACGTAATTTATACTCGTCAGTCCCCTATATGTAGGCCTTGTCGGCCCAAGTGTTGTGATCAATGTATGACAAATATTATAGGTAAGCGTTTGGTCTTACGGTCGAGTGTCAGTCATACCCCTCCGGCTTGGGGTGTGATAATGTTGTATAAGAGCAGGTCATGTCCTAGGGATGACTATAAGTCATGTCTAGTAGGGTGTGTAGCACGCCGCACATATAAACAAGAGGCTATTAGGCATTTAGGATTATCTCTTTCCTTTATAATCAAGATTGTGCGATAGAGCCGAGTCGTAAGAAAATTCATTCCTAATCCTATTTTTCCATTTGAAATTGCAGTGATGCCTATGACAAAAAGGACTTCGGTTAGTAGGAGTGTGGATACAGATGCGAGGGCATATACTAGATAGGTTCCACCTGTTAGTTCGGGTCAGAGGGCTATGAAAGTAGTAAAATGAGGCATAAGTTACACTATTAAGTCAGACCCATTGAAAATCATGGTTTCTATTTAGGAGGATCTGGTCGGGGATCTATATAAGTCACCTACTCGAGCAGTTTCGATTCAACTAACAGCAGATGGGGTGAGGGTTGTTCCGACCTCACAGGTCATTAGTCTCAATATCGGGTCCCGTTGATCAGGGTATGAATGGATCAGCAAGGGATTGGCACAGCCGGGTTCCCCTCAGGCTCAACAAAATGTCAGGGTATTTACCGACACCAGCTTTTCTGAGGTGCCAGATAGGCCTCAGTATTAGGAGTCTGTCAATTAGGGCTCGCCTGTGTATGTCATAAGATATGCAAAGAAGAGGAGAGTATTTATGCCAAGAGTATTAGAGTCACTGGTAATGATAGAAGGGTTCCGCTCCGAAGTGTGTCTGATCAAGGTTCATAGATAGAACTAAGGCAGGACAGTTACACGTATATTAATCCATCCACTGAAATTGCTTATATATATATATATATATATATATTCATGAACCTAGAAAGCAACTTATTACTTGTTATACATTAACGAATGATATTGTAGTAGTAATAGATCGAGATCGTAAAGAAGAGACCAGAGTAGAAGTAACGGGACCGCAATACTGTTCTAGCAGGCTAATAAGATATGAGATTTCACCGATGGACAATTAATGTGAAGTTCGATTCCCTTTGTGAAATTATATTCAGAAACCCCAGACTTACATTATGTTGAGTTAACCAATTGGGAATAGGTTAGATGTGTTGTATAACTCCTTACGGGAGAAATCATAATACGCATGTGTCGTTAGAGAATAGTTATAATAGGTAATATCGAATGAAGGGCAAATGCGGAGTACAAAAAACATACCAGGAATTATGTCATCTAGAGGTACAAACAAAACGTAGAGGTATGACACCATTAACAAGTAAGGATAGTTAAAATAAGAAGAATTGGCGATAAAGAAATACCTCGTGAAGGTTTCGAGAGTAATAAGAGGCAAAATGGTGACGGATGAACTAGATAGCCGCCAAACCAAGCATTATAAGTGGATCCAGTAACCCGCGAAAAATAGAGTTAAGGTATGATAATGACAAGGGTCGTAGGTAAAGTTGGATAGGGTGATGGTAGACTACGCAAGCATGGGATTCCCTTTCACAAACATCAGCTGCAGTATCTAATGATTATTCGAGAATAGTTATGCAAACCGACTTGACAACAGATTCATTGTAGTTATAGACAAGGGAGTGAGTTGATGATCCACTCGTCGGAGAGTGGTCATTTCGGAGAAAGAGAAGGATGCTAGTGTTAGCAAGAAACTTGAGGCAAGCTAAGTCCAAATCAAGAATTTAGAAAGTTCAGTAGGACTAGGTGACGTCATAGTAATAAAGGGATGAACGGTTGGACACTGAGAGAGTATCGATAAGTGATGAAGGAATACAGATTGTAAGATAACCGCTATGGGAAATGTCACGAGTAAGATTTGTAGGGCGAGTAATATATGTCGAGGTCAGATATAGTAAGTGTATATATATGCTCCTTCTGGGCACCCAAATAACGCCAAAGTCACCATAGTACAAGGTGTACACCTCGAAAGGGAAATTAAGTCACAAGGAAAAGGAAATTAGATGTAACAAATCAACACGTGAGAAGCAAAAGCCTAAGGAGGTAAGGTGATAGTTACACCCCAAAAGGGGGGAGGACAACACAATAAATATCTAGCAAATTGGTCTTCCAACATTCAATCAACAAGAGGATGTGGGACAAATGATAATGTAGGACAAGTGACTCAATTATGATGGAAATACTCATATCCAATTTGGGATATATAAGAATCCCCTACTTATTTACATGTATAATGAAAATAATAATAATAAAATATATATAACGTGCGTTACACAGTGAATAGCCATGAAGTGGATTAGGCCTTTAACTTATAGTTGAATATGAAACACTAAGGAATCATATTCTCATTGCGTATGATTTTTTGCTTCTTTTTAATCTTGGCAGCATTGTTGAATATGAGTCTTATGCTGAATCCTGGATTCACAAGTACTCTAGGATCTTATCGAATGATCCCTAAGAAATAACCTATCACTTCTATACTTGTATAGGTAGACTCATCAAGAATGTCCACAACGCATTCCACCTAGCTATAAATGTATTAAGGATTTAGATTCCAATCTTTACCTGTTGTGGTAAACAAAAGTGCATAGGTCAGATATTGAGCTTTTAAAATAGTATCATCCCCACTATTTCCAAATTATGCACCTTGAGATGTATCCAAATTTCCATCTCGCCAATGTCTAATATTGAATTTCTTTTTTTACTCTCATAATAAGATGCCAAATATATAACTTGTACTTTAGAATATAGTTGGTTTCAATCAAGACATCATTTATATCGGTAATAGCCTCATATCTCGCATGACCTTTTTTATCTTATCTATCGATAACAGTTTTGTTAATGGATCTGCTAGCATTTACTTTGTTGGAAGATATTCAAGTGTGACTTCCCCTTATTAACCATACTTCGAACATGATTATGTCTTATAGAAATATATTTACTATGATCAGATATTCTCTCATTGTTTGCATTGTAAATCGCAGCTTGATTGTCACAATACAAAGTTATAAGACCATTCTTTGGTTCTATAAAATGAGTAGTTTTTAGGAATCTTCTTAACCACAGAAGTTCTTTTCCAGGAATTGACATGGATATGTATTCAGATTCTATTGAAGATAAAGCAACACAACTTTGTTTTTTCGAAGTCTAAGAAACTATGACACCTCCAACAGTGAATAACCATCCACTAGTTGACTTAGAATCACTTGCATCTGATGCCCAAATTGCATCACTAAAACACTCAAGTATGGATGCATTGCATTTGTAATTCAGACCATAATTCCTTGTTGACTTCAAATACCTTAGTACTCGTTTTAGTTCCTTCCACTGATCTTATCCCGGATTGCTAGTAAATCTACTAAATATGCCAATAGAACACGCAAGATCAAGTCTTATTCACCACATACATAATACTACAATTATTTTGGCATATTTCTTGATTTATAGTTTCTCCTTCATTTGGAACTAATTTTACGGTTGGATTGATATGACTTGTACTATCATTGCAGTCAAAGTAATTAAACTTCTTTAACACGTTCTCAATGTAATGAGATTGTGTTAGAATATAAGTCCCTCCTCTCTTGAGCACTTTGACTCCCAATATGACATCAACATGACCTAAATCCTTTATGTCAAAAACTTACTTTAAAAACTCTTTGGTCTCATTCACCCATTTTATGTCAGAACCAAAGATAAGCAAGTCATCAACATATAAAGTCGCCACTACTTTATACTCAAGAGTAACCTTAGTAAAAACACAACTTTCTACTTTGCTACTCTTAAATTCGAACCTTTTAATTTCTTGCTTAAACTTTTTATACCATTATCGTGGTGCTTGTTTAAGCCCATACAAAGACTTTTTTAATTTGCATAATTTATGTTCTTCACCCTTAATAACATAACCTTCAGGTTGATGCAAATAAATTTCTTCATCCAAGCCTCTGTTTAAGAATGTCGTTTTGACATCCATTTGATGAACCTCTAATCCATACATAGATGCAATAGCAAACATGATTCTTATTGTTATGAATTTATGAGAGATAATGTCTCAAAGTAATTAATCTCTTCTTTTTTACTATAACCTTGGCTACCAATCTAGCCTTGTACTTATCAATAGTACCATCAGTTTTGAGTTTCATTTTCAGAACCCACTTGCAACCAATATGTTTAGTCATAGGAGGTAAATCAACAAGAGTCCAGGTTTGGTTTTTAAGTATAGACTTGATTTCATCATCCATGGCTCTTTTCCATATATCATAATCTGATTGTGACATAGCTTCTTGAAAAGTTTTTAGATCCTCTTCTAACATGTAAGTCAACATCAGGACCAAAATTCTTTTCAATTCTATGTCTCCTACTTCTCCTTAATTCAATTATTTCATCATTCTCCTTTTCTTCTAAATTCCCATCATTCACAATTTCATTTCTGGTTGCATTCTCATTAATATCAAGTTCACCAAATAAATCATTATTTATTTCTATTTTATCAGCATCACAAATAGTCAAGTGTTCATAAAATATAGCATGTGCAGCCTCAAATACACTATTACCATGAAGCCTACGAAATCTATATGTTTTACTCATAGCAGAATAACCAATAAAATAGATTTAACTGCTTTATTACCAAGTTTTGATCTTTTCAAAGTTGCGTCCAAAATATATGCAATACAACTCCACACCCTTAGATGTTTAATACTAGGCTTACGCCCAATAAATAACTCAAATGGAGTTTTCATATGTTTCTTATTTACGATCATGTTAGTAATGTAACAAGAACTCAATAGTGCCTCTCCCCAATAACCCATTGGTAATTTTGAATGTTAATGCATGGCACTAACCATTTCCATTAAGGATCTATTTTTCCTTTCGGTCACTCCATTTTGTGGTGGAGTATTAGGGGCTAAAAATTCTCTAACAATTCCATTTTGTAAACAAAATGATATAAACTCATTAGATAGATATTCACCACCTCTGTCCGGTCTCAAACATTTAATCCATAAATTGGTTTTATTTTCAACTTCCTTCTTGAAGATTTTAAACTTATTAAAAGCCTCATCTTTGATTTTAAGAAAATACACATAGGTGAATTTTGAATAATCATCAATAAAAGTTATGAAATATCTTTCACCACCTTTAGTAATATGCTCTTTATTATTACAAATATCCATATGTAAGTTCAAGTAAACCATTTGTTCTAACAACACTTTTCAAAGTAGATTTAGTCAATTTGGATTGAGAGCAACATTCACAAGTTTTTGTGATAAAAGTTTTAGAAGTCTTAGAAATAAAATTATTTGAAATCATGCGATTCATAACATTTATACCAATATGTCCTAGTCTATAGTGTCAATTATCATGATCATCAACATTAAGTAAAACTTGAGAAAAGTAAGCAGAAGATGCAGTCTTATTATAGTCAACATTCAATGAGTATATTTTATCTTTCATGTAGCCTTTTCCTACAAACTTTCCATTCTTAGTGATAATCACTTTTTTGGGAACCAAAGGCTACTTTGAAACCATTTTTGTCCAATTTGTGGACCGATACAAGATTCTTCCTCATATAGGGGATATGATACACATTTTTCAGAGTTAAAAGTATTTTCCGAAGTGAGGGGAAGAACAACAGTGCCTACACCAAGAACTTCGCTTGACGACGAATTTCCCATGTAGATGACCTTGGCCTTTTTCACCATTTCATATGTCTTGAACAAAATCTTATTTATGATAACCTGACAGGTAGCACCTTAGTCCATCCACCAATCAGTAGTGCCATTGTTGGCAAGGCATACTTCAGACATGACAACGACAAAATCTTTGTCATCAATCACATTAGTTTGTTTCTTTTTCTTGTCTTTCCCCTTACGGTGACGGAATTTCGTAGCATAGTGGCCATGTTTGCCACAAACATAACAACTGCCTTTCTTTTTGTTATTTCTGTTATCCTCATTCCCATTTTTCTTTAAAAATTCCTATTCTTGGACGTTCCTTGGTTTCCCTTAGAAGTTCCATGAAGTTTTTTCTCATAAACATGATTCCCATCATCATTCTTCAGAAATCTTTCCATAAAGGCAAAAGTTTACCAATGATGGTTGAAACTTGAAAAGTTTCAGAAATGAGTTCACCAGCATCATCACATTTTGTTGCTATATCATTTAACTCGTTAACATGATCAATGACCGTTCAAGAATTCACCATTTTGTATTCAACATACTTGTTAACCAAAAAAAGACTTATTACCAACATCTTCATTTACATACCCTTATTTTATAGCATTACAGAGTTCTGCAGAAGTTTTATGGATGTGAAATACGTTGAACAATGTGTTGTTCAGCGACTGCAGAATGGTGTAGTGACAAACGAATTCATCATTTTTTCATTTGTTCACTTTCTCTGTTGCCTCAGTCTTTTGTGTCTCAGTTGCATCTGAATCAGTGACTTCCTTCGGACGACCTTGAAATAAAACATAGAATACCTTTGCAATTGTCAAAAGGTACTCCATATTCAGACTTCAACGCTTGTAGTTGAGTCCGTTCAGCCTTTCCAATTTGTCTCCATCGTTCAACTGCACCTTAACCAATACTGACTCCATTGCAGAAATTTAATACCTTTAAAATTATTGTATAATAGGGTAATGAAACTAATAATAGGTTAGGCATACCAAAAAATGATGTTATCTTTAAATGTATTAATTCCTCCCTCTCATATGTAAAAGGTTCACTGAGGAATTAACCTTCCAGGATACAAAACCTATATTCTCATAAATTCGAAAGTTACACTCTAACGAATTTCAGAAACAGAAATCACACGTATTAAGTATAGACTTTAAAGAAAGAATAAATCTCAGAGAATGGGAATTTCAGAAGCAGAAATTGTTTTTTTGTTTTCTGTATTCTATATGTTTTTTCTTTTCTACAAATCACTGAGTATTTATGGATACTCAATGGTTGCCCCGAAATGTTGCAACATATTCACAAAGGGATATTTCCGTTGACGAAACAAAAATGTAGAAACGTTTTTACGTTTCGTCCCCTGCCCCCATTAAACTCCTTTTATAGCTACAAGGAAGTTCAAACTTCTTCTCAAACATCAATGTGGGACAAATAACTCTTTATTTAAAAAAACGTCAATGTGGGACAATTGATTATGTGGAATAAATGACAATGTAGGACAAGTGATTCAATTATGATGAAAATACTGATATCCAATGTGGGATATATAACAGGCAATGCTATTCCAAAGAAATGCAATGCTTGTCAAACAAGCTTTGCTTTTCAGTAAAAAAAAAGCTACGCATGTGTTTCAGAGCGAAATCAAAGCCGCGCTCGGAGCATAACTTTGAACACCCTTGCCGGCTGAGATGCAGCTCACTGTTGTACCAAGAGTGTTCAATACGTAATATATAACAATATATTACAAAATTTTACTTATATAATTTTTGGGCTAATGATGTTCGGTTGAACACACTTGCTTCCGCCCCTAGGTCCTATTACTTCCTCTCGGCCCAATTTCCATTTGGTCGGCATACTTATTAGTATTCATATTGGGTTGAACTTGATTCATAACATCTTTCAAAAAAATGATTTACAGATATAAGTTGGCTAGACGCTCCATTTAACTACCTCAACCGATTAAGTTGGCTAACCTCACAAATCTTTAGGTTCAAGGAAAATAAAGTTTGAGAATATTCAAACATGTGTATGGTTGGTTCTAGTGTTGTGGTCTTCTATTTTAAGGCCTAATTTTCTGCAACTCCAACTTCTATCGGTTGCCATCCACCTATATATAGATCGTCCTGAAATTCATTTATTAGGGTCAATATATTTTTTGCAACATATATATTTTACAAAGTACACCTTCAGAATATATTTTTTCTCTATCCATTTGCATTATTTTTATGTTATAATCAAAATTTCATCCATTCTTTAATTTTATGTTTTACAGGATGATGATGGTTCCAAGATCTCTTCAACTTTTTATCCTACTTGTTTGCTCTTTGACCATCGTCACAATTGAATGTGCAAAAGTAACCCAAAATTCAAATTTATATAATGTCACGGCAACAATAGTTCATAGTGCTGTGTCAAAAGGAGCAGGTTATTAATATATTCACTTATATGTACAAATATAAACTTTGAATTACAAAATTAAGTAATTTAAATTGAAGAGTTATGTTAACATTACTTATTTGGCAGTGTGCTTGGATGGATCACCTCCAGCATACTATTTTGAACCAGGATTTGGAGAAGGAATTGAAAACTGGATTGTACAACTTCCTGTAAGTCGTGTATAACATATGTTTAATTCTAGTAATCCCTACTTATTTGGAGTAAACTTATTGACGAGCATTACAAGTGTACGTTTTCCCCACTAGCTGATACACTACTAAAATCTATATTTTCCACTGAAAAATATTCAGTGATTATTAATCACGGAATTTCGATGGAAACCCTACATAGTAATGTTTTCGCACGAAAAAAATATGAAGTTTCCTAGCGTTTCAATGGGAACCTATTTCCCACCATACGTTTTTCCAGTGAGCTGGTTCGGTAAGAATGAGGTGAAAAAATCATGTTTTATAGCAAAAAATCTTACTGAATGTCGGTGAGAAAAACTTTTGTTTGTAGATATAGTGTTGTTTAAAAAGTTTATTAAATCTTCAAAAGCATTGACTTTGTTCATAGGGAGGAGGATGGTGTAATAACGTTACAAGCTGCCTAAGACGTTCCAATGGCAAGTTTGGTTCATCAAAGTATATGCTTCCAATGCAATTTCAAGGAATTCACAGTAAGAATCAGACTGCAAATCCAGGTACTTTTGGGTCAATATGAAACATCTCAAAAATCCCGGCATAATCATGTTGCAGTGGTGCATTATTGTTCACGTAACATATAATTATTTTATGCAGATTTTTACAATTGGAACAAAGTCATTGTTGCATACTGCGATGGTGGATCGTTCATAGGAAATGCTGAATATGTTGATCCAGTATGTTTTATCAAAGCTATAATTTTGAAATCCAATTTAAATATTTACTTTTGTTGAAAATCATCTCGAATTTTTAATCATTCCATACATTTTACTTTTTTAGGCTACCAATCTTCATTTTAGAGGGGCAAGGATTTACACTGCGGTAATGGAGGAGCTGCTAGCAAAAGGATTAAAGAATGCCAAAAATGTATGTAAATGCTATTTCAATTGAAATATTTAACTGCGTAATTATGCTATATTTCTTATTATCATTTTCAGCTCCTTATCTAAATACGTAACTTTTGCTTATAGAACTAATTTCAACACTTGCAATGCTTATCATCAATATTTAATACTTATCATCGATTTACAATTAGCTAACCTAGACACTATCTACACATCCATGTTGTCGTCTCAAACATTTTGGAGATCTGTTCTAATTCATAAAAGTGAGCCGTTAATTGGGCTAAAAACCGCAAATTATGGACATTTACATTAAATTCTGGCTAATACTACTTAATAAAAAATGAAAAAAGAAGCTCTGAAATTTTTCATTTTTCGGGAGGCCCTGTGCGGTAGCACACCTCGCACGGGTCCAAAGACGGCCCTACGTCCCTATAATATGACTTAGTTATAGGCACATATTATATTTCAAAGCCAAACACCTTATACCCATATAAAAAGTAGATTCTACCCAAAAGTTAATATTGTGAGATAATATTAATCTCTCTTGGGGAGTCTTTCATTAATATCAAGGTATATATAGAGAACAATATTCATCCCTTATACAATAGGAATCCTAAACCTATACAAAAGAGGAATCTTAGTCTTACCATAATTATATTTACACAATTTATGGAAATATTCTAATTATGGGTAGAGAATATATTGTTTCTTATATTTACATGTTTACACACCCCCTCAGTCGGAGCGGGAGGAGGTCGGACGCTGAGACTGGATCGGAAGTCAAGAAACAACTGTCTGAAAAGTCTTTTGGTAAATATGTATGCATACTGATACGATGGTGGAACATGTAACACTCTGACATGGCCTAGAACAACTTTCTCACGAACAAAGTGTAGGTCTATCCCAATGTGCTTGGTTCGCTGATGCTGAACCGGATTATGAAACAAATAGATGACATAGATGTTATCACAGTACACAATAGATGTCTGACGCAGCGACATCAAGTTCTACAAAGAAGTTTCGAGTCAACAAATCTCGCTACTACATTTGCAATGCCTGCATTTCGGCCTCAAGATCGGATCTAGATATGGTAGCTGCCGCGTACTCAAGAAATCAGATTATCCCTTAAGAAAACACAAAAGTCGGAGGTGGAGCATCGCATGTCCGGACACCCTGTCCAATCTGCATCCATATATGAGAGCAACCTGTTTGGCGCAGAGGGGTATAGGTGCAAACCATAATCAAGGGTACCCTTAATGTATCGAATGATACGCTTAAGAGCAGTGAAATGAGACTCTCTGGGGGCATGCATGAACAAGCACACCTTTGAACAGATAAGCTATGTCCGCCCGTAAATGTGAGATACCGACCGCATTGCTCCTATACGTCATCTGAGTAGGATCAGAGACTGGAGCACCATCCATAGCACTGAGCTTAGATTTCGAATCGACTGAAGTAGGCATAACTTTGCAATTCGCCATCTTAGCCCTGTAAACTATCTCATCTGCATACTTACGCTGACACAAGAACATGTGATTGACAGACCTGATCACTGATATCCCCAAGAAATAACTCAATTTTCCCAAATCAGTCATTGCAAATCCGAACTTAAGCAAGACAATAATCTCATTTTTCAATCTATCCGAGGCGATCAAACAATATCATCCACGTCATGAATAAGTAGCGGTTACTACTACTCGATGAAAAATGAAGAGTGATGTATCACTCTTACTGCATACAAACTCAATCTGCAAGATATACCTGACAAAGCAATCATACCACGCACCGGGAGCATGTTTCAGGCCATATAGCGACTTATGGAGACGACACACATAGTGAGGGACTGCTGGATGGGTGAACTGATGCGCGATTTATGCACACACTAACGCAAGTGCACGTGTCGTGACAAGTAATATAGTCTAGAAGACCGAGTTATCGTCCTCAGGGATTAGTGTTCAATTCTCAAACTCTATTCTATGGTATCTATTTGGTAACCGATGATTGATGAATTGTTTATAACTATACTTATGAGTGCTAACTAAATTACGTTGTTTTACTTCAGTGATGGTGGAAATAGGGCTTCCAAATCTCCTTAACTATCCGCTCATCTTACTTGTTAATGCAATTTATTATGGTTCTTCTTCTATTTTGAGATAGCAGATTAACTAAGCCATTTTATACTCCTGTTAAGGTAATATAAACACTCAATCCCAATATAAAACTCTTCTACCTTTCGGTGATAAGATTGACTATAAAGGAGGATTAAGAGCAATAACTTATCAAGCTACACAAGTATCGGGGTACTTTCGTCCACGATTTAACCTATGTTTATTCAACTATAGCATATTCACAATCTCCCATTTCGGCTTTCGATTAGAAATCATATAGATTATGATAATTAGTGATCAATTAATTACCAAACATTCAAGATAAATATTGAATAAATCTCAACAATGATAAAAAGAAACCAAAACATGCATTAATTCATAAGAATGAGTTTCAAGTGATTTGATATGGAAAGCCCTAAATTAAGTTAGTTCCTAGCCATATACATGCCAAGAACTAAACTAATATCCAACATAAACTATAAAGAAATAAAACAAAGAAACAAGAAATTACACAAAAGTGGTCTCCAATCTTGATCTCCAAGGTTGTGTTGAATTGGCAAGGTTTTGGAACCCTTAATTCTGACCTAAAAACTCCTTTTTATAGCCTCCAAATCGTTTCTCGCTTTTCCTTTAGGCCCATTCCCATTCAATTTGGCGAAATTTTGGCGCCGTGGCCGCTCGCCTTCTTGTTGGAGAGGCGGGGCGGCCATATGCTTCTGCCAGATTCGCCAACTTTCTCGCTTTGAGCTCTGGAACCTCTACGCCTCTTTTTGCTCAGCAATAACGAGCCACTTTAAACCATTATGACTCAAAAGAAAGAAAATATATCCTAAGACGACACGTATTTGTACAAAAATGGACAAAATACTAACTAAAAATGACTCAAAATGTGTATATAAAATACACCGATCATGAACCCAGGCGGCTGATGCATGTACACTGTTTCTCTCAGGTCCCCATGTAAGAATGCATTTTTCACATCAAGTTGATGGATCAGCTAGTGTTTGCCCATGACAATGCTCAAAACTGTGCGAATTGTAGCCGGTTTGACAACCGGGCTGAAGGTCTCTCCACAATCAATGTCCTCTTGCTGATTTGTGTCATTAGCCACAAGACGGGTCTTATACCTCTCAAGATCCTCATTGTCTCTGAACTTGTGACGAAAAAGCCACATACATCGAATTACATTCACCCCCTCAGATCTAGGTACTAGATCCCACGTGTGTTGTTTAGTTAAAGCATTGAATTCCTCATACATAGCCGCATTCCAATTAGGATCTTGTTTGGCCAATTTTGGATTCTTTGGAAGTGGAGAGATGGTTTGGGGAGACAAGTTGAAATGGACTTTGGGTTTGAAGATTACATGCTTTGAACGAATTTCCATTGGATGAGTAGGGACAGTGGGTGGCGGAGTGGTGTCTAAGACGGGGGTAAAGTTGGATAAGGAGAAGGTGGGGGCGAAGCCGTCGGAGGAGCCGCGACTCCTGGATCGAGCGTCGCGGCTCCTGGATCGAGCGCCGCGGCGCTATGTGAGATGATATTAATCTCCCTTGGGGAGTCTTTCATTAATATCAAGGTATATATAGAGTACAATATTCATCCCTTATACAATAGAAATCCTAAGCCTAAACAAAAGAGGAATCATAGTCTTACCATAATTATATTTAGACAATATATGGAAATATTCTAATTATGAATAGGGAATATATTATTTCCTATATTTACATGTTTACAAATATCATTATAACCCTATTAGTCTTTTCTAATCAGTCATATATATATGTATATATATGCCAGCAAATATATGTATAATATTGCATTTTTTGCATAATTTATTGTGACGACTTGCTTTCAAATAGGAAATATGGAATTAAAAAAAATTATAGGGCAGATTTGTGCTGAAAAACAAAAAGATACAGAATCACATGGAGTTCTAATTGTTCTAATATATAGAACCAGGATTAGTCATTTTATTACAAAACTATTAATAGTGTAATGTAATTTAGGATCTATTTTATATAGGAGTATTAACCGTCTGACTTTAGAATGTAAGGATTATGTTTATGACCGAGTCATATTATTGGGGTATTTAATGCAGTTTGCTCTAATTGATTTAGTACATTAAGCTTTTAACTCGTATTTTCATTAGTAACACAATTTTGTTTAAGAAAAAATCTTTTTGTTAATCGGATATGGAATGAAAATGCGGACTCCTTATAAGGACTTGGATAATCCTCACCCTACAAGCTAGTTTTTAGGGTTGAGTTAGTCCCAAGATCCATTCTTACATGATATAAGAGCCAGTATTTGTTCACCGATGTTGGACCTCCAAATTATTTTATCCACGCTCCAGTTAACAAGATCTGTGCGTGCGGGAGAGTGTTAAGAGTCTCACATCGGATATGAAATGAGAACGTGAACTCCTTATACAGACTTGAACAATTCTCACCCCACAAGCTAGCTTTTAAGGTTGAGTTAGGCCAAGATCCATTTTTACACTTTTGTATCTCAATATTTATTTTGCTATTGCAGGCCATCCTAGCTGGCAGTTCTGCTGGATCATATCCAGCAATATTATATTGTGATCGCTTCCGCAATTTATTGCCAAGTACCTCTAGAGTGAAATGCTTGGTTGATTCTGGCTATTTTGTTCGTTTGTAAGATTGTTAACAACTTTACATGCATATGACCATTTATTAGAAAATAATGATTTATTAGAACTATCATCTAACTTTAATTTGAATAATCTATCTTTCTTATAATAGCAAGAATCCTTTGTTCGCAAAACCTTGGGAATCCTTTTACTACGAAGGACTCGCCACTATACAAGTAAAATCTTGTCCCCTTCTTATAAGTTCTAACAAAGAATTTACGTCATTTTAATTTATGTGACTATTTTTTTATTAGTTTCCAAAATAATGATCTCTTTTTAAATTAAAAAATAATTTATCTTAAATTTTCTATGTTACTCTGAACGGATTTTTTTTATAGCCACACAAATTTAATGATTTAGAACCACAAGTTTAAAAATTCTTACACAAATGTTATTAGTGTATGTTTAAGATTACAAATTTCAAAAACATAATTTATTTCTTAAATGCGCATATAATAAAAAAACAAAGGGAATATTTTTTTTTGGCATGTACTGATTAGATGTTATTGTTTTCTAAAATCTCTTTATGTGTACAGGAATCTGTCAAAACCTTACCGAAATCATGCACTTCAAAAATGAAACCAGAATTGGTACAAACTATTCCCTTGATTGATCAGTTTTTTGTTTTTTTGAGTATTTTATAAATAAATTAATGGCCATAAAAATCTTCCAATTTGCTGCAGTGCCTCTTCGCAGAGAACATTCAACAAGATATCAAGACACCAATTTTTATTTTCATGTCAGCATTTGATAATATCGTGGTAGGTAATTGATATTATTAATTGTCATTCATTTTATTTATTCTAGTGGCTAGTGCAAAAGAGAGAAAAATCTTTATGATATTTCAAAACATTTTCCCCAAATTTGGATTATCATATAACTACATATTTATTATTTTAGTGTCTTCTCATAAATGAGTTGTATTTTGCAGATACAATATACTTTAAGAGATGGAACAGATGAGTGCATTCAAAACGGGACATGCACAACACGTCAGAACAATACCATACAAGGTTAGTGTAAGATGATATTAATCTTCCTTAATCAATTTTCTCATTAATATCAAAGTATATATAGAGTACAATATTCATCCCTTATACAATAGGAATTCTAAGCATATACAAAAGAGGAATCATAATCTTACCATAATTATATTTACATAATATATGAAAATATTTTAATTATGGGTAGGGATACAATTGTTTATATAATATACATGTTTGCACACCCCCTCAGTCGTAGCGGGAGGAGGCCGGACGCTGAGACAGGATCTGAAGTCAAGAAATAACTGTCTGGAAAGCCTTTTGGTAAATATGTCTGCATACTGATAGGATGATGGAACATGTAACACTTTGACATGGCCTAGCGCAACTTTCTCACGAACGAAGTGTAGGTCTATCTCAATATGCTTGGTTCACTGATGTTGAACCGGATTATGAGAAAGATAGATGACAGAGATGTTATCACAATAGATGTCTGACGCAAAGGACACTGAAGTTCTAACAGTAAATTTTTGAGCCAACAAATCTCAGCTACCACATTTGCAACGCCTCAGATTTCACTCGACCGATCGGATCGAGATAGGGTAGCATGTCGCTTGGCAGACCAAGAAATCAGATTATCCCCAAAAAATACACAAAAGTCGGAGGTGGAACATCGCGTGTCCGGACACTCTGTCCAATCTGCATCCGTATAAGAAAGCAACATGTTTGGTGCAGAGGGGTATAGGTGAAAACCATAATCAAGTGTGCCCTTAATGTATCGAATGATACGCTTAAGAGCAGTGAAATGAGACTCCCTGGGGCATGCATGAATAGACATACATGTTGAACAGCATAAGCAATGTCTGGTCTTATGAATGTGAGATACTAAAGTGCACCTGCAAGGCTCCTATACAGAGTAGGATCGGAGACTGGAGCACCATCCATAGCACTAAACTTAGATTTCGAATCAACTGGAGTAGGTGAAACTTTGCAATTCGCCATCTTAGCCCTGTACACAATCTCCTCTGCATACTTACGCTGACACAAGAACATGTGGTTGGCAGACCTGGTCACTGATATCCCCAAAAAGTAACTCAGCTTCCCCAAATCAGTCATTGCAAATTCGGACTTAAGCAAGGCAATAATCTTATTTTTCAATCCGTCGGAGGAGGCAGTAAGAACGATATCATCCACGTAAAGTAATAAGTAAGCAGTGCTACTACTTCGATGAAAAATGAAGAGTGATGTATCACTTTTGCTGCATATAAACCCAATTTGTAAGATATACATGGAAAAGCGATCATACCACGCACGGGGGGCCTGTTTCAGGTCATATAGTGACTTACGGAGACGACACACATAGTGAGGAACTGCTGGATGGGTGAACCCTGGCGGCTGATGCATGTAGACTGTCTCTCTCAGATCCTCATGTAAGAATGCATTCTTCACATCAAGCTGATGGATCGGCCAGTATTTGCCCATGGCAATGCTTAAAACTATGCGGATGGTAGACGATTTTACAACCGGGCTGAAGGTCTCACCACAATCAATGCCCTCCTGCTGATTTGTGCCACTAGCCACAAGTCGTGCTTTATACCTCTCAAGATCTCCACTGTCTCTGAATTTGTGACGAAATAGCCACATACAATGAATCACATTCACCCCCTCAGGTCTAGGTACTAGATCCCATGTGTGATGTTTAGTTAAAGCATTGAGTTACTCAGACATAGTTGCATTCCAATTAGGGTCTTGTTTGGCCAATATAGGATTCTTAGGAATTGGTGAAATGGTTTGGGCAGACAAGTTAAATTGGACTTTGGGTTTGAAGATTCCATGCTTTGCACGAGTTTCCATTTGGTGAGTGAGGATAGTGGGAGGCTCCAAGGCGGAGGGATTTGTTGGATATAGAGAAGAAGACACTGCGGTGCTGTGATCAAGGACCGCGGTGCTGGAAGTCGCCGTCGGCAGTGCCGTGGCACCGTGATCAAGGGCCGTGGCGCTATCAACGGTGAAGATGGAACCTTTCGCAAGAGTTTTGGCGCCGCGACGCTGATGCTGAGTCTGCGGCAGTGCTATGCTCTAGTTGACTGAGGATGATAGGAGAGATGGCAGGCTCGTCAAGAAAAGAGTAATCCGATTTTTGGAACTGTTTAAGATTCGAATACGAGAATGTGGTCTCATCGAATGTGACCTGACGAGAGATGTGGATCTGACGAGTGGACACGTCATAGCATAGATAGCCCCTATGGTTCGACAGGAAGCCTAGGTAGACACATGGAGTGGACCGGGGGGCTAGTTTGTGAGGGGAAGTAGAGGCAAGGTTAGGATAGCATAGACAACCGAATATTCGGAGATGATCATAAGAGGGGACTCTATGATAGAGGATTTCGGTAGGGGTCATATTGTGAAGGGTGCTAGTTGGGAGTATATTGAGAACGTATTTTGACATTTTAGCTGCATAGACCTAGAAGGACGGAGGTAGAGAGACATGAATCAATAGAGTGCGAATCATATTGTTAATGGTGCAGATGATTCTTTCAGTTTTACCGTTTTGTGGGAAGGTGTGGGGGCTGGAGAAGCGAAAGACCATGTCATTATTGGTACAAAACCGGTGAAACATAGAGTTATTGAATTCACGACCATTATCGCACTGAAAATATTTTATACCTTATTCAAACTGTGTTGAATAAATGTTCGAAACTCAAGAAATTTGGCAAACACTTCCGATTTAAATTTGAGAGGAAACAACCAAACAAAGTGAGAAAAATCATATCAGATAAGATAGTATTTATGACCGAGAGAACTAGCGTGTATTGTTAAATTGTTCCTCCAAATACACCGCACGCGTGTGCTTGTTATCTTGAAAGATTTCCTCCAAACGGTTCCATAAATCACGGGATGTGGCGCCAGATTTCATGATAGTAAGAAGAAGATCCTGCGAAATGCTACCATAAATTCATTATTTGACGTCGGCGTCTAGACGATGCCAAGTAGACTCATCAACCTCCGGAGGGCGCGGAATAGTGTCGTCGATGTGATCAAGCACGTTATAGATACATGCGTGATTACGAAACAGTTCAACCCAAGGATAATACTGACTGTTTTCTTGATCAAGAAGAATGGGAATATAATTCTTGATGTTGGAAACAGTTAGGGCAGGATGTAAAGAAGATGACGACTTGGTGGTTGGAATTGTGGAGGTAGAAGCGTCAGAATCAGAAGAGTAATCCTGGGTATCCATTTAGAGAAGAGAGGAAGAAAAGAAAAATCAAGAAATTTCTTGAAGAGAAGAAGGGAACCGCGGCGCCGTGGGAGGGGGGTGGTGCCGGCGGTGTGGAAGAAATTTTCTAGGGTTTTGGAGTTTAGGTTCTTGATACCATGTAAGATGATATTAATCTCCCTTAGAGAGTCTTTTCATTAATATCAAAGTATATATAGAGTATAATATTCATCCCTTATACAATAGGAATCCTAAGTCTATACAAAAAAGGAATCCTAGTCTTACCATAATTATATTTACACAATATATAGAAATATTCTAATTATGGGTAGGGATATAATTGTTTCTATTATATACATGTTTACAGTTAGTGTTAAGAGTTTCATATCGGATATGAAATGAAAATATGAATTCCTTATATGAACTTAGACAATCCTCACCCTATAAGCTAGCTTTTGAGGTTGAGTTAGACCCAAAATCTATTCTGTCAGTTAGCACACAGAGTAAACAAAAATAACTTTAGTTCCTTAACAAAATTTTACATTGAAAGAATTAAGGAAAAACAAAACTAGAGGTACCTTCCGAAAAGAGAAGTACACAACTACAGTTATATTTCTAATATTTTTGGATTTGTTATGTATTTCAGAAATGAGGTCGGATTTCTTAAACGCATTACCTAAAGGAAATCCAAAACTAAGAGGAGTATTCATTGACGTAGTCCCTCATCATACCTGCATTATTACAAGGTGGACTCCTGAAAATGTCACCGTGGTTCATAAACTGGTAAGATATTAGTATTTATTATTTATTTATATTTGATAATGCAATTTTAAAATGATGATTAATTACTGACTATATTGTTTTGATCATTTATTTGTTTGTGCAGTCGGCTTCAAAGGCATTTGCTGATTGGTATTTTGATCGAAATTACACCTATTTGATAGATGAACATAACTTGCCACTCCCAAATATTGTCCCAAACGTAACTCATTGATAGGCCGCCCGATAAGGAATATAATCTTTTATCAACTTGTGTTTATTTATTCTAAGAAAAGATGTTCAAAATTCATTTATGTAAAAACTTTTATGTAACACGATGCTAGCACATTAATTGCTGACAATCCCACTTTCTGATGTATATGTAAATTGTTTCTCATATATACCAAATCCGATAACAAGGAGGTTCCTTTGACAAAAGTAATAAAAACTTGTTGCCTTCAATATTTGACTTAAGTCTTACTTATTGATTTATGTAATCTTTTACTTATTTACTTATTAATTTATGTGTTATGCATCTACTACACGTAATTCAACTATTGTTGAATCTGTATATTTCTCGTCTATCATTCAGAGGAGTTTCTTCAATATAAACAACTATGAAGGGCTAAGGTTTTGGAGAGTTTAAATAAAATAGTAATTAATAAATGTATAGGATAAAATTCATATTATACAGGTGGGCATATTATATTGTGACACATGGCAGAAAAAGTGAGTTGAATCCAAGTCAGTTTTCAGTGCGACCGGTAGTACTAGCTTCACACAGGGAGCCCCAAGAGGTCACAAGTACCAGAGAACAAGAAGCTCAGTGGTCTGTTCGAATTCCAACGGGCGATCGTTACTTACTTGAATATACATCTTCCAATAATGCATTAAAGGCATTTATGAAGATACTAATTGTGGGGTTTCACTAGATATGTTATTGTTATGAAGATACTAATTGTCCGATTGTTACAACATTTATGTATTGATATTATTAGGGGCATAATTCGTGGAATGTATACCCATGAGTCCAAATATAAATAAGACCATTAACTCATTATAAGGGCGTCATATTCAAGATATTACAATACTAGTTTTCTGTTCTCACTACTTAATATTGCGCTTTTATATTGTTGGAAACATCAAGCCTAGAGGCCAAATCACGAAGCTCCTTCTAGGCCCATGCTAATTATGTTATAACTCCGCTTTTATATTCATTACTTATTATTAGAATTACTTACTGATTAATATGCTAATCTAGTCACTTAGCTTGAGATCCACGTGTCCTTGATCACGCCTACAAACGAAATTGTACCGAATTATGGGTAAATAGTTTCGCGCCCAATGTGGGCCCTGACAATAGTTGTGTCACAAGTGACCCATTCCTTTTAATATAATCCCTTCTTTATTCTTGTTTTTGTTTAAGCAACAAATGTCAGATATGGAAGGACTTTGAGGCAACCAGATCCCTGGGAACAATGTCGAAAACAACCAAATTCGACCAGACGACCTCCTAATTCCAGATCCAGTACCATAAGATTCGACAGTCGCGGATGGAGAAACTTCAGGAGGCAGACAACCCCGGAGAGACAAAGTTCCTATTGACGAGACGCCGGAGAAAGCTATGCAGAACCTAAGGACACAAAATTTTACAATGAGAGAAGAGTTGAAAAGCTTTTTCTCTGTGTTCGCATCCAACTTCGCTAGCAGCACTCCAGCAACCGCAACAGCATCATCACCAGCAACATCCCAAATGCTGCGAGGAACGGCCAGAATGAGCCGAGATATGATTCCACTTCAGGGAGCAAAACATTTCCTGAAAACCCATTTCAGGAGCAGGTGCTGAAGTTCATAAAAGAGATAATGGGCAAAGTAGACACAAACACTCAAAAAACAGAAAAGAATGTGAAGGAATTTTTCCACCGGTTGGATCAGATATTGGGGGGCCTTCGGTCATAGAAGGTCCAGAGCAAAAAGATATATTAAGTTGGCATATAAGCCAAAGGTTATGCCTGATTTGATTCCTAAAAGGTTCAAGATGCCGTTCATATCCTAGTATGTGTCACAATCCAAAATCTTATTTGTATTGTGAGAGTACCTATCCTGAACCCGCAGGCGAACCCCATCCATACAAAACAAAGTAAACAATCTAGCTTTTGGGGTTGAGTTAGGCCCAATATCCATTCTTATATGGTATCAAAGCCAGACTCATTTCAATCCTTTGTTCACTGATGTTGGGCCCCCAAATTATATTATCCACGCTCCAGTTAACGGGGTCTGGGCGTGCGGGGGAGTGTTAAGAGTCCCACATCGGTAATGGAATGAGAACATGGACTCCTTATATGGACTTGGACAATCCTCACCCTATAAGCTAGCTTTTGGGGTTGAGTTAGGCCCAATATCCATTCTTGTTTAATGTGTAATTAATTGGTAACATTATGTTAGAATATTATGTTAGAATATTCTAGATATATAATTAATTAGTAATATTATATTTATGTAGAATCCTAATATATATGGTAGGAAGACATTATTAGGTAGGATTTCTTAGTTATTATGAGGCATATAATGCAGAAAAGTAAAAGACACCCAAAGTACTGACAAGTCTCAAAATGCTTAATACGCAAAATTAGAAATATCCCCAAAAATCTAGTTGTCATGAGTACATGAGTTACTAAATAGAATATAAAATCTAAAACTTAATACAACATATTGTCTGAAATACACAAGACAGAAAAGTAAAATATAATAAAGAAAGTCTGGTGATGGGAAGGTATCTACGACTCGCCTTGGACTCCAAGTAAGCCCTCCAATAGTCTCACGCTACTACACTCCACTCGAATCTAGATCATATACTTGTACACAGTATGTGAAGCAAGTGTAGAGTGAGTATGGGAGGTACGTTTACCCAGCAACATCGTTGACATGTCCTAATTATAGTTGTGGTGATGGTAGTACTCCCAATACTTCTTTTCTTACTTAGTTGGTTAAAATATACAACTTATAAATTCTAACCATTTAACTAAAGATGATACAACCAAACGAGTCATAAAGTACATTACTTTTCAAAGATCATGTAAAAGTTTCCAACTTTACCTCAATTAGGATAAGTTTAGCAATAAAGTACCAACTCTATACTCAAATTGGGCATCTAAACCCACAAAGATTCCACTTTTTTATCACTTTAAGCAAATTTACTTTAAATATCCGACCCTTGCATCAATCAAGGCACATACATTCATAAAGATTCGACCTTTACACTATTTAAGGCAATATGTTAATAAAGATTCAGTCTTTCTATCTTTTAGAACATGTATCGTTATAAAGGTTCTATCTTTCCATCCTTTATATTAAGTACGCCCACAAAGATTCCATCTTTCTCTCTTTTCAAGCAAGTAAAATATAAGGATTCCATCTTTACACTAAAAAGGTCATAAAGATACTATCATTCTTTCCTTTTTAGAAAGTAAACTATAAAGATTGTACCTTTATAAAAATCTAGCACATATGGCATGAAATTCACACAAACAAGTATAAATGATATGTAATACAAGTGATATATATGCTATATGCACTGACCATATACATCCGGTATACACACACTCATGCAATAGGTTTCACGTGATCCATGACGGACTCATGAGGTCTATAGACCCACCCCAAATTATTTTACATTGGGTCCCAGCTCTGTGGCTATAAAATTATCATCACGATCACTCTTACCATATACCATATCCAACAAGCGACCTTCATGGCCCTTTTTTCAGTATCTTACAAGTACATTTCCAATAATAATATAAATATATGATATGGATATGTGTACATCATGCAAAAGCATAAAATCAATTCATCTAACATCATAAATTACTTTCCAAGATTTAGACGAGATGTAGAGTGATGAATGCATGACATGTCAAAATCACATAATCTATCAAAACATGGCTATCATAGCCTAGATAATCAGCATACCAACCTAAGTGGATTTATGAACCAAACTCATGTCCTGAAGGCTAAACACAGTCTCTATGTCACATATATAACTACTTTAGTTTCTACTTAACCCTTTAAGTACACGGGTACCCGCACAAGTGCTAGTCACTTCACGAACACGGGACCCCAAATACCTATTATACCCTTTAATTAATTAAATAACACATAACACTATATTAATATCTAGTAAGTCTCAACTTGCCTTATTTTGAAGTCTCACAGCCAAGAACAATCCCAAACTCGATCCGTGTAAATATGAAGCCTCCTAGAAGCTTCACTAGTGTCCAACTCATCGAATGAGTTCAATCTAGTCAAAATAGTAGTCTACGGAGTTAGACATGTCTAACGATACTCATATTGCAATTCTTTATTTGGAACCCAAAATGCCAACCTCGAGCCCACACGGGTAAAATTGAAATTTTATTGCGAAATTGGTTTACCCATAGTGTAATTAGTGAGAATTTCGAAAATCTTTAAAACCCATTCAGAAATTGACCCTCAATTTGATAAATTACTAAAAAAAATATTTTCATGGCATACCTCAAATTTCTAAGCTCAAATCATGAATTCTATGATGAAATTACGTGATAATCGAAGGTAGAGCAGTAAAGATTGTTAGAAACTTACCACATGAAGAAACATGAAGAACACCCTTAAAATCACCAATATTAGAGCTCCCAAAATCGAAATATGAACAATGAATCACGAAATGGGTTATTCTGTCCATGCCCAAAAATACTCTTCGCAAACGCGAAGGGTTTCCCCGACCCATGCCCATCATGAATGCAAGGGACCTATGCAAATGTGATGCCTTCCCACAAAAATCTTTCATGAACGCAGCCCTATCCCGCGAACGCGAAGAGCAACAAATACACCAAAAACTAGCAATTCCTAAAATATGCTTTCGAATTTCGATTGAACACCCGAAACTCATCTGAAACATCATGGACACAAACTAAATATGCATTTCGATCATAAAACACGCTCCGGAACTGTTCGCGCACTCAAATTACCCCCAAAAACGCATCTTGACCCGATATTAACCGTGGTCAAACCAATTCTTACTTTAACTAGTTTCTCCACCAACGATCCGAAACCCGTTCACAAACCCATGAATACCAACCAAGAGTGCAACATGACTATAAATCATGCTATGAAGGTGCTTAAATTGACAAAACATATATACGAGACCGTTAAGATATGCTTATCCATAAAACATCATAACTTTCTCAAAATGACATAAACCTCTATCGAGTACCCAAATTTCACCCGAGCCCCTCGAGATCCGAACCAATGAATCGACTAATTGGTATATTATATTTTGAACCTAACTGAATCGATAAAACTTTAAAAAAACACATTTACTCAAAAGTCAACTTTTGGTCAAACTTCTTCCTTTCTTTAACTTAAGAGCTTTCAACTTTAATAAAATTGATAAAAAAACTCACCCAATTTCCTCGAGAATTGCGTCACTTATCCCTGCAAGTCATAAATATTGAGATGAAGATAGGGGAAGGATATTCTTGATAAAAACAAGTTCAAAAGCTCAAAGCGACCAAACGGGTCATTACAACAGTAAAGCCTACATGGTCTTGAACAAAAGAACCATACATATAAAATAAAGTGTACATATTATTTTTGATGAGTCTAGTATTGAATTTGAGAAGTAGGTATAGTATGATGATGAGGAACCTATGTTCAGTTATACCATTGAGACAAACAGTAAGCCACCAGATGGGAATGAATCAAGTAATTCCCTTGATGAACCAGGGGCATCAACCAGGGAAGACCAGGCTACACAGACATGTGAATTACTAATGAAGGGCAAGATTAATTTAGTTCACCCAATGATGCTGAAAATAAAAATTCGAATAATTCTCAAGGGATAGTTCTAAAAGGATATAAATATCAAGGATCTCACCCCATTGATAATGTCCTAATAGATATAAATGTTGGAATAACGGCCAGATCTGGATTAAAGAATATGTGTGCTTTCAATGTTTTTTATCTATTATTGAGCCAAGGAAAGTTAATGAAGTCTTGCAGGATGCAGATCAGATTGTTTTCATGTATAAGGAACTCAACTAGTTTGAAAGGAGCAAGGTTTGGTACCTTGCACCTAGGCCAAAGAATATAACAATAATTGGCACCAAGTGGGTGTTTAGAAATAAGTTGGATGAGCATTAAACAGTTATACGGAGTTATACGGAATAAGGCACTGTTGGTGGTCCAAGGATACAATCAGGAAAAAGGCATATATTATAATGAAATATTTGCTCCAGCGGCACGATTAAAGACAATAAGGCTTTTCATAGCATTTGATGTTCATATGGAATTCACATTATATTAAATGGATATGAAAAGTGCCTTCCTGAATAGATACTTGAAAGAGAAAGTGTATGTGAAGCAACCCCCAGGGTTTGAATATGTTAAACATCTGGATCATGTGTACAAGCTTGATAAAGCTCTCTATGAGCTTGTTAGGCACATTTTGTATACACTTTTTGAGTCATTTTTAGTTAATATTTTACTTATTTCATTTGTGTTTAGTATAGTATAAGAGTTGTTTTTCTTTCTTTTGAGTCACAGCGGTTCTAAATGGCAAAATGGCAAAAAGAAGCAAAAAGTGGGCAGAAAAGAAGCTCCCGAAGCAAAAAGGACGAAAGTTGGCAGATCAGGACGAAAGACTGCAGGACCGCAGTGCCGGACTGCAGGACAGCGATGCCATAATTATTGAGAAGCCGCAACACTTTCGGCACCGCGGTGCCATTCGGCAGTA
Organism: Przewalskia tangutica; assembly: GCA_029844215.1. Classification (NCBI taxonomy): domain Eukaryota; kingdom Viridiplantae; phylum Streptophyta; class Magnoliopsida; order Solanales; family Solanaceae; genus Przewalskia; species Przewalskia tangutica. The sequence goes on along the minus strand of CM056726.1, from coordinate 19,216,418 downwards.
CCGCAGTGCCGATGCGGAAATTTCCAGTCCGAAATAGAATTGGCGTGGGGCAAAAGGGTCCAAGACACACGTTTTTTTACAACATATATAAACCCTTGGAACATATTTTAGGGATTATTCTATCACATATCATCTCTCATAACACAACACAACGTTTGGCGGCTACAATTGAAGACATTAGTTCTACGTACTTTTCTTTCCTTTATTTTCATTCAGTTCACGTTTGGATTTGTATTAGTTCTTAGCATGTTTATGGCTAGGAGCTAAACACTTTATTATGACTTTCCTGTTGAATCACTTGAAACTCTATTTCATGAATTAATGCATTAGTTTGATTTTCTTCTTCACTTGATTAAGATTTATTCAATATTGGTATGAATGTTTGATAGTTAATTGATCACTAATTATCATAATCTATATGATTTTGAATCAAGAACCGAGAGGAGAGATTTAGATATGCTGTAATTGAATAGACATAGGTTAAAATCGCGGACGAAAGTACCCCGATACTTGTGTAGCATTATAGGTTATTGTTCTTAATCCTCCTATGTGGTAAAACCTATCATAGAAATATATAAGGTTTCTGCACTGGGGTTGAGCGATTATATATCCTAACCGGAGTATAAGACAGTCTAGTTAATTGTTATCTTAACGTAGAAGAAGTCATTATAGTTGCATTAAGGATTGAAAAAAATGGATAGTTGAGGATATTGGAAGCCCTAATTCCTTCATAACTGATTAAACCTCAATAATTTAGTTTAATTATTGCAATTACTCTACTAGTTTTAGATAAAAACCAAATCAACTTATCGTTTGCCAAATAGATAACCTAGAATAGATGTTCGGTAATTAGAAACCAGCATCTGAGGACAATATTAGGTCTTACCAGACTATATTACTTGTAAAGATACGTACACTTGTGTGAGAAATTAGAAATAAGCCTAACAAGTTTTTGGCGCCGTTGCCGGGGACTGACGTACTTCTAATATTGAACCATTTATTCTTAATTCTACTTTGGTTTTTTTTTTTAATTTTTTTTATTTTTAGAACCCTGTTGCCTTGATTTGTTTGTTGATTTTGATCGATTTCAGGACGTAGTTTATGCGAAGAAAAAGAGGAGCAGATAAACTTGTTTCTTTTAATCCTGAAATTGAGAAAACTTGCAAGCAGAACAGGCGAAACGAGAAGATATCTGATTTAGTGACCATGAAAAACCAACCGAATCAGAATGGGGCGAACAATAAGGTTCCTAAGAATGTAGGGGAGTCAATACAGGTCCCAGCAAAGAGAAGTTTGGGGGACTACGTTCTGCCCACAGTTACAGGTGCACAGACATGCATCAGGCTCCCAACAATAGGGGCAAACAACTTTAAGATCAAGCCAGCCATCTTGAGCATGATCCAGAACACAGTACAGTTTGGGGGATTGTCGTCTGAAGACCCCCACATGCATATTGCCAATTTTCTGGAGCTGTGTGTCACCTTCAAGTACAATGGTGTTACTGATGACACCATTAGATTGAGGTTCTTCCCGTTCTCGCTTAGGGACAGAGCCAAGAGCTGGTTGAACTCATTGCCTGCCAACTCCGTCACTACCTGACAGGATTTAGCCCAAAAGTTTCTTGCAAAATAGTTCTTCCCTCATTCAAAGGCATCAAAGTTAAGGGGAGAGTTGAACAATTACCATCAGGTAGATGGAGAGTCTCTGTATGATGCATGGGAGCGATTCAAGGATTAGCAGAGAAAATGTCCACATCATGGCATAGAGAAGTGGATGCTAGTCCACATTTTTTATAATGGGTTGAGTGGTACTACTCATACCATCATTGATGCTGCAGCAGGGGGAACGTTCATGAGGAAAAGTGCCAATGAGGCACATGAGTTGCTAGAAGACATGGCTGCGAATAATCACCAAGGGGCAGATGACAGATCAGTGAGTAGCAGGAAGACTATTGGCATACATGAGATAGATGCTATCACTGCACTGAATGCGCAGGTGGCCCTTTTAACAAAGCAGCTGCAGCAGAACACTATGTATGTAAATGCAGTCCAGATGCCGGTGAATTGTGATATTTACGGGGGCCCACACTCTTTTGACAGATGCACAGTGGTGGATCCTAATAATGTGCCCATGGAGCAGGTTCAAGCAGTGGGGAACTTTCAGCGCCCTTATAACTCCAACACATACAATCCGGGGTGGAGAAATCATCCAAACTTTTCGTAGAGGAATGATCAAGCCCAGCAGTCACCATATCAAGGTAATTACCAAAACCATCAGGCACATAATCAGGCTACATCTTTCCAGCAGTTTAGACTTTAGACTACCTACCCAACAGGAGAAGCCTGATGAACTGAGAGCAGCACTGCTTACACTCACCAATTTGCAGAATCAGTTCATGTTCGAAACAAGGTTCTCTCTTAGGAACTTGGAAACGCAAGTGGGACAACTGGCGAAGATGGTAAATAACAGACCGTAGGGTACTCTCCCAAGTAACATGGAGGTTAATCCGAGAGAGCAGTGCCAAGCAGTTTTGTTGAGAAGTGGAAAGCAGTTGGAGCAGGTTGCTCCCCAACCAGCAGTGGTGAATGAGAAAGAGTGTGAGAAGACAGTTGATGTAGGAAAGGAGGGGGTCACTGAGGACCGCCCTACAGTAGAGAAAGCTCCACCAGCACCTTTGAGGGAATACACTGACAAAATCCCTTACCCTCAAAGACTCCAAAAGAAGGCCCTAGACAAATAGTTCTCCAAGTTCTTGGAGGTATTTAAGAAGCTCCACATCAATATCCCCTTCATTGAGGCGTTAGAACAAATGCCCACATATTTCAAATTCATGAAGGAGATACTTGGGAAGAAGAGAAGATTGGCGGATTATGAGACAGTAGTGCTGACAGAGGAGTGCAACGCCATCTTACCAAAGAAACTGTCTCCTAAATTGAAAGATCCAGGAAGTTTCACCCTGCCCTGTACTATTGGAAAGGTAACCTACAACAGGGCACTTTGCGACTTAGGGGCTAGCATAAATCTTATGCCTCTATCAGTATTCAAGAGTTTGGGTTTGGGGGAAGCCAAGCCAACCACAGTTAATCTGCAGCTTGCTGACCTATCCGTGGTATACCCCTGAGGTATAGTGGAAGATGTGCTAGTCAAGGTGGGCAAGGTCTTCTTCCCAGCGTACTTCCTCATTATTGACATGGAGGAAGATGAGGACATGTCCATTTGATGCGCGAAGCGATGCACACACTTTAACGCAAGTGCACGTTATCGTGACAAGTAATATAGTCTTGATAAGACCGAATATCGTCCACAAGGATTAGGGTTCAAGTACCAACTATCTATCTTTTGGTATCTATTTGGTAAATTGATATTTGATTTTGTTGTTTATAACTAAGAATTATAAAGACTAATTTAAACTAATGAGTTTACTTCAGATGTGATGGGAATAGGGCTTCCATGTCTCCTCGACTATCCGCTTATGTTATTTATTAATACAACGAATTATGGTCTTCTTCTCTAGGAGCTAGCAGGTTTACGAAATCGTTTTATATTCCCGTTAAGGATATATAAACACTCAACCCCAGTATTGCACCTTACCTACCTTTCGGTGATAAGGATAACTCTATAGGAGGATTAAGAACAAAAACCTAGTTAACCGTCACGCACCATGCGCAAAATTAGGGTTTTTAAGCCTCTCATTAACGCTACATAAATAATTGAGGTATTTTCATCCCCAATCCAAGAATGTCTACCCAACTTACAGTATATTCACAATCTCTCATTTCGAAGTAAATTAGAAATCATATAAGGATAATTAGTTGTCAATTAATTACCAAGCATTCAACGCAATTAGTGGATAAATCTCTCAAAGAAGAATAATAACCATAAACATGTATTAATTCATAACATAATTTTCTAGTGAATCAACATGGAAAGCCCTATAAAAGAATTAGTTCCTAGCCATTGACATGACAAGAACTAATTCAAGGTTCATCATACAAAACTGAAATAAAAGAAAGAAAAGAAAAGAAAAATACTTAAGAACGAGTCTCCAAGCCTTCTAGCATCCAAGGATTGTGTTGTGGAATATTCACAAAATGGATTGGTGGAAGGATGGATGTAGAGTGGTGAATGGTGGAATGGAGAATGAATTCTTCTAATGATTTAGAGACTATTTATAGACCAAGAATCCTTTAGGTGAAGGGTTAAGGATTTATGTAGGAAAGGAAAAGTTATTAGAATCCTTTTAGGTAAGGGTTTTAAGGTAGGAAAAGTTATCCCTTTAGGTAGGAAAAGTTATCCCTTTAGGTAGGAAAAGTAATCCCTTTAGGATTCTGAAAACATGTCAAATTCGGCCCAGACTTCATAAATCCCGCCGACGCCATGGCAGATCAGCGGCCTGAAAATCAGCAACTCGGGACTTTCAAGACATTGAAGCGCTTGGCCGCTACCAGGCGCCGCGGCTCCGGTGACGTTTTTCTGGCGGATTCCGTCTCGTCGCCCTTTTTTCGTCCGGACTTCATCTGATCTCCTCTATAATTTCCGGAACTTCTTAGACTTCATTTCTTGGCCCTTTTAGTGTGCAATTCCATCTCATTTATGCTCATTTCATCTCCTTTTCGCCATTTCTCCATTTTTGACCGCTGTGACACAAAAGAAAGGAAAACGACCCTAATACTATACTAAACATAAATAAAATGAGTAAAATACTAACTAACAATGACTCAAAAAGTGTATATAAAATACACCGATCAAATACCCCCAAACTTAACCTTTGCTCGCCCTCGAGCAAAGATCAAAAGAAAGAAATAAAGACACAAGGAAAAAAAACTAGAAATACTCAACGACATTAATCATTTTGCTGCATTGTTGTTACTTAGAAAAACATGAAGATTAGCAGAATAATATGCAGGAACATATAACATGAAATTTTAGCACACTAAACACATTAAGCTAGATATTTCGCAAACTCATTTTTATCATGCTTAATGGAAATCACATACTGAATCATGCATGTTAATTTCAAAAATCCTATGGCATTTTTACTTGCTATTCTCCACTAATCATGGATATGCATAAAAGAGATCTTCAGGACTTTTAAGGGTTGTAATGTAGGCTTAGGTATGGGTAGGTAAAAATAGGCATTTAGGCTCATTTTTGTGTACCATAAGCTCTTTAGCTTTTCAGTGTTTCCCTTTTCTTTTGATTCTTTTCTTCACTTCAATTCTATCTTTCCCCTCTTTTGTTATTGAGAGCGTGAAGTGTATCATAATAGCAAGCACCCCCAAACTTAGGCTTTTGCCTATTTCTCATTACTTTTTTTTTTATTTGGGGTGCATCAATTTTGTTTGTTTTTTTTTCCTCTTTTTTAACACAATCTATTCCAACTTTTTCACATGTTTACTTATGGCACAAGTATGGGAATATAGGGTGTCAAAGAAAAAGTTCAATTTTTTTAGGCTCAATGGGACTGACTAGGGATATTTTTAATGTCAGGGATAGAAAAGAGTGGTAAGAATTGGCTAACAAAGAAATGTCTGAGTCATCTCCCTAACATGCATATCCTAACTATTTCGCCTCAAATAGCAAGAAATCATAACACATAGGTTTTAATCTTTTAACAATGCACAAATCAAGCAAGATACTCCCAATAGACAGATTTCATGAGTTTTTGGCATATCTAACCTAAGTGTTTAGATGGTTGCTTCTAATTCCATTACATTATTCAACCTTACTTCACTAGGCAATTCAAGTAACTACAACATGCATGATCAAAAAAAAAAAAAAAATTATGACTCAAAAATACACAAAACAATTCAACAAGACTCAAAAACAATAAAACATCCCCCCAAACTTAAATCACACATTGTCCCCAATGTGTGCAAGACTCAAAAAAAAAATTTAGTGACAACTTACTGACACAACACAGCGGTCATAACGGAGGTCTAGGAGGAAGAATTCTGGAATTTGCACGGAATATGGTCCTCTGAAGTTCCGGCGCCGCGGCGCTGCTAGTACGGTGGCTCTCTGGAGTTCCGGCGCCGCGGCGCTGACGACTGCTTTCCCTTTTTTCAGCGTTTTTGCTCATTTTTCCTCGGTTTTAGCTTTCAGTCCACCTGTCATCCAACAACACAAAACAAGAACCCAAGACCGTGAGACTGTTCAAGACAAAATAAAATAAAATAAAGATAGAAATTAAAATAACATAATTAAAAACATTGGGTTGCCTCCCAACAAGCGCTGTCTTTAACGTCTTTTAGCCGGACGCAATTAACCTTTACGAGTGCCCATTGGATTCTTCTGCGAACTGCTTGCAATCCGCAGAGTTATTGTTGCAGGTCTCACTTCAACTACAACAATTGCTTCAAACAAGGGCCTCAAATATACGATTATCCCCCAAGTACACAAGACATTCTTGTCGTTTAGGCTCTCTCTAATGTAGGGATCAGTGAGATTCCCAACATCTCTCAACTCCAGGGGGTGCCCTTGATGGTATGGACTTCCTGTTTGGGGGTCAACATTGACAGCCGGTGGTGTTTCTTCTGCAATAGGTACGAGAAAAAGATTTTCCAAGGACTCCAAGAAGGTGAATAATTGGATCTCTGCAATCTTTTCCTTCTCTACATCAACTATCTCGCCAGATTCCTCAATAGTTGGGTGTGGTTCAGGCTCCTCAATTTGCTTGCCACCTCCCACAAGTGGAGATTGCTTTTCTTGCATTTCGTTGTTCAAAATGACTGCGAGTTCTCCTATTTGCAGTTCCAACTTTCTGAGGGACTCTCTTGTCTCAGTCATAAACTGAGCCTGACACTTGGCGAACATAAGTATGCTTGCCTGCAACTCATTTCGATCTTCCTCTGACATCTGTGGGTTAAGCTACTGTTGATGACTCCACTGTCTCTGATAGTAGTAGTCTATGTTTCCTGATTTTATTATATATATATATTTTATTTTTTTTCGTTTTTTTTTCGAATTTAACCTGCAAAATAAGAAAACAACAAAAGGTGATAAAACGATGCTCGCAGAACAAGTTAGAAACTTGTACTTGGAGCAGAAAAAACAAATAAAAATAAAAACAGAAATAAAACCAAATTAGAAATTAAAAATAGATAAAATTGATATTGAACTATGCCTTATCCCCGGCAACGGCGCCAAAAACTTAATGCGCGAAAAGATGCACACTCTTTAACGCAAGTGCACGTTATCGTGACAAGTAATATAGTCTTGATAAGACCGAATATCGTCCACAAGGATTAGGGTTCAAGTACCAACTATCTATCTTTTGGTATCTATTTGGTAAATTGATATTTGATTTTGTTGTTTATAACTAAGAATTATAAAGACTAATTTAACTAATGAGTTTACTTCAGATGTGATGGGAATAGGGCTTTCATGTCTCCTCAACTATCCGCTTATGTTATTTATTAATACAACGAATTATGGTCTTCTTCTCTCGGAGCTAGCAGGTTTACGAAATCGTTTTATATTCCCGTTAAGGATATATAAACACTCAACCTCAAAGATTGCACCTTACCTACCTTTCGGTGATAAGGATAACTCTATAGGAGGATTAAGAACAAAAACCTAGTTAACCGTCACGCACCATGCACAAAATTAGGGGTTTTAAGCCTCTCATTAACGCTACATAAATAATTGAGGTATTTTCATCCCCAATCCAAGAATGTCTACATAACTTACAGCATATTCACAATCTCTCCTTTCGAAGTAAATTAGAAATCATATAAGGATAATTAGTTGTCAATTAATTACCAAGCATTCAACACAATTATTGGATAAATCTCTCAAAGAAGAATAATAACCATAAACATGTATTAATTCATAACATAAGTTTCTAGTGAATCAACATGGAAAGCCCTATAAAAGAATTAGTTCCTAGCCATTGACATGACAATAACTAATTCAAGGTTCATCATACAAAACTGAAATAAAAGAAAGAAAAGAAAAGAAAAGAAAAGTACTTAAGAACGAGTCTCCAAGCCTTCTAGCATCCAAGGATTGTGTTGTGGAATATTTACAAGATGGATTGGTGGAAGGATGGATGTAGAGTGGTGAATGGTGGAATGGAGAATGAATTCTTCTAATGATTTAGAGACTATTTATAGACCAAGAATCCTTTAGGTGAAGGGTTAAGGATTTATGTAGGAAATGAAAAGTTATTAGAATCCTTTTAGGTAAGGGTTTTAAGGTAGGAAAAGTTATCTCTTTAGGTAGGAAAAGTAATCCCTTTAGGATTATGAAAACATGTCAAATTCGGCCTAGACTTCATAAATCCCGCGTCGCTATGTGGCCATGGCTACAAAAATCAGCAACTCTCGGGACTTTCAAAGACATTGAGTGTCGCGCCGCTACCAGCGCCGCGGCTGGTGACGTTTCGCGGATTCGCCTCGCCGCCTTTTTTCGTCCGGACTTCATCTGATCTCCTCTATAATTTCCGGAACTTCTTAGACTTCATTTCTTGGCCCTTTTAGTGTGCAATTCCATCTCATTTATGCTCATTTCATCTCCTTTTCGCCATTTCTCCATTTTTGACCGCTGTGACACAAAAGAAAGGATAACGACCCTAATACTATACTAAACATAAATAAAATGAGTAAAATACTAACTAAAAATGACTCAAAAAGTGTATATAAAATACACCGATCACCATTATTTGGGAAGACCATTCCAAGCCACGGGCAGAGCTCTCATTGATGTGGAGAAGGGAGAGTTGAGACTCAGGGTTCAGGAAGAAGAAATGGTATTCAAGGTTTTCAAATCTACCATTGAATCCCAGGCCAGCAACAAATGTTTCATAGAAGACACCGGTGACACGAAATTTCATCAAGCACAAACCAAAGATAGGGGAATCATTGCGACAGCTGTGAACCCACAGGTTAGGTGGATTGCTGAAACAAAAGTGGATGAGATGGAAGGTGACAAAAAAGTAAACCTTACTGAACCCAATCCTGAGAAAAAGAAGAATAGAGTGAGGAAAAAGAAAATTATTTTTAAATGGATAGGTTGTGGGGTTAATTTACCCCAGTGATTGATTAAGGAACCTACGTCCGGATAAAAGACGTTAAAGACAACGTTACTTGGGAGGCAACCCAAGGTTTAAATTATGCAATTAGTTTAACTTGAACAGTCTCACTTGATGGTATTTTTGGTTGTGTTGTGATGACAGGTGTGGGAATCAGAGACTAAGCACGAAGAAAAGGGTGGAAAACACGAAATCGGGTTGGCACCACGGTGCCATTCTGCAGGACCGCGGTGCCGAATGATCAGAGAGGTCACAGTACTTTTGGCACCACGGTGCCAGTCTGCAGGACCGCGGTACCTAGGCGCGATTTCAGAAAAATAAAAAATCCTAAATCACCAAATCCCTTCCCACAGTTACCGTCTCAATGCAACATCCCCCGCCACCACCACCATTTTAAACCGCTATTGTCTGTAAGTCATCCCTTTTATTATTTTTAAGTCTTACACATTTGGGACAATGTGTCGTTTAAGTTTGGGGGAGGGTGCTTTCTTATTTTATTTTTGTGTGTCTGTTTTTGAGTCTTTTTTATTGAGTTTTTGTGTCTTTTATTGTGTCTATATGAGTCAATTTTTTTAGGATCATACATGCTGTAGCTGTTTGAAATGCCTAGTGAATTAAGTGGGATAATATAATGGAATTAGAAGCTAAAATCTGTGTGCTTAAGTTAGATATGCCAAAAAATCATGAAAATCTAATTATTTGGAATATTTGTGCTTAGCCTATGTGTTGTCAATTATGAAAAATGTCTATGAGTCTGCTTGTTTGTTATTTGAGGTGAAATAGTTAAAGATGTACATGTTTAGCGAGATGATTCAGACATTTCTTTGTTAGCCCTTCTTACCTTTCATTACCTACCATGCAGTAAATTGTATCTCTAGTCAACCCCTTTGAGCCTAAAATAAATTGTTTCTTTGACACCCTATTGTTTCCTTGTGTGCCATAAGAAGTAAGTGAAAACAGGGATGAGAAAGAGTGAAAAAAAATAATATCAAAAGCGAGTGAAAAATTGATGCACCCCAATGAAAAAAATATAAAAGCTTAAGTTTTGGGGTGCCTATGTGAATGTGTTCCATGCCCTCAAAAAGAGAAGAGGGAAATGATAGGTAAGAACGGAAAAGAATACCAATAAGAATGACAAAATGGTTGAATGAGAAAAAAGCTTATGGTACGTAATTTGAGCATAAATACCAACGTTTATCTACCCCTGCCTAAGCCTACATTACAACCCTGAAAAGTCATGAAGATCTATAGAGTATATGTCTATGATTAGTGGAGAATAACAAGTAAACAGGTCCATATAACTAAATGAAATTGACATGCATAGGTTAGTGTTCATGCTTCCATTAATTATGATTGAAATAAATTTGCGAAATATCTGCCTTGAAATTCTAGATTGTTATATTCATGCTATATATGTTCCAGCATATTATCCCGACTGACATTTATGCTTTTCTAAGTAATCTTGTGCAGCTGCTTGATGAGTCTTTTGAGTCATTTTTCTCTGATTTTGTTTTGATCTTTGCTCGAGGGCGAGCAAAGGTTAAGTTTGGGGGTATTTGTTAGGCAAATTTTGTATACACTTTTTGAGTCATTTTTAGTTAGTAGTTTACTCATTTCGTTTGTGTTTAGTATAGTATTATGGTTGTTTTTCTTTCTTTTGAGTCACATCGGTTCTAAATGGCAAATGGCAAAAAGAAGCTAAAAGTGGGCAAAAAAGGAGCTCCCGAAGCAAAAAGGACGAAAGTTGGCAGATCAGGATGAAAGACTACAGAACCGCGGTGCCGGACTTCAGGACCGCGATGCCATAATTACTGAGAAGCCGCAGCACTTTCAGCACTGTGGTGCCATTATGCAGTACCGCGGTGCCGATGCGGAAATTTCCAGTCCGAAATAGAATTGGAGAGGGGCAAAAGGGTCCAAGGCACATGTTTTTGAGAACATATATAAACCCTTGGGACATATTTAAGAAATTATTCTATCACATATCATCTCTCAGAACACAACACAATGCTCGGATGCTATAATTGGAGACATTAGTTCTGCGTACTTTTCTTTCCTTTATTTTCATTCAGTTCATGTTTGGATTTGTATTAGTTCTTAGCATGTCTATGACTAGAAGCTAAACACTTTATTAGGGTTTCCTGTTGAATCGCTTGAAACTCTATTTCATGAATTAATGCATTAGTTTGATTTTCTTCTTCACTTGATTAAGATTTATTCAATATTGGTATGAATGTTTGATAGTTAATTGATCACTAATATAAGGAAGGCGATTTGCCGACAGAACCAGAATGAACCGCCACCGTGAAAGAGATAAGAAAAGAGTTTGCAATGTCAAGAATGAAACTTTTGATTAGGGGGGTGACTATATCCCCATAGGTTGTACTCATTGGAAGTAGTTTACCATCATCTCCATACAGCCGAATAGCATACCCCGCGGTTCATAATCTATATGTTTTTGAATCAAGAAGCGAGATGATAGATTTTGATATGCTGCAATTGAATAGACATACATTAAAATCGCGGACGAAAGTACCCCGATACTTGTGTAGCATGTGGTAAAACCTATCATAGAAATATAGAAGGTTTCTGCACTGGGGTTGAGCGATTATATATCCTAACCGGAATATAATACAGTCTAGTTAACCACTATCTTAACGTAGAAAAAGAAGTCATTCTAGTTGCATTAAGGATTGAAAATAGTGGATAGTTGAGGATATTGGAAGCCATAACTCCTTCATAACTGATTAAACCTCAATAATTTAGTTTAATTCTTAAAATTACTGTACTAGTGTTAGATAAAAACCAAATCAACTTATTGTTTGCCAAATAGATAACCTAGAATAGATGTTCGGTAATTAGAAACCAGTCTCTGAGGACGATATTCGGTCTTACCAGACTATATTACTTGTAACGATACGTACACTTACGTGAGCAATTGGAAATCGGCCTAACAGAGCTCAAACAAGGTCCAAGAGTCTAGTATGAGATGTTGTCCAAGTTTTCCTTGGGACATGGCCACACAAAAGGTAACATTGATAATACATTATTTCTGAAGGTCAAAATGAAAAATTTTCTAGTTGTGCAGGTCTTTGTAAATGACATCAACTTTGGAGTTATAAGTGAATCTTTGTCCAAGGAATTCACTACACTGATGGAAGTGAATTTGAGATGAGCATGATGGAAAACTCAACTTCTTCCCAGGTCTGAAAATCAAGCAAACATCAACTAGTACAATGATTCATCAGCAAAAATATGTCAAGGAACTCCTTAAAAGGTTCAAGATGGAAGATGTCAAGTCAATTGACACACATATTGTTGTTGCCAAAAAACTTGACCTTGATGAACCTAGTTCACATGTTGAGCAACAACTGTACAAAGATATGATTGGGTCACTATTGTATCTCACTGCCAGCAGACCTGACATAGTGTTCAGTGTGAGACTTTGTGCAAGATTTCAATCTACTCCTAAGGTATCTCATCTGAAAGTTATGAAAAGAATTTTACAATACTTGAAGGGAACAAATGAGCTAGGCCTATAGTACATAAGATGGAGCAATTTCAACTTAGTCAGGTATGCAGATGTTGATTATGCAGGGTATTTGGTTGATAGTAAAATCACCACATACATGACACACTTTCTTGGTTCATGTTTGGTCCCTTAGGTAACCAAAAAGCAGAATTCATTCGCCATATTGACTGTTGAGGTAGAATATGTGGCAGTTGCATCTTACTGTGCTCAGATGTTATGGATCAAGAAATAATTAAAGGATTTTGGTATGAAAATTAATTGTGTTCTCTTATTCTGTGCAAACACTAGTGCTATTAACATTGCAAAGATCATATTCAACATAAGAGAAACACATTAATATAAGACATCATTTCATGAGAAATAATGTTGAAAAGTCTTACTTCAATCAAGTTTTGTGCTATTGATAAGAAAATATCAGATATATTCATAAAGGCCTTAGGCATATATCACTTTAAAAGAAAGAGGTTAGAGTTGAATGGAATAGATGTTTGAACCACGTCTAAGAATGTGTTCCTGCTCAGAGCCCTATCACGAGTAGGATTTGTATTTTATGGTAAGGGCTTGGCGTATAAGGATGTTACACCCCGTAGTTCCAGGTATGTATATGAGGACGTACGTACGAAAATATGACAAAAATTGGAAAGAAAGAAAGATGTGATTTTTTTCGACGGAAAAGTTTCCGGATTTTGTGAAGGAAAAAGGTTCGTTAATGGGAATTGGATTTCCAGATTTGGTATTCGGACTTCTGGGATTATTTTAGAAGTATTGGAATTTTATTTCCGGAATTGGTCACGCGGGGCCCACGGGAGGATCTACGGTTTTGTGGGGCCCACTTTATTTTCGGATTTTTGGCATTACGGATATTTTTGAAAGATGAAATATTTCGAACCAATAGGAGGGCGACATGTGTCACCCTTAGGTGGCATGTTGGACGAATTGGTGGACAATCTTTGCCTTGCACGTTTTTTTCATTTTAAAGGCTTAAAACATTTGGTCAAAGTCTTGCAAGATATTTGTGTAGTAGATAGATAAGTGGGGCCCACACACACATGAACCAATCTAGACCACACACTTGCTATGATCCTAGCCCTTGATTTCTCTATAAATACACCCCTTGATAGCAAGACTTCTTCATCCCACACTTGTGAGTTTCAAGACTTGAAATACTCCCTCCCCTCTCCTTGTTGTTCTCGTCGATTTGCCCTCTCCCTTAACCAAACTTTGTCCAAAAATTCTTAGACTCTTAAGTGTTCTTCCTTAGTGTATTAGAAAGATTATTAACCAAAAGTTAGAAAAGATTTCACACCCTAGCCCCTAAAGTACCCCCTTGGCCGAGAGCATGGCAAGAACAAGCCTAAGTGTTCTTCACTTTTTGGAGTTGAAGTATTAAGAGAAGTTGTTTAGAAACTTCTAAGGCTTGCTTGGAGCAGGTTGGAGCGTAAGGAATTGGAGCTAAACGTTGCTCAGGATCGACTTATAATCTTGGATAATTTTGGGCTTATCGAGGTAATGATCTTTGTCCCCCTATTGTAATTAGATATTACATGTTGTAGTAATGTATAGTTGAGTATACTATATGTAGAATGAATATGGATAAGAATTGAACTGTATTTACATTGGACTGTATTTACAGTTGACTTGTAGTATTATTGTGGGGCAGTATTGTACACGTCCGGTTAGACGTGTAACCCCCCTGGAATTGTTGGTTTGGTAGCAGGCCTCGTTAGAGGAGGAGATTTATGTGGTTGCGGGGGGGGGGGGGAGGTGCTGCCGAATTTTCCGTAGAATATGGAACCTTGTACTTAGAAATATTCTACGAAGGGATCTAGAAGTTAATAGACGTTTTATGACCATTATAGGTTGAAGTACTACGAGTAGCGTATTCTACTTGAAGGGTGGAAAAGGCGAGCAAGGTTAGAGTACTTTGGAGCGTTTTGCTAATTGTCGATAATCGTCGCGAGGTATGTGAACCTCTTCCTATCCTTTCTAGCATGATATTTGTGAAATATATATAGTGCGGTAGACGCACGTGTGTTTAAAGGAATTTGATTTTCCTTTTGTGTCCTTGACTTGATTCCAAAGTTAAGTGACTTGTTATGAAATATTAAGGACTTGAATTATGTTAAAAGTTGTAAAACATCACTCATGAGTAATGGGTGTGTGGTCTTTTAAATAATAAGGTTATCTTGATTTCGAAAATAATAATAGTTGTCCTTGGTTGGTTTAAAACATAAAGTGTTATAATAGCTTTATGGAAAGTTATTTATAACGACTTTATGAAAACAAAAGAATGGTTTTATCATTGGATTTAAAATGATAACTTGACATTTTAAAAGTTGGAGGTTGGTTTCCTTAAAAGATATGATTTAAAGATTAAGAGCCTGATTTTTGAAAGTAGAGAGACTTGACTTATAAACAACTTGATTTTGGGAAAGGAGAAGTAACTTGATTTAAAGGTATAGGTTACTTGTTTTTAAAAGAGTAAGACACTTGGTCTAAAAAAAAGTATATTGCTACTTGACTTTAAAAAGGAAAAAGTGTCTTTGTTTTAAAGGAAGGCATGGTTTTGTCTTAAAGGTTTAAAAAGGAAGACATGCCTTTGTCTTAAGATTGGTTTAAAAAGAAGGTATGAAAATTGTTTTGGTTTACTTAAAAGATAGTTACTCTATTTTTATACTACGGGTATCGTGTGACTTTTGTGTGAGTAACTTGACTATGTTGGCTTGTGATAGCCTTGTAATACTTTCTTGTTGGTTTGATAAGTAAACATGTTATGATGCTACGTGTGTTAGCGTCTTGTGACGTTTGTGTAAGGGGGTTTTCTTGTTGTGCTTATGTTGTTTAACGATAAGCAGTTATGCTGATATTATATCACTTACCCCCTCGACTTGTTATGCCGAGGGTTAGCCGCCCCCGATGCGAGGAATATCTCATGCGGGTCTGTGTGACCTATGCGGAGTGCGGAGTTCGGGATGATCACTCGGGTGTGTTACCCGTCGCGAGGAATACCTCACGCGGTCTCATGTGACTACGCGGTGCGAGTCGAGTTGACGCCGAGGTTAGCTACCCCGATGCGAGAATACCTCATGCTGACCTAGGTGGTCTATGCGGATCGCGGAGTCGAGATTAGGCTCGCATAATGATACTATGGGCGATCGCCTTGCTTCGATCATTAGCGGCCTAGAAAAGACCAGTTACGTTATATCTATTTTGCTCTTGTTTATGTTGTGGCACTATGTGTAGTTAAATTGGTTGTTCGTACGTATTTGTAATTGGTTTTTAAATGTTATGATTTTATTTGATGATTTACGCCACATACTTGGTACTGTTATCGACTTATTCGGGGCCGTTACGCCGCGGTGAGGTACACCAGATTGTCGATCCTCGCTCATAGGATCATAGTTCAGTTTGGGAAGCTCCGCTTTCTCCGAGGCTTATCTTTGGTATAGTCCTGTCATCAGAGGTACTTACATTCGGGGGTATGGCGGCCCGCCCCGTCGTTGTTATATTAACATTCTTAAGTGCATGTAGTTGTGGGCAAGGTTTGTAAAAGGGATGTAACTGTTCAAGTTTTTATTTATATATACAGAAAGGTAACCGTTTTGGTTAGCCTGTCTTCTTATTTCACTGTTTGTCTTTTATGAGTTTTTATTTCCGCTGATTTTCTCTGATGTTGTATCACTAGGGTGCCCGGGGTAAGGCACCAGTCGCGGGCCCGAGGTCGGGTCGTGACAAAAGTGGTATCAGAGCAGTTAATCCTCGGAAAGTGTCTCTGCACCGTATCTAGTAGTCTTGATTATCGGTGTGTTGTGCACCACACCTATAATCAGGAGGCTGCAGGATATTTAGGATTGGTTTCCATTCTTCTCACTCTGAGATCGTGCCTTAGAGCTGTGTTATAAGTTGGACTCCCTCTGACGTATTTTTTCCACCCGTTATGCCTCTACGCAAGGCAACCAGAGCCCAGGAGGGCAAGGCAACAGATGGAGCTGCGAGTAGAGCACAGAGGGTTACCAGGCACGCCCGCCATTATATGAGACAACGCTCATTCGGGAGTTACTGCGACGCCGCTAGCCCTGTGAGAGAGTTTAGAGCAAGAGCGGTAGCTACCGAGACCACGATACCGAGCCTCTAGTCCCACGGCCAGAACAGAGGATATGAGTTACAAGGAGATGGCCCGATTACTAGCTAGTCCGCGGGTGAGAATGAGGACGACGGAGCCGGTGGTTCCGCAGCACGTGAGTTCACCCTAGATCCGATAGTTTTGAGACATCGGACTTCGAGTTACCACCCGAGTCCTATGGATTGAGAACCGAGGAAGATCATCGTGAGTTTATTCGACGATTGCAGGATCATGAAAGTGATCAAGACCTCGAGGCATTTCTTACACTTCTTGCCCTCGCAGATGAGAGAGCTCGGGCGAGATAGATTTATGAGGTTGAGGCGTAGCAGGCGACGGTTCGGGAATATAGTATAGAGTTTGACTTATTGCTCGTTATGTCCCCGCGTTAGTGGCGTACATGGAGAATAGAGTGCACCGATATGTCACAGACATGACGATTATCTAGCAGAGAGTTGTACAAGAGTAGCTCTTGATCGACATGGACATTTCCCGTCAAAGCTTACGCCAGCAGATCGAGGAACGTAGATCGACGGATTAACCAAGATCGCGAAGAGGCCGAGCAGTGGTCCTTGGATAACTTTCGAGGCGCACCTTCTCGGCCAGATGGTTATGCGCCTCCGCCAAGATCTGAGTGGTCCTCCGCGAGCCGGACGTTCGGGTATTTAGGAGTTGGTCGAACTCCGTGGTTCTCGTTCACGATTTACATAGGTTCTAGCCACCCGATTCGATTTTCCTCGGTGTTCACTATGTGGTAGACGTCATCCCGAAATGTCGCTTTTTTACTAACGCTTGTTTTACCAGCCGCCGTGGCCATGAGGAGAGAATGTCCTAGTAGGAGGGATACGGTGGGATGACTTAGCCTACTGGTCGGGCTGCAGATTCAGTGGTTCGAAGAGGAAGGGGTGTTAGCCAGATGAGGCCACCCCCACCTCGGTATGGCCGTTGCGGTAGGTGTTCTTATGGGGAGTGTCGTACTACTTCGACAACTTGTTATGCTTGCGGCCAGCAGGGCCATTTTGCGAGAAATTGTCCGACCAGAGGTGGCGCGGATGTTACGACTCAGCCTTCGGGATCAGTGGCTGGTTCATCACCTTCTGTAGTTATGCGCCCAGCAGAGCAGGATTTGATTAGGGCGACAAAGGGAAAGTGAGGCAGTAGTTACAGAGATATCTTCAGCCCTTAAGAGACTTGTTTATGTCGTTATGGTAGATGCATATGGAGTGCTATGTGCGGATAACATGGTGTTAGGTGTGGATTAGAAAACATGGGTAGTTGAAAAGGGTAAGTCTGGGGACGAGAAAAATTTTGAGCCATAGAATGCAGATAACCATGGAGACCTTAGATGCAAGGCCATCTTGAGTAAAGGATTGTACGTTTGATCGTTGTCAGGGTGCATAGTATACGTGGTGTATTTGTGTGATAATTCCATGGGTAATGTGAGATAGAAGTGGTAGCTTTCATGACGTGAATTAGTAAGATTGTTCCGGACTAGGAACGAGAGTTTAGTACGAAGTGGGTCGGGTTGAGGCCATATCGCGAGTCAACCCGCACCGAATGCGCGGGTCATTTGAGGTGGTCCCGCTAGATGATAGTGGTCACGAGGGTGTTAGGCCCAAATTTAGGTAACCATCGACGAGTTTGTGGATGCGTCGACCAGTAGTAGGTGGATGAGGTCACCCATCTTGTCTTTTAGTCGACCCATTTACTCGGCGGAGGGTTATGCGAGATGTTGTATATCAGGAAGGTTGTAAGGATGCACGGGGTTCCTACTTTTATTTTATGGCAGGCAGTGGAGCCCAGTTTATGGCTATTTCTTTTTCGGGAGGTTTTACCAGGCGGGGTTAGGAACTCAGGTGAGTCTCAGTATTGCATTCACCCTCGGGCCGACGGACGAACAACGCGTTTTATCCAGACATTTGAGGATAGGTTACGGGCCGGTGTTTTGATTTCAGGGGTGGCTCTGAGGATTGTTTGCCTCTTGTTGAGTGAGTATTATACTAGCTACCATTTCAGTATTCGGATGGTGCCTTATGAAGCCTTGAATGGACGGAAGTGTAGGTTGCCGGTAGATTGGTTCGATGTTGGCAAGGTTCAGATAGTTGGTCCCTACTTGTTTCAGCAGGATGTGGATAAGGTGAAGCTTATCCAGAAGAAGTTATTAGCAGCTCAGAGTCAACAGAAGTCGTGTGGATAATCGGCGTCGACACTTGGAGTTCAGGTTGACGGTGGGTCTTCTTGAAGGAACCACCCCGGAAGGGTGTGACGAGATGTGGAAAGCGGGGGAAACCTAGCCCGAGGTACTTTGGGCATTTTCAGATCGTTTGTAGAATAGGTCAGGTTGCCTATAAGTTAGCACTGTCGTCCGACTTAGGAGGCAGTACGTCCGATATTCCATGTTGCTATGTTTCGGAAGAGTATCGGAGATCCCTCCAGAGTGTTCCCAGTTAATGATGACCAAGTTAGAGATAGTAACCCCGAGATTTTGGAAACTGAAGCAATGACAGAAATGTGGTAAGTATATTAGGAAGAGTTCGAGTGTACGAGAAGGGTACGACGAGTAAGGGAAAAAGCGAGCATGTGTTATGAGAATAGAAGTGATCATTCCTTGTGTGAAGAAAGTATCATTTGGACCATAGGTGGAGCTAATGGTATTGTTATACGATTAGAGGTGATTCTTCGTTGGCTGGGATGTGAGTTTTTGCGCGTATGTGGTATTATGGCCAGGTGTGGTGTCGCGCCCTTTTCCGACCGCGACATTCATTTTCTAACTCCTGCTTAAATAACAAAGGTTAGAAAATAAAATAAAAGTGCTAAAATATTTAAAAGAATGCTAAAAATTGCTAAAGTGCTAAAAGTGCAAAAGATGCTTAAAAGCTTAAAAGATGCTAAAGGTGCAAAATGCTAAAGGGTGCTTAAAATGCTAAAAAATGCTAAGGTTCATGAGTCGCCACCTAATTAGTTTGGGTGAATTAGGACACCTAAATGTTTAACTAGTTTGAAGTAAAACATTAACTCCATTTTAATGGTCTGCTAAACTTAATGAGATTCTGGGTAAGGGTTCTTTATTAATCTAGAGGGAAGGGGTTAGGCACCCTCTAAGATCCGCTAACTTGCGGTTGTCCTGCCAAACCTAGGGTTAATTATTTATGAGCGTTTTGAAAATATTTGCAAGTGTTTATGAAAGGATGCATACTAATAAAGATTTATAAGGCTAATGCTATATAGTTTTAAAGTGTGCCTTTATATCATTTATGATACCAAGTCGATTTATGGGCCATAGATTTATCTGCGAAATTAAAGAAGTGAGGCGTTAGTTTTAGATATGCAATTTTAATAATTCAGGCAAAGGATTAGATATGAAGTGACAAGCCTAAAATAGATAATTAGAAGTGCCTCCGATTTTAAACTACGCCAATTTATTTATTTCGACAATAACTGTTCTATGTCTCTTATTATTACAAAATAAATAGAATTGCGAATAAACAAATAAAGGCATAATGAGGCAATTAATTTTAGAGAGTAAGAGGAGTCGAGACGGATGACAACGTCATCTTGTCCTATTTGTTTTTCCTAAGAGTTGCTGAAGATGGAACTCGATGGATGCAGGTGCGGGTTGCCATTTGAAGTGGCTCATGATGAGTCTCGCCATGAGACTCTTCATTTTTGCTCCGATGCGTTTCATGTAAGAAAAAGAAAAAGATAAGGATTAGTACATGCCCAAATTCATTAAACAAAAACAAGCACTTGACACGTAGTTTGCATTTAAGCCAACACATATATATAAATACCAAACAAAAGCAATATCAGATAAGGATGCAGCCAGCAGGTAGTATTGTACATAGCCCCTGACAATTCCAAGTAAAGGCAGTATGCAAACAGCAAGTAGAAACAGTAGGCAAAGACACTAAGCAGAGACAGTGAGCAGCAGTAATATGCAAAGAGAAGCGTAAAACAATAGGCAGACGAAGCGCGATGCAAACAGAGACGAGGCGGGCAAAGAGCAGAAACAACGGGGCGAGCAAAGAGTGAGCAAACAAAACAGTAGGCAGGGGCAGTTTATACTTTGTATATTCTGAAATATATCACCATATACCCCATTAGAAATGGATGGAAAGAATAGGTGTCTTTTCCAATCCCAAAACAGTGGTTTACATGCATGAAAATATGTTGGCCCAAACAACAATCAAAACCATAATTAATCATGAACTGGGCTTCATGTTTCCAAAAGCACATGTAAGAGAATAGAACAGACCCAAGACTAGAGATATAACAAAACTAGAAGAAGCTCACTCCAACATATGATGGGCCAACTTAGACGCAGGTTCACAAATGCAAGTATTCAAGACTACATCTAACATGTATACTTGAACAACTGGTAATAAAATGCTTGACATGGGTAATTTTTTTTAAAAAAAAATAGGTATGCAACCTATCAGAGGGCATAGACATTCTGTACATACCAAGCCTATTCAAACCAATTCGAACTGAACCCTTTGACAGTTTTAATGCCCAATCATAACCTATGTATATCGGTATGTAAAGGCATAATTATACACCAAGATGGAATTCAACAGGGAACCATGGCTTAATATGACCTACCTTGGTTCATTAAATGCAAGATGCTATTGTAGATACTATTTGGACCACTAAACAGATAGGCCTAACGCAAAATATATCTTAAGAGGTATTACACATTATTATGGATGTATTTTGACACTTAAGAAGATATGGGAAGCATATAATCGCTTAGTAGGCAGTGTCATACAGTGGATGGACATATAATCAGTTAAAGATGGCATTTTAGATGTGCGGGAAAACCATTTGGCCAAGCCATCATGCCCAAATTCTGGATATGCTACTACCGAACAAACAGGACATGTGAAAAGATCTGTGTATTTGCAAACAGGTATTACCAATAATTTCAGATCATATCTGGCTAGCGATGATATACGATACACATACATAGGAGATGCGACAAACCACGTTAAACATGTATTTATCGATCGAATGAGGCGGACACCGCAGATTAATTAGCAGCTAATTCACAACAACACCTCAAACTTAAATATTAACCGATTAATGCATAGGACCAGAAAATTTCAATGAAACAATACCGAGAGGAAATTGAGTTTACCTTCTCCGGACAGCGACCCGGAGCAGCGTGTCAAGTCGTCGGTCCACTCGACGGGTTTTGGGTTTGCGATGCGAATAGAAAGGCAATGTTTGTTTGCTGATTTTTGGGCTGGAATTGAAATAAGGAGTTCGAACTTCCTATTCTTGCGGTGCTAATGGTCTAGGTGCTGAACCCTAACTCCCGATGCTCTGTCGATTCTTGCTACTGAACTGCTCTCTTCCCTGAGCTCTGCTCTGTCTCCCCCTATTGTGCTCGACTTGCATGTGCTTATATAGCCTAACCCTAGGTTCTAATATTGGTAAGCGATTGGGGCTGATTCTAGGCTGAGATTTCGCAAGAGATTTGTGCTGATTTGTAAGTGATATTTGAATGGATCATGGTAAGTTGCCATTTTCAGAAGATTTGGTTTTGGTTATGGTAAGAATACGTTGGCTGGGGTGCGTGGATAAAGGAAAGCCCGGATTCTCCGGTGAGAAATCCGGGCATGGCGGCGATTTTTTTATATTCTAGGGTTGCTGGTTTGATGCTGAGGGCGAGGAAGGTAAAATGAAAGTGAAGGGTTTGTTCTTGAAGGCTGCGTTGAAGATGAAGTGAGGTCCCCTATAGTGGGCTGCTGGTTAAGGGGAAAATGTGGGCTTGCGGGTTGGGCACGGCGAGTGTGGTCGCGCGGTGTGTAATACAAATTGGGCGAATTAAGGGTGATTTTAATTAGGTATTTAATTTTAGGTGTTTAATTAGTTTTTAGGCTAGTTAATTAATTTAGGTAGAGTTTTTATGTTGTGTTTTAATTCTAGGTGTATTAATTAATGATAAATTAAATTATTTTAGGTGTTTTATTAGTCTAAGAAATTATTACAATAATAAATGCGGGTGTGCTAATTAATTAGTGCTTAATATTTTAGAATGCGTCGCTATTATTTAAAATCTTATTATTGTGCATTATTGCGAAGTTAAATTAAAATTGAATTGAGTTTAGATTAAATTATTTAAATGCTAAATGCAAGTATGATATTTAAGAATTATTTAAAGCTGTATAAATGCGACGCTATTAAATTAAAAATGATTTTAAATTACAAATGATTATGAAATTCTCTCGCGTATTACTAAACGCGGCTATGCTACTTGACACGACGTCATTGCTAAATTATTTATTTATGTATTTATTATTAACGACAGGGCTTAAAATTAATTAATGCGGGCGCGGGACTCTAAGTGCTTAATACTCTACGTAAGACGTGATGCCATTATTAAATATTTATTTATGCCTGTATTTATGTTTATCGCTGCATTTTATTATAAAAAATCATAAAAAATTATTTTGCAAAATTAGTGTAATTTTATAGCTACTGTCTGGACGGGAGGGTCAAAATTGGGTGTCAACAGCTGTCCCTCTTTGTATGGAGATGATGGAAGAATCTTCGGACAAAGACGTTGACTCATAGCCAATTTTGTCTCGATCTTCAAAATTGCAAAAATGTAGACAAGCGCCGACGCAAAAATCAAAATCGTCCCGTTGTCGAGTTATGGCGACCTCGGGTTACCATGGTCGAAACGCCAGGGCGGGCTAATGCGGACTCAAAGCTGTCCCAGTGTCGAGTTATGACGACACTGGGTTACCATGGTCAAAACACCAAGGCGGGCTAACGCGGACTTAAAGCTGTCCCAGTGTCGAGTTATGATGACACTGGGCTATGGTGTAAAAAGTAAAAGAATATAACTGGCTTGAACCTGGGGTGTACTGCTATGGCTTGTGGTGCTGGGTTCTACGGTGATGTGGAGCGAGTGGACCGACGCTTGAGGCCGCTTCTGCCAATCGTTGGGAAGGTTGGCCCCCAACAAATTGCCGGTCAGAAGAGAAAATCCACGTTGTGCTCCTGCTTCTGCATGCTAAGACTTGAACAAACGGTTAGTGCATAACTGTTAAAGCGAAAAATGATGATGTATAATTTTAAAAGTAATGCAACTGTGAGTAAAAAAGGTTATCCTGCAAAAGTGTGATGCTCGTGTTGATGCGATGTTGCGAACGCCGTGATTTTCGCCTCGCATGCACGTGTTGCGATTGTGAACGCGGGTATGTTGTCCTTGCTGCAATTGCCCCTGTAGACTAAAGCTCAAGAAAGAGTTAGTGCATAACTGCTAAGACAGAATAATAAAGCATGCGTAAGAAATGCAATTTCGGGAGTATAGAAATCGTCCCTGCGTGGATGTGATATCTCACGATGGCGCTGCTGGGCTTGTTGTGGCCGATAACGCCGCGTTCGGACGTGCCGCCGGGCGCCGCTGCAGACTTGCTGCGGCCGATAACGCCGCCGCTCGGACGTGTTCCGCCGGGCGCCGCGGCAGACTTGTTGCGGCCGATAACGCCGCTGTTCGACGTGGCCGCCGGGCGCCGCTGCGTGACTTGCCGATTACGCCGTTGTCCGGACGTTGCGCCGGGCGCCGCTGCATGGACTTGCCGACCACGCCGTTGTCCGGACGTGTTCGCCGGGCGCCATTGCGTGGACTTGCCGACACGCCGTCGACGCGGGCGCCGGGCGCCGTTACACGGACTTGCCGATTACGCCGTTGTCCGACGCGGTTGCCGCCGCCGCTGCACGGACTTGCCGATTACGCCGTTGTCCGACGTGGCCGCCGGGCGCCGTTGCATGGACTTGCCGATTACGCCGTTGTCCGGACGCGTGCCGCCGGGCGCCGTGCACGGACTTGCCGACACGCCGTTGTCCGGACGTGCCGGGCGCGCCGCTGCATGGACTTGCCGATTACGCCGTTGTCCGGATGTGTTGCCGGCGCCGCTGCATGGACTTGCCGATTACGCCGTTGTCCGACGCGTTGCCGCCGGCGCCGTTGCACGGACTTGCCGACACGCCGTTGTCCGGACGGCCGCCGGGCGCCGTTGCACGGACTTGCCGATTACGCCGTTGTCCGACGCGGCCGCCGCTGGCGCCGCTGGCGTGACTTGCCGATTACGCCGTTGTCCGGACGTGTTGCCGCCGGGCGCCGCTGTACGGACTTGCCGATTACGCCGTTGTCGACGTGTTGCCGGGCGCCGCTGCACGGACTTCCGATTACGCCGTCCGGACGCGTTTGCCGGGCGCGGCGCTGCCGTTGCGGACTTGGCGGCCGATAACGCCGTTGTCCGGACGTATTGCCGGGCGCCGTTGCAGACATAATGTTGATCACGCCGTGAACCGGACGTGTCGCCGCCTCCCGTAGAATAAATGCTCCCGCAAGCTAAGCTTGAGAAAAGACGTTAGTGTATACCGCTTAAATGAAATGATAAATACATACGAGAAGTGCAATTTTATGGGTAGAGATGTCATCCCCGAGATGTTGTCTTTGCACGACACGCCGAACGTTCAAACGATTTAATTGCCACGATGCCTTTGCCGCGTGCGATGGTTGCCAATTTGACTTTATGCCCGAGTTGATGCGCTAGGATTTGTTGCGGAACTTTGAAATTTGACCGATTATTGATGCCCCTTTCGCCGGCCGCTTTTTGCTGCGGACTTTGGATTGTTGTCATCCTCTGCCTTTGCTGCTTTTTGCTGCTTCTGCTAATACGAAGAAACCTTTCGCCGTATTTTCTGTTTCGGCTATTGCACTTTTCTGCTTCTGTTAATATGAAGAACCTGCGCTCAAAGAAAATTTTGTGAGTTTTGTGGTCGATTCATATCCGACTTCGCCATTGTCCTTGATATCCACGCGTTCGGGCCTGCTTGGACTTGCAATCCTCGTCTGCTTTCCTACACGGTCCCGCTTTGAAAAGTGGTGTCCGCCTAACGGGTCTTCAATGTAGTTGTCAGATGTTATGTTTCTGGGCCTTCTGATTTCGGCCTGCATGGTTGCCATTTGCTGTGGTAGCTGGGCGAGCTGCTCGATCGGATCTATGTTGCTTTTCTTTTCTGAGACCCCTGCTTTGCCTATAGGAACCAAGACAGGTTCCGACTCGTTCCGCTCAAATGCCCTCGAATCGGTCATGTCGCTGGGCCGTGCCTTTGATCTTGCGAAATATCACGCTCACATCGTTTAGTCAAATACAAATCGACCTTTGGGGAGATGATAAATCTTTCTAAAAAAATGCAACAAACGGTGTTAGCATAAAGCACATAATTTGCAGGTATGTAGCAGATATATTGCACATAGCATATTCAAACGTTTCCTAACATGCAGGGGGACCTCTTTATGCCAGAGGTAAGCCTAAACGTCACTTATGCGAGATTATGACGGATTTGTCCAAGTCGTCCAACTATAATGCCTTTGTTGGAAATGGCGACCAAATGACGGTGCACTTTTCCCAATTTTAGCATGTCATGATTGGGCTTGGATTTGTTTGTCATTGCCACGCTACACATAATATGTTGGTTGGCCGTTGGGTTGAGAAACCCGTCGACAAGTTTGGTGTCTTCCTAATTGTGGCGTCAATGCCAAGGATCGACCCACCTAAGGTAAATGCATGCATGCCCTAAAATAAGGGTGGTATAGCTCTATCTTAAGTTTGCTAAGATTTGGCTTTTCTGGACGCAAGGTTCCCGAGCGGACAACTCGAGTGAGAAGGCTACGCGGCCACCGGTTAGACCGGGCACTCCACGTATATTACCAACTCTCCTAAATTTGGATTTTGAAGAAAGAATTTTGCTGATGCACCCAGCGCACCTCGCATGTAGTGTGTGTTTGTGTGAATTTTCCAGAGTGGAAGAAATATGAGCGGAATGCCAGTTTAAGGAAAACAGTAAAGCATGTAACAATTAAAATAAAACAAACAAAATACAGCACACAAAAAATTAAATGCAAAATAATCAAATAATAACCCTATGTCTGTTGTGGTTAAGAACCTAAAATCCCCAGCGGAGTCGCCATTTCTGTCGCGCCCTTTTCCGACCGCGACATTCATTTTCTAACTCCTGCTTAAATAACAAAGGTTAGAAAATAAAATAAAAGTGCTAAAATATTTAAAAGAATGCTAAAAATTGCTAAAGTGCTAAAAGTGCAAAAGATGCTTAAAAGCTTAAAAGATGCTAAAGGTGCAAAATGCTAAAGGGTGCTTAATGCTAAAAAATGCTAAGGGTTCGCGGGAGTCGCCACCTAATTAGTTTGGGTGAATTAGGACACCTAAATGTTTAACTAGTTTGAAGTAAAACATTAACTCCATTTTAATGGTCTGCTAAACTTAATGAGATTCTGGGTAAGGGTTCTTTATTAATCTAGAGGGAAGGGGTTAGGCACCCTCTAAGATCCGCTAACTTGCGGTTGTCCTGCCAAACCTAGGGTTAATTATTTATGAGCGTTTTGAAAATATTTGCAAGTGTTTATGAAAGGATGCATACTAATAAAGATTTATAAGGCTAATGCTATATAGTTTTAAAGTGTGCCTTTATATCATTTATGATACCAAGTCGATTTATGGGCCATAGATTTATCTGCGAAATTAAAGAAGTGAGGCGTTAGTTTTAGATATGCAATTTTAATAATTCAGGCAAAAGATCAGATATGAAGTGACAAGCCTAAAATAGATAATTAGAAGTGCCTTGCCGATTTTAAAACTACCCGCCCAATTTATTTATTTCGACAATAACGGTTCTATGTCTCTTATTATTACAAAATAAATAGAATTGCGAATAAACAAATAAAGGCATAATGAGGCAATTAATTTTAGAGAGTAAGAGGAGTCGAGACGGATGACAACGTCATCTTGTCCTATTTGTTTTTCCTAAGAGTTGCTGAAGATGGAACTCGATGGATGCAGGTGCGGGTTGCCATTTGAAGTGGCTCATGATGAGTCTCGCCGTGAGACTCTTCATTTTTGCTCTGATGCGTTTCATGTAAGAAAAAGAAAATGATAAGGATTAGTACATGCCCAAATTCATTAAACAAAAACAAGCACTTGACACGTAGTTTGCATTTAAGCCAACACATATATATAAATACCAAACAAAAGCAATATCAGATAAGGACGCGCCACAGTAGTATTGTACATAGCCCCTGACAATTCCAAGTAAAGGCAGTATGCAAACAAGTAGAAACAGTAGGCAAAGACACTAAGCAGAGATGAGCGCAGCAATATGCAGAGCAGAAGCGTAAACACAGGCAGAGACGAAGCGATGCAAACAGACGAGGCAGTGGCAGAGCAGAAACAATGGGAAGTAGCGAGCGTGAGCAAACAAAACAAGAGATGGCGGCGCTTTATACTTTGTATATTCTGAAATATATCACCATATACCCCATTAGAAATGGATGGAAAGAATAGGTGTCTTTTCCAATCCCAAAACAGTGGTTTACATGCATGAAAATATGTTGGCCCAAACAACAATCAAAACCATAATTAATCATGAACTGGGCTTCATGTTTCCAAAAGCACATGTAAGAGAATAGAACAGACCCAAGACTAGAGATATAACAAAACTAGAAGAAGCTCACTCCAACATATGATGGGCCAACTTAGACGCAGGTTCACAAATGCAAGTATTCAAGACTACATCTAACATGTATACTTGAACAACTGGTAATAAAATGCTTGACATGGGTAATTTTTTTTTTTTAAAAAAAAGGTATGCAACCTATCAGAGGGCATAGACATTCTGTACATACCAAGCCTATTCAAACCAATTCGAACTGAACCCTTTGACAGTTTTAATGCCCAATCATAACCTATGTATATCGGTATGTAAAGGCATAATTATACACCAAGATGGAATTCAACAGGGAACCATGGCTTAATATGACCTAGCTTGGTTCATTAAATGCAAGATGCTATTGTAGATACTATTTGGACCACTAAACAGATAGGCCTGACGCAAAATATATCTTAAGAGGTATTACACATTATTATGGATGTATTTTGACACTTAAGAAGATATGGGAAGCATATAATCAGTTTAGTAGACAGGTCGACACAGGGATGGACATATAATCAGTTAAAGATGGCATTTTAGATGTGCGGGAAAACCATTTGGCCAAGCCATCATGCCCAAATTCTGGATATGCTACTACCGAACAAACAGGACATGTGAAAAGATCTGTGTATTTGCAAACAGGTATTACCAATAATTTCAGATCATATCAGTGGGCTAGCAGATGATATACAGATACACATACATAGGGAGATGCGCACAAACCACGTTAAACATGTATTTATCAGATCGAATGAGGGCAGGCACACAGATTAATTAGCAGCTAATTCACAACAACACCTCAAACTTAAATATTAACCGATTAATGCATAGGACCAGAAAATTTCAATGAAACAATACCGAGAGGAAATTGAGTTTACCTTTCTCCGACAAATGACCGGAGCGTGTCAAGTCGCCGGTCCACTCGACGGGTTTTGGGTCATATGCGAATAGAAAGGCAATGTTTGTTTGCTGATTTTTGGCTGGAATTGAAATAAGGAGTTCGAACTTCCTATTCTTAAGTGCTAATGGTTCAGGTCTTGAACCCTAACTCCGATGCTCTGTCGATTCTTGCCATCGAATCGCTTCTTCCTCGAAGCTCTGCTCTGTCTCCCCCTATTGTGCTCGACTTGCATGTGCTTATATAGCCTAACCCTAGGTTCTAATATTGGTAAGCGATTGGGGCTGATTCTAGGCTGAGATTTCGCAAGAGATTTGTGTTGATTTGTAAGTGATATTTGAATGGATCATGGTAAGTTGCCATTTTCAGAAGATTTGGTTTTGGTTATGGTAAGAATACGTTGGCTGGGGTGCGTGGATAAAGGAAAGCCCGGATTCTCCTGAGAAATCCGCATGGCGATTTTTTATATTCTAGGGTTCTTTGGTTTGATCTTGGCGAGGAAGGTAAAATGAAAGTGAAGGGTTTGTTCTTGAAGGTGCGTTGAAGATGGTGAGGTCCCCTATAGTGGGCCTTGGTTAAGGGAAAAATGTGGGCTTGGGTTGGGCACAGGCGACGGTCGCGGGTGTCATGGGTCATGTAATACCTGGGCTGGGCGAATTAAGGGTGATTTTAATTAGTTTTAGGTGTTTAATTAGTTTTTAGGCTAGTTAATTAATTTAGGTAGAGTTTTTATGTTGTGTTTTAATTCTAGGTGTATTAATTAATGATAAATTAAATTATTTTAGGTGTTTTATTAGTCTAAGAAATTATTACAATAATAAATGCGGGTGTGCTAATTAATTAGTGCTTAATATTTTAGAATGCGTCGCTATTATTTAAAATCTTATTATTGTGCATTATTGCGAAGTTAAATTAAAATTGAATTGAGTTTAGATTAAATTATTTAAATGCTAAATGCAAGTATGATATTTAAGAATTATTTAAAGTCAGATAAACGCGACGCTATTAAATTAAAAATGATTTTAAATTACAAATGATTATGAAATTCTCTCGCGTATTACTAAACGCGGCTATGCTACTTGACACGACGTCATTGCTAAATTATTTATTTATGTATTTATTATTAACGACAGGGCTTAAAATTAATTAATGCGGGCGCGGGACTCTAAGTGCTTAATACTCTACGTAAGACGTGATGTCATTATTAAATATTTATTTATGCCTGTATTTATGTTTATCGCTGCATTTTATTATAAAAAATCATAAAAAATTATTTTGCAAAATTAGTGTAATTTTATAGCTACTGTCTGGACGGGAGGGTCAAAATTGGGTGTCAACATGTGGCATAATTGGTTTTGTAAGTATAGTAGTGAAGACTATACCGGTGCTTGTGTGATTAGAGACTTAGAAGGAACATTCGGGACGAATTTTTCTAAGGGGGGAAGAATGTTACACCCCGTAGTTCCAGAGTATGTATATGAGGACGTACGTACGAGAATACGACAAAAATTGGAAAGGAAGAAAGATGTGATTTTTTTTCGACGGAAAAGTTTCCGGATTTTGTGAAGGAAAAATGTTCTTTAATGGGAATTGGATTTCCAGATTTGGTATTCGGACTTCTGGGATTATTTTAGAAGTATTGGAATTTTATTTCCGGAATTTGTCACGCCCACGGGAGGATTTACGGTTTTGTGGGGCCCACTTTATTTTCGGATTTTTGGCATTACGGATATTTTCGGAAGATGAAATATTTTGGACCAATAGGAGGGCGACATGTGTCACCCTTAGGTGGCATGTTGGACGAATTGGTGGACAAGCTTTGCCTTGCACGTTTTTTTCATTTTAAAGGCTTAAAACATTTGGTCAAAGTCTTGCAAGATATTTGTGTAGTAGATAGATAAGTGGGGCCCACACACACATGGCCCAATCTAGAACACACACTTGCTATGATCCTAGCCCTTGATTTCTCTATAAATACCCCCCTTGATAGCAAGACTTCTTCATCCCACACTTGTGAGTTTCAAGACTTGAAATACTCCCTCCCCTCTCCTTGTTGTTCTCGTCGATTTGCCCTCTCCCTTAACCAAACTTTGTCCAAAAATTCTTAGACTCTTAAGTGTTCTTCCTTAGTGTATTAGGAAGATTATTAACCAAAAGTTAGAAAAGATTTCACACCCTAGCCCCTAAAGTACCCCCTTGGCCGAGAGCATGGCAAGAACAAGCCTAAGTGTTCTTCACTTTTTGGAGTTGAAGTGTTAAGAGAAGTTGTTTAGAAACTTCTAAGGCTTGCTTGGAGCAGGTTGGAGCGTAAGGAATTGGAGCTAAACGTTGCTCAGGATCGACTTATAATCTTGGATAATTTTGGGCTTATCGAGGTAATGATCTTTGTCCCTATCAGAATCGGTTATTACACGTCAGAGTAATGTATAGTTGAGTATACTATATGTAGAATGAATATGGATAAGAATTGAATCAGATTTACGCTGACTTGTAGTATTATTGTGGCAAGATTGTACACGTCCGGTTAGACGTGTAACCCCCTGCACTGTTGGTTTGCAGCAGCCTCGTTAGAGAAGCGAGTTTTATGTGGTCATGCGGGAGATGTCGAATTTTCCGTTGGAACCCTGTACTTAGAAATATTATACGAAGGGATCTAGAAGTTAATAGACGTTTTATGACCATTATAGGTTGAAGTACTACGAGTAGCGTATTCTACTTGAAGGGTGGAAAAGGCGAGCAAGGTTAGAGTACTTTGGAGCGTTTTGCTAATTGTCGATAATCGTCGCGAGGTATGTGAACCTCTTCCTATCTTTTCTAGCATGATATTTGTGAAATATATATAGTGCGGTAGACGCACGTATGTTTAAAGGAATTTGATTTTCCTTTTGTGTCCTTGACTTGATTCCAAAGTTAAGTGACTTGTTATGAAATATTAAGGACTTGAATTATGTTAAAAATTGTAAAACCTCACTCATGAGTAATGGGTGTGTGGTCTTTTAGAGAATAAGGTTATCTTGATTTCGAAAATAAGAATAGTTGTCCTTGGTTGGTTTAAAACATAAAGTGTTATAATAGCTTTATGGGAAGTTATTTATAACGACTTTATGAAAACAAAAGAATGGTTTTATCATTGGATTTAAAATGATAACTTGACATTTTAAAAGTTGGAGGTTGGTTTCCTTAAAAGATATGATTTAAAGATTAAGAGCCTGATTTTTGAAAGTAAAGAGACTTGACTTATAAACAACTTGATTTTGGGAAAGGAGAAGTAACTTGATTTAAAGGTATAGGTTACTTGTTTTTAAAAGAGTAAGACACTTAGTTTAAAAAAAAGTATATTGCTACTTGACTTTAAAAAGGAAAAAGTGTCTTTGTTTTAAAGGAAGGCATGGTTTTGTCTTAAAATGGTTTAAAAAGGAAGGCATGTCTTTGTCTTAAGATTGGTTTAAAAAGAAGGTATGGAAATTGTTTTGGTTTACTTAAAAGATAGTTACTCTATTTTTATACTACGGGTATCGTGTGACTTTTGTGTGAGTAACTTGACTATGTTGGCTTGTGATAGCCTTGTAATACTTTCTTGTTTGATAAGTAAACATGTTATGATGCTACGTGTGTTAGCGTCTTGTGACGTTTGTGTAAGGGGGTTTTCTTGTTTTGCTTATGTTGTTTAACGATAAGCAGTTATGCTGATATTATATCACTTACCCCCCCTGACTTGTTATGCCGAGGGTTAGCCGCCCCCGATGCGAGGAATACCTCATGCGAGTCTGTGTGACCTATGCGGAACTGCGGGAGTTCCAGGATGATCACTCTGGGTGTGTTACCCCGATGCGAGGAATACCTCTACGCGGCTCATGTGACTACGCGGTGCGGAGTCCGAGTTGATGCCGAGGTTAGCTACCCCGACGCGGCGAATACCTCACGCGACCTAGGTTCATGCGGATCGCGGAGTCGTGATTAGGCTCGCATAATGATACTATGGGCGATCGCCTTGCTTCGATCATTAGCGCCTAGAAAAGACCGCCACGTTATATCTATTTTGCTCTTGTTTATGTGCGGCACTACGTGCGCTTAAATTGGTTGTTAAACGTATTTGTAATTGGTTTTAAATGTTATGATTTAATTTCAGATTTTTACGCTTTCACATACTTGGTACCGCCAGACCGACTCCTTCGGGTTGCGTCATGCCGCAGTAGAGGTACACCGCCGCCGATCCTCGCCATAGGATCACAGCGTTGGGAAGCTCCGCTTTCTCCGAGGCTTATTCGTATAGTCCCATCGTTGTAGGTACTTACATTCAGGGGTATGGCGGGGCCCTGTCCCGTCGTTGTTATATTAACATTCTTAGAGGTCTGTAGTACTGTTGTGGGCAAGGTTTGTAAAAGGGATGTAACTGTTCAAGTTTTTATTTATATATACAGAAAGGTAACCGTTTTGGTTAGCCTGTCTTCTTATTTCACTGTTTGTCTTTTATGAGTTTTTATTTCCGCTGATTTTCTCTGATGTTGTATCAATAGGGTGCCCGGGGTAAGGCACCAGTCGCGGGCCCGAGGTCGGGTCGTGACAAAGGATGCCAGTTTTGTTGCCATACTTATCAAGATACTTCAGGGTCCTACAAGAAAATTGAAGCCACGTTGAAGAGAAAGAATTCTAAGTCAACTCAAACACTAACTCTCATATTGGACCTTACCACATAGGGATTGAGTGCAGCCGACTTGGTGCAATCTAGAACTATAAATAGTCAAGTCCCACCATGAAGAAGGGGAAGATCACAAAGAGAGAAAGTAAGAACATTGAGTAAATTGTATCTAGCATAATTGTGAAAATTCTGATTTCAGAAGTGCGGCCAAGTACAACGAGGCAGATTGAAGAATATATCTTACAGAGTTTATGTGTTACAGTTCTTGAGTCTAGATATTTTGTATTAGGATGGATTATAGAGTTGTACCTTTATCAATTTTCTTAGAAGCAATTGTGTTAGGTATAAATGTTTTGTCTAATTCAGCTTCAAGTTGGGATAACTTGAAGTAGGGCTTACTAGTCTAGAGAGATTAGTGAGATATGAATTAGAGTTTAATTTCTAGGTTATATAGTTTGTAACTTGAATTTGCAAAGATTCACGTTGTATTGGAGTTTTGGGATAAATTATACAGAGGTGTATGACATGATTTTTTAATCCTTTGTGAGTCGGGTGGTCTCCACATAAAAATATTGTGTCATTACCTTCTTTATCATTATTCTGCAAGTGCTAACGTAGAACACGAAGAGTAATCTGGTCTATCCTACAGGCGACAATTAGGAATCACATGCGATATATATTTGGTCGTGCAAAATATCACAAATTTCTATATACGACACTCTGCACTTAATCGATACATCGATACTGCATCAAGCCGCCACATCACGGGTATGAGACATCTTGTTACACCCTTAATTTTTATTAATTCAATTGTTAACCTTTAATTAGTGAAAATTTCTCTCAAGTGAAGTAGAGTCTTAACATACCTTGAAAGCCGAACAACGTCCCATGAACCCTCAAGGGATCGATTTTCTGAGGAGCCTCAAATCGATGTAAATATATCAATTACGTGATTTACATGAGTATACAAGTCCGTAGACACACATACTGCTATAGTTATATCCAGGACTCAAAAACGAACCCAAAATAGTCAAACCGAGCCCCAGGGCAAAACTGAAATTTTATTTTTGAAATAGTTTACCCATAGCCTAAATAAGCTAAATCTAGGAAATTATTGAAAACTAACCACGAATCGACCTTCAATTTTAAGAAAAGCTTAATTTTAACTTAGCACTAAAAACCCTCAATTTTCCAACCCCAACTATAGATTAAACCCAAAATTTAAGGAATAATTCATGAGGAAACATCAAAATGAGAGTTAGATTCTTACGTCAGAACTAAATCAGGAAAAACCCTGAAATCACCTAAAATCGAGCTTCAATACTCCAAAAATTGAGTTATGAACAAATGAAATAAAAGTGGGATATACAAAGAAATTCTACCTAGCGACGTCGCACCTGCGGACAATCCCCCGCAGATGCGGCGCTGAAACACTATAGTAGGTGCGGCCACACTTAAGGTCTAACCCGTTGATACCGAAAACCCATCGCACATGCGACGTCACAGATGAGGTGAATCCCTCGCAAGTGCAATCCCCTGCTGACCCCTCCAAAACCCGCACCTATGTGTAGCTCCCCATGTGCGCCCACACTTGCTCAGGTGCTACCAAGACCAATTTTCCAAAGCTCGCACCTGCGACCCACCTCGAGCAGGTGTAGTTCCCCAAGGGTGCTTCATTTTGAGATGGTCTGACATCACTAGACACCAACTGAACTCAAAATCATCTATGTCCCCTAATAATTATTTTAGCCCTCAAAACTCATCCTCCCCTCTCCCCTAGACACAAAACACGCTACGAATCTGCTCGTGCACTCAAAATACCGAGAAAATATTGTGTTAACCATGGTCAATTCGTACTCAAACTTAACTAGTTTTCAACCAAAGATCCAAATCACACCCAAACCCCTGGGGACCCAAACCAACAACTCGTCTAAGTCAAAAAATACGTTTCGGACCTAATAAAATCGACAAAACTTTGACACGGATTCATTTATCCCTAATGTTGACTTTTAAAACTTCCTCATTTTTTTAACTTTAAAAACTTCAATTTGACTACATTTGATCCGCAATTCACCCAATTTCTTCAGGAGCAGTGTCACCCATTCCCATGAATCATAAATACCAAGATGAAGCTACGAAAAGGCTATTTTGATGGGGAAAGTTCAAACGCTCAAAACGACCTGGAGGATCGTTACAACAGGCAAATGATATCAAGAAGAATATTGATTATTACAGGGATAACCACTCTTTGAATTGGGATAAATTCTCATTTTCTTTGCCAAACCATATTAAGGATCAACTCAATGTTGCCCTTACCTTCATGGACAACTCCTCGACTGATATTCATATATGGGGCCTGACCTCCAATGGTTTGTTTTCCTCCTCCTCAGTGTATAGACTCATTGCTGCTACTAAACAATAACAACTCGTCTTTTCAATGGAGTTGGGAATTAGATACGCTTAATAAGACTAAAAGTTTCCTCTGGAAATGTTTACATGATCGCCTTCCTATCAAATCCTTTTTACATAGACTTAATATTTCTAATAACAATTGCTGCTTCTAATGTCCTAATGTTACGGATTCCCCAAATCTTGTATTTCTTACTTATCCTAGTGCTACAGTCTTCTGGCGCCAGCCTTAATATTCATATATGTACACCAACCACGTCCACAAATTAGCACTGGTTAACTTAGATTAGGGATAGTAATTTTACTTTACAAATCCCTCTTCTCAAGTGGAATTTTTTTTAAACCTTTCGCCCTCTGGTACATTTGGAAGAATAGAAATCATAATTAATATTTTCAACAACCTGTCGAATGATGTCCCTACGGATCAAGTTATTAGTTGGCCTTTAGAATTTATATACACCACTAACGTCAATCCTAATAAAAATATTTTTCAAGCTATCTATATTAAATGGTTTTCGTCCCATAGGAGCAGTAATGCGTTAACATCTTAAGCAGTCGCCATCTACCCAAATTTCTAACCCGCCCTAACCTAAAAATATTTTTCAAGCTATCTATATTAAATGGTTTTCGTCCCATAGGAGCAGGGCAGGTTAACATCTTAGCAGGTCAATGCTTACCCAGCCCTAACCCGCCCTAACCTAAAAATATTTTTCAAGCTATCTATATTAAATGGTTTTCGTCCCATAGGAGCAGGGCATGTTAACATCTTAGCAGGTCAATGTTTACCCTGCCCTAACCCGCCCTAACCTACCCATTTGCCATCCCTAGGGAAGTACACATTAAATACGAATGGTGCTTTAAAGATAACCTTCTGGCTAGAGGAATTGGAGGTGTAATACGAGATGACCTTGGTAATTGGAGATGGGTTGTTATGAAATGGCTCATGCAATAGACCACTTGTAAATGGAAATCAATGCCCTGGTGTATGGGCTAGAAAAAGCCGATGACCTTTAACTCAAACGGTAAGATGATATTAATCTCCCTTGAGAGTCTTTCATTAATATCAAGATATATATAGAGTACAATGTTCATCCCTTATACAATAGGAATCTTAAGCCTATACAAAAGAGGAATCTTAGTCTTACCATAATTATATTTACACAATATATGAAAATATTCTAATTATGGGTAGGGAATATATTGTTTCCTATATTTACACGTTTACACACCCCCTTAGTCGGAGCGGGAGGAGGTCGGACGCTGAGACTGGATCTGAAGTCAAGAAAAAACTGTCTCGGAAGTCCTTTGATAAATATGTTTGCATACTGATAGGATGATGGAACATGTAACACTCTGACATGGCCTAAAGCAACTTTCTCACGAACAAAGTGTAGGTCTATCTCAACGTGTTTGGTTCGCTGATGTTGAACCGGATTATGAGACAAATAGATGACAGAGATGTTATCACATTACACAATAGATGTCTGACGCAAAGGACACTGAAGTTCTAACAGTAAGTTTCTGAGCCAACAAATCTCAGCTACTACATTTGCAACGCCTGCACAAATTTCTGATGGATCTAGATAGGTTAGCACGTGGCTTGGCGCGTACTCAAGAAATTAGATTATCCCCTAAGAAAACACAAAAGCCTGAGGTGGAGCGTCGCGTGTCCGGACACTCTGCCCAATCTGCATCCGTATATGAGAGCAACCTGTTTGGCGCAGAGGGGTAAAGTTGCAAACTATAATCAAGAGTGTCTTTAATGTATCGAATGATACGCTTAAGATCAGTGAAGTGAGACTCCCTGGGGGCATGCATGAATAAGCATACCTGCTGAACATCATAAGCAATGTCTGGCCTGGTAAATGTGAGATACTGAAGTGCACCTGCAAGGCTCCTATACAGAGTAGGATCGGAGACTGGAGCACCATCCATAACTGGAGTAGGCATAACTTTGCAATTCGTCATCTTAGCCCTGTACACTATCTCCTCTGCATACTTATGCTGACACAAGAACATGTGATTGGCAGACCTGGTCACTGATATTCCCAAGAAATAACTCAGCTTTCCCAAATCAGTCATTGCAAATTCGGACTTAAGCAATGCAATAATCTCATTTTTTAATCTATCAGAGGAGGCAGTTAGAACAATATCATCCACGTATAGTAATAAGTAAGCAGTGCTACTACCTCGATGAAAAAAGAAGAGTGATGTATCACTTTTGCTGCATACAAACCCAATTTGCAAGATATACCTGGCAAAACGATCATACCACGTACGGGAGGGATGTTTCAGGCCATATAGTGACTTACGGAGATGGCACACATAGTGAGGAATCTTTGGACGAGTGTACCCGCATTGCCGACGCATGTACATCGCTTTCTCATGTCCCCATGTAAGAATGCATTCTTCACATCAAGTTGATGGATTGGCTAGTGTTTGTCCATGGGAATGCTCGAAACTGTGCTAATGGTAGCCAATTTGACAATCGGGCTGGAGGTCTCTCCATAATCAATGCCCTCCTGCTGATTTGTGCCATTAGCCACAAGACGGGCCTTATACCTCGCAAGATCCCCATTGTCTATGAACTTGTGACGAAAAAGCCACATACAACGAATTACATTTACCCCCTCAGGTCTAGGTACTAGATCTCACGTGTGTTGTTTAGTCAAATCATTGAATTCCTCATACATAGCTGCATTCCAATTAGGGTCTTGTTTGGCCAATTTTAGGTTATTTGGAAGTGGAGAGATGGTTTGGGCAGACAAGTTGAAATGGACTTTGGGTTTGAAGATTCCATGCTTTGAATGAGTTTTCATTGGATGAGTAGGGACAGTGGGTAGCAGGTCCAGACGGGGTAAAGTCGACGCGAGAGGGGGAGAAGCGTGGAGGCGGCTGCGCGACGGAGCAGAACCGGGCCCAGGTAGACAGTCTTCTCTGGACATTTGGCGCCACGGCTCTGAGGACGGGACAGAAGAAGCGAGTTGTTCAAGGAGGATGGGAGAGATGGCAGGCTCGTCAAGGAATGAGTAATCCGGTTTTTGGAATTTTTAAAGATTCGAAAACGGGAATGTGGTCTCGTCGAATGTGACGTGACGAAAGATGTGGATTTGACGATTCGACAAGTAATAGCATATATAGCCCCTATGGTTCGGTGGAAATCCTAGGAAGATACATGGAGTGGACCTAGGAGCGAGCTTGTGAGGGGAGGTAGAGCTAAGGTTGGGATATCACAGACAACCGATAATCCGTAGATGATCATAGGAGGGGACTCTATGGTAGAAGATTTCGGTAGGGGTCATATTGTGAAGAGTGCTAGTAGGGAGAATATTTAGAACGTATTCTGACATTTTAGCAAAGATAGACCCGTAATGATGGAGGAGGAGGCATGAATCAATAGGGTGTGAATCATGTTGTTAATGGTGCGTATGATTCTTTCAGCTTTACCATTTTATGGTGAGGTGTGAGGGCAGGAGAAACGAAAAACCATGTCATTATTGGTACAAAAACGGTGAAACATAGAGTTATTGAATTCACGACTATTATCGCGCTGAAATGATTTTATGTCTTTTTCAAATTGTGTTTGAATGAACTTGCGAAACTCAAGAAATTTGGCGAACACTTCCGATTTAAATTTAAGAGGGTATAACCAAACATAGTGTGAAAAATCATCAAGCAACACAAGATAGTATTTATGACCGAGAGAACTAGAGATAAGAGACGTTCATAAATCGACATGTATAATATCAAAGGGAGCAAATGTAACACTAGTAGATGATTTAAACGAAAGACGAATATGTTTGCCTAAAGAACAAGAAACACAATTTTGGAATGAAATTGTTGCCTCTAAGAAAATTAAAGACTTGGACTCCTGGATGACCAAGCCTATTGTGTCATGTTGAAGAAGAAATAGCCGCTAGAGTGAAGGGAGAACAATATCTGGCAGCGGAGGTGGAGGTGAATGGATAAAGATCCCCCGTGCTATTGCATCTCGTAAGAGGTGTCCCTGTATGAAAATCCTTCACAGTAAAACTAAAAGGGTCAAAGTCCACAGAGACAGAATTGTTACGAGTAAATTGGCGGACATATATGAGGTTCTTAATCATGTGTGGGGCATATAGGGTGTTTTTTAGGGAGAATGGTGGATGAGGAGGCTGTGTGTATAAGGTACCATAACCTTTAACTGGAATGCGCTGTCCACTACCAACTGTAACATATTGAGGATGCTTTAAACTAAACAGTTTAGGAATAGTACTTGCAGATTGGGTGACGTGAGATGTGGCGCCTGAGTCCATGTACCAAATATTGTCGCCATTGCATGTAGAGGGTCGAACGCCGACCCAACTCGATGGGTGTCATGCCGGGAGGGTTCTGGACTCGACCGCATGAAGTGGGCTCGCTACAAGGTGGAGCGGCCCAACAAATCGGGTAAGAATACGGTTGTAGAGGTCTGCTTTAATCGAATGGACTCGCGCCGCGTCTCGACTAGGCGCCGCGTCTCAGATCGCACCATGGCGCTCAGACGAGGCGCTATGGTGTTGTACACGAACTGCTGAGGAGCCGCGGCCCAGTTGTTCTGCAATCTCTGTTGCTGTTGGTTCTGTTGACCGCGACCCTTGCCACGACCACGGCCTCCTCTACCGTTGCGGCCTTTTCAACCATTGCCGCTGTTGGGAGTTTTCCGGTGGCGTCTGATCTTGGGGTTGCGAGTCGACAGTTAACACCTGTTGGGCGTGCTCATCCTACTTAGCACGTCGGGTTTCTTCGAGCAACAATTGTGAGCGAACTTTGTTAAAACTTGATAGCGGACCTGCCTGTTGGATCATGGTGGCCAAAGTATCATATTCGCCCTTAGTAATGCCTGCAATCATTTGGAGCACCATTTTAGCGTCAGTAACAGGCGTGCCGACGTTGGAGAGTTGATCTGCTAGAAGTTTAAGCTGTTTGCAGTACTCAGAAACATTAGAGAAGTTTTCAAGACGTATTTTGTTGAATTGTTCTTCCAAATACACGGCACGAGTGTGCTTGTTGTCCTGAAAAATTTCCTCCAAACAATTCCACAAGTCAAGGGTTGTGGAGTCAGATTTCATGATAGTAAGGAGCAGATCCTGAGAGATACTACCATATATCCATTGTTTGACGCCAGTATCTAGACGACGCCAAGTAGAATCATCAACCTCCTGAAGGCGCGGAATTTTGTCAACAATATGATCAAACACGTTATAGAGACATGCATGATTGCGAAACAGTTCAACCCAGGGAGAATACTGATTGTTTTCTTGATCAAGAAGGATAGGGATATGATTTTTGATGTTGGAAACAGTTAGGGCGGGATGAAAAGAGGGTGATGACTTGGTGGTGGGATTTGTGGAGGAAGATGCGGGCGACGGAAGAATTCTGAGTATCCATTTAGAGAATAGAGGAATGGAGAAGGAAAAACCAAGAATTTGGGTAGAGAGAGAGGCATCGCAGCGGCGAAGTGGGGCGCTTGGTAGAAAATTCTAGAGGTTTTCTTTCTAGGCTCTTGATACCATGTAAGATGATATTAATCTCCCTTGGGGAGTCTTTCATTAATATCAAGGTATATATAGAGTACAATGTTCATCCTTTATACAATAGGAATCCTAAGCCTATACAAAAGAGGAATCATAGTCTTACCATAATTATATTTATACAATATATGAAAATATTATAATTATGGATAAAGAATATATTATTTCCTATATTTACACGTTTACACAAACCACTGGAAGTTGAAATGGATTCCACATAGGTAATTGATATTTTAAACACAAACTCTCATCTGTTTAACAACTTTATCTCACAATGCAGGTATTGGATGAAAAGGTTGGGAAATTCGGTGATCCGTGATCAGTGTATTTTATATACACTTTTTGAGTCGTTTTTAGTGAGTCTTTTGTCCCTTTTTGTACAAATACGTGTCGTCTTAGGATAGATTTTCTTTCTTTTGAGTCAAATTGGTTAAAATGGCTATGTGACGAAAAAGGAGCGAAAAGAGGGCAAAAGTGGAGGTTCCAGAGCCTAAAATATGAGAAAGTGGCGAACCAGCAGGTGCAGATTGTGGTAGCGCCTCCAGCCAGGCAGGCAGCGCCAATGACCAGAGGCTTGCAGAAGTTCAAGCGCCACGGCGCCTCCAGACAGTGCAGTACGCGGCCTAATCATCGAAACTCACATCCGGCCAAGGGCGCCAGCTAGCACGGCAAAGACCGACGCGGGAAAAATCAGGTTTTGACGATTTTATGGGTCAGGCCTGAAGGAAAACCTTAAGGGCGGTTTTGAGGCTATAAAAAGAGAACCCTAGGCAATTTTCAAGAGTTCCC
This sequence comes from Przewalskia tangutica, assembly GCA_029844215.1. NCBI lineage: Eukaryota > Viridiplantae > Streptophyta > Magnoliopsida > Solanales > Solanaceae > Przewalskia > Przewalskia tangutica. Next base: position 19,173,919 of record CM056726.1, on the reverse strand, counting down.
TTTCTTGCACAAACACAAGACTTCTTGGAGTTGAAGATTGGAGACCTTTACTTAGTAATTTTCTTTTCTTTTCTTTACTTTACTTTTAGTTTATGTTGGATATTGAATTAGTTCTTGTCATGTCAATGGCTAGGAACTAATTCTATTATAGGGCTTTCCATGTCAATTCACTTGAACCTTATTTTATGAGTTAATGCATGTTATGTTTGTTCTTCTTATTGTTGAGGTTTATTCCAATAATGTTTTGAATGCTTGGTAATTACTTGATCATTAATTATCATTATTTATATGATTTCTAATCAAACTTCGAAAGGAGGAGGTTGTGACTATGCTGTAGTTGGGTAGACATAGGTCGAATTGGGGATGAAAATACCTCAATTACTTGTGTAGCGTTAATAGGGGTTTAAATACCTAAATTCACGCAAGGTGCGTGACGATTAACAAGGTTTTTGTTCTTAATCCTCCTATAGAGTCATCCTTATCACCGAAAGGTAGAAAGAAGCGCTAATGCGGTTGAGTGTTTATATAGCCTTAACGGGAGTATAAAACGAATTAGTAAACCTGCTATCTCCAAAAGAAGAAGAACCATAATTCATTGCATTAATAAGTAATATAAGCGGATAGTTGAGGAGACTTGGAAGCCCTATTTCCATCACTACTGAAGTAAACACATAGTTAATTAGTATTTATAATTGTTAGTTATAATCAACAAACTCAAATATCGGTTACCAAATAGATAACAAATGATAGATAATTGGTACTTGAACACTAATCCTTGAGGACGATATTCAGTCTTACCTAGACTATATTACTTGTCACGATAACGTGCACTTGCGTTAAAGTGTGTGCATTAAATCGCGCATCAAGTTTTTGGCGCCGTTGCCGGGGATTAGGCATAGTTCAATATCAATCTTATCTATTTTTAATTTCTAATTTGGTTTTTATTTTATTTTTTTTATTTATTACGTTTTTTAATTTTTATTTTGGTAAAGATCAGGGTGCCGTGATCCGTTGTTGGTTTTGATTCTTCTCAGGGATCCTGAAGACATGGATTACTACTGTCAATATGATAAAGCTCCAACCCCACAAAAAGAGAGGGAGGAGTTATGAGAAGCCATACTCAGTTTTACTAGGTATCAAGCTCAGTTCATGGACGAAACGAGAATGGCCATGAAGAAGTTGGAAACGCAAATAGGAGAACTCACGGTCATGTTGAACAGCGAAATGCAAGAAGAGCAATCTGCACCTGTGGGAGGCAATATGAAAGCACAATGTCAGGCGATTGACCTGAAGAATGCCGAATTAGTGGAGATGGAAAGTTTGCAGCAGCAGCAGCGCCGCGGCGCCGATGAGCGATTACGGCACGAAGACTGGGACAGGCAGTTTGAGCGCATGTGCGCCAGAGAGCAGCGCGGCGTAACTGTGGCCGAAAAGTTAGTGGAAGCTGTTGTGAACGTACCCCAGGTGAAGATACCATATCCCCAGAGGCTAAAAACATGTGCTCTTGACAAGCAATTCTCTAAATTTATGGAAATTCTCAAACAATTGCAACTCAATATACCGTTTGCTGAAGCACTAGAGCAGATGCCGAACTATGTAAAGTTCATGAAGGATATTCTTAGCAAAAAGAGGAGGATAGAGGACTACGAAACAGTGGTGTTGACTGAAGAATGTAGTGCCATTCTACAGAGAAAACTACCTCAGAAATTACAAGATCCAGGAAGCTTCACCATACCATGCACCATTGGAAAGTTTGAATGTCAGCAAGCATTGTGCGATCTGGGGGCAGGCATAAATCTGATGCCTTATCTAGTTTTCTGCAAACTAGGAATGGGAGAAGTCAAACCTACAAACATCACCTTGCAGTTAGCTGACCGCTCCATAGTTCATCCTAGAGGAGTCATCGAAGATGTATTGGTGAAGGTGGACAAGTTCATCTTTCCCGCTGATTTCGTTATCTTAGACATAAAAGATAACGACATAATCCCCATCATACTTGGCAGACCCTTCTTAGCCACAGGACAGGCTCTCATCGATGTTCACAAAGGGGAGTTGAAGCTTCGGGTAGATGAAGAAGAGGTGATTTTTAATGTTTTTCGGGCAGCAACTTTTCCAGATGCCAATGATAACTGCTCAACCATTGATATTATCGAAGATGCAGTGTCAGCCAAAGGGTTCAGACATGATGATACGCTTGAAGAAGTACTGACCAAATGAGAGGATAACAGTGGAAACGACCCAGAGCTGATGGAGTATGCAAATTGGATGAATGTTTATGAGAAATGGAATAAGAGGAGGTATGAAGAGCTTGGGCAGATGCCAGAAAGATCAATACCATCCACAGAGAAGGCTCCAGAGTTAGAGTTAAAAATCCTACCCAATCATTTACAATACCAATACCTAGGTGAAGATAAAACCTTACCAGTAATCATTTCACGCCACCTATCCACAGAAGAGATTGATAAACTGCTGAGAGTGCTGAGGGATCACAAGCGTGTCATTGGATGTACATTAGCAGACATAAAGGGGATAAGTCCGTCAACAGTAATGCATAAGATCCGTCTAGATGAGGAGAGCAGACCATCCATCGAGGCACAAAGGCGACTAAACCCAAACATGAAAGAGGTAGTCAGAAAGGAAATCCTGAAATGGCTCGATGCAGGGGTAATTTACCCTATATCTGACAGCGCATGGGTGAGTCCAGTACAAGTGGTGCCCAAAAAGAGTGGAATAACAGTGGTGACCAACGAAAGGAACGAACTCATTTCTTCTAGAACAGTTACTGGATGGAGAATCTGCATTGACTATCGCAAGTTGAACAAGGCAACCAGAAAAGACCACTTCCCGTTGCCATTTCTAGATCAAATGTTGGATAGACTTACAGGGCACAACTATTACTGCTTTTTGGATGGGTACTCAGGGTATCACCAGATTGCAATAGCACCAGAAGATCAGGAAAAGACAACATTCACTTGTCATTTTGGTACATTTGCGTTCAGAAGGATGTCATTCGGACTTTGCAATGCACCTGCAACCTTTCAGAGGTGTATGATGGCAATTTTCTCAGACATGGTGGAGAGGACTATAGAGATCTTTATGGATAATTTTTCGGTCTTTGGAGCATCTTTCGATGAATGTTTGAGGCACTTAGAAGCAGTGTTAAGCCGGTGTGAAGAATCTAACCTTGTGCTAAACTGGGAGAAGTGTCATTTCATGGTAACAAAAGGGATTGTCTTGGGACACAAAATATCAAACCAAGGTATTGAGGTAGACAAAGCAAAGATTTAAGTAATCGAAAATCTCCCACCTCCAGTATCAACAAAAGGGGTCAGAAGTTTCCTTGGGCATGCAGGTTTCTATAGAAGATTCATCAAGGATTTTTCAAAGGTTTCAAAACCGCTTTCCACATTACTAATGACGGGGGTTGCCTTTGACTTCAATAAGGAATGCTTGTCCGCTTTTCAGACACTCAAGGAGAAACTTATTTCAGCACCCATAGTCATTGCACCAAACTGGGAACTCCCATTTGAACTAATGTGCGATGCAAGCAACTATGCAGTAGGAGCAGTGCTTGTACAGAGAATCGACAAGTTATTTAGATCCATTTACTATGCTAGTAAAACTCTAAATGACGCACAGTTAAATTACGCGACTACGGAAAAGGAATTACTAGCAATAGTGTATGCATTCGAGAAATTCAGGCCATACTTGATTGGAAATAAGGTGATAGTATACACTGACCATTCTGCCATAAAGTACTTGATGACAAAGAAGGATGCAAAACCTCGCCTCATTCGATGGGTCTTGCTACTACAAGAATTCGACGTAGAAATTCGTGACAAGAAAGGGACAGAGAATTCAGTTGCAGACCATTTGTCAAGACTGGAGAACACAGAGAACCAGAACACCAAGGATGTGCAAATAAATGATCACTTTCCAGACGAGCAACTGTTTTAAGTGCGAACTTTAATTTACCTTGGTACGCTGATTTTGTTAATTTTCTTGCAGCTAAGGTAATACCCCCAGAATTAACAAGACAGCAAGTGAAGAGGTTTTACTCCGAAGTAAAGCACTACTATTGGGAGGAGCCTATGTTATACAAACACTGTTCCGATCAAGTCATCAGACGATGTATACCAGAGGAGGAGATGCACCAAGTCCTCACTCATTGCCACACCCTATCATGTGGTGGACACTTTGGGGCATCAAGAACAGCGGCAAAGGTACTGCAAAGCGGGTTATATTGGCCAACACTTTTTAAGGATGCCCATGCCTTTGTGAAGAGATGTGATAGTTGTCAAAGAACAGGGAACATTTCAAGACGAAATGAAATGCCTTCGCAAGGGATATTGGAAGTGGAACTATTTGATGTGTGGGGAATCGATTTCATGGGACCATTCCCGCCCTTTGAAATCAATATATCCTTTTGGCGATGGACTATGTGTCCAAACGGGTAGAAGAGCTACAAAAGAAAACGACAAAAGACGCTCAAAGATTCCTTCAAAAGAATATTTTCACAAGGTTCGGCACTCGAGGGCCATCATCGATGTGAAGGAAGTCACTTTTGTAACAAGCAGCTGAATTCATTACTTTCCCGGTATGGAGTCTACCACCGCACCACAACTGCCTACCACCCTCAAGAGAATGGGCAAGCAGAAGTGTCAAATAGGGAAGTGAAGAGCATACTGGAAAAGACGGTGAATGGCTCAAGGAAGGATTATATCAAACTGGATGACGCACTATGGGCATACAGAACAGCATTCAAAACACCAATAGGAATGTCACCATATAAGTTGGTTTTTGGTAAGGCATGTTAATTGTCAGTAGAGTTGGAACATAGAGCATATTGGGCAATGAGGAAGCTTAGCATGGATGCCAAAGAAGCAGGGCAGAAGAGGCTACTACAGCTGAGCGAGTTAGATGAATTCAGGCACAACGCCTATGAGAATGCAAAGATCTACAAGGAACGAACGAAAGTATGACACGACAAGAGGTTGATACCAAAAGACTTCCAAGAAGGACAACAAGTGATTTTATTCAACTCAAGGTTAAAATTGTTTCCAGGCAAGTTAAATGTTATACCCCGTAGTTCTGGACATGCGTATGAGAGCGTGAAAGGAGTAAGACTTAAAATTTTCGAAAGATAAGTTGACGGATTGTTTCGGACGGGTTTTTGGTCAACTTTGAGGCGGGTTATGACCCGGTACCTTGAGAGTTCCTAGGTGTTTCAAAGGCCTAGTGCGTAGTTCGTTGAGTCTAGTTTCCAACTCAACCAACCGTTCGTCGATAGGACATCGGAGTAGGAAGTTATGGGGGTTACAAGTTCAGTGCGCAGTCGGACAGAAATGTGTTTCGGGCAGGAGCCACAGGGCCGCGGCGTCGGATGCAGGGCCGCGGCACCGGATATTCTGAGGGGTCGCTGAAGTTGCAGCGCCGGGAAGCAGGGCCGCGGCGAAGTTCTGTGGCGAGGCTACATGGCCTACGCGCAGGCCAGGCGGGTATTCTGGCGGAAAAAGTGTGGAAAATCAGATTTCTTCTTTTAAAATGGCCATGGGAGGGGGACAAGTGTCCCCCCCCCCCATCTGATTTTTGCATGTCCTTTATATTGACCAAGTCTTGAAGACTTGGTCATCTTTCAAAGTCTTTCTCTCTCTCTAAAGCTAGAGCTCTCACTTCTCTCTAGAATTCCAAGAGAAATTCAAAGCTTAGGGAAAATCTGAAAAGTTAGGACAAGAAGGAAGCTTGTGGCTAGCTTGTAAGGGTTGTTGTGGTGGTGTTCTTGGAAAAGAGGCTAGCAAAATTGTTGGAATAATTTTGGCTAAAGCTCTAAGGTAACAATTCTTCTCAGAGCTAGTTATTGATGTTGCATGTGAAGAAGAAGGAACTTGTAGTAGTAAATAATGCTCTTAGATTCATTGTATGTAAGAAATATGATTTGGATATGATAGAATTGGTTAAAAGGGTTATGTGAGCATGTTGTAGCCTAAAAACTACCTTAAAATTGTTAAGTTAATTGTTGTACCTTATGGGGAAGAATTTTACACACCCAAGTTTAGGTGTGTAATCCCTTGAAATGTTTGGATTGTTGGGCCTTAAATGTGACGCTTGGATGTTGAATTCGGCCTTGAAAAAGGTGGCAAGTATGTAGAAACAAAGGAAATGCTGCCCAATTTTCCGTAGGAATTAGTAACTTTGAACTTGGAATATTCTACATTGAAATTAGAGGTTAATAAACGTATTATGGTCATTATAGGTTGACATATTACGTGCGGTATTTTGGGCTTAGCACGTGGATTGACCAAGAGGTATGTGGAGCTTTCTTATCTCTTGAGCATGAGTAGTTGTACCTATGTAGTACGGTGAGCGACAAGATTTGACATTTTTCACTTGTTTTAAGTATATGATACTTGTTTCGTTTTAAGGTATAAGTCCTCGATATAGGGAGATGTGTTTGACTAGTGTATAATGGTAATATAACAACTTTATGGGAAGTTGGTTGTATTGGCTTTATGAAAGGTTAATAAGGAAAGGTTTACTCCAAGTAAAACAAGTACGGATAAAGGATTTGGATTTGTGGAAGGCAAATTGTTTTTAAGGCATTAATTGCCTAAGGTTTTAAAAGAGATGAAGTCACTTGATTTTAGAAGCATATTGTATTTTTGAAAGGTAAACGTGACTTGTTTTGAAAAGTTGTCGTGACTTGATACTAGGTTATTGGTAACTTGGGAGTTTTACATAAAAAGGAGTCATTTTCTAAAAAGGTTTAAGGAACGTGGTACTTGGGTTAAATTCCCGGATTTTCTTTTAAAACGACATGTAGTGCCTTAAGTAACTAAAATGAGAGGATGTACTAGAAATGTTATTAAGGAGTTAGGAGATATTCTTAACTTGCTTACGTTTACGTTATGATAAGCCGGTGGCGCTTATGTTATGTACGATAGCCGGTTGTGCTGATTTATGTATTATTATTATTATTACTATTTATGCCATGAATTTGCTACCCATGATGCGAGTGCGACGCTTGTACTCATGCGGGCCCACAGGGTCCATGTGGGTGAAATAGTCCCATGCGGGTGAAATAGTCTCATGCGAGGAGGATGACCTCATGCGGGTGAAATAGTCCCATGCGGGTGAAATAGTCTCATGCGAGGTGATGACCTTATGCGGGTCCACAGGACCCATGCGGGTGAAACAGTCCCAGGAGTAGGATTGTTTAATGATACTACGGGCGGGAGATCCTGTTTTGATCATGAGCCTCCTATTTTATGCAGTAAAGTTTATACTTGTTACTCTCATTGTTAGTAAGGCACAGTGTACGGTATTTTTGACTCTCTTCCATGACTCACTATTTTAAACTTATTATATTTTACAGATTTTCCATTTTACATACTTGGTACATCACGTACTCGACCCTTCCTCGGGGCTGCGTTAATCATGCCGCAGTAAGGGAAGCGATTGGTGGATCCTTATTCTTAGGATCTTTACTCAGTGTCAGAGCTCCATTTCTCGAGGCTCGACTTTTGCACAGTTCTCCCTGTTGTAGATATTTGTACATTCATGGGCATGACGGGGCCCTGTCCCGTCATAGTGTTTACTCATTCTTAGAGGCTTGTAGTCTTGTTATAACTTGGGTTGTTAGGGATGTGACTGTTCGGTTTTGATTATATTAGAGGTAGCCATTTTTGGCTAGCCTGTTTATTTTTTATATGGGTTCTTGTTGTGAGTTTATTTTCCGTTGGTTTTCTCTGATGTTGTATCACAAGGGTGCCCGGGGTAAGGCGACCACCGGGTCCGTGGTCGGTCGTGACAAAGTGGTATCGAGCGATTAATCCTCGAAAGCGGTCTACGTGCCGCATCTAGTAAGTCTTGATTATCGGTGTGTCAGGCACCACATCTATAATCGAGGAGGTCAGGATATTTAGGATTGGTTTCCATTCTTTCACTCTAAGATCGTGCAATAGAGCGGTGTTATAGGTTGAACTCCTCCGACATATTTTCTCAGACGATTATGCCTCCACGCAGGCAACCGCGCCCGTATGGCAAGGCAAGCGTGAGGAACTACTAGTAGGACACCGAGGTTACAGGCCGCGAGCCCGTCTTTACGCAGAGATGTTTGGACGGCGAGTTCCACGACGCCGCCAACTCCAGCAGTTTGGCGGCGATGGCAGCGCGAGACCGCGATACACGAGCCTCCGATTACCGAGCGGAGGATACGGGCTACGCGAGATGGCCCAGTTATTAGCTAGGATCGTGGCTAGGCAGAAGGATAGACGGGAGGCAGCGGTTCCGGTTGTACCCGTAGCCCCCCACAGAGCTGATAGCTTGAGGTTGCGGAACTTTTTGAGTTGCAGCCCACCAGAGTTCTACGGGTCGAGACCTGAGGATGACCTCGTGAGTTTATCAAGCGATTCTGATCATGAGAGTGATCAGGGCCTCAGAGACAGAGTCGGTATTATTGGGCTCCCATCGGCTGCGGGATACTACGGTTGACTGGTATGATTCATGGGAACTATCCCGAGGGGAGCATGCGCTTCCAGCTGTTTGGGACGAGTTCTCAGAGGCGTTCCTTGGCCATTTCTTGCCTCCGCAGATGAGGAGGGCTCGGGCCGATAGATTTTTGACACTGAGACAGAGTGGGCGGACGGTTGATTGGTGTATTTTATATACACTTTTTGAGTCATTTTTAATTAGTATTTTATTCATTTTATTTATGTTTAGTATAGTATTAGGGTCGTTTTCCTTTCTTTTGTGTCACAACGGTCATAAATGGAGAAATGGCGAAAAGAAGATGAAATGAGCATAAATGAGATGGAATTGCACACAAAAAGGGCCAAGAAATGAAGTCTAAGAAGTTCCGGGAATTATAGAGGAAATCAGACGAAGGCCGGACGAGAAAAAGACGACGAATTCGCGAGAAAAATATCACCGCGCTTGGCCTGGAAGCATGGCGCGCTTGATATCTTCCGCTAAGTCCGAAAGTTCTTGATCTTGGTACGCGCATGGTCGCGTCGACGCTGTGGCGACGAATTATGCGGTCACGAATTTGACATGTTTTCAGAATCCTAAAGGGATAAATTTTCCTACCTAAAGGGATAACTTTTCCTACCTGAAGGGATAACTTTTCCTACCTTAAAACCCTTACCTAAAAGGATTCTAATAACTTTTCCTACCTACAAAATCCCTAACCCTTCACCAAAAAGATTCTTTGGCTATAAATACTCTACATCATTAGAAGAATTATTGATTCTCCATTCTACCATTCACCATTCTACATCCATCCATCCACCATTCCATCTTGTAAATATTCCACAACACAACCCTTGGATGCTTGGCTTGGAGACTCATTCTTAAGTATTTTCTTTTCCTTTTCCTTTCTTTATTTCAGTTTTTGTATGATGAACATGGGATTAGTTCTTGTCATGTCAATGGCTAGGAACTAATTCCTCTATAGGGCTTTCCATGTTGAATCTCTAGAAACTTATGTTATGATTTAATGCATGCTTATGGTTATTCTTCTTGTTGAGATCTATCCAATATTTGAGTTGAATTCTTGGTAATTAATTGACAACTAATTATCACTATATGATTTCTAATCAGATTCCGAAAGGGGGGGATTGTGAATATGTTGTAAGTTGGGTAGACATTCTTGGATTGGGGATGAAAATACCTCAATTATTTATGTAGCGTTAATGAGAGGCTTAAAAACCCTAATTTTGCGCATTGTGCGTGACGGTTAACTAGGTTCTTGTTCTTAATCCTCCCATAGAGTTATCCTTATCACCGAAAGATAGGTAAGGTGCAATCTTTGAGGTTGAGTGTTTATATAACCTAACGGGAGTATAAAACGATTTAGTGAACTGCTTTCTCCAAAGAAGAAGACCGTAAGTTATTGCATTAATAAGTAGCATAAGCGGATAGTGAGGAGACATGGAAGCCCTATTCTCATCATCACTGAAATAAACCCTTTTTGTTAAATAGCTTTTATAATCCTTAGTTAAAAACAACAAATCTAAATATCAATTTACCAAATAGATACCAAAAAAATAGATAGTTGGTAATTGAACCCTAATCGAGGGCGATATTCGGCCTTATCAAGACTATACTACTTGTCACGATAACGTGCACTTGCATTTAAAGTGTGTGCATCTTACCGCGCATCAAGTTTTTGGCGCCGTTGCCGGGGATTAGGCATAGTTCAATATCAAATTTATCTATTTTTAATTTTTAATTTGGTTTTTATTTTTGTTTCTTTAAATTATTTATTTTATTTTCTTTTGAAAAAAAAATAAGTGCCGTGATTCGTTGTTGGTTTTGATTCATCTCGTGGATCCTTAAGACATGGATTTCTCCATCAATATGATCGAGCTCAACCATAGAGGAAGAGAGGAGGAATTACGAGAAGCTATACTCGGTCTCACGAGGTACCAAAATCGGTTCATAGACGAAGCGAGAATGGCCATGAAGAAGTTGGAAACGCAAATAGCGAGAACTTCGCGATCATATTCAACGAAACGCAAGAAGAGCAATCTGCACTGGGTAGGCAATGAGAAACACAATGTCGTGCAATTGACTGAAGGATGCGAATCGGGGAGATAGAGAGTTCGCGGAAAGGCAGCGCATGGCGCCGATGGAGCGCGGCGCACAAGATTCGAGACGATCAGGAGATTGGCGCGCGGCGCTAAAGCGAGGCGCGCCAAGAACCCAGAAATCGAGGTGATTTTGAAAAGCGAACATAAAATTGAGGAGACTTAACCACACCCATATATTGAGGAATGCGGTGAGATAGTTGGTGTAGAAAGGAAAAGATTGCAGAGATCCAATTATTTACCTTCTTGGATTACGTGGAAATTCTTTTTCTTGCACCTATTACGAAGAAAACCACTAGCTATCACGGTGATTCCCAATTAGGAAGCCCATACCATCAAGGTACCCCACAGAGTTGAGAGATGTAGAGAAGTTCACGGATTCCTACATTATAGAAAGCATAAATGACAAGTCTACTTGGGGGATAATTGTATATGTAAGGCTCTTGTTTGAACAAATGGTCGTAGGGAAATTGAGACCTACAACAATAACTCTGCGGATTGCAGCGATTCGCGAAGGATCCAACGGGCACTCGAAAAGCGTTAATTGTGTCGGCTAAAAGACGTTAAAGACATCGCTTGTTGGGAGGCAACCCAATATTTTTAATTATGTTATTTTAATTTCTGTCTTTATTTTATTTTATTTTGTCTTGAACAGTCTCACGGTCTAGTGTTCTTGTGTTGTGTTGTTGGATGACAGGTGGATGAAAGTCAAACCAGGAAAAAGGAGCAAAAACGCTGAAAAAAAGGAAAAAGCGATCGTCGGCGCGGCCATGTCAGGGCCGACCGGAACTCAGAAGGGCCATAAGATTAGCAGCCGCGGCCTCAAATCTCAGGGCCGCAGCGCCGGAACTTCAGAGAGCCATATTTCCGTGCAAATTCCAAAAATTTTCCTCCTAGACCTCCGTTATGACCGCTGTGTTGTGTCAGTAAGTTGTCCTTTTTCTTTTATGTTCTTTGAGTCTTGCACACATTGGGGACAATGTGTGATTTAAGTTTGGGGGGATGTTTTATTGTTTTTGAGTCTTGTTGAATTGTTTTGTGTAGTTTTGAGCCATTTTTGAGTCATATTTTTTTTTAAGATCATGCATGCTGTAGTTACTTGAATTGCCTAGTGAAGTAAGGTTGAATAATGTAATGGAATTAGAAGCAACCATCTAAACACTTAGGTTAGATATGCCAAAAACTCATGAAATCTGTCAATTGGGAGTATCTTGCTTGATTTGTGCATTGTTAAAAGATTAAAACCTATGTGTTATGATTGCTTGCTATTTGAGGCGAAATAGTTAGGATATGCATGTTAGGGAAATGACTCAGGCATTTCTTTGTTAGCCAATTCTTACCACTCTTTTCTATCCCTGACTTTAAAAATATCCCTAGTCAGCCCCATTGAGCCTAAAAACATGAAACTTTTTCTTTGACACTATATATTCCTAGAATTGTGCCATAAGTAAAAATGTGAAATAGTTGGAATAAATTGTGTTAAAAAAAGAGACAAAAAGAGTGAATAAGTTTGATGCACTGATGAAAAAGTAATAAGAAAGAGACAAAGCCTAAGTTTGGGGGTGCTTGTTATTATAATACACTTCACTCTCCCAAAACAAAGAGGAAAGATAGAATTGAAGTGAAGGAAAGAATCAAAAGAAAAGGAAAAATTGAAAAGCTAAAGAGCTTATGGTACACAAAAATGAGCCTAAATGCCTATTTTTACCTACAGTGCCTAAGCCTACATTACAACCCTTAAAAGTCACGAAGATCTCTTAGATGCATAGCCATGATTAGTGGAGAATAGCAAGTAAACATGCTATAGGAATTATGAAATTAACATGCATGATTCAGTGTTTTGACTTCCATTAAGCATGATAAAAATGAGTTTGCGAAATATCTAGCTTAATGTGTTTTGAATCTTTGAAATTTGGCTATATGTTCTTGTATATTATTCGCTAATCTTCATGTTTTCAAAGTAACACCAATGCAAAGAAAGTGATCAATTTCATTGAGTCTTTTATTTTCCTTTTCTTGAGACTTTATTTCTTTCTTTTTATCTTTGCTCGAGGCGAGCAAAGGTTAAGTTTGGGGGTATTTGATCTGTATTTTATATACACTTTTTGAGTCATTTTTAATTAGTATTTTACTCATTTTATTTATGTTTAGTATAGTATTAGGTCGTTTTCCTTTCTTTTGTGTCACTGATCATAAATGGAGAAATGACGAAAAGAAGATGAAATGAGCATAAATGAGATGGAATTGCACACAAAAAGGGCAAGAAATGAAGTCTAAAGTTCGAATTATAGAGAAATCGACGGCGAAGGGACGAGAAAAAGACGATTAAACGAATCGCGAAAAAAATGTCACCGCATGGCCCCACGGAAGTAGCCGCGCGCCCAACGTCTGCGAAGTCCGAAGTTGCTGATCTTGGGCGCGCAAGCCTGATCTGCGCAGCTGGCGCCGACGCGAATTATGGCCGGGAATTTGACATGTTTTCGTAATCCTAAAGGATAAATTTTCCTACCTAAAGGGATAACTTTTCCTACGAAGGATAACTTTTCCTACCTTAAAACCCTTACCTAAAAGGATTCTAATAACTTTTCCTACCTACAAAATCCCTAACCCTTCACCAAAAGGATTCTTTGGCTATAAATACTCTACATCATTAGAAGAATTATTGATTCTCCATTCTACCATTCACCATTCTACATCCATCCATCCACCATTCCATCTTGTAAATATTCCACAACACAACCCGGATGCTTGGCAGAGACTCATTCTTAAGTATTTTCTTTTCCTTTTCCTTTCTTTATTTGGTTTTGTATGATGAACATGGGATTAGTTCTTGTCATGTCAATGGCTAGGAACTAATTCCTCTATAGAACTTTCCATGTTGAATCTCTAGAAATTTATGTTATGATTTAATGCACGCTTATGGTTATTCTTCTTCTTGTGAGATCTATCGATATTTGAGTTGAATTCTTGGTAATTAATTGACAACTAATTATCACTATATGATTTCTAATCAGATTAGAAAGGGGATTGTGAATATGTTGTAAGTTGGGTAGACATTCTTGGATTGGGGATGAAAATACCTCAATTATTTATGTAAGCGTTAATGAGAGGCTTAAAAACCTAATTTTGCGCATTGTGCGTGACGGTTAACTAGGTTCTTGTTCTTAATCCTCCTATAGAGTTATCCTTATCAGAAAGGTAGGTAAGGTGCAATCTGAGGTTGAGTGTTTATATAACCTAACGGGAGTATAAAACGATTTAGTGAACCTGCTTTCTCCAAAAGAAGAAGACCATAAGTTATTGCATTAATAAGTAGCATAAGCGGATAGTGAGGAGACGTGGAAGCCCTATTCTCATCATCACTGAAATAAACCCTTTTTGTTAAATAGCTTTTATAATCCTTAGTTAAAAACAACAAATCTAAATATCAATTTACCAAATAGATACCAAAAAAATAGATAGTTGGTAATTGAACCCTAATCCTTGAGGACGATATTCGGTCTTATCAAGACTATACTACTTGTCACGATAACGTGCACTTGCATTTAAAGTGTGTGCATCTTACCGCGCATCAAGTTTTTGGCGCCGTTGCCGGGGATTAGGCATAGTTCAATATCAAATTTATCTATTTTTAATTTTTAATTTGGTTTTTATTTTTGTTTCTTTAAATTATTTATTTTATTTTCTTTTGGAAAAAAAAAATAAGTGTGCCGTGATTCGTTGTTGGTTTTGATTCATCTCAGGGATCCTTAAGACATGGATTTCTACTGTCAATATGATCGAGCTCCAACCATAGAGGAAGAGAGGGAGGAATTACGAGAAGCTATACTCAGTCTCACGAGGTACCAAAATCAGTTCATAGACGAAACGAGAATGGCCATGAAGAAGTTGGAAACGCAAATAGCAGAACTCGCGATCATATTCAATGAAAGCGCAGAAGAGCAATCTGCACTGGGTAGGCAATGAGAAACACAATGTCGTGCAATTGACTGAAGGATGCCGAATCGGGAGATAGAGAGTTCGCAAGAAGCAGCACTGGCGCCGATGAGCGATGGCGCACCAAGATTCGAGGCAGTCTGCGGGAGATTGGCGCCGTGGCTAAAGCGAACGCGGCGCCAAGAACCAATCGAGGTGATTTTGAACAATGAACAACAAATTGAGGAGCACGAACCACACCCACTATTGAGGAATCTGGTGAGATAGTTGGTGTAGAGAAGGAAAAGATTGCAGAGATCCAATTATTTACCTTCTTGGATTCTGTGGAAATTCTTTTTCTTGCACCTATTACAGAAGAAAAACCACTAGCTATCACGGCTGATTCCCAATTAGGAAGCCCATACCATCAAGGGATACCCTAGAGTTGAGAGATGTAGAGAAGTTCACGGATTCCTACATTATAGAAAGCATAAAAGACAAGCCTACTTGGGGGATAATTGTATATGTAAGGCTCTTGTTTGAACAAATGGTCGTAGGGAAATTGAGACCTACAACAATAACTCTGCGGATTGCGCGATTCAGAAGGATCCAATGGGCACTCGAAAAGGTTAATTGTGTCCGGCTAAAAGACGTTAAAGACATCGCTTGTTGGGAGGCAACCCAATATTTTTAATTATGTTATTTTAATTTCTGTCTTTATTTTATTTTATTTTGTCTTGAACAGTCTCACGGTCTAGGGTTCTTGTTTTGTGTTGTTGGATGACAGTGGGTGAAAGTCAAAGCAGGAAAAAGGAGCAAAAATGCTTTGAAAAAAGGAAAAGCGATCGTTGTATGGCACCATAATCAGGGCGGCCGGAACTCAGAAGGCCACAAGACTAGCAGCTGGCCTCAAATCTCGTGAGCAGTGTGGAACTTCAGAGCCATATTTCCGTGCAAATTACAAAAAATGTCCTCCTAAACCTCCGTTATGACCGCTGTGTTGTGTCAGTCAGTTGTCCTTTTTCTTTTATGTTCTTTGAGTCTTGCACACATTGGGGACAAGGGGTGATTTAAGTTTGGGGGGATGTTTTATTGTTTTTGAGTCTTGTTGAATTGTTTTGTGTAGTTTTGAGCCATTTTTGAGTCATATTTTTTTTTAAGATCATGCATGCTGTAGTTACTTGAATTGCCTAGTGAAGTAAGGTTGAATAATGTAATGGAATTAGAAGCAACCATCTAAACACTTAGGTTAGATATGCCAAAAACTCATGAAATCTGTCAATTGGGAGTATCTTGCTTGATTTGTGCATTGTTAAAAGATTAAAACCTATGTGTTATGATTGCTTGCTATTTGAGGCGAAATAGTTAGGATATGCATGTTAGGGAAATGACTCAGGCATTTCTTTGTTAGCCAATTCTTACCACTCTTTTCTATCCCTGACTTTAAAAATATCCCTAGTCCCTATTGAGCCTAAAAACATGAAACTTTTTCTTTGACACTATATATTCCTAGAATTGTGCCATAAGTAAAAATGTGAAATAGTTGGAATAAATTGTGTTAAAAAAAGAGACAAAAAGAGTGAATAAGTTTGATGCACCCCAATGAAAAAGTAATAAGAAAGAGACAAAAGCCTAAGTTTGGGGGTGCTTGTTATTATAATACACTTCACTCTCCCAAAACAAAAGAGGGGAAAGATAGAATTGAAGTGAAGGAAAGAATCAAAAGAAAAAAGGAAAAATTGAAAAGCTAAAGAGCTTATGGTACACAAAATTGAGCCTAAATGCCTATTGTTACCTACAGTGCCTAAGCCTACATTACAACCCTTAAAAGTCCTGAAGATCTCTTAGATGCATAGCCATGATTAGTGGAGAATAGCAAGTAAACATGCTATAGGAATTATGAAATTAACATGCATGATTCAGTGTTTTGACTTCCATTAAGCATGATAAAAATGAGTTTGCGAAATATCTAGCTTAATGTGTTTTGAATGCTGAAATTTCAGGCTATATGTTCTTGTATATTATTCTGCTAATCTTCATGTTTTTCAAAGTAACACCAATGCAGCAAAGTGATCAATTTCATTGAGTCTTTTATTTTCCTTTTTCTTGAGACTTTATTTCTTTCTTTTTATCTTTGCTCGAGGGCGAGCAAAGGTTAAGTTTGGGGGTATTTGATCGGTGTATTTTATATACACTTTTTGAGTCATTTTTAATTAGTATTTTACTCATTTTATTTATGTTTAGTATAGTATTAGGGTCGTTTTCCTTTCTTTTGTGTCACAGCGATCATAAATGGAGAAATGACGAAAAGAAGATGAAATGAGCATAAATGAGATGGAATTGCACACAAAAAGGGCCAAGAAATGAAGTCTAAGAAGTTCCGGGAATTATAGAGGAAATCACGGGAAAATGGGACGAAAAAAACGGCAACGAGAATTCGCGAGAGAAAAATGTCACCGCCGCTTGGAATGGCCATGGCGCTGATATCTTCTGTAAGTCCAAAGTTCTTTGATCTTGACGCGTATGGCTGATCTGAAGGCATGGCGCGACGCTGGAATTATGAAGTCTTGGCGAATTTGACATGTTTTGAGAATCCTAAAGGGATAAATTTTCCTACCTAAAGGGATAACTTTTCCTACAAGGATAACTTTTCCTACCTTAAAACCCTTACCTAAAAGGATTCTAATAACTTTTCCTACCTACAAAATCCCTAACCCTTCACCAAAAGGATTCTTTGGCTATAAATACTCTACATCATTAGAAGAATTATTGATTCTCCATTCTACCATTCACCATTCTACATCCATCCATCCACCATTCCATCTTGTAAATATTCCACAACACAACCCTTGGATGCTTGGCAGACTCATTCTTAAGTATTTTCTTTTCCTTTTCCTTTCTTTATTTGGTTTTGTATGATGAACATGGGATTAGTTCTTGTCATGTCAATGGCTAGGAACTAATTCCTCTATAGGGCTTTCCATGTTGAATCTCTAGAAACTTATGTTATGATTTAATGCATGCTTATGGTTATTCTTCTTCTTGTTGAGATCTATCCAATATTTGAGTTGAATTCTTGGTAATTAATTGACAACTAATTATCACTATATGATTTCTAATCAGATTCCGAAAGGGGGGGATTGTGAATATGCTGTAAGTTGGGTAGACATTCTTGGATTGGGGATGAAAATACCTCAATTATTTATGTAGCGTTAATGAGAGGCTTAAAAACCCTAATTTTGCGCATTGTGCGTGACGGTTAACTAGGTTCTTGTTCTTAATCCTCCCATAGAGTTATCCTTATCACCGAAAGATAGGTAAGGTGCAATACTGGGGTTGAGTGTTTATATAACCTAGCGGAGTATAAAGCGATTTAGTGAACTCTTTCTCCAAAAGAAGAAGACCATAAGTTATTGCATTAATAAGTAGCATAAGCGGATAGTGAGGAGACGTGGAAGCCCTATTCTCATCATCACTGAAATAAACCCTTTTTGTTAAATAGCTTTTATAATCCTTAGTTAAAAACAACAAATCTAAATATCAATTTACCAAATACATACCAAAAAAATAGATAGTTGGTAATTGAACCCTAATCCTTGAGGACGATATTCGGTCTTATCAAGACTATACTACTTGTCACGATAACGTGCACTTGCGTTTAAAGTGTGTGCATCTTACCGCGCATCAACGGTCTGAGAGTACAACGTAGAGTTTGACTCATTGGCTCGGTATGTACCCGCTTTGGTAGCAGACATGGAAGACAGGGTGCACCGCTATGTCACAGGGCTCGATGATTACTTGGCCGAGGGTTGCACGGGAGTAGCTCTTCACCGGCATGGACATTGCCGCGTGCAGTATATGCGCGGATGCGAAACGCGGGCCATTTGATTGGCGTATCGCCAGAGGCGGGACGGCGAGGTCCTCTGGTAGTTTTCGAGGTAGACAACCTCAGCAGCAGACCGGATTTGCACCTCAGCCGGTTCAGAGCGCTCATCCACCATCTTCCGCGCACAGGCATTCAGAGCGGGATGCAGTTCTAGGGCTTGGGTTCCCGGAGGACCGTGGTTCCATCGATGAGGCCACCTATACCTCGGTGTGGTCGATGCAGCGATTGCCATTATGGAGGGTGCCGTGGTACTCCAGGAGCTTGTTATTCTTGTAGCGGCGAGGCCATTTGAGAAGATTGTCCGTCGGCGGCGGGAATGTTATGGCTCGGTAAGCGGTCGATGGATGGATCTTCGTCTTGATGGCGATGCGCCCGAGGCGAGTGTTCACGGACCAGCCGCGGCGGTCCGATTCAGGCCAGTCCTCAGAACCGCATTTATGCTATGTCCAGCCGTCAGGACCAGGAGGCGTCACCAGATGTCGTCACAGGTACATTATTGATTGCATGTTGTGATATATATGTTTTGATTGATCCAGGTTCTACCTTGTCCTATATATCTCCTCATGTTGCTGGTAGAATAGGGATAGAGCCCGAGACCATAAAACCTTTTGAGGTGGCTACGCCAGTGGGTGATTCGGTGGTAGCTGAGCGGGTATATAGGGCTTGCCCGGTGACTATAGACATTCGTCAGACTCTAGCCGACTTGATAGAGTTGGATATGACGGACTTTGACGTGATTATGGGTATGGATTGGCTAGTCTCTTGCTATGCCAATGTGGACTGTAGAGAGAGATTAGTTCGGTTCCAATTTCCTGGTGAGCCGGTTATCGAGTGGAAGGGAATCTTTGCATCGTAGAGGGTAGGTTTATTTCTTACCTCAAGGCTAGGAAGATGGTGCGGAAAGGGTATATCTACCATATGGTTCGAGTATTAAATCGAAAGGTGAGATCTGGACCTTGATCGATTCGTCGTTAGAGAGTTTTTGACGTATTCCCGGACGAGCTTAGGGTATCCTCCCGAGAGGAGATTGAGTTTTGCATTGATTTGGCGCCAGACACTCGACCGATATCTATTCCGCCATACAGGATGGCACCTGCCGAGTTGAAGGAATTGAAGGACCAGCTGAAGGACTTGCTGGAGAAAGGCTTTATCAGGCCAAGTGTTTCTCCCTGGGGAGCGCCAGTGTTATGTCACACCCCGACTTTTCCTAAGTCTTTACTTAGGGCGTGATGACACCTGGACAATTATTTTCCACCAGGAGCACCATTTAATTCTCTTTATTTAGAAATTTAAACTTATATTCAAATACGGAGCGATTAATAAAAATAGCAATAAAGAAATCTGTTTATGACTTTATAAGAAAAACATAACGCGAGCCCATGCTCGTGCAAATATTGTTCCTACATAGACATACTGACAAATATTATTCTAAGTTGGAAGGGAGACCATTCCAAACGGGCATTTCACGAGACATTGGAACTGACATTCTGAACCTGACTAGTGCCAAGCCCGAAACAATGGACTTGGTATGACAAGAGGCTGCGGGACGATCGCTAGCCTTGGCGTGGAGCCTTTCCTCTATCACGCTTTCCTGAAACATGTTAAATAAAGAGTCAGCCCTACCATCTGGGGTTGAGTGAGAACCTTACACTGCAATTCAAAGTAACACCACAATATTCCAAGCGCAATCACATTATAACGTAATAAGCATATTGCAAAAACATATCAGGTTACAACATTTTTAAATATGCAACAACTCCTCATAGGAAATTCTCGGTTTAACTAACACTTCAGTTTATCTCGTATTATACGTTAGGACATTCTCCTGCATTTCCATATGTTTGTTACATTTATATATTTGTGAACGCGTATTCACTTTTCATATTTATATAAAGGTGAACATGTATTCATCTTTCATATTTGTTGCGGCGTGCAACCCGATCCATTATATTTACGTATTTGTGAACACGTATTCACTTTACGTTTTGTTGCGGCGTGCAACCCGATCCATTATGTTTACGTATTCGTGAACGCGTATTCACTTTACGTTTTGTTGCGGCGTGCAACCCACCCATTATATTTCCGTATTGGTGACCGCGTATTCACTTTACGTTTTGTTGCGGCGTGCAACCCGACCCATTATATTTACGTATTTGTGAACACGTATTCACTTTACGTTTTGTTGCGGCGTGCAACCCGATCCATTATGTTTACATATTTGTGAACGCGTATTCACTTTACGTTTTGTTGCGGCGTGCCACCCGATCCATTATATTTACGTATTGTGAACACGTATTCACTTTACGTTTTGTTGCGGCGTGCAACCCGATCCATTATGCTTATATTTATATATTTATGTGAACACGTATTCACTTTTCATATTTTTCAGAAGATTGAATAAATAATATTCTATTTTCCAACATTCTGTCATTCATACTTGTAACGATTATAACTTTTTAACCATAACTCCAACTAAGGTGTTTCTCAAGCGGAAACTAAGGTAAGACGGGTATCTTTCACTGTACCAAATTTCATTTAAAACTACTTTGGGTAACTAACACAAATTTATCCTCAAAACAGCCATATGAGATTTGTTTCGGCAGAATTGTTTTATTAAACAGAACTCAATCTTAGAATAGTCGTAACTCCTGATCTGTAAACCCGTTCAAGCCCCATAAAATCTCAAAACGACGAGAACAGAGATCTAAACGTCTCCATGTGAACCATCCTTTCATATTCTGTACCATTTGGTACAGTTTTACACTTTTATTCGCTGCCCTTCCTGGATCTCGATAGATCCGAGGCAGAAACTTTAAACAGCGATAACTTTCAATCCGTAAGTCGGATAGACCCCCGTAAGGTCTCAAAATGTCCAAACCAGAGAGATATAGAACTTTCATTTAGCAAAAATTTTCATAATCCCCACATATTAGTACAGTTTTACGTTTCAACGTCCTGCCCTTCTGGATTCCGATGAATCCGAGGCTGCAACTTCAAACTACAATAACTCTCAACTCGTAAGTCCGTTTTAATAAATCTTTATCTATATATGTCCGTAACAGAGAGATTTACAACCATGTAAATTTTCATATAATTATAATAAGTAAAACTCAATAAAAATAGTCCGTAATTATGCCTTTCCGAATTTCGGCCAAATCTAAGGCAGGAACTTTGAACTATGATAACTTTCAAACCGTATGTCCATTTTACCTCATTTTTGGTTCTATATGATCATATTAGAGAGGTGTACCACTCTTCCGAATTTCATCAAATTCTAACAATTATAACTCAGTAAGAACAGTTCGTAAAGTTCATGACGCAACTAGTCGTCTAAACAATCAAAAGTTCAATATTTCTTTTCAACACTCAATTCTTATTCTAACATGTATTGAACTAAAAATAAAGGATGTTACCAAGAATTTCTGAGTGAGAAAACTCACATTGTAAGCGTAAAAATGATTGTTGTCCGGTTGCTAAACATGACCCTTGCTCCCTAGTATTGTTTTTATTATTCTTCTTGCCCTCTTGAAAACTTTCAGATTTGTTTTCTTCTTGTTCACTTATTTTTTCTGATTTTCTATTCTTTGTGCTAGTCCTTTGTTTGTGCCAAGTATAATGTATAAGTAGAGGTGTTTGTAGGAGGTGGAAGGACAAGGGATTGAAGGAAAATTAAAGGGAGGGGAAGGGGAAAAACGTGAGTGAGGGGAGAGGGAAGGAAAGATGTGCAGATTTTTTTTCCATTTAGTGTTAAGATGAAATTTAACACAATCATTAATATAAGAGGTCATCATCTTTTATTTAATAGGATAGTGTAAATGAAAAGTTCATAATATGTTAATAATGTATAACTTAAATTCTTAATTTTCTAATGCCCATTATTATTATTATTATTATTATTATTATTATTATTATTATTATTATTATTATTATTATTGTAACAAAAATTTGGGACTTCACATTCTCCATTCCTTAAGCAACATTCGTCCTCGAATGTGAATAAATAAATAACATAATCACCTAGACACACAACAAATTTGAATTTTACATTCTCCTCCTTAAACAACATTCGTCCTCGAATGTGAATAAAATCGTAACACATGCATATAGACAAACAAAAATATAGTACACATATGAAGTACTATTTGACACATTTTATTACCTCATTCAAAGATAAATAGATATTTTACTTTCATCGCGTCTTGAACTTCCTGGTAGCTTCTTATGTGGAGTGATTCCTCCATGGACCTTCACTAAGCAATATCTTTATTTCTAAGGCGTTGGACCTTTCTATCAAGTATTTCTCAGACCTCTTCATATTGAAGCTCTTTATTAAGAACTGTCTCGGGAAGGATGGCGTGACTTATCGTGCAAGTATTTTTGTAACATTGACACATGAAATCTGGATGCACTACTTCCACTCTTGTGGAAGTGCTAATTCGTAAGCCACATTCCCACTCTTCGCAAGATCTCATATGGCCCAATAAACCTTGGGCTCAATTTACCTTTCTTACCAAAGCGCATCACTCCGCCATTGGGGACACTTTTAAAAATATTTTCTCCACTCTTGGAATTCAAGATCTCTTTTCCGATGATCGCATGGGACTTATGGCGGCTATGAGCTGTTTTGATCCGCTCGAATCATCTGTACCTTATCATTTGTTTCTTGAATGACTTCAGTCCGAGCAGTTGCGTCTCACCTCGAACCATCCAAGTGGAGACTACATTTTCGTCCATATAATGCTTCAAACGGGGCCATTTGTATGCTAGAGTGAAAACTATTGTTGTGGCGAACTCAATTAGACATAGATGGTCCAACCGGCTTCACGAAAATCTAACACACAAGATCGCAATATGTCCTCAAGTGTTTGAATTGTTCGCTCGGCTTGCCCATACATTTGCGGGTGGAAAGCCGTGCTTAACAACTTTTGTCGAGACCTGCTGAAACTTTGCCAAAAGTGTGAGGTGGTAGGAACCCCTATCTGAAATAATTTGTAAAGGAATCGTGTAACGCACAATCTCTTTCAAATAAATTTGTGCGTCTTGTGGTGCGCGTCGTAGTCTTGGCCGGTAAGAAATGGGCTGACTTTGTAAGCGATCAACAATCACCCAAATAGAATCATACCGCTTCTCGAGTTTTGGTAGACGATTATGAAATCCATATGAATCGCCTCCCATTTCCACATGGGGACTCGATGTCTGACGTAATCCGCGGGTTTTTGATGTTGACTTTCACTTGACATATAAGACACCTCGACAAACTCATGGCGTCTTCATCCCGTCCCCATGGTAATTTGCCTTGAGGTCCCGATACATTTTTGTTGACCATGGATGAATGGAATATCTTGTGTTGTGACCTCATCTAAGATCTTCCTCCTTAGATCCTTTACCTTAGGAACACATAACCTACCCTTATACCGAAGGGTTCGTCATAATCTCCCAATGTAAAGCTGTGAAGGTTTTCCTGTTGGATCCTCTCGAAATCCAACAAACTCCGTATCCTCAAACCGACTTTCTTTTATTTACGAAGCTAAGGTATTGCTAGGTATCATGTACCACCACCCTACCTTCACCGATCTCGATTAAGCTAACCAGGGTTTCCCGATCTTTGTACTTCCTAACAATACCTATTTTGTATTGCCAAATGGGCTGCGCCCATTGATCTCTATTGAGTGTGTCGGCCACCACGTTGGCTTTCGGGATGGTAAAGAATACTAAGGTCATAATCCTTAAGCAACTCTAACCATCTTCTTTGTCGGAGATTCAAATCATACTGCGTGGTTATGTCTTTGCAAACTCTTATTATCTGTAAATATGTCCACATGCACACCATACAAATAATGTCTCCATATTCGTAAGGCAAACACCATCGCATGACTAATTCCAAGTCATGAGTTGGGTAATTTTTCTCATGTATCTTCATTCGCCTAGATGCATCTGTGATAACCTTTCCAATGCGCATCAAGACACATTCTAACCCAATTCTAGAGGCGTCACAATAGGCGTGAACCCTTTCTTGTCCGATGGTAAGGTTAGGGTAGTGCGATGTCAACAATTCATTTAGTTTACGAAAACTTGCTTCACATGCTTACGCCTTTGGTACTTATGATTTTTTAGTCAATCGGGTCGAGGCGGAAGACTAGAAAAACCTTTACGAATCTTCTATAATACCCCCAAACCAGAAACTTCTAACCTCTGCCGGAGTGGTCGGTTTGGCGATTCTTCACCGCTTCTATCTTACGGGGTCTATCATAATTCCATCCTTGACACAACATGACCCAAAAAGGCTACCTTTTCGACCAAAATTCACACTTTGAAAATTTAGCATATAGTTTCTTCTGTTTCAAGACTTGAAGCACTACCCTCAGATGCTCTTCATGTTCTTCAACGCTCTTACTGTAGATTAGGATACCATCTATGAACACAATCACGAACAAATGTAGGAATCGTTTGAAGATTACATTCATTAAATCCATAAAAGCATTTGGGGCATTGGTTAACAAAAGACATGACCAAGAACTCATAATGGCGTATCGGGTTCTAAAGGTTTTGGATATATCATCCGGATTTATTTTCATTGGTGATATCGAGCGGAGATCAATCTTGGAAAAATATCTAGCTCGCGAAGTTGGTCAAAAGATCATCGATTCTTGGTAATGGGTATCGGTTCTTGATCGTGACCTTATTGAAGTGCCGATAATCGATGCACGTTCGGAGCGATCCGTCTTTCTTTTTCACAAAGCAGGTGAGTGCACTGAGGAAACACTAGGCCTTATAAAGCCTTTATCGAGAAGATCCTTCAATTGTTCTTCAACTCCTCAATTCAGTGGGGCCGTTCGATATGGAGGAATAGAAATGAGTCTTGTACCGGAATTAACTCTATAGCAAAATCCACTTCTCTATACGGAGGAAGGCTGAAAGATCTTGAGGAAAAACCTCAGGAAAATTTGAACAATAGGAACATCATTCACTCTTTGGGGATTCTTTTGGGTATCCACTATATTAACCAGATATGCATACTCCACTCTGTGACTTCACAATAACTTTTGAGCCCAGGTAGGAAATAAAGCGACTGAGGATATTCCAATCCTACCCTTATAACAACTTACGGTTCTCGGAAAAAGTTAATCTCTATATTTTTCGACAATCTAACATGGCATAACATGCGACAACCAATCCATACCCAAAATGACGTCGAAGTCTACCATATCAAGTAGTACTAGGTTCACGTTGTTCCCGCCATTCACTTCTAATGGAAAATTATTTACCACGAGAGGCCCAATTGAGGCCCTGCTGGTGTCATAACCTCAACAGTTCACTTAAATAAGAAGGTTCTACGTATAAATTCTTAGCAAAGCCCGTTGACACGTATGAAAATGTAGGCGGGATCGTATAATACAAATGCGGGAATACTCGAGACTAGCAAAATACACGTGACCACGCGTTAGATGCTTACGCCTCGTTCCTGCAGGGCAAAGCGTGGCCGATTAAATTGTTGGGTTGTTGACCTCCCTGACTCTGGCGGGGTTGGTTTCCTGATTTCCCTTGTAGGCAGCTGTGGTTGCTTCTGATCTCCCCTGAATAGATTGAGTGTGGGTCCTCTTCTTGCAATCTCTGGCATAGTGGCCTGACTCTCCACAGTTATAACATGTCTTCGTTAAGAGCCGACATTCTCGGTGTGTTTCTTTGACAAATCTTACAAATCGGTTTGTCGCCTCCCGTGTTAGGGTTGGTGGCCTTGTCGCTACCTTGGTAATTAGACCAACTGTGCCCTTAGGCTTGAAATAAGGCGGCCAGCATTGGTTCGGTCTGAAGATCCCTTACTAAACTCCTGCTTACGATTTTGACTCTGGTTAAATGATCCGACGTCAGAAATCTCTTACTGCGAATATTCTCTTTTGCTTTAGCGAAACCTTCTACCCTCAAAGCCTTATCGACAATCGAAGATAAGTTCGATCGTTACTAACGCCACCACCTTCTATGCTATGTTCGGGTTTAAACCTCTACAAATCGCTTGACTCTATCCATTTATGTAGGGACAACATGTGTGGTGTATGCCGATAACCTCACGAACTGTGTATCATATTCTTGTACAATGCGGTCACCTTGCTTCAATTGTTCAAACTCCAGTATGATCGCATCCTTGCGCGTATTAGACATAAATTTCTCGATGAATGCCGCTCAGAATCCTCCCAAGTCATTGGTGGTGACATCGGGGACAATTTCTTCTAAAATTTCTCCACCACACCCGTGTGTAGATCCACTAACCATGCGATTACCAAATTGGCGTCATGCGTCTCCACATCCTCGTGTAAGCGATAGGTTTTCTACCGCGTCGAGAAATACTATTGGGTTAGACTTGTAGTACTTCCTGTAAGATATGTTCCACTTCTCACAAAATTTGCCTCATAGTCTATCGGTACCTCTCCTACCTTTTGGTCGGTGGTGCGATCCATCTGGTTATTTTACCGTTGTACACTCCTTCCACAATCCTTTGAAGGAGGTAGTACGAGAACCAAGTCTTTGAAAAGACTCAAGATAGGCCTGAGAAGAGTATGAAAGAAGTGAAACTTTAGGATGTTATTAGTTTACTTATTACTAAGGTGGCGCGCATAACCGTCGTAATAAATAACCGTTCAAACACCCGACTCGAAGAAACTTCCTAGAATCTCCTAACTTTGGTTTAGCTTTGATACCAACTTGTCACGCCCCGACTTTTCCTAAGTCTTTACTTAGGGCGTGATGGCATCTGGACAATTATTTTCCACAAGGAGCACCATTTAATTCTCTTTATTTAGAAATTTAAACTTATATTCAAATACGGAGCGATTAATAAAAATAACAATAAAGAAATCATTTATGACTTTATAAGAAAAACATAACGCGAGCCCATGCTCGTGCAAATGTGTTCCTACATAGACATCTTGACAAGATTATTCTAAGTTGGAAGGAGACCATTTCACGGGCATTTCGAGACATTGGGCCGACATTGAACCTCGACGAGTACTAAGCGAAAACAATGGACTGGGTATGACAAGAGGCTGCGGGACGATCGCTAGCCTTGGCGTGTAGCCTTTCCTCTATCACGCTTTCCTGAAACATGTTAAATAAAGTCGACCACTACAATTTGGTGAGAAATTACCTGCAATTCAAAGTAACACCACAATATTCCAAGCGAAATCACATTATAACGTAATAAGCATATTGCAAAAACATATCAGGTTACAACATTTTTAAATATGCAACAACTCCTCATAGGAAATTCTCGGTTTAACTAACACTTCAGTTTATCTCGTATTATACGTTAGGACATTCTCCTGCATTTCCATATGTTTGTTACATTTATATATTTGTGAACGCGTATTCACTTTTCATATTTATATAAAGGTGAACATGTATTCATCTTTCATATTTGTTGCGGCGTGCAACCCGATCCATTATATTTACGTATTTGTGAACACGTATTAACTTTACGTTTTGTTGCGGCGTGCAACCCGATCCATTATGTTTACGTATTCGTGAACGCGTATTCACTTTACGTTTTGTTGCGGCGTGCAACCCGACCCATTATATTTACGTATTTGTGAACGCGTATTCACTTTACGTTTTGCTGCGGCGTGCAACCCGACCCATTATATTTACGTATTTGTGAACACGTATTCACTGTACGTTTTGTTGCGACGTGCAACCCGATCCATTATGTTTACGTATTTGTGAACACGTATTCACTTTACGTTTTATTGCGGCGTGCAACCCGATCCATTATATTTACGTATTGTGAATACGTATTCACTTTACGTTTTGTTGCGGCGTGCAACCCGATCCATTATGTTTATATTTATATATTTATGTGAACACGTATTCACTTTTCATATTTTTCAGAAGATTGAATAAATAATATTCTATTTTCCAACATTCTGTCATTCATACTTGTAACGATTATAACTTTTTAACCATAACTCCAACTAAGGTGTTTCTCAAGCGGAAACTAAGGTAAGACGGGTATCTTTCACTGTACCAAATTTCATTTAAAACTACTTTGGGTAACTAACACAAATTTATCCTCAAAACAGTCATATGAGATTTGTTTCGGCAGAATTCTTTTATTAAACAAAACTCAATCTTAGAATAGTCATAACTCCTGATCTGTAAACCCATTCAAGCCCCATAAAATCTCAAAACGACGAGAACAGAGAGCTACACGTCTCCATGTGAACCATCCTTTCATATTCTGTACCATTTGGTACAGTTTTACACTTTTATTCGCTGCCCTTCCTGGATCTCGATAGACCCGAGGCAGAAACTTTAAACAGCGATAACTTTCAATACGTAAGTCAGATAGACCACCGTAAGGTCTCAAAATGTCCAAAAAAGAGATATCTAGAACTTTCATTTAGCGAAAATTTTCATAATCCCCACAGATTAGTACAGTTTTACGTTTCAACGTCCTGCCCTTCTGGATTCCGATGAATCCGAGGCAGCAACTTCAAACTACAATAACTCTCAACTCGTAAGTCCGTTTTAATAACTCTTTATCTATATTTGTCCGTAACAGAGAGATTTACAACCATGTAAATTTTCATATAAGTATAATAAGTAAAACTCAATAAAAACAGTCCGTAATTATGCCTTTCCGAATTTCGGCCAAATGTAAGGCAGGAACTTTGAACTATGATAACTTTCAAACCGTATGTCCATGTTACCTCATTTTTGGTTCTATATGATCATATTAGAGAGGTGTGCCACTCTTCCGAATTTCATCAAATTCTAACAATTATAACTCAGTGAGAACAGTTCGTAAAGTTCATGACGCAACTAGTAGTCTAAACAATCAAAAGTTCAATATTTCTTTTCAACACTCAATTCTTATTCTAACATGTATTGAACTAAAAATAAAGGATGTTACCAAGAATTTCTGAGTGAGAAAACTCACATTGTAAGCGTAAAAATGATTGTTGTCCGGTTGCTAAACATGACCCTTGCTCCCTAGTATTGTTTTTTTATTCTTCTTGCCCTTTTGAAAACTTTCAGATTTGTTTTCTTCTTGTTCACTTATTTTTTCTGATTTTCTATTCTTTGTGCTAGTCCTTTGTTTGTGTCAAGTATAATGTATAAGTAGAGGTGTTTGTAGGAGGTGGAAGGACAAGGGATTGAAGGAAAATTAAAAGGAGGGGAAGGGGAAAAACGTGAGTGAGGGGAGAGGGAAGGAAAGATGTGCAGATTTTTTTTTCCATTTAGTGTTAAGATGAAATTTAACACAATCATTAATATAAGAGGTCATCATCTTTTATTTAATAGGATAGTGTAAATGAAAAGTTCATAATATGTTAATAATGTATAACTTAAATTCTTAATTTTCTAATGCCCCCCACTATTATTATTATTATTATTATTATTATTATTATTGTAACAAAAATTTGGGACTTCACATGTTATTTGTAAAGAAGAAGGATGGGACACTGCGCATGTGTATTGATTACAGGCAGCTGAACAAGGTAACTATCAAGAACAGATATCCCCTCCCCAGGATTGATGATTTGTTTGACGATTGCGAAGTGCGAGATGTTTTTCCAAGATAGACTGCGATCTGGTTATCATCAGTGAGTTAGAGACAGACATCCCAAGATGCATTCAGGACCCGTATGGGCACTATGAGTTGGTGATGTCTTCCGGGTTGACAACGCTCAGTGGTATTCATGGATTTGATGAAGGTGTTCAAGCCATTCTTGGATATGTTCGTGATAGTTTTCATTGATGATATCTTGGTTTATTCGCCTGCAGCGAGCATACATCATTTGAGGCGGTATTGGGAGTCCTCGGGCCGGCGATTGTATGCCAAGTTCTCGAAATCGCGAGTTTTGGTTGGCTTGGCTTTCTTAGGGCATGTCATCGGGGCGATGGTATTCGGGTTGATACGGCAAGATTGAGGCGATCGGCTTGGCGGACCACTACACCAGCGGAGTGCGTAGCTTTTGGGCCTCGCAGTTATTATCGGAGGTTTGTGAGAAGTTTGCTTCCATTTCAAAGACTTTGACTGGCGACTCGAGCGGCTATGTTAGGTGGGCGGATGCTTGTGAGGAAGTTTCGATTGCTAAAGGAGAAGTTGACGCGCCTTGATTCTTACTCTTCCAGAGGGTTTAGATGGATATATGGTTTATTGTGACGCGTCAGGTGTCGGGCTTGGGTGCGTGCTGATGCAGCACGGCAAAGCTTACGCATCTCGACAGCTTAGGAAGCATGAGAAGAACTATCCCACACATGACTTGGAGTTAGCGTGATGATTCATGCCTTGAAGATGCGGAGACATTATTTGTATGGAGTTCGTGGATATTTACCACGGATCACAAAGTCTCGGTATATCTTGACCAGAGGAGTGAACTTGCGGCGAGGCGGTGGTTGGAGCCGCTAAGGATTACGATGTGGATATTCTATACCACCCGGGAAGGCGATGTAGTTGCGGATGCCGCCAGTCGCGGTCGATGGGTAGTGCATGCGAGGTACGGAGAAAGGGATATGGTCCGAGAGTTACATCAGCTAGCGAGCCTTGGGGTTCGTTTGGTTGATTCTGATAGTGATGGAGTTCGGGTTCGAGAGGTAGTCGAGTCTTCCATCATCGAGGAGGTGAAGAGGCGACAGTATGAGGATCCGATTATGGTACGGTATCGAGATCACGGCTCTCGGGAGGAGAAGAGTCTATTTGAGGTAGCCGCGATGGGGTGCTAAGATTCGAGGGCCGATTGTGTGTTCCCGATGTGACAAGACTTCGTCAGCAGATTCTGGGGGAGGCACACAGTGCTCGTTATTCTATTCACCCGAGGTCAACTAAGATGTACCATGACCTCAGGTGTATGTATTGGTGGGATGGCCTGAAGAGGGACGTGGCCGGTTTTGTTGCACAATGTCCTAATTGTCGTGAGTTAGGTTGAGCACGAAGCGTTGGGCTATTACAGGCTATTGATATTCCGATGTGTAAGTTGGAGGTGATCAACATAGACTTTATCACAGGGTTACCTACCACTCAGAGGAAGCATGATTCTATTAGGGTGATTGTCGGCGGTGAAATCAACCCATTTTCTTCGATCGGGGCGACTTTTGGCCGAGATTATGCCCGTATATCGGGAGATTGTGAGATTGCGGAGTTCTATCGATTATTTGAGAGGGGCCCAGTTCACGGCTAACTTCGAGTCTTTCCGGAAGGATTAGGGACACAGTGAGTCTCGGTCTGACGTTTCATCCTCGCACCGACGGGCGAAGCGCCTTATCCGAACACTGAGGATATCTGCGGGCTTGTGTTATCGATTTCGGGTATTTGGGAGGATCATTTACCTCTGGTGGAGTTTGCTTATAACAAGACTACCATTCTAGTATTCGGATGGCGCCATGAGGCTTTATACGGGAGGAAGTGCAGTCACCGATAGGCTGGTTCGAGTGGGAGAAGTGCGATTAGTCGGGCGGACTTGGTTCGTGACGATGGATAAGGTGAAGCTTATCGGGAGCGGTTATTGTCATTCGAGTCGGAAGTCGTATGCAGATCATCGGCGTCGACACTGAGTTTGAGGTAGATGATTGGGTCTTCTGAAAGTGTCACCGTGAAGGCGTGATGAGATTTGGGAAGAAAGGAAACTTCGGCCCAGTACATTGGGCCTTATCTGATTGTCTGTAGGGTAGGCAAGGTTGCCTATGAGTTAGATCTGTCGTCCGATCTGGAGGGAGTACATCCAGTTTTCCATGTGTCCATGTTGCGGAAATGTATTGGGGATCCATCTAGAGTGCACCTGATTCATGATGTCCAGGTGACAGAGGGGTTATCGTAGAGTCCCATAGCGATACTCGATCGTCAGGTTAGGCGACTTCGGACGAAGGATGTGGCTTCCGTCAAAGTCTTATGGCGGAACGAGAACAGGGAGGAGATGACGTGGGAAGCAGAGGATGACATGATGAAGAAGTATCCTCACTTATTTCCTATACCTCCAGGTAACCCACTTTCTTGCTTGTTAGTTTTAATTTGGCAATTTTGCTTGAGTATTGTTGTGGTTTGTGGAGCATCTTTAATTGCAAAAAGAATAGTTGAGAGGGTCTATGTTGGGATTGTGGTTTGAGTAAGCCTAGAAGGAACATTCGGGACGAATGTTTCTAAGGGGGGGAGAATGTTATACCCCGTAGTTCTGGTCATGCGTATGAGAGCGTACGAAAGGAGTAAGACTTAAAATTTTCGAAAGATAAGTTGACGGATTGTTTCGGACGGGTTTTTGGTCAACTTTGAGGCGGGTTATGACCCGGTACCTTGAGAGTTCCTAGGTGTTTCAAAGTCCTAGTGCTTTGTTCGTTGAGTCTAGTTTCCAACGCAACCAACCGTTCATCGATAGGACATCAGAGTAGGAAGTTATGGGGGTTACAAGTTCGTCTGTGATCGGACAGAAATGTGTTTTGAGGCGGGAGCCACGCAGCGGCGCCGGATGCGAGGCTGCCGGATATTGCAGTCGCTGAAGTTGCAGCGCCGCGGCACTGGGAAGCAGGACCGCGGCACCGGAAGTTCTGTGAGGTGGCGGAAGTTTCAGCCATGGCCTGTGGCAGGCAGCGAATTCGCGGAAAAACTGAGGAAAATCAGATTTCTTCTTTTAAAAAGCCATGGGAGGGTGACAAGTGTCCCCCCATCTGATTTTTGCATGTCCTTTATATTGACCAAGTCTTGAAGACTTGGTCATCTTTCAAAGTCTTTCTCTCTCTCTAAAGCTAGAGCTCTCACTTCTCTCTAGAATTCCAAGAGAAATTCAAAGCTTAGGGAAAATCTGAAAAGTTAGGACAAGAAGGAAGCTTGTGGCTAGCTTGTAAGGGTTGTTGTGGTGGTGTTCTTGGAAAAGAGGCTAGCAAAATTGTTGGAATAATTTTGGCTAAAGCTCTAAGGTAACAATTCTTCTCTTGTAGCTAGTTATTGATGTTGCATGTGAAGAAGAAGGAACTTGTAGTAGTAAATAATGCTCTTAGATTCATTGTATGTAAGAAATATGATTTGGATATGATAGAATTGGTTAAAAGGGTTATGTGAGCATGTTGTAGCCTAAAAACTACCTTAAAATTGTTAAGTTAATTGTTGTACCTTATGGGGAAGAATTTTACACACCCAAGTTTAGGTGTGTAATCCCCTTTGAAATGTTTGGATTGTTGGGCCTTAAATGTGACGTTTGGATGTTGAATTCGGCCTTGAAAAAAAGGTGGCAAGTATGTAGAAACAAAGGAAATGCTGCCCAATTTTCCGTAGGAATTAGTAACTTTGAACTTGGAATATTCTACATTGAAATTAGAGGTTAATAAACGTATTATGGTCATTATAGGTTGACATATTACGTGCGGTATTTTGGGCTTAGCAAGTGGATTGACCGAAGAGGTATGTGGAGCTTTCTTATCTCTTGAGCATGAGTAGTTGTACACATGTAGTACGGTGAGCGTACAAGATTTGACATTTTTCACTTGTTTTAAGTATATGATACTTGTTTCGTTTTAAGGTATAAGTCCCTTGGATATAGGGAGATGTGTTTGACTAGTGTATAATGATAATATAACAACTTTATGGGAAGTTGGTTGTATTGGCTTTATGAAAGGTTAATAAGGAAAGGTTTACTCCAAGTAAAACAAGTACGGATAAAGGATTTGGATTTGTGGAAGGCAAATTGTTTTTAAGGCATTAATTGCCTAAGGTTTTAAAAGAGATGAATTCACTTGATTTTAGAAGCATATTGTATTTTTGAAAGGTAAACGTGACTTGTTTTGAAAAGTTGTCGTGACTTGATACTACGGTTATTGGTAACTTGGGAGTTTTACATAAAAATGAGTCATTTTCTAAAAAGGTTTAAGGAACGTGGTACTTGGGTTAAATTCCCGGATTTTCTTTTAAAACGACATGTAGTGCCTTAAGTAACTAAAATGAGAGGATGTACTAGAAATGTTATTAAGGAGTTATGAGATATTCTTAACTTGCTTACGTTTACGTTATGATAAGTCGGTGGCGCTTATGTTATGTACGATAGTCGGTTGTGCTGATTTATGTATTATTATTATTATTATTACTATTTATGCCATGGATTTGCTACCCATGATGCGAGTGCGTGACTTGTACTCATCTGGGCCCACGAGTCGTCGCGGGTGAAATAGTCCACGTGCGGGTGAAATAGTCCGTGCGAGGCGGATGACCTCATGCGGGTGAAATAGTCTCTGCGGGTGAAATAGTCTCATGCGAGGTGATGACCTTATGCGGGTCCACGGGACCCG
Source organism: Przewalskia tangutica (assembly GCA_029844215.1). Taxonomy (NCBI): domain Eukaryota; kingdom Viridiplantae; phylum Streptophyta; class Magnoliopsida; order Solanales; family Solanaceae; genus Przewalskia; species Przewalskia tangutica. Next base: position 19,139,269 of record CM056726.1, on the reverse strand, counting down.
TGCGGATGGCTGATCCGGGAGTAGGATTGCTTAATGATACTACGGGCGGAGATCTGTTTTGATCATGAGCCTCCTATTTTATGCAGTAAAGTTTATACTTGTTACTCTCATTGTTAGTAAGGCACAGTGTACGGTATTTTTGACTCTCTTCCATGACTCAAGTCTATTTTAAACTTATGATATTTTTACAGTATTTTCCAGTTTTACATACTTGGTACATATTCTCTGATGTTGTATCACAAGGGTGCCCGGGGTAAGGCACCAGTCACGGGTCCGTGGTCGGGTCGTGACATTAAAATCACGTTGGACTGGACCATACACGGTGGTAAGAGTATTTCCATATGGTGCAGTTGAAATAAAAGGGAGAGAGGGAGCCTCATTCAAGGTAAACTGACAGAGGTTAAAACCATATTTGATCAATGAAATGGAATATATGAACTTAGTAATCTCTCTCACCCTAGAATGATAAGGAACTTGCGTCCGGCTAAAAGACGTTAAAGACAGCGCTACTTGGGAGGCAACCCAAAGTATTTTGATTTTATTTTATTTTAATGTAGTTAGCTTTTACTAAGAACAGTCTCACGGAGGTAGTGTTTGTGTTGTGTTAACAGGTGCAGGCCAACAAATTTGGAGGCCGAAAAACTGAAACAACACAGGGATTCCAGAAAATCGGGTTAGCGCCGCATTTTCAGAAGCGACGCGCGCCAAAGAGCGGCGGCGAAGTTTAGCGTCGCGGCGCCCGATGTGAGCCGCGGCGCCAAAAGATCAGAAGAAGTCTAGAAGTTAGAGGGCCGCGGCGCCCATTTGCAGGGCCGCGGCGCCACGACGGAAAAATCCAAATTATTTTGGACAAAGCCCTATTCTGGCGGCCCTTTCTCCAAATCAAAAATCCTGAGCCTCTCCCATCTTACGGGATTCAATGCATTATCCACCGCCACCATTTTAAACCAAGCTTGTAAGTGTCCTGTTTTCGTTTATTGTCTTTGAGTCTTGCACACATTGGGGACAATGTGTGATTTAAGTTTGGGGGGTGTCTTATTTGTGTCTTATTATTATAGTATATTTGAGTCTTTTTGATTGTTTTTGTGTATTTTTGAGTCATAATTTTTTTTTTCTCTTTTGAGTCATAATTGTCTGTCAAAGATCATGCATGCTGTAGTTACTAGAAACACCAGTGAAGTAAGGAGGAATAATGTAATGGAATTAGAGCAACTATCTAAACACTTAGGTTATATATGTCAAAAACTCATGAAATCTGTCTATATGGAGTTTTCTACTTGAATTATGCATGATAAATGATTAAAACTTATGTGTTATAATTGCTTGTTAAATGAGGCGAAATAGTTAGGATATGCATGTTAGGAGAGATGACTCAGGCATTTCTTTGTCAGCCAATTCTTACCACTCTTTTCTATCACTGATATTAAAAATATCCCTAGTCAGCCCCGTTGAGCCTAAAAATGAAAAATTTTCTTTGACACCCTATATTTCCAAAATTGTGCCATAAGTAAACATGTGAAATAGTTGGAATAGAATGTGTTAAAAAGGAGACAAAAAGAGCAAACAAGATTGATGCACCCCAATAAAAAAGTTATAAGAAATAGGCAAAAACCTAAGTTTGGGGGTGCTTGTTATTATAATACACTTCACGCTCTCAAAACAAAAGAGGGGAAAAATAGATTTGAAGTGAAGGAAAGAATCAAAAGAAAAGGGAAACATTGAAAAGCTAAAGAGCTTATGGTACACAAAAATGAGCCTAAATGCCTATTTTTACCTGCCCGTGCCTAAGCCTACATTACAACCCTTAAAAGTCCTGAAGATCTCTTAGATGCATATCCATGATTAGTGGAGAATAGCAAGTAAAAATGCCATAGGATTTTTTTGAAATTAACATGCATGATTCAGTATTTTGACTTCCATTAAGTATGATAAAAATGAGTTTGCGAAATATCTAGCTTAATGTGTTTAGAGTGCTAAAATTTCATGCTATATGTTCCTTCATATTATTCTGCTAACCTTCATGTTTTTCTAAGTAACATCAATGCAGCAAAATGATCAATGTCATTGAGTCTTTCTATTTTCTTTTTCATTGAGTCTTTATTTCTTTCTTTTTATTTTTGCTCGAGGGCGAGCAAAGGTTAAGTTTGGGGGTATTTGATCAGTGTATTTTATATACACTTTTTGAGTCGTTTTTAGTGAGTCTTTTGTCCCTTTTTGTACAAATACGTGTCGTCTTAGGATAGATTTTCTTTCTTTTGAGTCAAATTGGTTAAAATGGCTATGTGACGGAAAAGGAGCGAAAAGAGGGCAAAAGTGGAGGTTCCAGAGCCTAAAATACGAGAAAGTGGCGAACAGCAGTATGCAGTTGCGGCGCATGGCCTCCAGCCAGCGAGGCCACGCCCGGCGCCAATAACGAGGCTTGCGAGTTCAGCGCGCGGCTGAACAATGAGTCTGGCACGCGCCTAATCATCAGAAACTCACAGAACTTCCGCGGTGCGATTCGTGGCCGCAAAGCCGACGCGGGAAAAATCAGGTTTTGACGATTTTATGGGTCAGGCCTGAAGGAAAACCTTAAGGGCGGTTTTGAGGCTATAAAAAGAGAACCCTAGGCAGTTTTCAAGAGTTCCCTTTCTTGCACAAACACAAGACTTCTTGGAGTTGAAGATTGGAGACCTTTACTTAGTAATTTTCTTTTCTTTACTTTACTTTACTTTTAGTTTATGTTGGATATTGAATTAGTTCTTGTCATGTCAATGGCTAGGAACTAATTCTATTATAGGGCTTTCCATGTCAATTCACTTGAACCTTATTTTATGAGTTAATGCATGTTATGGTTGTTCTTCTTATTGTTGAGGTTTATTCCAATAATGTTTTGAATGCTTGGTAATTACTTGATCATTAATTATCATTATTTATATGATTTCTAATCAAACTTCGAAAGGAGGAGGTTGTGACTATGCTGTAGTTGGGTAGACATAGGTCGGATTAGGGATGAAAATACCTCAATTACTTGTGTAGCGTTAATATGGGTTTAAATACCTAAATTCACGCAAGGTGCGTGACGATTAACAAGGTTTTTGTTCTTAATCCTCCTATAGAGTCATCCTTATCACCGAAAGGTAGAAAGGAGCGCTACTGGGGTTGAGTGTTTATATAGCCTTAACGGGAGTATAAAACGAATTAGTAAACCTGCTATCTCCAAAAGAAGAAGAACCATAATTCATTGCATTAATAAGTAATATAAGCGGATAGTTGAGGAGACTTGGAAGCCCTATTTCCATCACTACTGAAGTAAACACATAGTTAATTAGTATTTATAATTGTTAGTTATAATCAACAAACTCAAATATCGGTTACCAAATAGATAACAAAGGATAGATAATTGGTACTTGAACACTAATCCTTGAGGACGATATTCGGTTTTACCTAGACTATATTACTTGTCACGATAACGTACACTTGCGTTAAAATATGTGCATTAAATCGCGCATCAATCCGCCACAACTTTAGAGAAGGAAACAAGGTAACACACGTTTTAGCATAAGAAGGAGCAAATGATGCATGCAGTACTGGATCACCAACTGTGTTTGTCTAATCCTCCAGCTTTTGTAATGAAGCAAGTACTAAGTGATATAAAAGAGCATTATACTACTAGGAAGGTCTCTTCTGATGCATGTAGTAATCTAGGGGTTGATTTTTATAACAAAATACAAATATATCGACTTTATGCCTAAACAACAAGTACACATACTGACCCCAAAATCTCATTCCGCTTCTATGATGCTGATAATTTAGACAAAAACAATTGAGAAAATACATATTTCCACTCCTAAATTTATCTCGAAAATTCACATTAATAATTAAATTTTACGGACGTTTATTTACCCTCCTTACTTACAATGAAGTAAATATTACCTCTCTTATGACTTACTCACTTTGTTTATCTTACTTTGCTTATACTTGTTCTTTATCTTGAGCCGAAGGTCTCTCAAAAACAGTCGCTCTACCTACCAAGGTAGAGGTAAGGTTTGCGTACACTTTACCTTCCCCAGACCACACATTGTGGGATTTCACTAGGTAAGTTATTGTTGTTGTATATTTTTTTAAAAGATGAGCCCACTGTTATATTTTGTATAGTCTTCTTTGTAAGAAATAATCTCTTAATTATTTTATTGATAATGAGAGGTATATATACAAATATACAATTCTTAAATATGGTAAATATAGGAAAATAATTCTACCTTTTCCTACTCTAATTCTAATACATTTTTCTAGTACAAGACTAATACCATAATTACAATTATACATAAATTATAATTTGTGGAGTCTAAATTGTACCATGATATACACGTGTATCGGTCTTTTACACCCCCGCAGTCATAGCGGACGGTTGACGGACGCTGAGACTGTCCCTAAAATCTTCAAATAGAACCAAGGGAAGACTCTTGGTAAATATGTCAGCAATTTGGTATCTCAAAGGGACATGGAGAACATGTACTTGTCCACGAGCTACATTTTCTCGAACAAAGTGTATGTCCATCTCGATATGTTTAGTGCGCTGATGTTGGACCGGATTTTCAGACAGATAGACTGCACTCACATTATCAAAATAGAACAAGGTAGTCTTCTGAATAGGAAAATGTAGTTTTAGTAGAAGGTTATGTAGCCAACATGACTCAGACACCACATTGGCTACCCTTCGATACTCAGCCTCCGTATTGGATCGTGATAACGTCGCCTGGCGTTTAGCCGGCCAAGAGACCAAGTTATCCCCACGGAACATATAATAACCAGATGTCAAACGTATGGTATTTGGACAGATACCCCAATCAACATTTGTATATGACACAAGAGTGGAGATGGAGGACGTATATAAATGCAATCCAAAATCAAGTGTTCCCTGTATGTATCGTATAATTCGTTTGAGCACATGCATATGCTTAATACATGGATCATGCATATATAAACACACTTATTGTACTGCATAAGTAATATTTGGTCCCGTGAAAGTCACTACTGAAGAGCCCCGGCAAGACTACGATAATCGGTGGTATCCTCGTACGATGTGCTAGACGTAGCACTCAGCTTCGGTTTTGCATCAACCGGAGTAGAAATAGACTTACAAGATGACATGTCATTTATCTCAATAATCTCTGTCTCATACTTTTTCTGTGATAAAAATATATCACATGACGAGTGACTACTATGCCCAAAAAATAGCTCAAGGGCCCCAAGTCTTTCATAGCAAATTCGGAATTGAGAAGGTGCATGATAGACTTGCGTAGAATATCTGATGAGGCAGTCAATATAATATCATCAACATACAACAGAATGTATGCTATATAGAGGTACCACGCTGATAGATTAATAGTGAATGATCATACATGTTGTGAGAAAACCCAATATTGGACACATAATCTGCAACCCTTTTATACCAGACACGTGGGACCTGCTTAAGCCCATATAAGAACTTCTTCAGCAAACAGACATAATGAGGATAATTGTGGTCCCTAAAACTCAAGGGATGATGCATGTATACTGTCTCCTTAAGATCATCGTGTAAGAAATCATTTTTCACATCCAGTTGGTGGATGGGTCATGCTTTAGAGAGAGTTACACTAAGCAATGTGCAAATAGTAGCCGATTTGACCACCGGGCAATGTCTCTCCACAATTCACGCCAATTTGTTGTGTTTTACTATCACCTACAAGACGGGTCTTATGCCTCTCAAAAGAACCGTCAGAATTTTCTTTATGAGTAAAAATCCACATAGACCGAATAATATTAACACCATGGGGACGCCCCAATTCCCACGTTTTATTTTCAATGAGAGCATTATATTCGGCATCCATGGCCAATTTCCAATTCGGATCATAAAGGGCAGACATTGGATTACGTGATAAAAGAGATTTAATGACATTAGAATGAAGATTAAAATGTTGTTTCAGTTTAAAAATATCACTTTGGCTACGAGTAACGGGCCCTTGACTTGATGTAGAATTGGATGGGATTATTAGGTTGGTATTGGACTAGCGAACAGGCAGTGGGCTTGCTGGCCCAACAATTGGACTAGACACTGGAACTGGAGCAAAGTTGGCGATGGTCGGGATCTTTGGAATAGTACCGATTAGAGGCGGCGAGAGCAGCCGGATCTTATTGAGACTATGTAGGCCAGTAGACACTGGGCCTGCTGGCGGAGTTAACGTTAGATCAGACAATGATGGGCCATCAGGCAGTGGGCCTGCTGGCGGATTTGGTTCCCAAGACATTTTGGATAAATGGTGGATAAGATACGTTAAGATTGCATCATCCAAAAAATTATATGAACTAGACATATAACTATACAAATTAGCAAACGAAAATTGAGACTCGTCAAAAATAGCATGGAGACTAATTATGATTTTGATAGAAGATAATCATAACATTTGTATCCACGATAATTAGATGGATAACTCAAAAATATACAAGCGGTAGAGCGGACTTGAAGTTTGTTAATTGTAGTAGACGAAAACAGTGGATAACATAAACATCTAAACACCCTAAGATGAGAATACGAAGGATCTTCATTGTAAAGAATTTTAAGTGGAGATTGATATGCTAAGCCTTTATGCGGGAGGATGTTAAGTAAGTAGGTAGCCATTTGAAATGTATGATGCCAGAAAGAATGTGGTAATGAAGCATGTGCGAGCAAGGTATGGATAATATCATTTATGGAACGAATTTTTCTCTGGACTTTTTCATTTTGGGAGGACGTATGTGGACAAGAAAACCGAAAATATATTCCATGAGTTTCACAAAATTCTCTAAACGGCCCATTATCATATTCCCTGCCATTAACACATTGAATATTTTTAATTTTCCGTTCGAATTGGGTACAGATGAATGCTTTAAATTTTAAGTTGGTGAAAAACACTTGCGACTTGTTGGATAAAGGAAAGGTCCATAAAAAATTAGAATAATCATCCAAAAAGAAGACATAATAATGATGGCCCAAAGAACTTAAAACTGGAGATGTCCATAAATCACTATGAATAATGTCAAAAGGCATCAAAGTACCAGAAGTAGACGCTACAAAATGTAATCTAACATGTTTTCCTAACGGACAAGAAGGACAAAGTGGAGTATTACGCGTACCCTTACAAGTACTAAAATTATTTTTATGCAAAGAAGAAATAACAGACAACTCCGGATGACCCAAACGTGCATATCACAATGAAGGAGCAAGAGCGGCAAAGGTAGAAGGTGTGGCTTGACTCGTGAAAATGGCGGTGACTGGATAAAGTTCTTCCATACTATTGCATCTCATTAGAGGTATCCCCTTCTTGAAATCCTTCACAGAAAATCCAAAAGGATCAAAATCAATAGAAAAATCCAATTATCCGTGGTGAATTTTCGGACATACACCAAAATTTTAATTAAATTAGGGGCATGAAAAACATTCTTTAAGACTAGTGGTAGATGTGGGGGAGATAAATTTGTATGACCATAACCGCGAATCGGAATTGAGTTGTCATTACCAACAATAATGTCACGATTTTTACTCAAATTGAAATAAGACGAGAGATTACCTTGTGTGGACGTCATATGAGAAGTGACTATGGTGTCCATGTACCAATTCGCATCCGGGAGATTCAATCCAAGTGTGTGCATTGTGTCTTCAATATCTGTGGATGTCAGGACTAGAGCATGGATAATATAATTTGGGGGGCCAACATCGGTGAACAAAAGGTATTAGAATTAGAGTAGAAAAAGTTTGTCCTAAACTTCTGATACCATGTAAGAAATAATCCGTTGATTATTTTCATTGATAATGATAAGTATATATACAAATATATAATTCCTAAATATGGTGAATATAAGAAAATAATTACATTTTCCTACTCTAATTCTAATACATTTTCATAATACAAGACTAATATCATAATTACATTTATACATGAATTACAATTTGTGGAGTCCAAATTGGACGGTCTTTTATTCTTCCCCACAACCGATGGGCTTCCCCTCTCTCTTCGTTCTCACCAGCTCAGACGAGCTCCCTCTCTCTCTTCATTCTCGCTAGCTCCGGCTAGCTCACTCTCTCGCTCTGCTTCCCGGTTCCCTCTCTGTGTTCTTCCTTTATCCATGGACCAAAAGAAAAGGGCAAATTTTGTTTTCCTTTTTTAGATCTGCGATCGAAATTTTTTAGATTTCAGGCGACTGCACCCGTTCTCACCGTTGAAGCATTCGTCGTCGGCCCCGTTGTCGCCAAAACCTTCAAACTCCTCGTCGACAGTGGCGGATCCAGGCGATAAATTTTGGTGGTGCAAACATATGAAATAATAATATTTTGCATAGCAATTTTTTTTTTATGCCTAGAAGGCAAAAAAAATTTAAAAATTTGGTGGTGCAACTGCACCACCATGTATATACATGGATCCGCCAGTGCTCGTCGACAGAAGAAATTGAGAAGTTAAGGATCAGGGTCTTGTTCAAGGGTTAAGGGTTGGTGGTTGAGTATATCTGCTTGTTTTTTAGTCCAGAAAGATTGGAGAATTGGATATTTTTATAGTGAAAAGAAGAAATTTTGCTACATCGGTACTTCGGAGCTCCGTATCTTCAGTTATGGAAAACATAAATCAAAAACGTCATTTGCAATATCATTATCATGATTTTAGGGATTAATTAGAGCATAAAGTATAATTAAGAAAAGGGAAATCGTAAAATAATAAAAAGAAATGAAGAAAACAAAAAAAATAGATAGTTTTATAGGTGATGCTGACGTGGCTTTGACATGATGCTGACGTGTTAATGATGTGACGCGTGTATACTGCACTTCACATTGTGATACTGTTGGGGCGCCGCGGCGCTGGACTGATTCTGCGGGCCCTGTTGTTTCCGCTGATTCTGATGTCCGCGATCCCTACCACGACCACGACCACGACCACGACCTCCTTTGCCGCGACCTTTGCCACCCTTGTCACCGCGTCCCTGCCGCGGTTGAGAGTTTTCTGGAGGCGTTTGATCTTGAGGGCGTGTTTCGACAGCTAACGCCTTATGATTGTGCTCATCCTTCTTAGCACGACGAGTCTCTTCGAGCAACAACTGCGAGAGAGCTTTATTAAACTGGGAAGCGGATCTACCTGTTGAATTATGGCGGCTAACGTATCATATTCACCTTTGGGAAGTCCTGTAATCAATTGCAGCACCAATTTAGTGTCCGAGACAGGCGTGTCGACGTTGGAGAGTTGATCCGCCAGGAGTTTCAACTGTCTGCAGTACTCGTGTTGAAGAGATTTTTAAGGCGTGTATTGTTAAAATGTTCCTCCAAATACACTGCACGAGTTAGAATACTGATTGTTTTCTTGATCAAGAAGAATAGGGATAAAGTTCTTGATGTTTGTAACAGTTAGAGCGGAATGAAAAGAGGATGATGACATGGTGGTGGAATTTGCGGAGGTTGAAGCATCAGAAATATTGGGAGATTCCTCAATAGTCATTTAGAGAAGAGAGGAATTGAGAGAAACCAAGAATTTTAGGTAGGAGATGGGAGGGAGCCGCGGTGAGAAGCCCGAGGGGGGGGGTGGTTCGGCGGCTGCAGAGAAAGAAAAATTCTAGGGTTTTTTTGTGTTAGGCTCTTGATACCATGTAAGATGATATTAATCTCCCTTGAGGAGTCTTCTCATTAATATCAAAGTATATATAGAGTACAATATTCATCTCTTATACAATAGGAATCCTAAGCCTATCCAAAAAGAGGAATCCTAGTTTTACGATAATTATATTTACACAATATATGGAAATTTATGGGTAGGGAATATTGTAATTCTTATATACACGTTTACACGTCTCAATCAAGTATAGGGGGTAAATAAACGCTCGTAAAGTTTAATTGCTAAAGTAAATTTTTGAGACAAGTTTAAAGATGAAAAGATGTATTTTTTCAAAACAATTCAAATATTTTCATGTAATTTTTTGTTTGCATGTAAATTAATCACCCACGTATAGACATGTGTTTCCTAAAAGCTCCATTTAACTGCCTCAACCGATTAAGTTGGTCGACCTTACAAATCTTTAGGTACATGTGTATGGATATAGAGTGTTGTGGTCTCCTATTTTAAGGCCTAATTTCCCGCTACTCCAACTTCTATCTTTGGCCATCCTCCTATATATAGATCATCCTGAAATTCATTTATTAGCGTAGATATATATCTTTTGCAACATATATATTTTACAAAGTACACCTTTAGAATATTATTATCTATTTGCATTATTTTTATGTTATAATCAAAATCTCATCCGTTCTTTAATTTTATGTTTTACAGGATGATGATGGTTACAAGATCTCTTCAACTTTTTATCTTACTTATTTGCTCTTTGACCATTGTCACAACTGAATGTGCAAAAGTAACCCAAAACCCAAATTTATATAATGTCATGAAAACAATAGTTCATAGTGCCGTGTCAAAAGGAGCAGGTTAAGTAATATCTTCACTTATATGTACTAAGTATAAGCTTTGAATGAAAAATTAAGTAATTTAAATTGAAGAGTTTTGCTAATAGTACTTATTTGACAGTGTGCTTGGATGGATCACCTCCAGCATACTATTTTGAACCAGGATTTGGAAAAGGGGTTGGAAATTGGATTGTACAACTTTCTGTAAGTCGTGTATCATACATGTTTAATTCTACTGATCCCTATTTATTTTGAGTAAATGTTTTGTGTGGATTATGTGATCATAAATAGCTGATAAGCTTAAGTGCTTAAAAAGATTTTTAAGTGTTGAAATTAATTTTATAAATAAGTAGTTACGTATTTGGATAAAAATGTTAAAAACTGCTAATAAGTAGTTGATGTGTTTGGTAAGGAAATGCTGATAAGCTGGTCTTTTGTTAGAATGACTAAAATACTTAAAAAATTATAAAAAAATCATGAATTTAAAAGTATCTCGATAAAGAAAAGGAGGTTTTGCGAAAGATATTTTGAGAATTAGAAGAAAAAATTAAAAATAAAGTAATAAATGATTTGTCAAATCAAACGTACTTATAAGCTGAAATATCAAAAGTTGGGGATGACCAGCTTATGGCTTATAAGCACTTCACTTATAAGTACTTTGATATTTATCAAACACATAAATAAGCTAAAAATGCTTATAAGTCAATTTGACCAACTTATAAGCTTATCCAAACATCCTCTACAAATTTTACTACATGAGACGAGCATTTTAAGTGTACGTTTTTTCTCCCGTGTTATTTCAAAAATTTGTTAAATCTTTAAAAATGTTACTTTGTTCATAGGGAGGAGCATGGTGTAAAAACGTCAAAGAATGCCTAGATCGTAAAAATGGCGGTAACGGTTCATCAAAACATATGGGTCCATTTGGATTTCAAGGAATTCACAGCAAGAATGGGACTGCAAATCCAGGTGCTCTCGAAAAACGAAGATAATGAAACATTTCAAGAACCTAGATATAATTACTGTTGCATTGGTGCATTATTGTTCACATATAATATGATTATTTTATGTAAAATGTGCAGACAAAGTCATTATTAATGTTGCGATGGTGCATTTTTGTTCACATATATCATATGATTATTTTATGTAAAATATGCAGATTTTTACAATTGGAACAAAGTCATTGTTGCATATTGCGATGGTGGATCGTTCACGGGAGATGTTGAATACGTTGATCCAGTATATTTTATTTAAAGCTATAATTTTGAAATCCAATTTAAATATTTACTTTTGTTGAAAATCATCTCGACTTTTTAATCCTTCCATACATTTTACTTTGTTTAGGCTACCAATCTTCATTTTAGAGGGGCAAGAATTTTTACGGCAATAATGGAGGAGCTGCTAGCAAAAGGATTAAAGAATGCAAAAAATGTATGTAACTCATAGTTTTCATTATTAACACAATTTTGTGTTAAAAAATCTTTTGTATCTCAACATTTATTTTGCTATTGCAGGCCATTCTAGCTGGTAGTTCTGCTGGAGGATATCCAGCAATATTATATTGTGATCGCTTCCGCAATTTATTGCCAATTACCTCTAGAGTGAAATGTTTGGTTGATTGTGGCTATTTTGTTCATTTGTAAGATTGTTAACGACTTTACATGCATATGACCATTTATTAGAAAATAATGATTTACTAGAACTATCATCTAACTTTAATTTCAATATCTATCTTTCTTATAATAGCAAGAATCATGTGCTCGCAAAACCTTGGAAATCCATATATAAAGGAGTCGCCACTTTACAAGTAAATTCTTGTCCCTACTTATAAGTGACGACAAAGAATTATGTTTCCTAAAACCTCTTTATGTGAGTTGCAGGAATCTGCCAAAACGTTGCCAAAATCATGCACTTCAAAAATGAAACCAGAATTGGTACAAATTGTTCCCTTGATTAATAAGTTATTTTTGTGAGTCTTTTGTAAATAAATTAATGGTCATATAATAAATTTCCAATTTGTTGCAGTGCCTTTTCGCAGAGAACATTCAACAAGATATCAAGACACCGATTTTTATCTTCATGTCAGCATTTGATAATATCGAGGTAGGTAATTGATATGATTAATTGTCATCCTTTTTTGTGATAATTCAATAGTTTTTTTCACAAACAAAGTCTACTTAATTAGATTAACATTAAATTATTTTAATGTCTTCTCATAAATGAACTGTATTTTGCAGACACAATATACTTTAACAGGAAGTAACATATATGGGTGCATCGACAATGGGACATGCACAACAAGTCAAAACAATACCTTGAAAGGTTAGTGCACATCGGCTAAAAAAATAACTTTAGTTCCTCAACATGATTTTAATATATTTCAAAACATAGATTGCAAGAATTAAGGAGAAACAAAACTAGAGGTGACAAACAGTGGCGAATTCATGTATAAAAAATGGGTCTCGTGAATCTATGATCACCCGACTAAACTCGGTATATTATGTGTATAATGCTTAAAATATATCTCATTAACTGGAAAAACTCATGATCAAATGAGACAGATTAGAGCATTGGTTAAGCATAGGGTTTAATTCCTTTAGGTCAAGGGATCAATCCCAACTTTAATGCACTACTTTTGTGACTTTTTTATTTAAGCTTTTAAATGAAATGTACACAACTACAATTATATTTCTAATATATTTGTATTTGTTATATATTTCAGAAATGAGGTCGGATTTCTTAAATGCATTACCCAAAGGAAATAATCCTAAACATAGAGGAGTTTTCATAGATGTTGTCCATCATCACACCAGCATTATAAAGAGGTGGACTCCTGAAACTGGCATTGTGATTCATAACGTGGTAAGATATTATTTATTTACTTATATTTGAAACTGTAATTATAAAATGATGCTTACGGTACTATTTCATCATTTGTTTGTTTGTGCAGTCTGCCCCAAAGGCATTTGCTGATTGGTACTTTGATCGGAATTACACCTATTTAATTGATGAACGTAACTTGCCACTCCCAAATAAGATCCCAAGCGTAACGTATTCATCATAGGCCGCCGGATAAGAAGGATAATGATCTTTTAGACTTGTGTTTATGTATTCCAAGAAAAGATGCTCAAAATTCATGTGTAAACTTTTATTAGTACATCAATTGCTGACAACTTTCTGATGTATATGTAAACTGTTGCCCAGATATATCGAATTCGGTGAAAATGAGGTCCCCTTGACAAAAGTACTAAAAACTTCTTCCCTTCAATATTGTGACTTAAGTTTTACTTATTCATTTATCTAATCTTTACCTATTTACTTACTTCTTTTCTCCCAATTTATATGATGTAGTTTGACTTGACACGAAATTTAATAAAATAAAGGAATATTGTTGGATCCCGAGGTATACTATGAAACAATAAAAACAAACTGAAAAATAAACTAACTCGAATACTAATACAGTTTGCAAATATCAGCAACAATGTTTTCAGTCACAAGTGACAACACTTCGATAAAACAAAAAAATATTTGAAGAGTAAATTGCAGTTGAAATAATAAAGAACACAAATGTTTAATATTTACATAGGTTATATTGATTATTTAACCTATGACGGTCAGTGACAGAAAGTACTGTATATATTTATATACAATTGAATAAATTTCTTCTTTTACAATTTTACAAAATGATACAAAGGGAATTAAAAAGTTGAAGTCGCATATAACTTTTGTCTGAAAATCTACATAAATAGACATGGACAACATCTCATTATAATTGCTTCAATAAAGAACAAATTTAGAATCTAAGCAGCAATTATAATGTTTGACAGAATGTTGTCGACACGCTCAGCCAACACTTGTGATTCAGTTTTCTGAGATGAATTCTCGAGAACTCTCTTGATATTTTTGGAATCTGATTCTGGATATCGATTAACCTTTCTTCCCTCTCTATTTGTAGTAGAGAGTCTTCCTTGAAAAGCTCATCGACTTGTTGTAGAAGTTGAGGGAAAGGTGTGCAGCCGATAAGGCTTGTTGGAGAAGATCATGGAGCAAAATCCTCTAACTTCTTGGACTTGTTCCCCAAGATTAGCAACAGTTTTGACTTGTTCTTCCCATATTTTTCATCATCTCCTAATCACCTTGTCAAGTCACTTTTCCATCATGGTAAAATTTCCACAAGATTTTCCTTCAGTTTGTGAAGTAAGGCAAAACTGTTAATCATAGAAATGTTGGTCTGAATATTGTGAAATTTGTTCCAACATTTATTAACTTTAACTTAGTACTAAAAATGATATGTTGGGAAAAATGTCACAACACCAAACCCAACAGTAACATTCTCTCTCTTTTTGCCTTTCTTCACAAAACCTATTCTACTTTGTGCAAGTGACTTACCATAATGTCATAGATGTTGGGGACTTAGGACAATGTCATAGATGTTGTCCCAACATCTATGATTACAATAATACTCCCCCTTAACCTTTAATGGCATACAAACAATCATATGTATACCAGTGCATACCACTATATAGGTTTAAAAACAATGTTAGCACAAACATAGATTTACATACATCATATGGGATTAGAGGAAATAAACTAGCATATTAACACATCATCCAAAAATGTAGTCAGAATCATTGTCAGTTACATCACCAAATATCCAAAAAAAAAAAACAATTCAAATTCATTAACAATTAGCCATTCTTCAGTAGTAGTTCCTCCATTGCATAGTATGCAGCAGTCGTAGCTTCCAGCCGCTTTCTATACGCATAATTTCACTGCTCCTCGCGTATGCAGCGGCTTGACCTTTTACATTGCGGCGGTTTACTCTAAGCCTCAATCTTGTCAGTAAGACTCTTCTACCAACAACCTCTTCTCTTTGTACAACAACATCCACTGCTTCGTCAGCAGTAGTAACATTAGCATCAGTAGTAGAACTCTCAACTCTTTCCTCCCCCTGCACAGTAGAATTATTTCCCCTTTTTGGGAAGAAAGCAACATCAAAAAACGGTCTCTTGCTTGGATTAAAACATCTTTTGCAGCATCAACCTCTGAGTTTTGGTGGTTGAGCTCTCTAATTTGTCCAACTAGTCATTCAGTAGACAGAGGTGACTGTCTTGTACCAGTGTTGCCTTGAAAATTTGGGACATTTCTGGAAACATTCTTAATGTTAGTTTCCTTTTTCCAAGGAAGATCAATTACTCTCTCTTTGCTTTTTAAGATTGTTTTATTCACTGCATATACCTCTGGTGCTTTTCCTAAAATCCTCACCTTGAGGCTCAAAGCCTTGGGTAACTAGAACTTGATAGATCAATGAGGGATAGGGAAGTATCAAGGTTGACTTTTTTGGTCAAATTGGCTACTTGATAGAATATCATTCTCCCTAAGTCAACTCTCAATCTTTTTCCAATTTTGTATAGCACGGATTGTCGCGCCCGTTTTTTACCGTTGGGTCGAAACGAAAATGCAATGTATTGCTTTGCGCGCGATTCCATGGATTGATGCAAAATGCTAATGTTAGGATTCGCCACCTAATTATTTAAGTGAATTAGGACACTTGAATTTTTGCAGTAAAATACTGCAAAATGATCTCCATATAATGAATGGTCTGCGAAATTAATGAGATTCTGGATCAGGGTTATTTATTATCCTAAAGGGAGGGGTTAGACATCATTTAAGATCCGCTAATTTGTGGTTATCTGATCAAACCTAGGTTAATTATTTTACTAAAGAAAAATGCATTTTTAGATACAAAATAAATTAACAAATATTGTAAGTAATTAATTAAAAGATGCAATGTCTAGAATAAATAAACTAGAGACGTTTTGAAACATGCATAACGAGCCTAAGAAATAAACTAGCGGGTTTTGATTTTAATCTATCTTTTTAATTATTTTTCTAAGTCTACATATTCTAAACAGTTCAATAATTATAATTACAATAAAATACAATACAAAATAAAATAAGATTGAAATTAAATACAACAACAAAAATAAAACTCCGAAGGGTATCTTGTCTTCTCTAGCCTTTATAGACATTCTTCACAAGTTGTCAAGAACAAACGGTTAGAAACAGTAAAATATATATAAAAACTTCAGATCCGCGCAAAATAATAATAGTTTTGATTTTATTTTTCGTCCTTTCAACTGTGGAAGCCTCCAAAATCGACGAATATTTTTTCATCGGTCAAATGTAGTATCAATGTTCAAATCAGTAAAATAAATAACAAAACGAACCAAAAACCCCCCTGATTTCACGTCGGCAATTCGACTTGGCCGAATTCTGACAGGCAGGGTTACGGAAAACCCGAGAAAACAGTAACGAAACAATGCCAAGAAAAAATAAAATTTTAGCCCAAGTATCAATAAACGATCCAACCCGAATTATGAAAAAACAACCCGAGAAACATTTCCCAAGGATAGTATTTTTCAGTCCAAGTATAAAAATAACAAACAATCATAATTAGAACTTGGCCCTGGATTGACCCGACCCGGATCTGAGATGAAACAGTGATGAATAGTAACCAAAAATAACATTTTTCAGTCTAAGTATTAAATATACAACAACAACAATCAGAACTTGGTCCGGATTCGACCCGAATACACCAACACAATGCTGAAAATATTGGGTATTCTCAACCCAAGTCTCAAAATAAAACAACAATCCGCGGTTTAAAATCCAACCCGAATTTTGACCCGAAATTCCCACACTAAAATAAAGAACAAAGGAATATAGCAATCACCCACCAAGGCTCCAAAATCGGAACCCCTTTTGAAATGAAGAACAAGGAATGAAATATGCTACGTCTTGAAACCCAAAATTCGAACCTCTTTTTGATTTTCGGACCAAAGAAAACTTTTTCTTTCAACTTTTTTCGGACCCCCCTCCACGATGAACAAGGGGGTATTTTATAGATGAAAGAATAAAGTTTTAATTTTAAAATTAAAAGGGGGAAAATGACGGTTTTGGAAGCGGGTTTGAGGGGTATGTGCGGCGGGTTTTAGGGGATAAGGGAATGGGGCGAAGTGATAGGAGTGGTGTAGGGGTGTCAGGGAGTGGGTGAAGGGCGTGGGTCGATGTGATGGGAGAGTTGACATAAAGGGGATGAGGAAGAGTCATTGAAGGGACGGGGAAGATTGGGATTTTTTGTTTTATTTTTTAGGTCTAGGTTTGGGAATTAAAGGGGAGGGGTATTGGGCTGGCACGGGGTGTGGGCTAATGGGAGTTGCCCGGCTGGGCCATGGGTTGGGCCTGGCTGGTCTAATTTTTTTGTAGAAAAAATGGGGGGATAATTTTTTGGACTTTTATTTTATTGTGTTGGGTAGAAATGTTTTGGGTTGTGATTTAAAAATGTGAAGAGGGGTTTATTATTTAAAACAAAATTATTTAAAGTGATGCAAATTATTAAAATAATAATAAAATCCGGTGCTCAAGCGTGATGCAAATGACGCCGGTACTCAGGCGTGATGCAGATGACGCCGGTGCTCAGGCGTGATGCAGATGACACCAGTGCTCAGGTGTGATAGCGATGACACCGGTGCTCAGGCGGGATGGTGATGACGCCGGTACTCATGCGTGATGACGATGATGCCGGTGCTCAGGCATGATGGTGATGATGCCGATGCTCAGGCATGATGCAGATGACGCTGGTGCTCAAGTGTGATGCAGATGTCATCGATGCTCAGGAGTGATGCAAATGATGTCAG
This sequence comes from Przewalskia tangutica, assembly GCA_029844215.1. Classification (NCBI taxonomy): domain Eukaryota; kingdom Viridiplantae; phylum Streptophyta; class Magnoliopsida; order Solanales; family Solanaceae; genus Przewalskia; species Przewalskia tangutica. The sequence continues at coordinate 19,121,134 of CM056726.1, read as the reverse complement.
TGCTCAAGCGTGACTGAATTTAAAATACCTGCATTAGAAGGTGCGCGCCTGACTGAAATTAAAATATAAAGTCGCAGATGATTTTTTTTGAAAAATCTACAAAAATAGATATAGACAACATCTCATTATAATTGCTTTAATAAATAATAAATCTAGAATCTAAGCAGCAATTATAATATTGGACAAAATGTTGTCGACACGCTCAGGCAACACTTGTGATCCAGTTTTCTGAGATGAATTCTCGAGAGCTCTCTTGATATTTTTGCAATCTGATTCTGGATATCGATTCACTCTTCTTCTCTCTCTATTTATAGTAGAGAGTCTTCCTTGAAAAGTTCATCGACTTGTTGTAGATGTTGAGGGAAAGGTGTGCAGCCGATAAGGTTTTTTGGAGACGATCATGGAGCAAAATTCTCTAAGTTCTGAACTTGTTCCCCATGATTAGCAACAACTTTGACTTGTTCTTCCCACATTTTTCATCATATTCTAATCACTTTGCCAAGTTACTTTCCATCGTGGTAAATTTTCCACGAGATTTCTTTCAGTTTGTGAAATAAGACAAAACTGTTAATCACAGAAAAATGTTGGTCTGAATGTTGTGACATTTGTTCCAACATTTCTTAACTTTAACTTAGTACTAAAAATGATATGTTGGGCAAAATATCACAACACCAATGTCACGACCCGACGGGCCGCGACTAAATGCCCTAATGACGCCATTATACTAACCTGTCACACATAATCCTGCTAACACTAAGTAAAGTATGAAATCCGGCAGCATAACACTGCAATCATAACATATATCTGAATAGGCAAGCCGGCAAGGCTGCCTTTACACATGAATAAATCTGCCTTCTGAGGAGTCACATCTAAGCAAATATAACAAAGGACACAAGCCGACAAGGCTGCCACTACGTAAGGGAACGTCTCAAAACGAAATACAAAAGTACAGTTGAACAAAACATATCTACAATCCTCATAACTAACCCGCACATATACAACCCACAACTGTACCTCTATGAGAAGGATAACGACATATGACGAAACATGGCCCCATCGTGCCCCTAAATATACATAAGTCAGAATAAAGTTTTGTACCAAAATGACAAGCTCTGAATCAAATGAGCTTCCAAACAGCAGAGCAGGAACCTAAACTGGAGGATCATCAAACTAGGCACCTGTACCTGCGAGCATGAACGCAGCCCCCCGAGGAAAGGGGGGTCAGTACGAAATAATGTATTGAGTATGTAAAACATGAAGTACTGTAAGAAAGATCATAACTGGCCAAAGGATATCATGAGACAAAGATAATAATCAAATTACCATTTCAACTGTGTCATATACGAATGAGAGTCAGTTGTGCCTTATGAAGTGAGAGTCATGTATGTCCATATAAAAATCATCATATATACATAAACTGCCCGGCCCTCTGGGACGCGGTAAAGTCGTGTAAGGTATATTTCCCGGCCCATCCTGGCATGCGGTAAAGTCATAGAAGGTATACTGCTCGGCCCATTCTGGGACGCGGTAAAGTCATATAAGGTATACTTCCCGGCCCATTCTGGGACGCGGTAAAGTCATATAAGGTATATTGTCCGGCTCATTCTGGGACGCCGTAAAGTCATATAAGGTATACTGCCCGGCCCATTCTGGGACGCGGTAAAGTCATATAAGGTATACTGCCCGGCCCATTTTGGGACGTGATCGGTGTATTTTATATACACCTTTTGAGTCAGTCTAGTTAGTCTTTTGTCCCATTTTGTACATACAAAGTGTCGTATTAGGATAGATTTTCTTTCTTTTGAGTCAAAGTGGCTAAAGTGGCCAAATGGCGGAAAAGAGGCGAAAAGAGGAAAAAGAGGAAGTCTTAGAGTGAAAGCGGAGAAAGTGGCAAGCGAGGTGAAATCGGACTGCGCGGCCTCCTGCGATCGAAGCGGGCGCGGCGCTATTATTCAGAAGTTGCGAAGATTGTGCGGCTCTCGAAGACGAGCGAGCGCGGCGCTAAACATCAGAAGCCACGGGAGTTGCGCCATGGCTCACCGAACAGCGAATATCGGGGCGCGGCGCCAAAACACCCGTATTGCAGAACTTTAGCGCGCGCCAGCGACATGGCGCCAGCGGAAAAATTAGGTCTTTGACGGATTTTTGGGCGGGCACTGGAAGGAAAAAGGAGACGTTTTAAACCTATAAAAGGAGAACCCTGGCGGTTTTCAAGGGTTCCTTTCTTGCACAACTCAAGATTCTTGACTTGGAGATTGGACACCATTAGCTTAGTAATTTCTTTTCACTTTCCTTTATTTATTTAAGATTTTGCATGATGAACTTTGAATTAGTTCTTGTCATATTCATGGCTAGGAACTAATTCTCTTATATGTCTTTCTATGTTGAATTTCTAGAACCTTATGTTATAACTTAATGCATGCTTATGGTTATTATTCTTATTGAGAGATCTATCCAATAATTGAGTTGAATTCTTGGTAGCTAATTGACAACTAGCTATCACTATATGATTTCTAATCAGTTACGAAAAGGAGGATTGTGAATATCTTGTAAGTTGGGTAGACGGTCTCGAGTTGGGGATGAAAATACCTCAATTAGATTTGTAAGCGTTGATGAGAGGCTTAACAACCTAATTTTGCGCATTGTGCGTGACGGTCAACTAGGTTTTGTGCTTAATCCTCCTATAGAGTTACCACTTATCGTGAAAGTTAGGTAAGGAACAATCGGGGTTGAGTGTTTATATAACCCTAACGGGAGTATAAAGCGATTTCGTAAACTGCTTTCTCCAAAGAAGAACACCATAAGTAATGCATTAACAAGTAATATAAGCGGATAGTAAGGATGCATAGAAGCCTATTCTCATCACCTCAAGTAAATCTTTATATTTAAATAGCTTTTATAATTCTTAGTCATAAACAACCAATCAAATATTAATTCACCAAATAGATACTAGAAAATAGATAACTGATACTTGGACCCTAATCCTAGAGGACGATATTCGGTCTTATCTAAGACTATACTACTTGATACGATAACGTGCACTTGCGTTTAAAAAGTGTGTGCATCTAATCGCGCATCAAGTTTTTGGCGCCGCTGCCGGGGATTAGGCAATAGTTCAATATCAAATTATCTATTTTTAATTTCTAATTTGGATTTAATTTTTTTTATTTTTATTTTAGTTTCTACGAAAATCGAGTCCGTGATTCTTTGTTTGTTTTGATCTTTCTCGGGATATCGGTTTATGCGAAGGAGAAGAGTGACACTCTTGTTCCGCTTCAATCGGAAATTGAGAAAGCACGCAAGCGAGCGAAAGAATCGGAATTGCAACGTTGATAGAAATGGGCGGTGCTCCCAACAATAACGAGGATGAGAGAAGGGTTAGGTGAAAATCAACAACCCGGAGATCCTCGGCAAGTGCGATAGATATGGAGGATAGGGTTGAATCCGGCCGAGAAAGAAATGCAGGAGATTATGTGCTACGAGTGAATGGAGCACAGACTTGCATTAGGCTCCCTCTGATAGGAGCCAACAATTTCGAGATAAAACCGATTACGAGCATGGTGCGGCCTGATGCGATTCGGAGGATCGTCGGAGGATCCACGTATACGCATAGCAAATTTCTTGGAGCTATGTGCCCTTTCGAATATAACGGCGTTCGATGATCTGCGTCAGTTGAGGCTCTTTCCTTCTCACTCGAGGATAGAGCAAAAGTATGGTTGAATTCCTGCGGTGATTCGATATTTACATGGCAGTGGCACGAAATTCCTAGCCAAGTTCTTTCCACCTGTAAGCGGCAAAATTAAGAGGGAGTTGAACAACTTCATCGGTGATGGAAGTCCTTATATGAAGCATGGGAGAGATTCGAGGATCTACAGAGGAAGTGTCCACACCATTGCGTTGGTGTGGAACTTGGTTCATATTTTCTACAGGTGAAGCGATCTGACGGAACCATCATAGATGCGGCGCGGTGGGGCATTCGTAGGAAAGCGACCCACGGCGCCACGAGTTATTAGAAGATATGGCCACTAACAACCCGTATCACGAAGAGAGGGCAACGGTGGGAGAAGAAGCGTGAGGGTCCGTGAAGTAGATGCTATTCTTTGCTTTGAGCGCCTGAAGTGGCTCTTAGCGAAACAATTGCAGCAACATCTTGTGTCGATGAATCTTTGTACAAGCTGAAAAAGCGTGAGATATGTGGCGGCCCACATACATTTGATAGGTGTCCTTGGCGGATCCCAACAACATCGATGGAGCGGCGAGTGTCAGCGATGGTAACTACGGACAGCGAACAACCCTACTCAAACACTTATAATCCGGTGGAGAATCACCCAAACTTCTCATGGAAAGGAGATCGGGGCAGCAAAATCGATGCAGGGCGGAGAACCAATATCGAGGCGGAGAATCGGTATAGGGGCGATGCAGAACGTGATGCAGAATCAACGGCCTTCACTCAAGCCCGGCCTCAGCGGCTCAATGCACGGTCGTGAAAAACGGATGAGCTTAGCGGCCATGGCGGCGCACGCAGCGCCCGACGCGATTTATAACAGAATCTAGATCCTCGTTGAAACTTGGAAACACAGGTAGGGACGGTAAGCGGGTAAACATCGAGCCACGGGGGACATTGCCAAGCAATGCGAGGTAAATCAGAGAAGCAATGTAAGGCGATGCGGTTGAGAATTGGAAAACAATTGGAGCAACAGCCGCCTCAGCCCATAGTTGAGAGAGCGAGTTAGAAAAGATAAGGTGGTGAACCTAGCCGATGATAGAAAACTCGGAGAAGGAGTATCTGAAAAGATTCCTTTCCCAGAGATTACCAAGCAAGGCGGTCGATAAACAATTTTCAAAATTATTGGAGGTATTCAGGAAGTTGCACGTCAACATCTAGTTTATAGAGGCTTTGGAGCGGATGCCGTCTTACTTGAGTTCATGAAAGAAATCTTGGGGAAAAAGAGAAGCGGCCGAATATGAGATAGTAGCACTAACGAGAAGAGTGTAGTGCTATCTTACAAAAGAAATTGCCACCAAAGCTAAAGGACCTGGAAGCTTTACACTACCATGCACGATGGGCGAGTGACTTACCAGAGCCTTGTGTGATCTAGAGGCGAGTATAAATTTGATGCCCTGTCGGTTTTCAAAAGATTGGAGTTAGGAGAAGCGAGCCAGCGTGAGTCTGACTAGCCGGCGGGGCGGTGGTTCATCCTGAGGAAGATCGAGGATGTGATTGTGAAAGGTAGGAAAATTTTTCTTTCCTGCAGATTTCCTCATTACGGATATGGAAGAAGATGCAATCCCGATCATATTGGGAGGCCATTTCTAGCAGCGAGCGAGCCTTGATTGGCGTTGAAAGAGGAGAGCTAACGCTAAGAGTGGAGAGCGAAGAGATGGTGTTTAAAGTCTTTAAACACGTCGTTGAGCGAAGCGTAAGTGGGTGTTTTGCAATCAACACCACGAGCCCCATGCGAGCCATTGCAATGCAACCAAAGAGTGATGAGCCCGAAAGCAAGCATGGTTTCTTTGAGATGACACTAAATGAGGTAATTGTTAGGAACTCCCTACTAGATAATGCTAAAAAGAAAAGGAGAAAAAGGAAACGCCAAATGTGGCGGAAATGGATTAGTTGGGGACTTAATCCACCCGGGGCTAGTAAGTCTAAGGAACTTGCGTCCGGTAAAAAGCGTTAAAACGCTTGTTGGGAGCAACCCAATGTTTTCAATTATGTTAGTTGAATTTACGTCGTTATTTTATTTTAGTTTGTCTAAGAAACGATCTCACGGTATTGGATCTTGTTGTTGTGTGATTGTAGTACAAGAAATTAAGCAGGGGCGAAATAAATCAAGAAAAGCAAGGATTTCGAAGCGGGTAAGCGTGGCGCCAGGAAGCGAGGCGCGGCGCAAAAGATCTGAGCAGCTCGGAAGTTTAAAGCGCGGCGCCGAAGCGGCGCGGTAGAATTCGAGAAAGTTGGCGGGATTTAGCGCGCGGCTGGGAAGCGAACGGCGCGAAAATCGAAGGCCTTGAGATGTTTGCGCGGCTAGCGAGAACGTGGCGCGGCGGGAATCGAGAAATTTAAAAAATCCCCAATTCCAACTTCAAAACCCTAACCTTCCTCTCCAAAACCCACGAAATTCGGAAATTTGCCCACAAAACCTCCACAAATCCAACCCAACCACAACCTAAACTCTTAAATTCCCAAAACCCTCAACTATCTCAAACAACAAAGCCCCATTCCATAGCCTCAACCCACGATTGAAACAAGAACAAGCAGTCTTCTCGTGAAAGGTAATCCCTATCTTTGTTCTTGAATCCTTTCTGAAGTCATAGGAGGTAGTAGTTGGGAAGAGTATTGTAGTTGGAGTAGTTTGGAGTCTTGAAAAGTTGGTTGTGAAGTTGGAGAAAAGTAGAAAAAGAGGTTGTGGGCATTGTTGAAGTTTGGGGTGTTGTCATTGCTAGTTGTTGAGTGTATAGGAGACATTGTGCCACAAAATTAGAAAATGCTGATTTTGTTTATAAATGGCCACGAGAAGAGAAGAGGATCCACATCCACCCCAACCCACAATCGATGAAAATAGATTTGTGAGTTACAGGCCTACCAAAGATACAAAAGACTTGATCTTAGACGTAATTCCGAGAAGGGAATGGATTACAAAGGGGATCTATGGGGAGGAAGAGCGTTTATGAGCCCATCCAGGGCTATGATGAAACTAAGGGTGGAAGAGATTTGTCAATCCGGAGAAGATAAAACCAGTGAATACAACAATGGTGCGGGAATTTTATGCAAACTTTCCGGAGAGGACAGAAAGGGGGTGCTTTGTAAGGGGACAGTATATGCCTGTAACAGCAAACGCGATAAATGCAGATCTCAAGACAGTTGATGTTGAAGAAGGAAGTGATTGGAATCACTTTAGAACATGGTCTAGAAGCACCAACCACATCGACTGGAATGCCGTTGCAAACACAGTAAGCTACCCAGGGGCTGCTTTTGAGATAGGAAGAAATGGGTCCAGCGGCGGTGCCCGATTCAACAAAGCGACCAAGGCTTGGTGTATTTTGTCGATGCGCGTGATTCCATCCACGCACTTCACGAGTGCGGAAGGCGAGATTAAGTTGATTTATGGAATTATGAAGTGCAAATTGATGTTGGGAAAGAAATAGTGCGAGCATTGAAGAAATCAGCGGGATGGTGACAGTGGGTTGGGACATGGCTCACTTATCACAAATTTGTGCGGCATAAATGCGGTCCCAATCCTACCAGCGACACTCATGAGAGAAACCAGCGCGGTGTCCTATGGGATAGTGCACTCTTTTCAGACTGACCCCCGGCGGACGGACGGAAGCGCGTGGCGGCAGCGAAGCGCCGTGGATGAAGATGAGCACGAAATAGGGGCTCGATATGGCGAGACCTAGCCGGCCAACCACAAGCGAGAACCTTGAGCCCACAATAGGGCAATTGTACCAACACGAAGGAGATGATGCAGACGCGCAAGCGATAGTACAAGGGCAAAGAAAGCAAGGCAACAAATCGGCAGTGAGTGCCTTGTTCAACCAATAGTCGATCATTATCCACCGCCACCACCACCATTTTAGCCAAAGTTTGTAAGTGTCGTTTTCTTTTCTTTGTCTTTGAGTCTACACATTGGGGGCAATGTGTGATTTAAGTTTGAGGTGTGTTTTTGTGTTTTAGTTTTATTTGTGTGTCATGTTATGTTTTATTTAAGTCTTTTTATTTGTTTCATGTTTATTTTGAGTCACCAAAATTTTTCTTTTTGAGTCATAATTGCCTGTCAAAGATCATGTATCTTTGTAGTTGCTAGAAACACCTAGTGAAGTAAGGTGGAATAATGTAAAGGAATGGAAGCGACTATCTAAACACTTAGGTTAGAGATGCCAAAAACTCACAGAATCTGTATTTGGAGTCTCTTGCTTGAGTTATGTATGCTAAATGATAAATGCTTGTGTGTTATGGTGCTTGCTATTTGAGGCGAAATAGTTAGGATATGCGTATGTTAGGAGATGACTCAGCATTTCTTTGATAGCCAATTCTTACCATTCTTTTCTATCCGTACTTTAAAAATATCCCTAGTCGGCCCATTGAGCCTAAATTTGAAACTTCTTCTTTGACACCCCATATTCCCACAAAATTGTGCCATAAGTGAAAATATGAAATAGTGGAGTACATTGTGTTAAAAGAAGAAACAAAAAGAGTGAACAAGTTTGATGCACCCTAATGGAAAAGTAATAAGAAAGAGGCAAAAGCCTAAGTTTGGGGTGCCTATTTGTATAATACACTTCACTCTCCCAAAACAAAGAGGGAAGGATAGAATTGAAGTGAAGTAAAGAATCAAAAGAAAAAGGGAAAAATTGAAAAGCCAAAGAGCTTAGTGCAGAAAAATGAGCCTAAATGCCTATCTTTACCAACCCTACCTAAGCTACATTCTGACCCCAAAGTCTGAAGATCTCTTTTATGTATATCGAATTAGTGGAGAATAGCAAGTAAGCATGCCATAGGAATTTTTGAATTTATATGCATACTTGAGTCTGTGACTTCCATTTAAGCATGATAAGTATGAGTTTGCGAAATATCTAGCTCAATGTGTGGAAATTCCATGCTATATGTTCTGCGTATTATTACGCTAACCTTCATGTTTTCTAGTTAACATTAAATGCGGCAAAAGTGATCAATGGCGAAGTGCATTTATTTTCTTTGTTGATTTTCTTATTTATTAGTCTGTCATTTTACTTCTTTCTTTTTATCTTTGCTCGAGGCGAGCAAAGGTTAAGTTTGAGGGTATTTGATCGGTGTATTTTATATACATTTTTAGTCGATCTAGTTAGTCTTTTGTCCCATTTTGTACATACAAAGTGTCGTATTAGGATAGATTTTCTTTCTTTTGAGTCAAAGTGGCTAAAGTGGCCAAATGGCGGAAAAGGAGCGAAAAGAGGGAAAAAGAGAGTCTTAGAGTGAAAGCGGAGAAAGTGGCAAGCAGGTGAAATCGGACTGCGCGTGGCCTCCTGCGATCGAAGCGGGCGGCGCTATTGTCAGAAGTTGCGAAGATTAGCGCGGCTCGAAGACAGCAGGCGCGGCGCTAAACATCAGAAGCCACGGGAGTTGCAGCGCATGGCTACCGAACAGCGAATATCGGGCGCGGCGCCAAAACACCAGTATTGCAGAACTTTAGCGCGGCTGTGGCAGGCATGCGCGCGCGGAAAAATTAGGTCTTTTGACGGATTTTTGGGCGAACGGAAGGAAAAGAAGGAGACGTTTTAAACCTATAAAAGGAGAACCCTAGGCAGTTTTCAAGGGTTCCCTTTCTTGCACAACTCAAGATTCTTGACTTGGAGATTGGACACCATTAGCTTAGTAATTTCTTTTCCCTTTCCTTTATTTATTTCAGTTTTGCATGATGAACTTTGAATTAGTTCTTGTCATATTCATGGCTAGGAACTAATTCTCTTATAAGCTTTCTATGTTGAATTTCTTGAACCTTATGTTATAACTTAATGCATGCTTATGGTTATTATTCTTATTGAGAGATCTATCCAATAATTGAGTTGAATTCTTGGTAGCTAATTGACAACTAGTTATCACTATATGATTTCTAATCAGATTCTGAAAAGGAGGGATTGTGAATATGCTGTAAGTTGGGTAGACGGTCTCGAGTTGGGGATGAAAATACCTCAATTAGATTTGTAGCGTTGATGAGAGGCTTAACAACCCTAATTTTGCGCATTGTGCGTGACGGTCAACTAGGTTTTGTGCTTAATCCTCCTATAGAGTTACCACTTATCGTGAAAGTTAGGTAAGGAACAATCTGGGTTGAGTGTTTATATAACCCTAACGGGAGTATAAAGCGATTTAAATAAACCTGCTTTCTCCAAAAGAAGAACACCATAAGTAATGCATTAACAAGTAATATAAGCGGATAGTAAGGATGCATAGAAGCCCTATTCTCATCACCTCTGAAGTAAATCTTTATATTTAAATAGCTTTTATAATTCTTAGTCATAAACAACCAATCAAATATTAATTCACCAAATAGATACTAGAAAATAGATAACTGATACTTGGACCCTAATCCTAGAGGACGATATTCGGTCTTATCTAAGACTATACTACTTGATACGATAACGTGCACTTGCGTTTAAAAAGTGTGTGCATCTAATCGCGCATCAGGACGCGGTAAAGTCATATAAGGTATACTGCCTGGCCCATTCTAGGACGCAGTGAAATGATATAATCACATTAGCACAAATAGAATATCATGAGTAGCTTTATACATCTCGAATCATCACTTGTCTCTCAACGGAATAGATAAAAGGTACTATCATGCCATGTATCATTTTAAAACATCCTTTGGGAACTCAAGGCATTTATCATATCGTGAATCATTTTAAAACATCATTTGGAAACTCAATAAAATCATTAAATGAACTTTTTACCAGAAATTCAAAGGCACTTCTCATGACACATATCTTTAGGAATTAAACTGTGTAGAAATCATGTACGTCTGTCGTACGTTCATTGCCAAAAGAAACAAGGAAGAGTTTCACATACCTTTTAGTCGAACTAGCCAACTCACTATTAGAATACGTCTCATCTAGTACTTCAACCTATAATAATGGTAACATATCCATTAACCTTATGATTTCCAACATTCATAATAATTGAATGATAACTCGTTTTCTTTTCTATAAAAATTTGGGCAGCACTTCCCCTATTTATGTGCGCATCCACAACTTACAAATAAAGTCAGCAACACCAATAACAAGTCATAACTTAAGAATATAACCCAAACACTCCATATACTTGGTATACACCTTCCCTATACATTCTTTCTTTTTATATTTATGGAGTACAACCAAAATAGCAACCAAGGTGGTTAATACACCTATTTATCATGTTCATCCAACCCTTAATTCATATTAAAATAATCCATTAAAACAACCCACACTTCAATCAACAACGAGAGGGAAATGTGAAACTTTTCTACACCTTTTCATACTTTTATTCCTTTAGGACATACGCTAGCAATTACCACATTGTTCATGCATCTTCTTAATGAAATTTCCAGCATTTTAACTTAACAAAATCATCCTCTAAAACCATAAATTTTCCAACTAAAACAACCCTTAACTACAACACGACAATGTCCAACAATCTTAGATGTTATGGTCTAAGAACACACTACCTTAGCTCTTCTTTCCACTCCTTAACATCCAATTCATATTTCAACACTTTCATAATCAATTACAACTTTCAATATCAAGATTTCCTTTAATATCAACATGCAATTAGTGACAACGATAACAACAACAACAATTAAATCCAATGTACTAAAATCAGTCCCAAATTCGGCCAAATCACCCATATAGTCACATACATTGCCTTAATTCCAAGTTTTCTCTTAACACAATTTCATTCCTTAATTCACAACATCATGCAACTTTATTTAAACTATAAAAAGAAGAATTTTTACCTTAAATTTAAGCCCAAACAGTCCCAAAAATCTGCCCAGCAGTCCGCGACTTCCCCGCCTCATTCTCGCCATTGTTATCATTTTCTTCAACTCTAAATGACATGCATGTGCTCTATAAGTTTAATCCACCTTTCTTACATGTTTTTCTTCCAAAAACTCATCTCAAAACTCGAAATTTCTGGGCTAACATTCACGTTCCAGCAGTGGCGTTTTTGCCACTGTTTTGGGGTGATTCTTTATCTTGTAATTGTGGAAGAACTTAGGCTAGAAAGGAGGAACAAAAACTTAATTTTTTGGGCTATGGGGAAGGGAGATTTTGGCCAAGTGAGGGAGACAATGGAGAAGATGAATTTGAAAATGAAGTCTTGAAACTAGGAGAAGGTGGAAGGTTTCAAGACTTAAGGGCAACGACCTAAAAATTAAGTTACACTTTGGTCCCTACTTGTATAATTAAATCAACCCCTCTATTAATAAAAATAAATCTTAAACCCCACTTCTTTTAAGTTTCGAAAATTTCGTAAAGCCTCGTATTCTTAATGTCATAATTCTTATAACACGACACTAATCCGTAACGGGAAATATGCAACTTATTATTACTAACTTCCAACGTCCCACACGTTGTAACCAACACTTCTCCGGAATCACAACCTTTTGTATACTAATTTCCGGATTAGCATATATGAATATACTCTATATCAAAGATTCGAATCTTATTCCTTAACTACGTTCTCTAATCATCGTCTTAAACCCACGAGGAGTAATAACCAAACCCAACATTAACATTCTCCCCCTTTTTGTCTTTATTCACAAAACCTATTCTAATATGTGCAAGTGACTTATGGCAATGTCATAGATGTTGGGACACAACATCTATGATTACAATAATGCTTCCCCTTAACCTCTAATACCATACAAACAATCATATGTATACCAGTGTATAAGACTATATAGGTTTAGATACAATGTTAGCACAAACATAGATATAAACATATCATATATGATTAGAAGAAATAAACTAGCATATTAACACATCATCCAAAAATGTAGTCAGAATCATTGTCAGTTACATCACCAAATATCAAAATAAAACAGTCTAAATTCATTAGCAATTACCCATTCATCAGTAGTAGTTCCTCCATTGCATATTATATAACAATAGTAGCTTCCAGCCGCTTTCTATTTTTGCAGAATTTCAGCCTGCTCCTCGTCTGGCGAGCGGCTTGACCACTTTGCGTGCGGCCGGTTTACGCTCTAAGCCTCGGCCTTATCGTGACAAGACTCTTCTACCAACAGCATCTTCTCTATGTACAACAGCATCCACTGCTTTATCAGCAGTAGCAACATTAGCATCAACATCAGAACTCTCAACTCTTTCCTCCCCCTGCACAGTAGAATTATATCCCCCTTTTTGGAAAGAAAGCAACATAAAAAACTGGTCTCTTGCCTGGATTAAGACATCTATTGCAGCATCAACCTCTGAGATTTGTTGGTTGAGCTTTCTAATTTGTCCAACTAGCCACTCAGTAGATAGAGGTGACTGTCTTGTACCAGTGTTGCCTAGAATGTTTGGAACATTTCTGGCAACATTCTCAATGTTAGCTTCCTTTTTTCAAGGAAGATCAATTACTCTCTCTTTACTTTTTAAGATTGCTTTATTCACTGCATATACCTTGGCGCTTTCCCTAAAATATCCTCACCTTGAGACTCAAAGCCTTGGGTAACTAGAATTTGATAGATCAGTGAGAGATAGGGAAGGATCGAGGTTGACCTTTTTTCGGTCAGATTAGCTACTTGATAGAATATCATTCTCTCTAAGTCAACTCTCAATCTTTTTTCAATTTTGTATAGCAGGGATGCTTGATCAGTCGTTACTATTGACTCATTCAGTGAAAGGACCCAATTGTGAATTGCAATCTTATATATGGTAGAAAATAGGACAATGATCTTTGAGGCAGGGCATCGAGAAGTCCATATTTCACTATACCTCCAGTGAGGTATTTTATAATATCGTCCCTGTTTTCAGTTGTTCTCTCAGTAGTACTGTTTTCAGACTCAGTGCCCAAACATTGATTGATAATTATGACAGTAAACTTATACATTTTGTTATAGAGGTATACCTTCCCAAATTTCTTTGATGAGGCATTGTCTATCCCAAAATTTAAGTTTGTGTAAAATAACCGAATTAGTTCATCAATATAAGGTTCTTTATCAGTTCGGATTTTAGAAGCTTACAATTTTCAAGAAACTCAATCAACCCATATTTAGAGGAAGAAGCTAAATCTAATACTTTTTCTGCTCTGATAATTTTATTCCTATACCAATTCCATTTATCAAACTTTGCTTGGGAATTAAAACTTGTCAGAAAATGCATTTACCTCAACTTCAGGCTCTGATTCAGTGTTTCCAGAGGAAGATGAAGAGGACATCTCTTTAGGTATTGGCTAAAATATTGCCTGAGATGTTGTGACATCTGTGGCAGTAATTGGGACAACATCTGGTTGTGCATGACGAGGAATTCCTTTGGGGCACAATCTTGACAGAGGAGTAACATCAATAGAGTTATTATCATCCCCCGGGTAGCTGATTTCTAAGGGTTCTTGATCTCCGCTGAGAACAATGGATGTGCAGTGTGGTGGACTGGTGCTCATTGGTGTGTTGTTGGTGGTGTTGGCAAACATAGGGGACGTGTCCATTGGATAGTTTGGAGGAGAGGGTTTTGAAGGTTTGGGGTGTTTGGATGAAGGTGAAAGTGATGATTCCATCAGTTGGTAGGGGTTTTACCGAGGTGAGATTTCACCTTTTCCTATATTTTTTTTCTTTTTCAGAAAAGACAAAAATGGTAAAAAGAAAATACAAATGAGATGAATATTTATATACTTGGCAAGCCTTTTAAAATAAATCCTTAATTTTAGATATTTGATATTTATTCAATACCTTACACCTAAAATTTTGGGATAAAAAGATAGACATCATATTTAAAATTTTAGTCTTATCCTTTTAAAGTTTGAGTTCCAATTAATATATGGCATAAAAATAGGGAAGATAAAAACTGAATTTTAAAAGTCAGTTACGAACAACATCCCAACAAATATCATTATCTGAAAATGTCAACAACAATGTTGACAACATTTTGGACAACACAAGTATTATGATCCCGCAAGAACCTTTCATTTTGACAACAAATCAAGACACATTTTATATGTATATTTATGAGTTTAACCCCATGACCAATGTAACATTTTTTTCATCTTATCCTTGATCTAATCATAAAACACATACAAAAAGATTTTCGTGTAAAAAAAATAAGAATGCTTATTTAGTATTCTCACAATTTTTTATAGCACTCGATACTCCTATAGAAGAGGAACGATATATTTTCAAGGAATTTGCCCATTTTGCACAGTTACCAAAAATAAAAAGGCTTTGCCTTATTTTGATACTCTCTTTTTATGATATCTAAAATAATCGCAGAGAACTGTATCACTTTGGAATCAGGTTCTTATTGAAGGATCATATTTGTGTGACCAAAGGTAATGCACTATACAACAACAATAATCAGATTATGATATTACATAAGTAAATGTCACCCGAAATGTTAGAGACATTTCAGCCGACATTCACCAAAAATGCCTTTTTAGAGATTACAAAGACCAAGAGATTTCTTCAAACTTGAAATCTCTCATGGTTTAAAGCTTTTGTAAAAATATCAGCTAGTTGATGAGTAGTATCAATGTGTTCAATTCTGACTAGCTATTTTTCTCTTAAATCTCTTTAAAAATTGTTACACCCCATAGTTCTGGCCATGCGTATGAGAACGTACGAAAGAGATTAAGACATAAATTTTAGAAGGATAGGTTGACAGATTGCTTCGGACGGGTTTTTAGTCAACTTTGAGGCGGTTTATGTCCAGTTGCATTGTGAGTTCCTAGGTGTTTCAAAGGCCTAGTACGTAGTTCGTTGAGTCTAGTTCCCAATGCAACCAACCGTTCGTCGATAGGACATCGGAGTAGAAAGTTATGGAAGTTACAAGTTCAGTGCGCAGTCGGACAGAAAAATATTTCGGTTAGGAGCCACAGGGCCGCGACGCCGGATGTTCTGAGTGTTCGCTGAAGTTCCAGCGCCGCGGCGCCGAAAAGCAGGACCGCGGCGCCGGAAGTTCTGAGAGGTTGCGGAGGTCTCAGCGTCGCGGCGCCGGCTGCAGGGCCGCAGCGCCGAGGCGGGTTCTGCAAGGCTGGGTGGAAAAATCTGAACTGTTTTGTTTTAAAAAAGGCCATGGGAGGGTGACAAGTGTCCCCCCCATCTGATTTTTGCATGTCCTATTTATTGACCAAGTCTTGAAGACTTGGTCATTCTTCAAGCTCTTCTCTCTCTCTAAAAATTAGAAGCTCTTCCTTCTCTTTAGAAAATCAAGAGGAAATCAAGGCTTGAGAAAAATCTGAAAAAGGTGGCAAGAAGGAAACTTGTTGGCAAGCTTGTAGGAGTCTTTGTGGTGGTGATTGTGGAAAGGAGGCTAGTGAATTTGTTGGATTATTTTGGGTAAGCTCTAAGGTAACAATTCTTTCTCTTGTTGCTAGTTTTTGGTGTTGCATGTGAAGAAGAAAGAATTTGTAGTTGTAAATATTGCTCTTAGATAAATTGCATGCAAGAAATATGGTTTGGATATGAAAGGATTGAATAAGGTTAGTATGTGAACATGTTATAGCCAAAATACTACCTTAAACTTATTAAGTTAGTTGTTATGCATTGTGGGTAGAATTTTACACATCCAAGATTAGGTGTGTAATCCCCTTTGAATTGTTTGGATTGTTGGGCCTTAAAAGTGGCATTTGGATGTTGAATTCGGACCTTGAAAAGGTGGCAAAGTATGTAGAAACAAAGGAAGTGCTGCCCAATTTTCCGTAGAATTTAGTAACTTTTCAATTAGAATGTTTTACGTTAAAGATAGAGGCTAATGGACGTATTATGGTCATTATAGGTTGACATAATACGCGTGGTATATTGGACTTGCAAGTGGTTTGACCCGAAGAGGTATGTGGAACTTTCATATCTCTTGGGCATGAGTAGTTGTACTTATATGATACGGTAGACGTACAAGATTTGATACCCTTTTACTTGTTTTAAGTATATGATACGTGTTTCGTTTTCAAAGTATAAGTCCCTTGGATATAGGGGAATGAAATTGACTAAGGTATAAGGTTAATATAACGACTTTATGGGAAGTTGGTTATATTAGCTTTATGGAAAGTTAAAAGGAGAGATTTACTCTAAGTAAGATAAGTAAGGACAAATGACTTGAGTTATGAAAGGCAAATTGATTTTAAGGCATCAATTGCCTAAAAGTTTTATATGAAAAGGAGTCAGTTTTTTTAAAAGAGTAGAAGTATGTAGTACTTTGGGTTAAATTCCCGGATTTCTTTTATTAAGATATGTTAGTGCCTTAAGTAAACTAAAATGAGAGGGTATATGAATAAGACTAATAAGAAATTAAGGGTTTTCTTAACTTATTTATGTTATGTATGATGACCGGTTGAGCTAGGGTAAGAGTATAAATGAGGGGTAAACCCCCAAGACGTTATACCACCTTCTCCAGGGTAAGAGTATAAATGAGGGGTAAACCCCCAAGACGTTATACCACCTTCTCCAGGGTAAGAGTATAAATGGGGGGTAAATCCCCAAGATGTTATACCACCTTCTGAGTATGATTGAGGGGTAAATCCCCAAGACGTTATACCACTCCATGGATTTGCTACCCATGATGCGAGGAATACCTCATGCGGGTTAACACGACCTATGCGGGTGAAATAGTCCCAGGAGTAGGATTGCTTAATGATACTGCGGGCGGATGGTCCTTCTTTGATCGTGAGCCTCCTATTTTTATGTTGAAAGTATGCTCTTATTTACTCTCATTGTTAGTAAGGCCTGATGGATCGTAATTTGACTATCATCATGACTCGGCTTTATTTAGACTTTGATTAAACTACTGATATTTTCTTCGGTTTACATACTTGGTACATATTGTGTCTTGACCCCGCCGGGCTTTGCGTTAAATCTGCGGTAGGGGTAAGCAGGTGGTGGATCCTCATTCTTAGGATCACTGATCAGGCGTCAAAAGCTCCATTTCTCCGGAGGCTTATTCATTTTTGTACGGTTTTCCCTGAAGTTGTAGATATTGTGTACATTCAGAGGTATGGCGGGGCCCTGTCCCGCCATTGTTGTTATTCCTAGAGGTCTGTAGTCACGTTTATGGTTTGGGCTATAAGAACAAGTTGTACTATTTTACTTTTTGAGTAAGTATATTATATGGAAGGCGGCCTTGTCGGCTTGCCAGTAATGTTCACTATCTACAGGTTTATGTGTTATGTATGTTCCGCTGCTATTCTCTGATGTACACACAGGCAGGGTGCTCGGTAGAGGCACGATCGCGGCCGAGGGTCGGTCGTGACAAAAGTGGTATCAAAGCCAGGTTGTCCTTGGAAAGTGTCTACAGACCGTGTCTAGTAGAGTCTTGATTATCGGTGTGTTGTGCACCACATCTATAATCAGGAGGCTACAGGATATTTAGGATTGGTTTCCATTCTTTTACTCTAAGATCGTGCAATAGAGCTGTGTTATAGGTTGAACTCCCTCTGACATATTTTTTATGTATCAGTTATGCCTCCACGCAAGGCAACCACGGCCCAGAAGGGCAAAGCGGCGAGGCTGCTAGTAGGACACGAGAGGGTTACAAGGCACGAGCCAGTCACCACGAGATGATGTTTGGACGGCGAGTTCCACAGCGTCGCCAACCCAGCGAGTTGGGCGGCAGCGGCGCTCACGAAACGCGGTACACGAGCCTCGATTACGGCTGGAAGCGAGAGGATATGGGCTGAGAGATGGCGATTATTAGCGAGATCGTGGCTGGCGGGAGGACGAGCGGAGAGGCGGTTCGGTTGTACCGTAGTTCACCCAGTCGATAGCTTGAGACTTGGGACTTTTGAGTTGCAGCCCACGAGTTCTATGGGTGAGGCACGGGGATGATCCTCGGAGTTTATCAAACGATTCTGACGGATCGTAGAGTGATCAAGGCCTCAAAGCGAGTCGGTAGTATTGGGTTCACATCGTTTGCGTGATCTGCGGTTGGTAGTTTGATTCATGGGAAGCGTCGGGGAGCATGCGCTTCGGCTATTTGGGAAGAGTTCTCGAGGCGTTTCTTAGCCATTTCTTGCCTCGCGGATGAGAGAGCTCGGCCGATAGATTTACGACATTGAGGCGAGTGGGCGGGCGGTCGGGAGTACAACGTGAAGTTTGACTTCGTTGGCTCGGTATGTACCGCTTTAGTGGCGGACATGGAGGGCCAGTACACCGCTATGTCACGGGGCTCGATGATTACTTAGCGAGAGTTGCAGGAGTAGCTCTTGGTAGAGAAAGGACATTGCCGCATGCGAGCTTATGCGCAGGTGTGAGAGCGTAGGGCAGCGGATTGATAGATATCGGTAGAAGAGGCTAGGACAGCGAGGTCCTCTGGTAGTTTCGAGTAGACAACCTCGGCCAGTCGATTTGCACCTCGGCCGTGCAGGCGCTCTTCCGTCTTAGGGCATTGAGGTATTGAGGCGGAATAGGGCTCGAGCCGGGTTCCCGGAGGCAGGGTTCGATCGAGATGAGGCCACCTACATCTCGGTGTGTTCGATGCGGTAGGTCTCACCCGAGCGAGTGCCGTATGGCTACGGGAGCTTGTTACTCTTGTGGCCAGTAGGGCCATTTGAGGAGAGATTGTCCGACCAGAGGCGGCGGGAGTGTTATGGTTGGTAAGCGGCGGTCGATTCTTTGGATCTTCGTCTTGCGGTTATGCGCCGGAGGCGGTGTTCACGCGGGCGCGGCGGCGAGTCGTGGTGGGGTCGATTCCGGTCCTCGAAGCGCATTTATGCTATGTCCGGCCCGCCAGGACGAAGGCATCACGGATGTCGTCACAGGTACATTATTGGTTTCATGATGTGATGTATATGCTTTGATAGATCCAGGTTCTACCTTGTCCTATATATCTCCTCATATTGCTGGTAGAATAGGGATAGATCCCGAGTCCATAAAACCTTTTGAGGTGGATACGCGATGGTGATTCGGTGGTAGAAGCGGGTATATAAGGCTTGCCCGGTGACTATATCTGATGTCGGACTCAGCCGACTTGATAGAGTTGGATATGGCGAATTTGATGTGATTATGGGTATGGATTGGCTAGCATCTTGCTATGCCAATGTGGTATGAGAGAGATTGATGCAGTTCGGTTTCTGGTGAGCCGGTTATCGAGTGGAAGGGGAATACTGCGTCACCGAGGGGTAGGTTTATTTCTTACCTCAAGGCTAGGAAGATGGTACGGAAGGGGTATATATACCATATGGTTTGGGTATTAAATCACGGTGAGATCTAGGACCTTGATCGATTCGATCGTTAGAGAGTTTCGGGCGTATTCCCAGGACGAGCAGGGTATCCTCACGAGAGAAATTGAGTTTTGCATTGATATGGCGCGGACACTCGATCGATATCTATTCCACCATCTGAGGATGGCACCACCGAGTTGAGGAATTGAAAGACCAGTGAAAGATTTCTTTGGAAAAGGCTGCTCAGTCAAATGTTTCTCACAGAGCGCGGTGTTATTTGTAAAGAAGAAGGATGGGGCCAGCTGCGTATGTGTGTTGATTCTGAGCGGTGAACAAGGTAACTATCAAGCAGATATCCCTCCCGGGATTGATGATTTGTTTGACGATTCACGAGGCGAGTGTTTTCAAGATAGACACTGCGATGCAGTTTATCATCAGTGCGAGTTAGAGGCGAGATATCTCAAGGCGCATTCGGGACGGTATGGGCACTATGAGTTGGTGATGTCTTTCGGGTTGACAGCGCCCAATAGCATTCATGGATTTGATGAACGGGTGTTCAATCCATTCTTGGATATGTTCGTTATAGTATTCATTGATGATATCTGGTTTATTCGCGCGCGAGCGAGCATGCAGAACGGCGAGGCGGTATTAGGAGTCCTCGGGGCCGGCGATTGTATGCAAGTTCTCGAAATCACGAGTTTTGGTTGGCCAGTGTCTTTCTTAGGGCATATTATGGGTAGATGGTATTCGGGTTGTCTGACAAAGGATTGAGGTAGTCAAGACTTGGCCTAGACCAGCTACAGCGGAGTGCGCGGCTTTGGGCCTTGCGAGTTATTATCGGAGATTTGTGGAGAAGTTTGCTTATCTCGGCACCTTTGACTAGGCTAACTCGAAAGCGGTATGTTCGGTGGGCGGATGCTTATGATGAGAGTTTCCGATTCTTGAAGGAGAAATTGGCGCCTTGATCCTTACTCTTCGGATGGTTTAAGCGGATATGTGGTTTATTGTGATGCGTCGGTGTCGGGCTTGGGTGTGTCTTGATGCAAAGACGACAAAGTTATAGCTTACGCGTCTCGGCGGCTCGAGCATGAGAAGAACTATCCCACACATGACTTAGAGTTGGCGTGATGATTCATGCCTTAAAGATGCGGAGACATTATTTGTATGGAGTTCATGTGGATATTTACACGGACCAGAGTCTCGGTATATCTTGACGAGAGGAGTGAACTTATGGCAGAGACGGTGGTTGGAGCTACTTAAGGATTATGATGTCGATATTCTATACCACCCAGGGAAGGCCAATGTAGTTGCAGATGCCCTTAGTCGCAGATCGATGGGTAGTTTGTCAGGTGTGCAGCCAGAAAAGAGGGGCATGGTCCGCGAGTTACATCAGCTAGCGAGCCTTGGGGTTCGTTTGATTGGGTCTGATGGTAATGGAGTTCGGGTTCGAGAGGTTGTCGAGTCTTCCATCGTCGAGGAGGTGAAGAGGCGGCAGTATGAGGATCTGATTATGGTACGGTATTGAGATGCAGCTCTTCAGGAAGAGAAGAGCCTATTTGGGGTAGCGCCTGATGGGGAGCTAAGATTTGAGGGCCGGTTGTGTGTTCCCGTGTAGCGGGACTTCGTCGAAGATTGCAGGAAGGCACACAGTGCTCGTTATTCTATTCACCCGGGGTCGACTAAGATGTACCACGACCTCAGGTGTATCTATTGGTGGGATGGCCTGAAGAGGGACGTTGCGGAGTTTGTGGCGCGTTATGCAGATTGTCGGAGTCGAGTTGAGCACGAAGCGGTGGGCTATTGCAGCTATTGATATTCCGACTTGAAGTGGGAGGTGGTAAATATGGATTTCATTCTGGGGTTACCTCACTCGGAAGAAGCGTGATTCCATCAGGGTTATTGTCGACGGTGTGAAATCAGCCAACTACGCGATCGGGGCGACTTTTGGTGAAGATTATGCTAGATTGTATATCAAAGAGATTGTGAGACTGCACGGAGTGCATATATCGATCATTTCGGCAGAGCCAGTTCTCGGCTAACCGGAGGTCTTTCGAAGGATTAGGAACTGGTGAGTCTCGATGCTGCGTTTCATCCTCGGGCCAAGCGGACGGGCGATCGTACTATCGGACCGCGAGGATATCTGCGGGCTTGTGTTATTGATTTCGAGTGGTGGGAGGATCATTTACCTCTTGTGGAGTTTGCATTTAATAACAACTACCATTCTAGTATCGGATGGCGCGCCTTATGAGGCCTTATACGGGAGGAAGTGCGGTCGCGATAAGGCTGGTTTGAGGTGGGAGAAATTTAGATAGTCGGGCGGACTTGATTCGTGAGCGATGGATAAGGTGAAGCTTATCCGGGAAGCGATGTGTGAGCTCGAGTCGGCCAGTCGTATCACGGATCATCGGCGTCGACAACGAGTTTGAGGTAGATGATTGGGTCTTCTGAAGGTATCACCCATGAAGGCGTGATGAGATTTGGGAAGAAAGGAAAACTTAGCCCAGTACATTGGGCCTTATCAGATGTCCGTAGGGTAGGCGAGGTTACTATGAGTTGAATCTGTCACCCGATCCGGAAGCGGTATATTCAGTTTTCATGTGTACATGTTGCGAAAATGTATTGGAGATCCATAGAGTACACCCGATTTTTGATGTCGGTGACAGAGGGGTTATCATATGAGGAGAGTCCCATAGCGATACTCGATCGTCAGGTTAGGCGACTACGGACAAAGAAGGTGGCTTCTGTCAAGGTCTTATGGCGGAACGAGAACAGAGAAGAAATGACGTGGGAAGCAGAGGAGGACATGATGAAGAAGTATCCTCACTTATTCCCTACACCTCCAGGTAACCCACTTTCCTGCTTGTTAGTTTTAATTTGGCAATTATGCTTAAGTATTGTTGTGGCCTGTGGAGCGTCTTTATTTGCAAGAGAAATAGTTAAGAGGGTCTATGTCGAGATTGTGATTTGAGTAAGCCTAGAAGGAACATTCGGGACGAATGTTTCTAAGGGGGGAGAATGTTACACCCCATAGTTCTGGCCATGCGTATGAGAACGTACGAATGAGATTAAGACTTAAATTTTAGAAGGATAGGTTGACGGATTGCTTCGGACGGGTTTTTAGTCAACTTTGAGGCGGTTTATGTCCAGTTGCATTGTGAGTTCCTAGGTGTTTCAAAGGCCTAGTACGTAGTTCGTTGAGTCTAGTTCCCAACGCAACCAATCGTTCGTCGATAGGACATCGGAGTAGAAAGTTATGGAAGTTACAAGTTCAGTGCGCAGTCGGACAGAAAAATATTTCGGTCAGGAGCCACAGGGCCGCGGCGCTGGAAGTTCTGAGGGGTTGCGGAGGTTTCAGCGCCGCGGCTCCGGCTACAGGGCCGCAGCGCCGAGGCGGGTTCTGCGAGGCTGGGTGGAAAAATCTGAACTGTTTTGTTTTAAAAAAGGCCATGGGAGGGTGACAAGTGTCCCCCCCATCTGATTTTTGCATGTCCTATTTATTGACCAAGTCTTGAAGACTTGGTCATTCTTCAAGCTCTTCTCTCTCTCTAAAAATTAGAAGCTCTTCATTCTCTCTAGAAAATCAAGAGGAAATCAAGGCTTGAGAAAAATCTAAAAAAGGTGGCAAGAAGGAAACTTGTTGGCAAGCTTGTAGGAGTCTTTGTGGTGGTGATTGTGGAAAGGAGGCTAGTGAATTTGTTGGATTATTTTGGGTAAGCTCTAAGGTAACAATTCTTTCTCTTGTTGCTAGTTTTTGGTGTTGCATGTGAAGAAGAAAGAACTTGTAGTTGTAAATATTGCTCTTAGATAAATTGCATGCAAGAAATATGATTTGGATATGAAAGGATTGAATAAGGTTAGTATGTGAACATGTTATAGCCAAAATACTACCTTAAACTTATTAAGTTAGTTGTTATGCATTGTGGGGCAGAATTTTACACATCCAAGATTAGGTGTGTAATCCCCTTTGAATTGTTTGGATTGTTGGGCCTTAAAAGTGGCATTTGGATGTTGAATTCGGACCTTGAAAAGGTGGCAAAGTATGTAGAAACAAAGGAAGTGTTGCCCAATTTTCCGTAGAATTTAGTAACTTTTCAATTAGAATGTTTTACGTTAAAGATAAAGGCTAATGGACGTATTATGGTCATTATAGGTTGACATAATACGTGTGGTATATTGGACTTGCAAGTGGTTTGACCCGAAGAGGTATGTGGAACTTTCACATCTCTTGGGCATGAGTAGTTGTACTTATATGATACGGTAGACGTACAAGATTTGATACCCTTTTACGTGTTTTAAGTATATGATACGTGTTTCGTTTTCAAAGTATAAGTCCCTTGGATATAGGGGAATGAAATTGACTAAGGTATAAGGTTAATATAACGACTTTATGGGAAGTTGGTTATATTAGCTTTATGGAAAGTTAAAAGGAGAGATTTACTCTAAGTAAGATAAGTAAGGACAAATGACTTGAGTTATGAAAGGCAAATTGATTTTAAGGCATCAATTGCCTAAAAGTTTTATATGAAAAGGAGTCAGTTTTTTTAAAAGAGTAGAAGTATGTAGTACTTTGGGTTAAATTCCCGGATTTCTTTTATTAAGATATGTTAGGGTAAGAGTATAAATGAGGGGTAAACCCCCAAGACGTTATACCACTTTCTCCAGGGTAAGAGTATAAATGAGGGGTAAACCCCCAAGACGTTATACCACCTTTGTTATACCCCGTGGTTCGGGCACTGGACATGATCGGTCTCAGCTCATGGCCGGAGAAGCGGGCATGGCGCGCGAGTAATTGTAGGGCGCGGAAAACGGGCCGCGATGCGGAAACGAGAACGCGCGAGATCTGATCGTGAAGTTTCAGCGCCATGGCCGAAGATCGGTCGCGAGTTGAGGGCGCAGCCAGAGCGCGGAAGCGCGCCGGCTGCGCGAAATCTTAGGAAAAACTGGAAAATCTTCTTTTCTTTTAAAAGGGCATGGGTGGGTGACAAGTGTCCCCATCATCGATTCTGCGTCGTTATATTGACCAGTCTTAAAGACTTGGTCATCTCATCTCTCTCTTAGAAAAGCTCCTCCTTCTCTCTTAAATTATTTCAAGCTCCTCGCCTCTCTTAAATTATTTCAAGCTCCTCCTCTCTAAAACTCCAAGAGGTATTCTAGCCTTAGGAAAAATCGAAAAAATAAAAGGCAAGAAGGAAGCTTGTGGCTAGCTTGTGAAGGTTGTTGTGGTGGTGTTCTTGGAATAGAGCTAGCAAATTGTTGGATAAATTTGGCTAAAGCTCTAAGGTAATGATTCTTCCTCTATTATTAGTTTTTAGTGTTGCATATTAAGAAGAAAGTACTTGTGGTAGTAAATAATGCTATTAGAGTCATTGCATGCAAGAAATGTGGGTTGGGTATGAAGGTTTTGGCTAAAGAGATATTATGAGCATGTTGTAGCCTACAAACTACTTTAGAATTGTTAAGTGTGGTATTATAACTTATAGGGCAGAATTTTACACACCCAAGATTAGGTGTGTAATCCCCTTTGTGTTGGTTTGGATGTTGGGCCTTAATGAGGCGTTTGAGTGTTGAAAATCGGCCTTTGAAAAGGTGGCAAAGTGAGTAGAAACAAAGGAAATGCTGCCCAATTTTCCTTAGGAATTGGTAACTTGAATTTGGAATTTCTACATTAAAATTAGAGGTTAATCAACACACTATGGTTATTATAGGTTGACATATTACTTGCGGTAGTTGGACTTAGCAAGTGGATTGACCAAAGAGGTATGTAGAGTTTTCCTATCTCTTGAGCATGAATAGTTGTATCTATGTAGTACGGTATTTTTTTTAAAGTATATGATACTTGTTTCCTTTCAAAAGTATAAGTCCCTTGGATTTAGGGAAAATGTATTTGACGAAGGAATAACGCTAATATAATGACTTTATGGGAAGTTGGTTATATTAGTTTTTGAAAGGTTCACAAAGAATGGTTTACTCTAATTAAAACAAGTACGGGTAAAGGATTTGAAACTATGGAAGGTGGATTAATTTTTAGGCATTGGTTGCCTAAGGTTTTAAAGGAAATGAAGTCACTTGATTTAGAAGCCTATTATATTTCTAAAAGGAAATGTGACTTGTTTTGAAAAGAAATTGTAACTTGATACTATGGTGATTAGTATCTTGGAATCTTTGTATAAAAAGAGTTTTCTTAAAAGTTAGAAATACATTGTACTTGGGTTGAATTCCCGGATTTTCTATTAAAAGACATGTTAGTGCCTTAGAATACAAAAATGAGAGGATATATTAATAATGTTAATAAGAAGTTAGGGGATTTCTTAACTTGCTTATGTTATGATAAGCCGGTAGTGCTTGTGTATGATATGATAGGCCGGTAGTGCTTATGTTGTGATATGATAGGCGGTAGTGCTTATGTATGATATGATAGGCGGTAGTGCTTATGTTATGTATGATAGCGGATGAGCTATGTTATATATTTGTATTATTACGGGTAAACCCGGGTTATTATCTATGCCATGGATTTGCTACCCGTGATGCGAGTCGTGCGCTTGCGCTCGTGCGGATCGGACCACGGGATCCGTGCGGGTGAAATAGTCCCGTGCGAGAGCGGCGATGGTATTAAATGCGGATCCACGGGATCCATGCAGTGAAATAGTCCCGTGCGGGTGAAATAGTCCCGTAGCGAGGCGGATGACCTCGTGCGGGTCCACAGGACCCGTGCGGGTGAAATAGTCCCGGGGTAGGATTGCTTAATGATACTACAGGCGAGTACCTGTTTTGATCGTGAGCCTCCTATTTTTATGCTATAAGTTTTATACTTGTTACTCTCATTGTTAGTAAGGCACAGTGTAAGGAAATTGATTTTTATCTATGACTACATCTTATTTTTGACTTATGATATTACTACAGTATTTTCCAGTTTTACATACTTGGTACGTTGTGTCGCGACCCCCGCCGCCGAGGCTGCGTTAATCTGCGGTAAGGGTAAGCGGTGTGGATCCTCGTTCTTAGGATCACTATTAGGTGTCGAAGCTCTATTCCTCGGAAGCTTGCTTATTGATACGGACATTCCACGATGCTATAGGTATTTTATGCGTTGGGGTATGGCGGGGCCTGTCATACGATTGTTATCTTTAAGTGCGTGGTCACATTTATATTTTGGGCTCTAAGAACCAGTTGTACTACTTTACATTGTTAAGTATGTTTTATGGAAGGCAGCCTTATCGGCTGACCAGTGATGTTTACCCTTTTTTATAAGTTATGTGCTATGTATGTTCATTGCTATTCTCGACATATACGGCGAGTACCGATAGGAGTACCGATCGCGGCCGAGGTTGAGTCGTGACAAAAGTGGTATCGAGCGATTAGTCCTCGGAAAGTGTCCATGACCGTGTCTAGTAGAGTCTTGATTATCGGTGTGTCGTGCACGCATCTATAATCGAGAGGCGAGATATTTAGGATTGGTTTCCATTCTTTCACTCTAGATCGTGCAATAGAGTGAGTTATAGGTTGAACCTCCTCGATGTTTTCCTTTATGTATCGATTATGCCTCGCGCAAGGCAGCGCGGCCCGAAGGGCAAAGCGATGAGAACTACTAGTAGGGCAAAGGGTTACGAGCACGAGCCCGATCGCTACGGATGAGTGTTTGGACGGCCGAGTTCTGGCGTCGCCAACCGGCGATGCGGCGGCGGCTGCTCGAGACCGCGGTACACGAGCCTCGATCCAGCGGCGAGGCGAGAGGATATGACTCTGAGAGATGGCGATTACTGCGAGATCGTGGCGAACATGAGATAAGTGAAGCAGCGATTCGTATGCCGTAGTTACCTGAAGGCTGCTAACGAGGCGAGGACTTTTGAGTTGCGGCCCGGAGTTTCTGGTCGAGGCACGAGATGATCCTCGGGAGTTTATCAGCGATTCTGACGGATCATGAGGTGATCGGGCTTGGAGGCCGAGTCGGTGGTACTAGGTTCGCATCGGTGTGGGACAGCTGCGATTGGTAGTATGATTCATGGAAGCTGTCGGGAGCATGCGCTTCCGGTATTTGGGGCGAGTTCTCGGGCGTTACCAGCCATTTCTTGCCTCCGCGGATGAGAGGGCTCGGGCGATAGATTTTAGACAACGAGGCGAGTGGGCGGGCGGTTCGGGAGTACAATGTGAGTTTGACTCATTGGCTCGATATGTACGCTTTGGTAGCGAACATGGAGGGCGGGGTGCACGCTATATCATAGGACTCGATGATCACTTGGCGATAGTTGCAGGTGTGGCTCTTGTGAGCATGGACATTGCCGCGTGCGAGCATATGCGCAGGTGTGAGAACGCGAGGCGGCGGATCGGCAGTATCGGCGAGAAGAGGGCGGGGCAGCGAGGTCCTCTGGTAGTTTTAAGGGTAGACAACCCGGCGAACGGTTTGCACCACAGTAGGTCGAGGCGCTCTCCGCCATCTTGGGGCGTCTGAGTATTCGGGACGGGGCGGGGTTCGAGGGCTTGGGTTTCAGAGGACGAGATTTCCGGTCGAGATGAGGCCATCTATGCCTCGGTGTGGTCGATGTGGTGATTGCCATTATAGAAGTGTCGTGTTCCTCCGAGCTTATTACTCTTGTGGCGGGGCCCGTTTGAAGAAGATTGTCCACTAGGCGGCGGAAATGCTATGGCTCGGTAGGCAGTTCAATTCTTTGGGTCTTCATCTTGATTGTTGTGCGCCTCGGAGCGAGGGTGTTCACGGGCGGCGAGCGCGGCGAAGTCGTGGCGGAGTTCTAGTTCAGCGGTCCTCAGCGCATCTATGCTATGTCGATCGTCGGGACCGGAGGCGTCACCGATGTCGTCGCAGGTACATTATTGGTTTCTTCTTTGTGATGTATATGCTTTGATAGATCGAGTTCTACCTTGTCTATATATCTCCTCATATTCTTTGGTAGAATAGGGATAGAGCAGAGTCCATAGAATCTTTTGAGGTGGCTCTGCAGTAGGTGCTTGATGGTAGTGGCGGGTATATAAGGCTTGCCCGGTGACTATAGATGGTCGTCGGACTCTAGCGACTTGATAGAGTTGGATATGGCGGACCGATGTGATTATGGGTATGGATTGGCTAGCGTCTTGCTATGCCAATGTGGGCTGAAGAGAGGTTAGTTGGTTCGGTTTCTGGTGGCGGTTGCTCAGTGGAAGGGGAATCTTGCATCGCAGGGTAGGTTTATTTCTTACCTCAAGGCTAGGAAGATGATACGGAAGGGTATATTTACCATTTAGTTGGGTATTAAATCTGGTGAGATCTGGACCTTGATCGGTCGGTTGTTAGAGAATTTCAGGCGTATTCCCAGGGCGAGCTTTGGGTATCCTCACGAGTGAGATTGAGTTTTGCATCGATTTGGCGCGGACACTCGTAGATATCTATTAGCCATACAGGATGACACTGCCGAGTTGAGGAATTGAAGGACGGTGAAAGATTTCTTTGGAGAAAGGCTTTATTAGGCGAGTGTTTCTACTTGGGCGCGATGTTATTTGTAAGAAGAAGAAGGATGGGGCCTGCGTATGTGTATTGATTCTGACGGTGAACAAGGTAACTATCAAAGCAGATATCCCTCCCGGGATTGTGATTTGTTTGACGATTGCGAGTGCAAAGTGTTTTCAAGATAGACTGCGATGCAGTTATCATCAGTGCGAGTTAGAGATAGATATCCCAAAGACTTCATTCGGGACGGTATGGGCCTATGAGTTGGTGATGTCTTCCGGGCTAACAACGCCAGATATATTCATGGATTTGATGAATAGGGTGTTGAGCCATTCTTGGATATGTTTGTTATAGTGTTTATTGATGATATCTTGGTGTATTCGCGTGAGCAGGAGCATCTGGTCATTTGAGGCGGTTTTGAGTCCTCGAGACCAGAAGTTGTATGCCAAGTTCTCGAAGTGCGAGTTAGTTAACCAGTGGCTTTCTTAGGGTATGTTATCGGGTAAGCGGTATTCGGGTTGTCTGACTAAGATTGAAGCGATCGAAGACTTGGCGGACCAGCTACAAGCGGAGTGCGCGACTTTGGGCCTTGCGAGGTTATTATCGGAGGTTTGTAGAAAAGTTTGCTTCTATTTGGGCTTTGACTAAAGTGACTCGGAAAGCGGCTATGTTCGGTGGGCGGATACTTGTGAGAAAGTTTCGATTGCTAAAGGAGAAGTTGGCGACCGCCGATTCTTACTCTTCGGAGGGCTTAGATGGATATGTGGTTTATTGCGTCGTCGGTGTCGGACTTGGAGTGCGTCTTGATGCGGCCGGCGGAGTTATAGCTACGCGTCTCGGCGGCTTAGGAAGCCGCGAAAAACTATCCCACACATGACTTGGAGTTGGCGTGATGATTCATGCCTTAAAGATGCAGAACACTATTTATATGGAGTTCATGTGGACATTTACCACGCGAAGTCTCGGTACATCTTCACGAGAGGAGTGAACTGCGGCGAGAGGCGGTGGTTGGAGATACTTAAGGATTACGATGTTGATATTACGTACCACCGGGGAAGGCGATATAGTTGCGAGATGCCCTTAGTCGCGGTCGATGGGTAGTGCATGCGATGTTCAGCCAGAAAAGAGGGATATGGTCCGAGAGATACATCAGCTAGTGAGCCTTGGGGTTCATTTGGTTGATTCTGTTAGTGAAAGAATTCGGGTTCGAGAGGTTGTCGAGTCTTCTATCGTCGAGGAGGTGAAGAGGCGACAGTATGAGGATCCGATTTTGATCTGATGCAGAGATGCGTTGTTGAAAGAGAGAGTCTATTTGAGTGGCGCTGATGGGGTGCTAAGATTTGGCGGTTGTGTGTTCCGATGTAGCGGACCGTCGGCAGGTGCAGGAGGCACGGTGCTCGTTATTCTATTCATCGGGTCGACTAAGATGTATCATGACCTCGAATCGTATATTGGTGGGATGGCCTAAAGAGGGGCGTTGCGGAGTTCGTGCACGATGCGGAATTGTCGTGAGTTAAGATTGAGCACGAAGCCGGTGGGCATTGCGAGCTTTGATATTCCGACTTGGAAGTGGGAGGTGATAAATATGGATTTTATTACGGGCTACCTACCACTCGGAGGAAGCATGATTCCATTTGGGTGATTGTCGGCGGTGGCGAAATCGGCCTATTTTCTTCCGATCGAGCAGCGTTCTCGGTGAGACTATGCGGATTATATATTAGAGATTGTGAGGCGCACGAGTCGGTGTCGATTATATCGAGATAGAGGCCCGGTTCGGCTAACTTAGGAGGTCTTTTGAAGGGATTAGGGACACAGTGAGTCTCGATCGCATTTCACCCTCGGAGGCCGGACGGGCGGCGCACTATCCGGACAACGAGGATATCTTTGCGGGCTTGTGTTATTGATTTCGAGGTAGTGGGAGGATCATTTGCCTCTTTTGGAGTTGCTTACAACATGGCTACCGCTCAGGTGTTGAGATGGCGACTTATGAGGCCTTATACGGGAGGAAGTGCAGGTCACGATAGGCTGGTTCGAGTGGGAGAAGTTCGATTAGTCGGGCGGACTTAGTTCGTGACGATGGATAAGGTGAAGCTTATCCGGGAGCGATTGTTGGCGGCCGAGTCGGCGAAGTCATATCACGGATCATCGGCGTCGACACTTGGAATTTGAGATAGATGATTGGGTTTTCTAAGGTATCGCCATGAAGGCGTGATGAGATTGGAAAGAAGGGAAGCTTAGCCCAGTACATTGGGCGTGTCGGATTGTCGTAGGGTAGGCAAGGTTGCCTATGAGTTAGATCTGCCGTCCGATTTGGAGCGGTACATCGATCTTCCATGTGTCCATGTTGCGGAAATATATTGGAGATCCATCTAGAGTGCACCGGTTCGCGAGGTTCGGTATGAGGAGTTATCGTATGAGGAGAGTCCGTAGCGATACTCGATCGTCGGAGTTAAGCGTTACGGACAAAGGAGGTGGCTTAGTCAAGGTCTTATGGCGAGCGAGCAGAGAAGAGATGGCGTGGGAAGCGAGAGGATGACATGATGAAGAAATATCCTCACTTATTCCCTATACCTCCGGGTAACCACGTTCTAAATTGTTGGTCTTTAAATTTAGTATTTATGCTTGAGTTTTGTTGTGGCTAGTGTGGGCGTCTTTATTTGAGTTTATCCGATATTGTGATTTGAGTAAGCCTAGAAGGAACATTCGGACGAATGTTTCTAAGGAGAAAATGTTATACCAGTGGTTCGGGCACGGACATGATCGAAGTCTCAGCGCCGTGGCCGGGCGAAGCGCATGGCGCGAGTAATTGTAGGGCCGCGCGGAAAACGAGCGCGGCGAAGATCTGAGTCGAAGTTAGCCGCATGAGCCGGAAGATCCAGTCCGAGGAGTTCTGTGTGGCGCCTTGCCAGGAGCCATGAGTGGCGGGAAATCTGGCGGAAAAACATAGGAAAATCTGATCTTTTCTTTTAAAAGGGCATGGGTGGGTGACAAGTGTCCCCACATCGATTCTGCGTCGTTATATTGACCAAGTCTTAATGACTTGGTCATCTTTCATCTCTCTTAGAAAAGCTCCTCCTTCTCTCTTAAATTATTTCAAGCTCCTCCTTCTCTCTAAAACTCCAAGAGGTATTCTAGCCTTAGGAAAAATCTGAAAAAGTAAAAGGCAAGAAGGAAGCTTGTGGCTAGCTTGTGAAGGTTGTTGTGGTGGTGTTCTTGGAATAGAAGCTAGCAAATTGTTGGATAAATTTGGCTAAAGCTCTAAGGTAATGATTCTTCCTCTATTATTAGTTTTTAGTGTTGCATATTAAGAAGAAAGTACTTGTGGTAGTAAATAATGTTATTAGAGTCATTGCATGCAAGAAATGTGGGTTGGCTATGAAGGTTTTGGCTAAAGAGATATTATGAGCATGTTGTAGCCTACAAACTACTTTAGAATTGTTAAGTGTGGTATTATAACTTATAGGGCAGAATTTTACACACCCAAGATTAGGTGTGTAATCCCCTTTGTGTTGGTTTGGATGTTGGGCCTTAATGAGGCGTTTGAGTGTTGAAAATCGGCCTTTGAAAAGGTGGCAAAGTGAGTAGAAACAAAGGAAATGTTGCCCAATTTTCCTTAGGAATTGGTAACTTGAATTTGGAATTTCTACATTAAAATTAGAGGTTAATCAACACACTATGGTTATTATAGGTTGACATATTACTTGCGGTAGTTGGACTTAGCAAGTGGATTGACCAAAGAGGTATGTAGAGTTTTCCTATCTCTTGAGCATGAATAATTGTATCTATGTAGTACGGTATTTGTTTTAAAGTATATGATACTTGTTTCCTTTCAAAAGTATAAGTCCCTTGGATTTAGGGAAAATGTATTTGACGAAGGAATAACGCTAATATAATGACTTTATGGGAAGTTGGTTATATTAGTTTTTGAAAGGTTCACAAAGAATGGTTTACTCTAATTAAAACAAGTACGGGTAAAGGATTTGAAACTATGGAAGGTGGATTAATTTTTAGGCATTGGTTGCCTAAGGTTTTAAAGGAAATGAAGTCACTTGATTTAGAAGCCTATTATATTTCTAAAAGGAAATGTGACTTGTTTTGAAAAGAAATTGTAACTTGATACTATGGTGATTAGTATCTTGGAATCTTTGTATAAAAAGAGTTTTTCTTAAAAAGTTAGAAGTACATGGTACTTGGGTTGAATTCTCGGATTTTCTATTAAAAGACATGTTAGTGCCTTAGAATACAAAAATGAGAGGATATATTAATAATGTTAATAAGAAGTTAGGGGATTTCTTAACTTGCTTATGTTATGATAAGCCGGTAGTGCTTATGTTGTGATATAATAGGCCGGTAGTGCTTATGTATGATATGATAGGCCGGTAGTGCTTATGTTATGTATGATAGCCGGATGAGCTATGTTATATATTTGTATTATTACGGGGTAAACCCCGGGTTATTATCTATGCCATGGATTTGCTACCCATGATGCGAGTGCGGCGCTTGCACTCATGCGGATCGGACGCGGGATCCGTGCGGGTGAAATAGTCCCGTGCGAGTGCGGCGATAGTACTCGTGCGGATCCACGGGATCCATGCGGGTGAAATAGTCCCGTGCGGGTGAAATAGTCCCGTGGCGAGGCGGATGACCTCATGCGGGTCCACAGGACCCGTGCGGGTGAAATAGTCCCGGGAGTAGGATTGCTTAATGATACTGGGCGAGGTACCTGTTTTGATCGTGAGCCTCCTATTTTTATGCTATAAGTTTTATACTTGTTACTCATTGTTAGTAAGGCACGGTGTAAGGAAATTGATTTTTATCTATGACTCGGCTTATTTTTGACTTATGATATTACTACGGTATTTTCGATTTTACATACTTGTACGTTGTGTCGACCCCTTCGCCGCCGGGGTTGCGTTAAATCTGCGGTAAGGGTAAGCAGATTGTGGATCCTCGTTCTTAGTATCACTATTCCGGTGTCAGAAGCTCCATTCCTCCGGAAGCTTGCTTATTGGTACGGACATTCCCTGATGCTATAGGTATTTTGAACGTTCAGGGGTATGGCGGGACCTGTCCGCCACGATTGTTATCTTTAAGTGCGTGGTCACATTTATGTTTTGGGCTCTAAGAACCAGTTGTACTACTTTACATTGTTAAGTATGTTTTATGGAAGGCAGCCTTATCGGCTGGCCAGTGATGTTTACCCTTTTTTATAAGTTATGTGCTATGTATGTTCCGCTGCTATTCTCTGACATATACCTGACAGGGTACCACGGTAGGGTACCAGTCGCGGCCCCGGGGTTGGGTCGTGACAACCTTCTCCAGGGTAAGAGTATAAATGAGGGGTAAATCCCCAAGACGTTATACCACCTTCTGAGTATGATTGAGGGGTAAATCCCCAAGACGTTATACCACTCCATGGATTTTCTACCCATGATGCGAGGAATACCTCATGCGGGTTCACACGACCCATGCGGGTGAAATAGTCCCAGGAGTAGGATTGCTTAATGATACTGCGGGTGGATGGTCCTGCTTTGATCGTGAGCCTCCTATTTTTATGTTGAAAGTATGCTCTTATTTACTCTCATTGTTAGTAAGGCACAGTGAACTGTAATTTGACTATCATCTATGACTCCAGCTTTATTTAGACTTTGATTAAACTACAGTATTTTCTTCCAGTTTTACATACTTGGTACATATTGTGTCTTGACCCGCCGCCGAGGCTGCGTTAAATCGCGGTAGGGGTAGCGGTGGTGGATCCTCATTCTTAGGATCACTGATCAGGCGTCAGAAGCTCCATTTCTCCGGAGGCTTATTCATTTTGGTACGGTTTTCCCTGAAGTTGTAGATATTGTGTACATTCAGGGGTATGGCGGGGCCCTGTCCCGCCATTGTTGTTATTCCTAGAGGTCTGTAGTCACGTTTGCGGTTTGGGCTGTAAGAACAAGTTGTACTGTTTTACTTTTTGTGTAAGTATATTCTATGGAAGGCGGCCTTGTCGGCTTGCCAGTAATGTTCACTATCTACAGGTTTATGTGTTATGTATGTTCCGCTGCTATTCTCTGATGTACACCTGAACGGGGTTCCCGGTAGGGCACCAGTCGCGTCCCCGGGGTCGGGTCGTGACAATAATGATGTTTAATATCAATATATTTTGTACGTGAGCACTGAACTTGATTTTTGGAAATATTTATAGCACTTAAATTATCACAATACAAAACTAAGATGTTATTAGTAAAACTATAGTCATCCAACATGTATCGTAACCATATTAATTGAGAGCAACAACTTCCAGTTGCTACATATTCAAATTCAGCAGTTGAAAGTGAGACACAATTTTATTTACGACTATACCATGAAAAATGACTATTGCCAAGATAAAAATATTCTCCATTTGTACTCTTTATATCATCCATATCACCAGCCCAATTCGAGTCAATATACCCTATTAAATTAGGATTAGTGTCTTTAGAATACCAAATTCCCAACTCACATGTGTCAGAAACATATCTAATGATACGTTTTATGGCATTCAAGTGGGAGATTTTGGGACAGGCTTGAAATCGAGCACAAACACAAACACTAAACATTATATTAGGACAACTAGCAGTAAGATATAGAAGGCTACCTATCATAGATCGATACAATGTTGGGTCGACATTTTCACCAACATTATCCTTACATATCTTCTGTGACGATCTCATTGGACTTTTCATCTATTTAACATTTTCCAATCCAAACATCTTAACTAGATTCTTGGCATATTTACTTCGGAAGATGAAAATTCCACTTTCACTTTGTTTAATCTGCAAGCCTAAGAAAAGAGTTAGTTTTTCAATCATGCTTATCTCAAATGTTGATGACATTGCTTCAACAAATATTGTTAGTTAAGATTGTGAGGTCGAACTAAAAACTATGTCATCTACATAGATTTGAGCAATAATAATATCTATACCATGATGTTTAATGAATATAGTACGATCAGCTTCACCACAGTTAAAACCAAATTCAAGAAGAAAGTTAGTTAAACGATCATGTCATGCACGATGAGCTTATTTCAGTCCATACAAATCCTTTTTGAGCTTGTATACATAGTGTGGATGGTACGGATCTTCACATCCTTTTGGTTGTTCAACATAAACTTCCTTATCCAGAAAACCATTTAAGAATGCACATTTTACATCCATTTGGTGTAAAGTAATTTTTAGAAAGCAGGCAATGGCAAAAAGCAGTCTAATTGATTCAATTCTAGCCACAAGTGCGAAGGTTTCTTCATAATCGATTCCTTCCACCTGAGTATAGCCTTGTACAACTAGATGAACTTTGTTTCTAACAATGGTTCCTGATTCATCTGATTTATTTTTTAAAACCCACTTACTTTCAATTATATTTGAATTGTTTGGACGTGGAACTAAGTCCCATACATCATTTGAGAAAATTGTTCAAGCTCTTCTTGCATTACTTGAATCCAAAAATCATGTTTAAGTTCTTCTGAAATATTTTTTGGTTCTAAAGTAGATATAAAACAAGAAAGACTAACCTTTTGATATATGTTAGATATACACACATATATTACCATATCTCTGTAATTGAGTGGTTCTTTTCCTATTGTTCTAATTGCCTAAAAACTCCCCTATCACCTGAATTATTGGATGATTCTTCCTAATCCTTGATGAGGGGTCCCTTCGAACTTGATCTAGCAATTCAGCATTTGACTACTTATTAGCACCTTCTGTGATCTCTGGTTCAAGTTCAGATGTGGTAATATTTGGGGCAACATCTGGTTCTTTAGTAGTCTGCACAGTTTCCATTGAAACTATAGTGTTATTTACAGTTGTATTTCCTATAGAAATAGAAAAATCTTCAAAAATAACATTTACATACTCTTGTACAGTTTTGGTCCTTAGATGATACACTCGGTAAGCATGACTATTTTGTGAATAGCCAACAAAAAATCCTTTGTCACTTTTAGAGTCAAATTTTGTCAAATGTTCTCTATCATTTAATATATAACAAATACACCCAAAAACATGAAAATAACGCAAGTTAGGTTTCTTTTCATTTATAATCTCATATGGTGTCATCTCCAGGCCTTAGATAAACTCTATTAGTGATGTAACAGTATTTAAGGCTTCAGCCCAAAAATGTTTTGATAATTTTTTAGAACTAAGCTTAACTCGAGCAATTTCTTGTAATGTTCTATTCTTCATTTCTGCTACCCCATTTTGTTGAGGAGTTTTGGGAGCAGAAAACTCATGGAAAATTACATTTTTCTCATACAATTTTATGAAAGATCTATTTTCATAGATGTTGTCCATCATCACACCAGCATTATAAAGAGGTGGACTCCTGAAACTGGCATTGTGATTCATAATGTGGTAAGATATTATTTATTTATTTATATTTGAAAATGTAATTATAAAATGATGCTTACAGTACTATTTCCACCATTTGTTTGTTTGTGCAGTCTGCCCCAAAGACATTTGCTGATTGGTACTTTGATCGGAATTACACCTATTTAATTGATGAACGTAACTTGCCACTCCCAAATAAGATCCCAAGCGTAACGTATTCATCATAGGCCGCCGGATAAGAAGGATAATGATCTTTTAGACTTGTGTTTATGTATTCCAAGAAAAGATGCTCAAAATTCATGTGTGAACTTTTATTCAACACAATGATAGTACATCAATTGCTGACAATTTTATGATGTATATGTAAACTATTGCCCATATATATCGAATTCAGTGACAAGGAGGTCCCTTTGACAAAAGTACTAAAAACTTCTTGCCTTCAATGTTGTGACTTAAGTTTTACTTATTCATTTATCTAATTTTTTTACCTATTTACTTACTTCCTTCGTCCCAATTTATATGATGTAGTTTGACTTGACACGAAATTTAATAAAATAAAGAAATATTGTTGGGTCCCGAGGTATACTATGGAACAATAAAAACAAACTGGAAAATAAACTAACTCGAATGCTAATACAGTTTGCAAATGTCAGCAACAATGTTGTTAGTCACAAGTGACAACACTTCGATAAAACAGAAAAAAATATTTGAAGAGTAAATTGCAGCTGAAATAATAAAGAACACAAATATTTAATATTTACATAGGTTATATTAATTATATAACCTATGACGGCCAGTGACCGAAAGTATTGTATATATTTATATACAATTGAATAAATTCCTTCTTTTACAATTTTACAAAATGATACAAAAGGAATTAAAAAGTTGAAGTCGCATATGACTTTTGTCTGAAAAATCTACATAAATAGACATGGACAACATCTCATTATAATTGCTTCAATAAAGAACAAATCTAGAATCTAAGCATCAATTATAATGTTTGACAGAATGTTGTCGACACGCTCAGCCAACACTTGTGATCCAGTTTTCTGAGATGAATTCTCGAGAACTCTCTTGATATTTTTGCAATCTGATTCTGGATATCGATTAACTCTTCCTCCCTCTCTATTTATAGTAGAGAGTCTTCCTTGAAAAGTTCATCTACTTGTTGTAGAGGTTGAGGGAAATATGGGCAGCCGATAAGGTTTGTTGGAGAAGATCATGGAGTAAAATCCTCTAACTTCTTGGACTTGTTCCCCAAGCTTAGCAACAGTTTTGACTTGTTCTTCCCACATTTTTCATCATCTCCTAATCACCTTGCCAAGTCATTTTTCCATCA
Source organism: Przewalskia tangutica (assembly GCA_029844215.1). Classification (NCBI taxonomy): domain Eukaryota; kingdom Viridiplantae; phylum Streptophyta; class Magnoliopsida; order Solanales; family Solanaceae; genus Przewalskia; species Przewalskia tangutica. Next base: position 19,082,186 of record CM056726.1, on the reverse strand, counting down.
TGGTAAAATTTCCACGAGATTTTCCTTCAGTCTGTGAAGTAAGGCAAAACTGTTAATCATAGAAATGTTGGTCTGAATGTTGTGACATTTGTTCCAACATTTATTAACTTTAACTTAGTACTAAAAATGATATGTTGAGAAAAATGTCACAACATCAAACCCAACATTAACATTTTCTCTCTTTTTGCCTTTCTTCACAAAACCTATTCTAATATGTGCAAGTGACTTACGACAATGTAATAGAACATCTATGATTACAATAATGCTCCTCCTTAACCTCTAATGACATACAAACAATCATATGTATACCAGTGTATATCACTATATAGGTTTAAATACAATGTTAGCACAAACATGGATATACACACATCATATAGGATTAGAAGAAATAAACTAGCATATTAACACATCATCCAAAAATGTAGTCAGAATCATTGTCAGTTACATCAGCAAATATCCAAACAAAAAAACAATTCAAATTCATTAGCAATTAACCATTCATCAATAGTAGTTCCTCCATTGCATAGTATGCAACAGTCGTAGCTTCCAGCCGCTTTCTACTTCTCATAATTTCAGCCTGCTCCCTCACCTGTCTGGCAGCTTCAGCTTCAGCCCTTTACATTGCAGCTTCAGTTTCTGCTCTAAGCATCAGCCTTGCCAGTAAGACTCTTCTACCAACAACCTCTTCTCTTTGTACAACAACATCCACTATTTCGTCAGCAGTAGCAACATTATCAGCAACTGAACTCTCAACTCTTTCCTCCCCCTGCACAGTAGAATTATTTAGTGTCTTCTCATAAATGAATTGTATTTTGCAGACACAATATACTTTAACAGGAAGTAACATATATGGGTGCATCTATAGTGGGACATGCACAACAAATCAGAACAATACCTTGAAAGGTTAGTGCACATGGGTCTCGTGAATCCATGGTCACTCGACTAAATTCGGTATATTATGTGTATAATTCTTAAAATATATTTAATATTAACTAAAAGAACTCGTGATCAAATGAGATAGATTAGAGCACTGCTTAAGCATATGGTTTAATTCCTTTAGGTCAAGGATCAATCCCAACTTTAATGCACTACTTTTGTGACTTTTTTATTTAAGCTTTTAAATGAAATGTACACAACTACAATTATATTTCTAATATGTTTATATTTGTTATATATTTCAGAAATGAGGTCGGATTTCTTAAATGCATTACCCAAAGGAAATAATCCTAAACATAGAGGAGTTTTCATAGATGTTGTTCATCATCACACCAGCATTATAAAGAGGTGGACTCCTGAAACTGGCATTGTGATTCATAACGTGGTAAGATCTTATTTATTTATTTATATTTGAAAATGTAATTTTAAAATGATGCATACGGTACTATTTCCACCATTTGTTTGTTTGTGCAGTCTTCCCCAAAGACATTTGTTGATTGGTACTTTGATCGGAATTACACCTATTTAATTGATGAACGTAACTTGCTACCCCCAAATAAGATCCCAAGCGTAACTTATTCATCATAGGCTGTCGGATAAGAAGGATAATGATCTTTTAGACTTGTGTTTATGTATTTCAAGAAAAGATGCTCAAAATTCATGTGTCAACTTTTATTAGTACATCAATTGCTAACAACTTTCTGATGTATATGTAAACTGTTGCCCATATATATCGAATTCGGTGACAAGGAGGTCCCTTTGACAAAAGTACTAAAAACTTCTTGTCTTCAATATTGTGACTAAAGTTTTACTTATTCATTTATCTAATCTTTTACCTATTTACTTACTTCCTTCGTCCCAATTTATATTATGTAGTTTGACTTGACACGAAATTTAACAAAATAAAGGAATATTGTTCGGTCCCGAGGTATACAATGGAACAATAAAAACAAACTGGAAAATAAACTAACCCGAATGCTAATACAGTTTGCAAATGTCGGCAACAATATTGTCAGTCACAAGTGACAACACTTCGATAAAACAGAAAAAATATTTGAAGAGTGAATTGAACATGAAATAATAAAGAACACAAATATTTAATATTTACATAGGTTATATTGATTATATAACATATGATGGTCAGTAACCGAAAGTATTGTATATATTTATATACAATTGAATAAATTTCTTCTTTTACAATTTTATAAAATGATACAAAAGGAATTAAAAGTTGAAGTCGTAGATGACTTTTGTCTGAAAAATCTACATAAATAGACATTGATAACATCTCATTATAATTGCTTCAATAAAGAATAAATCTAGAATCTAAGCATCAATTATAATGTTTGACAGAATGTTGTCGACACGCTCAGCCAACACTTGTGATCCAGTTTTCTGAGATGAATTCTCGAGAACTCTCTTGATATTTTTGCAATCTGATTCTGGATATCGATTAACTCTTCCTCCCTCTCTATTTATAGTAGAGAGTCTTCCTTGAAAAGCTCATCTACTTGTTGTAGAGGTTGAAGGAAATATGGGCAGCCGATAAGGTTTGTTGGAGAAGATCATGGAGTAAAATCCTCTAACTTCTTGGACTTGTTCCCCAAGTTTAGCAACAGTTTTGACTTGTTCTTCCCACATTTTTCATCATCTCCTAATCACCTTGCCAAGTCATTTTTCCATCATGGTAAAATTTCCACGAGATTTTCCTTCAGTCTGTGAAGTAAGGCAAAACTGTTAATCATAGAAATGTTGGTCTGAATGTTTTGACATTTGTTCCAACATTTATTAACTATAACTTAGTACTAAAAATGATATGTTGGGCAAAATGTCACAACCCAACAGTAACATTCTCTCTCTTTTTGCCTTTCTTCACAAAACCTATTCTAATTTGTGCAAGTGACTTACGACAATGTCATATATATTGTCCCAACATCTATGATTACAATAATGTTCCCCCTTAATAGGTAGAAGTACATTATGGCAGGATCAGTCACCCGGGCAAACAACCCTCCTCCAAGAAGAATTGTGCTATGCCCCCCCCGATCCCTATAGAGCGAAAGAGCTGCCTGGTGATCCCTAGGTTGCAGCACGTCCGGTCGTTAACTCCTCGCGGTAATGGCATACAAACAATCATATGGATAACGCTATATAGTTTTAAATACAATGTTAGCACAAACATAGATATACACACATCATATATGATTAGAAGAAATAAACTACCATATTAACACATCATCCAAAAATGTAGTCAGAATCATTGTCAGTTACATCACCAAATATCCAAACAAAAAAAACAATTCAAATGCATTAGCAATTAGCCATTCATCGGTAGTAGTTCCTCCATTGCATAGTATGTAGCGATGTAGCTTCGATCGCTTACTGCATAATTTGATCTGCTCCTCACATGTATGCATCTTGACTTCACTTACATTGCAGTTTCAATTTCTGTTCTAAGCCTCAGCCTTGTCAGTAAGACTATTCTACCAACAACCTCTTCTCTTTGTACAACAGCATCCACTGCTTCATCAGCAGTAGCAACATTAACATCAGCAACAGAACTCTCAACTCTTTCCTCCCCCTGGCCACTAGAATTATTTCCTCCTTTTTGGGAAGAAATCAACATCAAAAAATGGTCTCTTGCTTGGATTAAGACATCTCTTGCAGCATCAACCTCTGAGATTTGCTGGTTGAGCTTTCTAATTTGTCGAACCAGTCATTCAGTAGACAGAGGTGACTGTCTTGTACCAGTGTTGCCTAGAATATTTGGAACATTTCTGGCAACATTCTCAATGTTAGCTTCCTTTTTCCAAGGAAGATCAATTACTCTCTCTTTGCTTTTTAAGATTGCTTTATTCACTGCATATACCTCTGGTGTTTTCCCTAAAATATCCTCACCTTGTGGCTCAAAGCCTTGGGTAACTAGAATTTTCTAGATCAGTGAGGGATAGGGAAGGATCAAGGTTGACTTTTTTTCGGTCAAATTGGCTACTTGATAGAATATCATTCTCCCTAAGTCAACTCTCAATGTTTTTCCAATTTTGTATAGCAGGGATTGGCCCGCCCATTTTTTACCGCTGGGTCGAAACGAAAATGCAATGTATTGTTTTGCGCGCGATTCCCTGGATTGATGTAAAATGCTAATGTTAGGAGTCGCCGCCTAATTATTTAAGTGAATTAGGACACTTGAATTTTTACAGTAAAATACTGCAAAATGATCTCCATATAATGGTCTGCGAAACTAATGAGATTCTGGATCAGGGTTCTTTATTATCCTAAAGGAAATGGGTTAGGCATCTTTTAAGAACCGCTAACTTGCGGTTATCCGGTCAAACCTAGGTTACTTATTTTGCTAAAGAAAAAAGCATTTTTAGATACAAAATTAATTAACAAATATTGTAAGTAATTAATTAAAAGATGCAATGTCTAGAATAAATAAACTAGAGACGCTTTGAAACATGCATAACGAGCCTAAGAAATAAACTAGCGGGTTTTGATTTTAATCTATCATTTTAATTATTAATTCTAATTCTACCTATTCTAAACAGTTCAATAATTATAATCACAATAAAATACAACACAGAATAAAATAAGACTGAAATTAAATACAAAAACAAAAATAAAACTCCGAAGGATATCTTGTCTTTTCTAGCCTTTATAGACATTCTTCACAAGCTGTCAAGAACAGACGGTTAAAAACAGTAAAATATATATATAAAACTTCAGATCCGCGCAAAATAATAATAGTTTTGATTTTATTTTCCGTCTTTTCAACTGTGGAGGCCTCCAAAATCAACGAATATTTTTTCATCGGTCAGGTATAGTATCAATGTTCAAATCAGTAAAATAAATAACAAAACGAACCAAACAACCCCTGATTTCACGTCTAAACCGGGTCGACTCGACCCGAATTCTTGACCCGACCCGGGTTCTGGAAAACCCGAGAAAACAGTAAGGAAACATTGCCAAGAAAAAATAAAATTTTAGCCCAAGTATCAATAAACGATCCGACCCGAATTCTGAAAAAAACCCGAGAAACATTGCCCAAGGATAGTATTTTTCAGTCCAAGTATTAAAATAACAAACAATCATAATTAGAACTTGGCCCTGGGTTGACCGGCCCGAATATGAGATGAAACAGTGATGAATAGTAACCAAAAATAACATTTTTCAGTCTAAGTATTAAAAATACAACAACAACAATCAGAACTTGGTCCGGGTTTGACCCGAATACACCAACACAATGCTGAAAATATTGGGTATTCTCAACCCAAGTCCCTAAATAAAACAACAATCCGCAGTTTAAAACCCAACCCGGATTTTGACCCGAAATTCCCACACTAAAATAAAGAACAAAGGAATGTAGCAATGATCCACCAAGGCTCCAAAATCGGAACCCCTTTTGAAATGAAGAACAAGGAATGAAATATGCTACGTCTTGAAACCCAAAATTCGGACCTCTTTTTGATTTTCGGACCAAAGAAACCTTTTTCTATCAACTTTTTTCGGACCCCCCTCCACGAAGAACAAAGGGGTATTTTATAGGTAAAAGAATAAAGTTTTAATTTTAAAATTAAAAGGGGGAAAAAGACGGTTTTGGAAGCGGATTTGAGGGGTATGGGCGGCGGATTTTAGGGGATAAGGGAATGGGGCGAAGGGATATGAGAGGTGTGGGGGTGTCAGTGAGTGGGTGAAGGGCGCGGATCGATGTGATGGGAGAGTTGACATAAAGGGGATGAGGAAGAGTCATTGAAGGGATGGGGAAGATTGGGATTTTTTGTTTTATTTTTTAGGTCTAGGTTTGGGAATTAAAGGGGAGGGGTATTGGGCTGGCACGGGGTGTGGGCCAATGGGAGCGGCTCGTAGGGCCACGTAGGTTGGGCTTTGGCCAGTCTGATTTTTGTAGAAAAAATGGGGGGATAATTTTTTGGGCTTTTATTTTATTGTGTTGGGTAGAAATGTTTTGGGTTGTGATTTAAAAATGTGAAGAGGGTTTATTATTTAAAACAAAATTATTTAAAGTGATGCAAAATTATTAAAATAAAATGACGGTGTAATAATAATAAAAACATAATATTAAGAAAGACTTAATGCTTAACAAAATTATGAAAAAATGCGATGTCACTTTGAAAAAAATAGGATAACATGGAAAAAATGCAAAAGTGATGATAAAAATGCGATGTCAAAAAATATTTAAAATTGCAATAAATAATCGGAAAAGATGGAACAATATTGACTGTCAACAGTTTGTCCCTCTTTGGTTGTAGACGATGAAAGAGTTTTCGGACTAAGACGTTGACTTGTACCCAATTTTGTCTTCATCGTCAGAATTAGAACAAAGATCAGAAAATGCACGGGCAAAAGAAATTTTAAGAAGAAATGAAAGCAAAACTGATGCAGATTCAAAATTTGTCCCACTATCGAATTATGATGACATTGGGTTGTTGTGATGTCAGAATTAAAAGCAAAGCTGACGCAGATTCAAAATTTTGTCTCAGTATCAAATTATGATGACATTAGGTTGCTATGATGCTAAAATTAAAAGCAAAACTGATGCAGATTTAAAATTTTATCCAGTGTTGAATTATGATGACACTAGGTTATTGGTGTTGCGGGATGCTGGAAGAGACAGAGTATTTGTTCTCGAGGTCAAAATGCAAAAGGTGTTTGCAGATGTTGAGATGCATGATCAGGATGGTGATAACGTCATTGTGTCGACGATGTTGATGGCGTCATTATGTTGACGTGATGCTGATTGCGTCATTGTGTTGATGAAATATAGATGAAGGCGTCGTTGCATGGACGCATTGCTAATGATGCCATTACATGGACATAATGTTGATATGACGTCGTTGTCTAGACGTATTGTGATGAAGATGACGTCGGTGCTCAGGCGTGATGCAAATGTCGTTGTTGTATAGGCGTAAAGAATATGACGCCGGTGCTCAAGCGTGATGCAAATGACGTCGGTGCTTAGGCGTGATGCGAATGACGCGATTCAGTGTGATGCGAATGATGCGGTGCTCGAGCGTGATCTGAATGACACGGTGTTGAGCGTGATGCAGATGACGTCGGTGCTCAGGCGTGATGGCGATGACGCCGGTGCTCAGGCGTGATGCAAATGACGACGATGCTCAGGCGTGATGATGATGATGCCGGTGCTAAGGCATGATGCAGATGACGTCGGTGCTCAAGTGTGATGCAGATGACGCCTGTGCTCAGGAGTGATGCAAATGATGCCAGTGCTCAAGCGTGACTAGATTTAAAATACCCGCATTAGAAGGTGGGCGCCTGACTGAAATTAAAATATGATGCAGATGACGTCGGTGCTCAAGCGTTGACTGAATTTAAAATACCTGCATTAGAAGGTGGGCGTCTGACTGAAGATGCAAATGATGTAGTGCTTAGACATTGACTGAATTTAAAATACTCGCATCAGAAGGTGGGCGCCTGACTGAAGATGCAAATGACGTCGGTGCTCAAGTGTTGACTGAATTTAAAATACGTGTATTAGAAGTTGGGCACCTGACTGAATATGCAAACGACGTCGGTGCTCAGGCGTTGACTGAATTTAAAATACCAGCATTAGAAGGTGGGCGCCTGACGGAAATTAAACATGATAAAAATGACGTCGGTGCTCAGGCGTGATGCAGTAAATGACCCTGAGGCCGAAATGCTTTATATATATATATATATATATATATATATATATATATATATATATATATATATATATATATTAAACATGGATGAAAAGCTAATGCAGGGACATAGACGATGTACAATGAATAGATCATAATGCAACCCTAAAAAATACCTCAGTTTCCGAATGATGTGACCGAAGCTGATATAGGCCGCCTAACTATCCCGTCGAGGGAGTCAGGTCGTAACGTAGTTCATGTAAGCAAAATAAGGATTTTAAGGTTTTTAATAAGTGGGATTGAAGCCGATGTGGCCGCCTATGTATCCCGCCGATGGAGATCATGTCATAACGTAGTTCATGTTGCAAAAAATAGGAATTTAATATATATATTTTTTGTTGTTTTTCCGGAAAGAAAAAATGAAAAGACAAAATCACGTTTTGACTTCAGTTGGTACCAATAATTAGTATTGTGCATAAGGATTCCTGTTATTTGCCTTCAGTCTAATCGAGAATGACTCCGGTGTAATTCTTATAGCTTCAGATGATACCTCAGACATACTTGAGTGTCGACACTTGCTTCAAGCCAAGATTTTGAACTATACGCATCCTCATGTTTCAAATGCCCTCACTAAAAGAAAGTCTCATCCTCACATATATGTCAATATTTTGAACTTTGGGACGTATAGAGACAATACACTCACACTCAGAAAGATGTTCAATGCATGCAACTGTGATACCATAGGCTTGGCCGTCATGTAAGTATCCACTAATGTGAGAACCCTTGGTATATGATCATGTAGGGCTTTTTATGGGTTTGTAATGTAGGCTTGGGGAAAGGAAGAATATTATTTGGGTAAGGAGTGACTAATCCTTCCTTGAGCGTTGGATTGTTTCTACGTTTGGCATCTGTGTGCCTTGATGCTGATCTGCTTCTTTTTGTCCTTTTTTTTTGACTGACTTCTTTTGAATCTTTTGTCGGAGCTTTTTCCCCCCTTTCAGAGTTATTTTCTCTTTTTTTTACATTGTCGGGACTTTTGATTTCTTCTTTGTGTGAAGTCGTCCTTTGCATTTGTTGTTTTTAAAAAAAAAATATATTTTATGGGACTTGGCAACTTTATCCCTGAAAACTTCAACACAGATCATTGTCAGCAATTTGCACTCTTCCAATGCGCTCAAGGAAGTCGGGCCAAGAGAAAGATAGTGTGTGTATGCACTCAGAAAGGGTATAGGCGTAATATGTGGTTGTCAAAAGAATAAGTTTTAGGCTCAAAGGGAAGTGTTATGTATAATGATATTTGATAGGATGAAAAGACTCAAACGGGTCAAAAAAAGGCCTACGTCATTTCCTATACCGAGCGTTACTCAGGATTTCGCCTCAACAAACATTCAAGTCCAGTTCTAGATCACAATGCAATGCGATTGAACTTATTCTAAAACATACCACATAATGCCCATGAAACGATGAGGTTGGTTTCGTTCTTATCTTGGAAGCATGCAAGACAGTTTTCTCAGTGTCACTACAGGTGTGACTGAGAGGTACAAACAGAATCTATGGTTTACCACGAAGTTAGCACATACTGATTATTACTCGTTCTTTCCTATGCACTCCTAACTGTGTTGGTATCAACCAAGTCAAACAATGATACTTAAAAATATATTTTTTGTATTTTTTTGAATAAAGGGTTTTCTTTTTCTTTTTTTCTTTTTTGAATAATTTTTTTTTTGTATTTTTTTTTTGAATAATTTTTTTTGTATTTTATGAATAAAGGGTACCGAACCCGAGTAGGGTTGCCTACGTATCTCACTTTTGGTGTCGAACCTGAAGAGGATTTATTTTTATGTGGTGCCGAACCCAAGATGAGTTGTCTTCGTATCACAGTGTATGGTGAGAATCAGACACGTGTAGTTTGGAAAGATATGTTACCAAATATATGATTGAAGGTATTATGTAATTAAAACTAAGCATATCAATTGAATTTGCAAATAGTATAAAAATACAAAAGTATAGAAACACTCAGAGCGATGGCTCGTTGAATCTGGTATTGGCTGACTTCTTTCAGTCAACATAAATCCCGGTCATTCTATGATTTATTATTTTTTTTCTTTTATTTCTTCGACCACACTCGACTGTTGCGAGGACAGTCTTCCTGTAAAAAATATGAGAAATGGGTGAGAGTAGGAATGTCACAAAAATAATAAATATGTAGGGGTGTGACAATATGGTCAGAGACTCCCCTGATCAGTTCGACCGGACTGGAGGTTGATGTTTCACAAGGTCCAAGTCGTGATATTCAAGATCAATTTATCTTTTGCTGGCAACACAGCTTATGTCCCATGGACCAAAAGATATGGTAGTGCCCCAGTAGAAGTCTTGATTGCAGTATGACAGCAAAAAGTGCAAAGTGCAAATGCTCGTGCCCGGAGTTGCAAGCACATGTCATGATATGTACATAATTGAAAGGGTAATTATTGCTTTAAATAATATGTACGGAGTTTCTAGAGACAAACAATAGTAAAAAACAACATGCAAATCAAGCGCGCGCCCTAATATGCCTGAAACCTCTCTTATGACAGAGGTGGACCTAAATGCCAAATATGCGAGATTGTGACGGATTCATCCAAGTTGCTAAACAATAATGTTTTTGTTGTAAATGAAGACAAGATGAATTTACATTTTCTAATTTTGGCATGTCATGATTAGGCTTGAATCCGTCTATCATTATCACGCTACACATATATGCTGATTGATCGTTGGGTTGTGAGATCCTTTGACAATTTGGTGGATTTCTTAATTATGGAGTCGATACCAAGGATCGATCCACCTAAGATGTATGCATGCATGACTTAAGATAAAAGGGCGGTATAGCTCTATCCTAATTTTCTAAGATTTGGCTTACTAGACGCAATGTTCCCGAGCTGACTACTCGAGTGAGAAGGCTACGCGGCCACCGGATGGTCTGAACGCTCCGTGCATACGCCAACTCTCCTAAAATTTGTACATTTGAAAGAATTTTGTGGGTGCGCGAAATACACCTCGCGTGTAATGTATGACAGTGTCAATGTTCCAGAAGGGAGGAAGCATGAGCGTGATGTCAATTTAATGAAAGCAGTAAAAGAAAGAAAGTAACAATTAAAGCATACAGAATTACAATAAAGGAACAACTTAAAGCAAAAATACAAATAAAAAGTAAAAGTAAATAAAGTCATACAATAATAAACTTAGATTTGCTATGGTTAAGAACCTGATAACCCCAGTGGAGTCGCCATACTGTCGCGCCCGTTTTTACCGCTGGGTCGAAACGGAAATGCAAATGCTAATGTTAGGAGTCCCACCTAATTGTTTAAGTGAATTAGGACACTTGAATTTTTGCAATAAAATACTGCAAAATGATCTACATATAATGGTCTGCGAAACTAATGAGATTTTGGATTAGGGTTCTTTATTATCCTAAAGGGAAGGAGTTAGACATCCTTTAAGATCCGCTAACTTGTGGTTATCCAGTCAAACCTATGTTAATTATTTTGCTAAAGAAAAATGCATTTTTAGATACAAAATTAATTAACAAATATTGTAAGTAATTAATTAAAATACGCAATGTCTAGAATAAATAAACTAGAGGCATTTTGAAACATGCATAACGAGCCTAAGAAATAAACTAGCGGGTTTTGATTTTAATCTATATTTTTAATTATTAATTCTAAGTCTACCTATTCTAAACAGTTCAATAATTATAATCACAATAAAATACAACACAGAATAAAATAAGACTGAAACTAAATACAAAAACAAAAATAAAACTCTGAAGGATATCTTGTCTTTTCTAGCCTTTATAGACATTCTTCACAAGCTGTCAAGAACAAACGGTTAAAAACAGTAAAATATATATAAAAAACTTCAGATCCGCGCAAAATAATAATAGTTTTAATTTTATTTTCCGTCTTTTCAACTGTGGAGGCCTCCAAAATCAACGAGTATTTTTTCATCGGTCAGGTGTAGTATCAATGTTCAAATCAGTAAAATAAATAACAAAACGAACCAAACAACCCCCTGATTTCTCATCTGAATCGGGTCGACCCGACCCGAATTCTTGACCCGGCCCGGGTTCTGGAAAACCCGAGAAAACAATGCCAAGAAAAAACAAGATTTTAGCCCAAGTATCAATAAACGATCCGATCGGAATTCTGGGAAAAAAATAACCCGAGAAACAGTGCCCAAGGATAGTATTTTTTTAGTCCAAGTATTAAAATAACAAACAATCATAATTAGAACTTGGCCCTGGTTTGACCCGACCCGAATCCGAGACGAAACAGTGATAAACAATAGCCAAAAATAACATTTTTCAGTATAAGTACTAAATATACAACAATCAGAACTTGGTCCGGGTTCGACCCGAATACACCAACACAGTGCTGAAAATATTAGGTATTCTCAGCCCAAGTCCCAAAATAAAACAACAATCTGCAGTTTAAAACTCGACCCGGATTCTGACCCGAAATTCCCACACCAAAATAAAGAACAAAGGAATGTAGCAATCACCCACCAAGGCTCCAAAATCGGAACCCCTTTTGAAATGACGAACAAGGAATGAAAAATGCTACGTCTTGAAACCCAAAATCCAGACCTCTTTTTGATTTTCGGAGCAAAGAAACCTTTTTCTTTCAACTTTTTTCGGACCCCCTCCACGAAGAACAAGGGGGTATTTTATAGGTGAAAGAATAGGGTTTTAATTTCAAAATTAAAAGGGAGTAACGATTTTGGAAGCGGATTTGAGGGGTATGGGCGGCAGATTTTAGGGGAATGAGGCGATGTGATAGGAGGGGTGTGTGGGTGTCAGGGAGTGGGTGAGGGGTGTGGGTCGACGTGATGAGAGAGTTGACGTGAAGGGGATGGGGAAGAGCCGTTGAAGGTATGGGGAAAGATTGGGATTTTTGGTTTTGTTTTTTAGGTCTAGGTTTGGGAATTAAAGGGGAGGAGTATTGGGCTGGCACGGGGTGTGGTTCGATGGGGGACGACCGGCTGGGCCTTGGGGTTGGGCCTGGCTGGTCCTATTTTTTAAAAAAAAAAAAGGGAGGGGGATGATTTTTTACCTTTTATTTTATTGTGTTGGGTAGAAATATTTTGGGTTGTGATTTAAAAATGTGAAGAGGGGTTTATTATTTAAAATAAAATTATTTAAAGAGATGTAAAATTATTAAAATAAAATGACGGTGTAATAACAATAAAAACATAATATTAAGAAAGACTTAATGCTTAATAAAAATATGAAAAAATGCGATGCCACTTTGAAAAAAATAGGATAACATGGAAAAAAATGCAAAAGTGATGATAAAAATGCGATGTCAAAAATATTTAAAATTGCAACAAATAATCGAAAAAGATGGGACAAAATTGGGTGTCAACATGGATGTTTGATCAGTCGTTACTATTGACTCATTCAGTGAAGGGAGCCAATTGTAAATTGCAATCTTATGTAGGGTGGAAAATAGGATAGTGAGCTTTGAGGCATGGCATCGAGAAGTCCTTTTTTTCACTATACCTCCAGTGAGGTATTTTATAATCTCATCCATGTTTTCAGTTGTTCTCTTAGTAGTACTGCTTTCAGATTTAGACTCAGTGCCCAAACATTGATTGATAATTATGGGAGTAAACTTATACCTTTTGTTATAGAGGTATACCTTCCCAAATTTCTTTGATGAGACATTGTCTATCCCATAATCAAAATCCAGCTTATATGGTTGTAGATAGCGATTGTGACAAAATTGCCGAACTTATTGTATTTTTAGAGAAATTTTTTCAAGCAACAAAAGAATTTGCTGGTACATATTATCCTACTATTTCAAGTATGTTATTTTATATAGCTCTCATATTTTTATTACTTAATGAATATATGGTTAAACCAGCTTATAAGACAGTTATTAAAAAAAATTATTCATATTCCCACTATTTATATTATTGGTGTTGTATTAAATCTGACTATTAAAATAAACGAATGTAAATCACTTATTGAAACTATTTATGATTGTATAGTAGTACTACCACCTCCAAGTTTTAAAAATCTAAATGACCCACCACATATTGAACAAACTAAAGAAGAAGTGTTGTCTAGCATAGAAAACGAATGCAAAAAAATTTATAGGTATTATCACCAAGAAAGTGCTAGCAACCAACCGACTTCCATACTATCATCATCTTCTTTAACACAACCTAAAAAAAGACATATTGTTCTGCGGCTAGTATTGAAAGCCTCAGAAATAGAATGTGCGGTTCTAACACTACTAACCAAATTAGTGAGTTTGATATTTTTGTTTTGCAAGGTGTTTTACCATACCAAGCAATTTTCAATGAAGAAGGACATGAAGACTTGCTGAAATAATGGAGGGGGAATGAGAAGACATTTCCGACACTTTCAATGATGGCTCGAGATGTTTTAAACATTCAAGCGTCATCAACGTCATCTGAAAACGTTTTTTTGTCGGCAAATTTCAAATACGAGAGCATAGACACTCATTAGCCCGACCCAGCCTCGACCCCCTATCCAACGGGATCGGAATCGGGATGGGACTTGGTCTCGTCCCTCTCGATCCCGACCCAGCTCGATCCCGCCCCCTCCCCGTCCCGCCCCGATCCTGCCCCGACCCATCCCGTCCCGGCCCAATGGCCACCCTACTATAAACTATTTCATTAAGGGTAAAAGAAAAGTTTTAAAGTTAACTTATTTCTAATTATAGAAATGTGACATTCTTTTATGGACAAACTAAAAAGAAAAGGTTGCCACGTAAATTGGGACTGAGGGGGTAAAAATCTCGATTTGAATGGTCAAACAATAAATAAAAACTGACGGGATGTCTCAATTTATTTAAATAAAAATATTTTAATTAATTGATAGAAATATTAAAAATATTAATAATAAGAGGTAAGAGCGAAAGAGGAGATCTCATACCCGTGATGTGATGAGCATTGGTACGAGTACTAGTGTTATTTTATGGGTGATATTATAATTGTGTAGTTATGGGTCGTGATCTAATAATGCCAAAGCATGTGGGAATTAACTGTTATGTGCTACCTTCTTAGCTTGGTTGTTTAGTTGTATTGCCAATCTATGGAATCTCGTACAATTACGATAATCAAGTTGTTGAACTTTTTGAACTAGTTGTATGTTAAGTCTGGATTATTGAGATATTCATGTTCTTATGTCATATTGTCACGACCCAAGTAGCAAGTCGTGATGACACCTACCCTATTCCCCCGATTAGGCGAACTACGTTCTCATTAACAAGTTAAATCAACGGAAAATAAATAAAAAATAAGAAGCTATAAAGTATTAATATTTAATGGTTACGACATCTCCCAAAATCTGGTCAAAAGGGTACAAGAGCGCTAAACAAAATCCGAAATAGAAGTCTAAAAAGGCTCGAAGGCTCCATATTGTCTATCAACTAACAATGTAAATGGAAATAACTAGGAAGCCCTTCAGCGGCCACGGATGATCAAGTAGCTCACCCTGAATGACAGAAAGATATCACCCCCGCGAATCAGCCACGAGGCGTAGAGCTGGAACATGGATCTTACTCTACACTCAACAAAAGTGCAGCAAGAGTAGTATCAGTACAACAATAGTACCAGTAAGTATCATAGGCCGACAATGATTAGATAACACATGAAGAAGTTGAAACCAACAAGTAGCACATAGAGCACACATGCATGGTCACATATCATATACAGGTAAAGTGTAAGAAATCAAGAGTCAATCAAGACAGATATAATTCACCAATGATCAGTCAAATATAAAAGTGGATGAATGCAATGCAATAGTCACCTCTCTCACTCCACTCTCGTACACACATGCTAAGGCAGCGCCTCAAGCCATGACCCATGGGGGACCCGCGAAGTCCATGTACCACTCGTGCTCTCCGACAGAAACCTCAGAGGATATCAATCACTCGTGCTCTCCGGCAGAAACCTCGGAGGCTATCAATCACTCGTGCTCTCCGGCAGAAACCTCGGAGGCTATCAATCACTCGTGCTCTCCGGCAGCAACCTCGGAGGCTATCAATCACTCGTGCTCTCCGGTAGAAACTTCGGAGGCTATCAATCACTCGTTCTCTCCGGCAGAAACCTCGGAGGCAATCAATCACTCACCTCAACGAACTACATACTAGGCCTTTTGAAACACCTAGGAACTCCTAATGCAACTGGACATAAACCGCCCCAAAGTTGACTAAAACTCGTCCGAATCATTCTGACAACCTATCTTTCTAAAATTTTAAATCTTAATTCCTGTCGTACATTCTCATAGCATGACCTGAATTACGGGGTGTAACACTAAGTTCCTGAGACTAACCAAAAATAACAAACAGATCACGACAAACAGCACTAAAGCAAGATAAAAATAAAATATAAAAAAATTGAAAATAAAGACCAAATTAGAAATAAGAATAGATAAATCGATATTAACAGTACGCCAGTCCCCGAAAACGGCGCCAAAAACTTGTTGCGATATTTCTAGATGCTTACGTAAGTGTACGTATCGTTCAAGTAATAAAGATCTGTAAGACCGAGTTTATCGTCCACAGAGACTGGTTTATTAAGTATCGATTATCTATCATATGATATCTATTTGGCAATCTTTCTTTTGTTTGAGAATTATAACTAAGAATTATGACTAAGTGCAGGAAATAAACTAAAAATTATAAGACTTTGGGTTTATAACAGTTATGAAGGAAATAGGGTTCCAATCTCCTCAACAATCCACTATTTCACGTGTTAATGCAATGTTAATTATTATTCTTCTTATTAAGATAGCAGGTTAACTAATCTGTCATTATATTCCGGTTAGGACATTACAAGAGCTCAACCTTGTGCAGAAACCTTCTATATTTTTATGATAAGTTTTACCACACAGGAGGATTAAGAACAATAACTTATAATACTACACAAGTATCGGTGTACTTTCGTCCACGATTTTAACCTATGTCTAGACAATTACAGCATATTCAAATCTCATCTTTCAGACTTTTGAATCGAAATCATATAAGTGATGACAATTAATAGCTAGTTAATTATCAAGTAATCATAACAATATTGAATAGATCTTAATACGCTGAAGAATAACTCAAAAACTAATACATTAACTATATGAAAGAGCTTCAACAAAGATTCGATGGAAACCCTACTAAAGTATTTAGCTCCTAAACATTGTCCTGTCAAGAACTAAATTACAATCCAACATAAACTGAAATAAAATAAGGGAAAGAAAATAACTTGAACAATAAGATGTCTCCAATTGTAGCTCGTAGTCGTCGTTCTCTTCTCCAAAGTAGTATATCTAATAATGACAGGGTTTAGGGTATTTATATTTGATAAAAACCTTGCTTCGGACCCCTTTACCCTTTTCCAATTTCGACCCAACTTTTCTGAAAAAACGCATCGGCTGGTTAGTTGGTCGATCTGCGGTGCCTCTAGCAGAACGGTGCGCCCGGCGGTGTTCGATTTTGGACTTTCGGCAATTTTTACGCCTCGGTACTAATTTTCCTGACGGCGGTTCCATGGCACCATGGTCTTCTTTGGGCGAACACGGCGGTTCCATGGCATGGTCTTCTTTGGGCGAGCCAGCATGGTCTCTCGATTCTGTCGAAATATGCGATTTTTCTATTCTTTTGGCTTCTTAAGCCGTTCCTTGGGATGTGCTTGTGCAGATTTCACTTCCATTAAGCTCATTCCATCCTCGATTATGTACTTCTCCTTTATGATCGCTGAAACACAAAAAATGAAAGAAAAACACACCTAACACTATATTAAACGCAAAATAAAAGAGTAAAATATTAACTAAAAAGGACTCAAAAGAGTGTATAAAATACACTCAACACCTATCCAAAGATCAATGTACTGCATATCTAGGGGATTGTGCTGAAAACCCAATACATATGAAACTTTGCGGTGGTAATCCAACCATACTGACTAGAGATCCCAAGATTATGGTTTAATGGGAAAACTAAGTTGTGAAAGGTTCAGTAGAGCGCTTCGGTGAAAGTAAGAGCACTTCGGATAATGATTTCGATTAAGAAACATAAGTCCAACAGCCATTCCCGCGATAGACTCTAAAGTGCTACCGGCAGACTGGGTAAAGGTTAAGTTTGTAAACCTTTTAATGATCTTCAGCGGTTGAGGTTAAGGTTTGGAAAACTTTTAATGATTCCTAACACTCGTGGAGTGGGGTATAGCAGGATACCTTGTAGGAGATCACCTATTTAAGTTCAAGGTGTGACCGCCTCAAATGAACGCACTTAAGAATCCAAGAAGCTGTTCACGGCCAAAATGGATAGAGCTATAAGAATAAACAAATAATGTAAGATATTGTATTGGTATCATTGTCTTGGCTTACACTAAACACTAATGTTCAAGACATCACGTTCATCGCGCAATAAGTAAGCACGATGGTATTCGACTAGAGAAGGTTCAAGGCAGAACGCTACCTCTCCTGATGCAATATCTTTCCGCCGGAAGATTGCTAAAAGTGGCACGATGTGTGTGCACCAACATCTCGTTCAGGAGGGGATTGTTGGAAATTTTCATAACGGGGGAATAAGTTTATCCCGTCATTTATGAATCAAATGTAAGGCGCGCAGCACGTCGGAAACCTTATTTCCACACACATGGGGCTAAATATCGTAAATTCCCTTAATGAAAGAGGTATTGACACACGTAAGAGTAACGTGTTTAAGACATAAAATGATGGACGATTATTGTTGACAATAACCCATATTCCACGTCGGTTAACGAAGAAAGGATTGTGCGAAGCGTAAGATGGAACAGGTCAGAAAAGACCGCGGAGCCATAAAGGGTCGCGGCTCTGGATGGATCGAGCCACGGAGGTGAAACATCGTGGTGCCTCCTTGGAGAGCTGCTTCACCTTATGGGCAAAATGGTTCTGGTTGCTTGGCGCCGCGGTGCTTCTCGGACAGTGAATCTGGAGATGGAAATTTAAGAGTTTTTCTTAAATTTTGTGTTGGGTTTGGAAGAATGAATCTCCATTAATTCACCCATTATGTGAGTCATTGTTTTGAGTGTGTTCACACATTCTTTACTTGGCTCAATGAACCTCCATTAAAGCATTCACATTGCAAGTGAAGAAGCATCTTTGTCTATAAATGATGCCTTTGTGGATCAGTTTTAAGGTGTGTCTATGGAGTGTCTCACATGCTTCACTTTAGACTAAGAAAACCTCATGCACTTCATTTCAGATGAAAGTCTTACACACTTCTCAAATATATAATTTCAGAATGTTTTGAACTTGTTACACCACAA
Organism: Przewalskia tangutica; assembly: GCA_029844215.1. Classification (NCBI taxonomy): domain Eukaryota; kingdom Viridiplantae; phylum Streptophyta; class Magnoliopsida; order Solanales; family Solanaceae; genus Przewalskia; species Przewalskia tangutica. The sequence goes on along the minus strand of CM056726.1, from coordinate 19,063,302 downwards.
AGTTCAAACAAATTTATGAGACAATCATTTTCTTAGCAATTCCATATTTGTGTTCTTCGATAGATCTTCTTCGTTGTTCTTTACGAAGAAGATAAGTCGCTGCTTTATCTTGGGAGGCAATTGCCCTACTAACGTAAAAGCATATATACGGGGGAAATTTGTCTTAAAGAGAAAGGTTCATCCCTTGACTCAGCGTGTGGTGAAACCTAACCAATTTATTATTTGAGTCCTTATTTCAGATAAAAGGATCAAAAGCTTGCAGCAGTTGAAGTTACCAACGATAGTCCAATGAAGCATGTAGTTGTTGAATTTACAGACACAATGTCACAAGAATTGATGGTTATTGACACAAAGATTCAAGAAATTAGATCTTAATGATTGTAACTAGATGATCTTGTTGTAATGATCTCCTTAGTTTAGCCTTTAGATCACTTGTAATAGTTAATTCAACTATTTCCCGGATTTACATGCATAAAAAATCTAACATTTGGTACATACGGTCCTTGAGCTCTTTCTCGAGGTTGAGGAACTTGGTCATGTATGCATCCTACGGTGTTTGATCCGCTCTGGCCCACATGGTCCCAACCCTAGAAGTTTCAAAAATTCCTCGCTATACCCCTGTTGACCACAAGAGTCCCATTCTGCAACTGGCTAGTGAGGGTGATCACAACCTACTCCACACGCTGCATGATCAAGTTTTGTGATGTGATCATAGAAGTCATAGCCTTCTCTAGGGTGGATTTCCCCTTTTGGTACACCCGCTACTTTGAAGATAGTTCATCGTGCTTTCTTTTTGGGGTAACTCTTACATCATACGCCTCTGCTCTTTCACTCGACCTGCTGCGAACTCGTTCTTTACTAGGGTGTTTGTCCAAGCCGTAAGTGGAGTGGCCTAGACCTCTTCTTGTCCATGCTCCTGTCTGAGTTCAGTCCCGCTCACGTGCTCTGAGGCTTGAGCCTCTTCACGACCCATCGGGTCTACTATGTCTATAGGCGGGAGGATATTTTAAGGGTCACCGAGCATGTCGTTGCGCTGGTCATCCATAACTAGGGGTTCTCAGTGAGTATTTCTTGGATGTTTTTCAGAAAGAAGAATTTGGCATAATAGATCGAGATAACACCACACCTGTCTTTCTCCACAAACGACGCCAAACTATTTACCGTTAAAAATGATTTTATGATACTCAATTAGATTTGTAATGAAGTGGGGTTCAAGACAATTGGATCGTATTCGATCTCGAGACCTCTATTATGTTCGCGATGAGCCCGGTGGCTCAAAGACAGGAAAATATAAAGGAACTTATATAAAATAATGAATCAAACTTAGTTAAAATGCTAGAACCAATCCGTAATATTCAAAGCTTGAGAGTAAAAATGTTGCTAGAGTTACAAGTGTGGAAGATGAGATTGGGGTTCCTTCTACTAGAAGGTATATTTAACTACCCAAAACCTAGACTTTTCAACATGCAAGTACAAATAATGGGACATTCCCATAATTATAGTGATGTGCAACCCAAATTTGAGGGATAGGTCATGGTCTGCTGGAAGTGGAATCCAGCTGTGGGTGAGGACTGTGGATGAGGACTGGATCTAACCAGACCCCTTACTATGGCTCCATTTGCTCCATTCGCGCACCACGTCCAAACCCTCGCTTCACCCCTAGGAGCAACCAGAGTCTTTTCTATGTAGGGCCTATACCTCCACATGGTGTCCTCTTACTGCACCAGTTGTCGACCTCTATTTTCCCCAATACAAAAGTGACATTTTTTTATAGACAAACAAAAGGAAAGTAAGACAAACAAATTAAAAACAAGGGAGTATATCCTTTTCTACAGCAATTGTTACTTGCACGAGTAGCTCGACTAATTTAGCGCCAGTTCAACTAAGCTAGACTAGTTCATGAGTACTTGGTATCTCCTATTAGTACAAATAGTGCATAATTCTGATCAAACTTAGATAAAAGAAAAGAGGTTTATGATGGAATTTAGACTACATATAATTTTTTAAAGATGTTTTCCATGTCATGATCGCTAGGTCACTTTTTAAGATGATGCTTTAGTTCTCTTTTTATTCTCCTTTGGTTTTGTTTTATCCAAAACCATAAAAGAAAAAAAGACTTTAATGAATTCAATGGATATGATTTTTTTCTAGCTTGTACAACACCTAATCCAACATCCAAATATCGTGCAAGAGATGTTTGTCAGGAATTCGCTGAGGTTTGGTGCCTCAACTGAATCATCAAAATTAGGAAACAAAAGATTGAAAAAAGCATTTTCATATTTGCACCAATATAGATACCACGAACCTAATGTCCATAACACACGGACAACTATCAAAGGAAGACTGAGTTGACTACGGGAAGCTTCTCATCTTCTACCTCCCTGCGTTCATGACGTATATAGATTGTTAGTATTTTTTATTTGTCCACTATATTAAATATAATTATTTCATTTTACTTGTTTATTTTTAAAAATTAAGAGATAATTTATTTATTTTTTCTTATTTTACCCTTAATATTTATAAGTCAAATTTTCAATTAATTTTTTAACACTACTTTTTTATGTGGAATATGTAAATTGTTGGAATAATCAGTTGGTTGTACATTTTTTTGATAACCTTTAATTGATTCCAATCATTAGATAATTTTGATAAAAAATTTATTTTACTTTTGGCTCCTTCATAGATGTTTAGCCAGAAGAAGAGAATATGATGAAGCGCCATAGTCGCGAGTTCCTTCATCAACAAAAAAAAAACATAAGCAAAATTGGGCGGAGGGAGTACAAATTAGTACGACGACACTTTCATTATTAAATAGCCTTAAATAACATTATCTCGTTCATTTGAACAACAATCGATAATTCAAATCATTAAAGCTATTCATATTTTAGATTATGTTTCATACTATTTTATCACTGATATAATAGTAGTATTCAATGTCTCAGTTTGTCTGTGTTCTCTAGTCCGTTCCAAAATACTATATAATTAGTCCTTTTCTACATGTAAAACGAAGTAGTATACACTTTTTTACATGTCTAATTGCCATTGACTTACCATGTTGTAGATAGGACACAAAACAAATGGCGTTTGGTACAAGGTAGATTATGGTGTTTTAATATTCATGTTTTTAACTTATGTCGCTGCCTCAAACATTTTGTACTTCTAATCGTAAAGTTGATTCTTAAATCAATATGATAGTTTTGACCTTCTTGCAGTCAAATTAACGTTTTAATCGAGCTGAGTCAAAATCCTCTTATCATTGGATGAACTGGGAGTTCAACTTTTGCTTTTCCATACGTCCCTTCATGAATATATAAACGTGACAGAGTTAATTAAACTAATCTTTTTCCTACTCGTACAATTTTAATCATTATTAGTGGTACTGTATTTGGGTATGCACTTTAAGCACTCGATCTCATGGAATAGAAATAGTCTATTTGTCTGTGGGTGGTGCATGCACTTTTTGATGTGTGGTGCTCTTTCTGCGTAGCTTCGATCCAACCACCAATGGCACTGTAGTCTTAGCCACTCCACCGTCAGTGCCCCTTTATATATAAATATATCACACGCATGGCAGTAGATAGCATTGATAATAACAACTTTCTTAAACACAAGCACAGCAACTTAGTCATTCACTACAGAGTTCTCATTGTATTGTAACTAGCCCTTCCTTTTCGTTTTAACTATCCGGTTTTTGTAATCGGCCTGACTAATTCATATTTGTGCCGAGTACGCCCTCTATTAAGAAATTCTCTCGTATCAAACCAAGACGAGACTTCTGGTTAAAGGTCGAGAGATTCCAACCATCCTCGCCAAACACGTTGGTGCTCTACCTTGTTCTTGTGTCCATTATGGCTTTCCTTAGGTGCTTTGGATACAAGCTAAGGGGCGGTGGAGTTGGTGATGTCCGTGTTTATGCGGAAGGAGATAAGGATGATGAATTGAATAGCAAAATGATTACAGGTGCGACGAGATATACAAGTGACGAGTTGAAGAGATTCACTATGAATTTCTCAAAGTCCAATTTAATTGCATATGCAGGATTTAGCACAGTCTATTTAGCTAAGTTCCCTGATTCGACTCTCAAAGCCGTCAAGATCATGGACAGCAGCAGCGAGCGTCTCAACATAATATACAAGCAAGAATTGGACATCTTGGTTCAAATCCAACATGACAACATAGTTAAGCTTCTTGATCACTGTGATGACGAAGAATTCGGGAACATGCTGGTATTTGAGTATGTTCCAAATGGGACTTTACATGACAAACTCCACGGAAACAGAGGAATAATTCCTTGGAGAAACCGTATGGCAGTGGCATTTCAACTTGCTCAAGCCATTGAGTATCTCCATGACAAATGTCCTCTACAAATAGCCCATGGTGATATCAAATCTTCTAATATATTGCTAGATAATCAATTCAATTGCAAGCTTTGTGATTTTGGGTCAGCAAAAATGTGTTTTTCTTCTTCTTCGGTTTTGCCACCAACAAATCGGGTGATACTCGGTTCTCCAGGTTATACCGATCCTCACTATTTGAGAACTGGCATTGCCTCCAAGAAAAATGACATGTATAGCTTCGGAGTCATTATATTAGAACTCATTTCAGGGGTTGAAGCCTTTTCCTCAGACAGTGGGGAGAGACTAATATCCAAAGCTGCTCCTATTTTAAACGATGTGTCGAAGGTAGCAGAAATGGTGGACCCACATCTTGATAGGAATTACGCATTGGAGGAAGCGAAGGTCATGGTGACACTTGCAGCGTCCTGCCTAAGTGATTTCCCAAGTCTCAGACCATCTGCTTCTGAAATCTTGGAGACTATGAGAAGTAGAATATCTTCCATTTCCTTCCTCTTTTCAGCTGATAAAAAAGTTTGAGTATTCATCAGTAAATTTTTCTGTGTGAATAGGTGAGGTTCATGTAAACTTGTATAGAGATCATAGGTAGGCAAAAAATTAGTTCAAGAATCTCCTTACAAAAAGAGAGTTGAAAGCTTGAAAGTTTGAATGGTCAGATTTTACCATTCCTTGCAGCTATAAACTATGAAGTTCTATCAGATTCATAGGATAAATCAATATTAGTGTCAAGCAGTAATGGGAGGCTACACGTATAATAAATTTTCGTGACTGCCTAACTGGTATCTCCAAATATTTTTTCAGAAGACAAACGAGAAACCGCGCAGAATTACTAAAATTTCCGAGGACTTTTGATAATCCTTGAAAGACCATATATTCCTGTCTGTTTGATAACCAAGAAAAAGCAATTAGGACTTAGGAGAATGAAACCAGAATTCCCCAAGAATTACCTTAAGATATGATATGGTTACAAGGTACCTGCAGTTGTTGTAGGTACAAGGTACCAGAATTCCCCAAGATTTCGGAGTGAGTTGATCTGCAACACCAGGCTCCTTTTGTTCTTACTTTCATTCTGTCTTTATTATTCCTAGATAGTTGTCTTTCGGACTTATATTTGCATTTTAGACTCTTGTACTTATGCACCAGGTTTTGGGCGGTATTTTGTTACTTTCAGTAGTTTATGAGTATGACTGTATGAGACTACGTTTATGACTTATTTAATGTCCTCGCTTTATTTTTCCGCTTAATAATTAATGTTAACGATTTTGAAAATGGTTAATGATTCGCCTATCGGGTTAGATGAAGGTGTCATCATAGTTTTTTGGGTCGTGGCATAAATACAATATCTTAATATTCGATGTATTAAAATTTAAACATGTTAATCTTAAAAAGAGAACAAACAAACGCCCTCTTTAAATTCATTTTTTCTCCCTTGTTTAGTTTATCCAAACCCAAAAAAGAAGATAGAAAGATGAATGAATTCAATGGATATGATTTTTTTCCTAGCTTGTACAACACCTAATGCAACATCCAAATATCGTGCAAGAGATGTTTGTCAGCAAATCGCTGAGGCACTTTTGATTTGTTTGGTGCCTCAAATCAATCATCAAAATTAGGAAACAAAAGATTGAAGAAATAAAAAATTGAAGAAAAAATACATTTCATATTGGCACCAAACAAAAACAAAATGTAGAAACGGATATAGATACTACGAATCTAATGCCCATACACACGGGAGATACAAGAGGGGCCCTCAAATAGGAAGACAGAGAGTTGACTACAGGAAGCTTCTCATATTCTTTTTTTTATCCAGATCCACGAACCACAAAAATCTCTCTTTTTTCTAAGGCTGACCAGAGAGACGGGCCGATCCGGTCCCGTACCGGCTCTGTTTAAATTTTTTAAAAAAAATTAGCGGATCCGGGGCTCGAACCGGGACGGGACATGGTATGGTCCCGCCCGATCCGGTCCCGCTAGGACCCGTCCCGGTCCCGCCCCAATCCCGCCACTTGCCAAAAATAACCGTTGCAATAACGGCCATTTTACATTTTTTATGTCTTTTGCAATTTTTTTCAACAACAGTACACTACAATGTTGTAATTCTGAATCTTGTATATAACTATATTTCAATGAAATAATTAATAATATAAGAGACACAAAAACAACTTTGGGATGTTTTTTTTACACTCTTCTTGTCTTTGTTTAATTATTTAGTTTATAAATATATATGAGTATAATACTATAATAGTATAATATGAGTATATGACTATCACTATATGACTATATGTTACTTTGTTAGTAATTTAGTATTTTTAATTTAGTGAAAAAAAATTTAAAAACCGCGTCCCGACCGACCGACCGATCGCCAGGATCGGTGATCGATCGAACATCAGATCGTCCCGCTTAGTACGGCCCCTTTGCCCGCCTCACCAGCCTCGCCTCTCCGTCAGGCCCCGAGCCCGCCTATCTCGATCCCAGTGGGCCCGATCCACTGGCCAGCCCTACTTTTTTCTATCCCTACGAAACTAAAGCTCTTATTTTCTCTTGAGTAATAGTTCGAGTAAGCCGGTTCTCGACTTGCGTCAGACTAATCTTGAAGGTAGTAGTAACGGTCCCTCAACACTACTATCAGTAAATAGCGGAATGTGTTCCAATAACCAGGGTTTGAGAACGGATAACTGATAGCAGGATCAACCTCAAAAGAGAGCAGAATGCTATCACTGAGAATCGATCTCACGCTGCAAGTGTTCAGAGCGCTTTAAGCCCCCTCCTTTGTCATTGAAATGTGTTCGGAGGACGAAGCTTCTCATATTCTACATCGCTGCATTCATGACGTATATGGATTCATTACTACCCAGAAAACTATGCACTAATTAACTGCATAATTTCATTATTTAATAGCCTTAAATTAACATTTATTTCTGCTTTAGATAGATCACTTTGGATATGCAATCTCATGGAATAGAATTTAGCTGTTTGTCTGTAGGTGGTGCATTTCTTGGTTGAGTTGTTACTCTTTATCTCTTTTCATTTCTATTTTCTTTATATGTTTGTGTTGGTTTTTGTCTTCTTCTTTCACCTCCTTCCCTGTAGCTTCACAGCCTAATGTACCAATTAATGGCACTGAAGCCTTAGCCACTCCACCGTCAATGCCCCTCTATATATACATCTCACCCGCATGGCAGTGGATAGCATTATTGATAATAACAACTTTGTTATACACAAGCACAACAACTTACTCATTCACCACAGGACAAACAACTTTACTGATTGAAACTTCTCAACAAGATTGTTTCGATCCTTAGCTAAATTGCCTCGGTTACAAGCAAAAAATGAGAGTTATGATTATAAATGCAGCAAGTATGATCATACAAATATGAGTAATGAAAATTGGATGCCCTTTCCACATGAAGGTTTGACTTCTTTTATAGCTATGAATACAAGACATTGATGTCCGAGAATCCCTCTCAAATTAATTGTCATTAATGATAATAATGGTCCCTTAATGAGCAAGGACTAACGGTTGGCGCCATATCCGGAACGGGTACAGGCTGGGCACCTCCGATTCTTCACCCGATGTCAACTGGCTCGATTTTGGGTTTTTGGAAGTAGAGGTTGATTTTGCACATTTTTTAAATCAAAAACATTTTTTTATTGACAACCAAACACCTAACAACTTTTTGATAAAAAAACTCTACTTGAAAAACTCTAATCCTAAAAGCTCTACTTCTAAAAGTTTTTTTAATAAGTTGTACCAAACGGGCCCTAAATGTCCTGAATTAGCCTTTTGGTTCTAACAAGACAAACAATAGCACAATCATTCAATCACGACAAGAGATTAGACCCTTTATATATATATAGTGGTGATACATATTTTATACAATAATAATTCATTATAGGGAAAAGGGGCATATTTGCCCTCCGTTAAAGTTTGGGGATAAATATGCCCTTCCCGTTATCAAAGTTGTTATATTTGCCCATTATTAACAGAAATGCCACGTGGACGCCACATGGGAGACACATCAGCAGGTGAGACCCACATCATCTCCCTCACTGTTTCTGTCGCCCATTGTTCATCCGACTCCGGTGACCGGAGCAGCCAACCACCCAAGTAGCCACCACAAAACACCATTGGAGACGAAACTTATACCATTAGCTTCGTCTCGTCGAGCCCGTCACCGTCGATTTATCCTTAATCGAGATCAAAATTCGGGTTCACTGTTCATCGTCTTCTCCGTGTGGTTTTTTTAAAATTCCGGCGGATTCCGGCGACGTTAGAAGCAGCGGTGGTGCCAATAGATTCGTCGTCTCCTTCCCGTCATTTATATACCCTCCCCGTGGTTCAATTCATCCTCTGCAGCAAGTTCGTCCAATTCGATTGTAAAAACCCTAATCGCCGCCGTCGATTTTCCGGCCACTGAAGCAACAATCAACGGTCGGCAGTGGTACCATTAGACTCGCCATCACCTCCCAGATTTTGCACCCACCCTCTACCCTCAATTCATCCCGAAGACGCCGGTCGACCAAATCGAATTTTTGATCTGGGTTTCGATTTTCCGGTCGTTTCAGGAATCCACGACGGTTGAGACTAGTATTTTCGTCTCATCATCCTCTTCAACCTACGACCACTCCCGTTGCTCGACTGCTTCAATTTCTCCGCGACGTTTTCGATCGATGGCGCGAAGCGATGAGGAGGTGATGTGGGTCCCACCTGCTGATGTGTCTCCCACTACGTGACATTTCTGTTAAAAATGGGCAAATATAACAACTTTGATAATGGGAAGGACATATTTGTCCCCAAACTTTGACGAAGGGTAAATATGCCTCTTTTTCTTATGTTTGAGGACAAATATACCCTTTTTCCCTATGATGAAATTAGTTGAAAAAGAATCTAAAATAAAATTACTTTTAAAAGACTAAAAACTATCATTTTAAGCTTTTTGGATCACCCCGTTTTAGGGATGTCAATGGGGCGCGGCTGGGAAGGGTACCGCACTGCACTCCACCACCTAAAACACACCTCCACCCCGCCCCACCACCCATCACGGTAATTCCTCCACCCGCCCTCGCCCCACTTACTCGCGGTACCCACTTACCCATGGTACCCATTAATCATTCTCTTTTCCGCGGTCCCAAAAATGATTAACTAGTTTCAGGATTTGCCTTGTCAAAAAAGCGAACCCAACTATACAGAGCTCTCGAAGTTGACTTTTGAATCTCTCGGTTAACCATCTTTCCATCGCAAGATCAGCGTTTTAACTTAGCATAAATGCTCACGAAAAGTTGCAACATTAAAACACAAATGATGGGCATTCGAAGGTTGTGAGCCGCTTTCATCCACACACGCAAGCCTAACATAAGCATACATTCTATTAAAGTTACTATTTTCATATACCAGATATGCAAATGGACAATAAAAGTAGATTAGCCTACTAATATTATTTTCAGGATTTCCATAATTAGGAGCATGAAACTCAGTTGTGGACAAAGGGGAAACTAAACAGCAAGTAAATGGAAGAGGTACTTTCATGATTAGTACAAAGCCATTTTATAAACAAAGGGATGAGGTATATTCAGGATCAGTACACTACTGTTTATGTAAAAAAAAAAAATGGAAAGAGGTACTTTCATGATTTTCAGGACACGGTGCGGGTTGGCTCAAGTCATATTTTAAATCAAAGGGCCAAATAAATTCATAAATAGCCTAATTTAACTAATAGACGATACGGATATGGGCGGTGGGGGTACGGTCGGTGTGGGTATGGTGCGGGTAGCGGGGGGGTGCGGGGCGGATTTTATATGAAATCCACTTCGCCCCACTACCCACATGGCGAAGACTTTGATACCCATACCCGCCCCATCACCCACCAAACCATCCCCATACCCGCCCCAACGGGAGCGGGTGCGGGGCGGTACCCGTATTTACCCGCCCCACTGACATCCCTACCCCGTTTCCAGTATTGGTACATGTATGTTTTCCCTATATAAAAAAAAACGCAAAACACCCATCAATTTAGATAGATAACCAATTTTGTGCGTGTTTTCCTTATCTACTTGGAGACGGATAAAGATAACGGCAACAATGGCACTGCACTGTTGTTCTTCCTCTTCTTTAATCTTCACTTCTCCTTCACCTAAATCCAAAACCCCATTTCTCGGTTTCTCCATGGCTGCTTTATCAATGCCATCATTACCCCTTGCCAATACAATCAATCGGACGACCCAAATTCGTTGCCAAGACAAAGCTGCTTATATTCCTCTTGACCAACGATGGATGTTCCAAGACTCCGAAATCGACGGCCCTGTAGACTTTTAAATTCTTCCTTTTTATCTTTTTCTCCAAAAATTTTTATCTTGTTTTTTAGTAGGCTGAAAAATTGTTAGTTTCCTATGGCTTTTTGGCAACTTTCATACCGCAATTATAGTTGTTCCATTTTCCTACTTGAACTATCACTATCTATACTAAAACACATCAGAATTATCAAAAAAAATTTGTGTTTAATACATAGATAGTGAGAATTCATGTAAAAAATGGAACAACTCATAGTTGGGGTGTTTTTTTATTTACCATCGTGGCTTTCTTTTTTCCATCTTTTGGGTACAAGTTACTTACTTTATGTTAAATGGGAACTCTAGTTATAGAATTCAAACCTATGTAATTTCCATTTGCTTATATTTTGGGAAAACCAAGTCTTGAGCTAAGCTTCTTATATGTTATACTTGGTAGTTTATACTCGTTGCATTTTATATGAAACTTTCTTTTTTCCCTTTTTGTTTGTTCCAAAAGACTACAGATTTCCATATTTAGGAAACCTTTTAAATTTGTCATTCTCATTTTATCCTTAGGGGTCGTTTGAATAGTGTGTATTAGTAATGATGAGATTAGTTATGCTGGAATTAGCTACGTCGACACTATTTTTTATCGATTGTTTGGTTTATTGTATTAAATAACATGCATTGTATAATTTTTAAATAGTACTGAATAAGATGTATTAAAATAGGGATAGTACTTGTATTGTTAATGTCATGGTTTACTATATATAAGAATTACAAGTATTAGTTATATATAGGTTGAAAACACTACCAAACTAGGGATTAAATAATATCAAAGCTAATATCAGTATCATTTTCTCGAATACCATCTACCAAACGACTCCTCATAAGATGCTCATGCGGATGATATGACATGTTAAAAGATCACAAATTCATTAAGATTATTTTTGTAAGTTACATGCATGTAGGCTATGTGTCGAAAGTTGGTCTTTTTATCGTAAATTTCATGTTCAGTTAAACACTGTCATATAAATGAAAAGGAGAAATAAAGAACTTATCTATTGCAGAAACCCTCAAATTTAAAAGCTTCAGTTTACTTCTTACACTACCTCAATAGTTTCTTTTTTATCTTGCCCCGGCTGAATAAGAAACTGTCAAACAGCTATAAGATTTCATTCTGCAATGTGTTCCCTATCTCCCTGAATCTACACAGTGCCAACACCAGCTTCTTTTAAAAGGTGGAAAAAAAAGAAGGAAAAAGATGAATTTTGTAGGAGAGATTGTTGCTAGCTCATCTGTCGAAGTATATGAGGAGCTAAGTTTCAACCTAATTTGATGCGTCTCCAGGATTAATAATCAACTTTGGCAGTCAATCAACAGTAACTTGAAAATTTCATTGGCTTTTGTGTAAGCAATATTAAAGACAGTGTCGCATGTAATGTTGCTGCTGTGTCAAAATATCAAATGGTATTTCTAGTATCTGCTTTAATATTGAGAGAGACGGAGAGCCAAGGGGGGTGAGTTGAATGACTAGGGCCGTATCGATCTAAAGTATTGCAACATTCACCCATGTTATGGAGAATATTGGCTTGAGTGTTTAAAGATGTCCATAGTTTAGTGGTTCAGCAAGACTTAGTTTCTTAATCAATGAACATAACATGAGTTTTCTGTTAAATTTTTGCTAGAGTTTCTGAAGCAAGATTATGAATGTTCTCGCATGATTGAATGGATAATATATGGCAAATAACTTATTCTTCTTTCCTCCTGTAGGATATTTGGAACAAGACATGGTATCCCAAGGCTGCCGACCATGTGAACACAGACAAACCTTGGTATATCGTTGATGCCACTGACAAAATTCTTGGAAGATTGGCATCAACTATAGCGATACATTTAAGAGGGAAGAATCTGGCTACGTACACTCCAAGTGTTGACATGGGTGCATTCGTCATAGTGGTAAATTTCTGTATTAAAAGCATTTCAATGTATCAGCTGTCAGAAGGAAAAAGAGCATCGGGATCCTACTTTTTCCTTTACGATTTTTACGTCCTATGAATTCCATATCTTTAATTCTTAAGAAATGTTGGATCATGTAGTCTTAAAAGACTTTGATAGAAGATAATTGAAAGATGTAAATGGGAGTTAAATGTTCCGTCGGGGCTTTGGACTAGTGTTAAGAGAGTAGCGTCGTGGTGTAACTATATATTAAAAAAAAAACGAGCAGCACGTGATGTGTGGGTTAACACATGTCACAGGTTTGAACCTTGCCGCAGACAAGAGCCTGTTATTTAAGTTGAGAAGAGTAGAGGGTGGTCCATTATCTCGAGTTTCGCATTGTGTATCATTGGTCCTCGAGTTATTAAAACAAGGAGTTAATGCTATCTTTCTTTGTAATATTTCTTATGAGTGGTGGTACTTTCATAGAAAACCTTTTGCTAGTACGTGCAGTTTTAGAAGCTTCTTTCGTTTTGTATCTCATGAATTGTACGTGTGTATATAGTTCATTTAAGAATGTTGAATGGCTTTCTTCTTCAATTTCTAATAATAATCTGAACTTAAAGTTTTAAGACATTGTCCAATCATTACATGATATAATTAACGTTGATATGCACCAGTGAGTTGTGTTACAAAAGTATGTGGATACTTGCTTTTGGAAGGTTCTTAAGATTGAAATAATTTCCCATTTAGAAGTTTGCTGCTTCTCCTTCATTCTCTCTCTTTTCCTTCTTTTTATCAGAAGAGGGCTGGTTAGTAAGATAGGAAGTCATTGCGCTGAGGGTTTGTCCTAATGATGGAATGAAGACAGTGGGAGATCAGGGTTCGAATGCAAGAAAAAGATAAAAAAGTTAGGTGATTTATTTTCGTCTCTCAAAACTTTGGTAGACAGAATTATCACGTACCTATACTTGATGGAGAGATGCAAGTACTTGGTGGAATAATCGATGTGCGGGTAAGTTGTCTCGAGCACCAAGATTTTAAGAAAAGAAGTTAAATGGATTTCATTATGCATGGTTGTTTGTTCAACTTTGATAAAATCTTTTGTTTTGCATAAGAAACATGTTCAAAAAAACATAGGGTGATGCTTACTTCCTGTTCACTCCTCCTATTATCACTTAGGTGCGGTGAAATCTAATGCACTTTTATTTGTCTTACATGAAATCCCCTGTGTGCATAAGAACTTGCAGTAATGCTTACTCACTGACCACTCCTCGTTGTATCACTTAGCTGGGGTGAAACTTTAGTTGCACGCTTCAAAGTATGACAATTAGGCATGAGCCAATCCCATATTAGTTGGGTTAATAAGAAATTAGTTTGTTTAACCCCAAGTTTGGACAGGGAACCTTTTTGTGTGTAAGCAGAGGCAGAGTCAGGATTTTAGTGTAAGGGTTCTGGATCATAATTATTTTTTCTTATTGGGTTATTGATAGAATAGCCACCATTATGGCTCCGCCCCTGTGTGACAGATAGCATTATATAACTTTAACACGTTCCTGCTCTCTTTAACTGTAAATTATCTGCTAGTCTGCAGTTTGATGTCTGAGCAATTCTGTTTTAACTTGAATACCAAAAGGTTAATGCCGAGAAGGTTGCTGTATCTGGGAAGAAGAGGACCCAAAAACTTTACAGGAGGCACTCCGGCAGACCCGGTGGGATGAAAGTGGAGACTTTTGATCAACTCCAACAGAGAATTCCTGAAAGAATCATTGAACATGCTGTTCGTGGCATGCTTCCCAAAGAGAGGGTCAGTATGATTTACTATTTGTGGAGTTTCGTTCCATTCCATTCTTTACCTATATGACTATTTAATTATTGATTAACCTAAAGAAGATGGTAGGCAATTCACATATAATATTAGGAACAAAGTATCACTTATAAGATATTAGGGACTCCGTAAATAACTCTCATCTCCCGTAGCATCCATGGAACTTATAGAATCGTGTGTGTGTGTGTGTATCATTTGTATACGCATTTACACACACATATAAAATAAACCGTCCCCACTTGGAACCAAGGAGTTCACGTCTTTGAATGCTCTTTTATAGGCAGAACATGGGTTAACAAATGTCTTACTCTTAATCCTACATTAATTCTGTGTGGCTATGGTTTACGTCTAAATAGTGGCAGATGGGAATTTTGCACACATGCTTTCAGGGTTATTTATTGTGTGCATATACTTCCTCTTTGAGCCGAGGGTCTATAGGAAACAACCTTTCTACCTTCTCAAGGTAGGGGTAAGGTCTGCGTACACACTACCCTCCTCAGACCCCACTTGTGGGATTACCCTGTGTTTGGTTGTTGTTGTTGTACTCCCTCTTTCAAGAAATTGATAAATTCATTGGATCTCGAAATTTCTAGTGGTTGCACTTGTTGTCATCACTGATACCAATTTGTATTATAGATTTTTGTAATATTACATTCCATGTACTGCCAATTCTAAATAAATTCTATTTTCTGTTTATGCAGCTCGGTAGACAATTATTTACCCATCTTAAGGTGTATAAAGGTCCTGAACATCCTCATGAGGCACAAAAACCCACTGAATTGCCCATTAGAGACAAGAGGATACAGAAGCAGCGATGAACTCCAAGCAATGCCACTAAGGAGCAATTCTCATTTTTGGTTGTTGATACTCCTTCAAGCCGTGTAAACAGCCTCTTGCAGAAATGTGAGGTAAGACTGCGTACAATAGACCCTTGTGGTCCAACCCTTCACCGGACCCCACGCATAGCGGGAGTTTAGTGCACCAGACTGCCCTTTTTTTTATACTCCTCTTAGTTGTTTCTCATTAACAGGTGTAACGTTACATTTCAACTCAAATATTGTACCTGTGTCCTGCTATTCTTCTTTATGGGTTTGTAGAGGTTTTTCATTACAAAATGTATTTGCCTCCACCTATTTTAAGCAATTGATGTTCTTTAGGTTTCAGTTCTAATGAATGTTTCTTAACCTTTGCTTAGTTCTGCATAGTGGATTCAGTGATTTTTTTCACTCCCTTCTCCCTAAATCTTGCATAGGTTTTTATTTCAGAAAAATACATTTATTATATTAATTAAGCAAGTATCTTAAAATGGACAAGTTAGTCATATCACATTTTTTATGAATTAATAATAAACAGGTTAAAAGATTTGTTACCAAAAAAGGAAAGAGAAGAGGTAAGCATAATATGCAAACCACAACGGAAATCAATGTGAAGGAGGTTTCTGAAATTATCTCTAAAAAGAATTGAGAACACACGAAATTTTGCATCGTCCACTTGATTTCTAACACTCTAAGATCTCTGTCTTCCCTGTACCCCATCCCACTAGAGATGGCGGTGGGGCGGGGCGGTTTGTGGTGTCAGTTGATGTTATGAGCTTGATGGGATTGATATCAGGTTGGTTATTTGTATAAAGGAGGAGTATAAAGCTATAAAACGTGGATGATTGTTGTCACGATCCGAATTTCAAGCTGTGAAGGCACTTTTCATAACTCATCAATTGGAGGACACTGGCAACAAGGAACTCTAGAAAGGCCGGCACAACTGTTTTATTGGCTAGGAATGAAAGAAATGGCCAATGCCAATGTTTCATTGCTTACCACCCTCAAACAGATTGGCAAACTGAGAGGGTCAATAGGTGTATTGGTACCTATTTGAGATGCATGACTGCTTGTAGACCAACACAGTGAAAAAAATGACTTTCTTTGGTTGAATGGTGATATAATACTAACTACTATCCAGCTTATAATGTACTCCATTTGGAGCTCTTTATGGTTTTTCTCCTCCACACATTTCATTGGGTCCTATGATGAAGTCAATAGTACCTGCTGCTGAAGATTTAGTGATGCGAATGTAATAGTTTCAACAGCTACTTAGGATCATCTTTTGCAGGCTCTGAACAGGATGAAGATGTATGTTGATAGGAACAGGACTGAGATTATTTTTTTTGTAGTGTGATCT
Source organism: Przewalskia tangutica (assembly GCA_029844215.1). Classification (NCBI taxonomy): domain Eukaryota; kingdom Viridiplantae; phylum Streptophyta; class Magnoliopsida; order Solanales; family Solanaceae; genus Przewalskia; species Przewalskia tangutica. Next base: position 19,046,739 of record CM056726.1, on the reverse strand, counting down.
GTTTTTTTTTTGAATTTACAACCCTATTTGCGCTCATCTGTGACCTTAAGGTGTAATCTCAAACTCAGTTATAAGTGTTAGGAAAAATAAAAGCAACAAACGGAAAATAGCAAACACCTATTACAAGAAATAGGAAAAATGAAGAACACAAGATTACAACAAAAGAAATAATCTTAACAAACAACTGGAAACTAGAACTAACACTTAATATGAATCCTTGTTGAGTCGAGTAATGACACTCTGTCTTTAAGACAAGATTGCCCCGTATATATCCTTTTACGTTGTTAGACAATATTCTCCCAAGATAAAACAACAACTAACACACTTGAGCAAAGAAAATTCAAATGTTTCTCTTGAAAAACTTTGAATATTGAAAGAATGCTAGAGAGGAAGAAGATTTTCTGAAGTACCAAGTGTTTAACAATTGAGCCAAAGGCCTCAATTTATAGTGCAAGAATTGTCTCTTCAAGTGCCTAGTAATAGATCACCCATGTAATGGCAATGAATTGCCCGAGTAATGACACTCATTTATCAGCCAAATATTGGTTGAATAATATTGGAATTAATGTCATTGAGGCAGCCCAAACGTCTCCAAAAATCAGATTTTCGTTTCAGACTTTTTGTCTGGGTAATCTAGAACTAGAAGAAGGGTTATACCGGCCGCTTAATAGGTCTCAACATGTCTCAAGAGTGATTAAGAGATTAGTAGAGCCCCAAGCACAGCCTGGGCTGCGGCATCGACTTCTCCAACCGTTGCGAGATTCCTGACGATCTGATAGCGTAGTCGCGGCTCCATTAACTTGGGCCGGAATTTGCGTCGCGGCCCTTCTCAGCTCCGCGACCCTTTTCGACTCGTTCCATCTTTACACTATGCACACTTCTTCCTTCGTTTACCAACGTGGAACATTTGTCATTTGGCCAATGACCGTCCATCATTCTATATCTCAAATTTTTTACTTACGTATCAATATCTCTTTCACTAATGAAATTTACGATCCTTGATACAATATGTGCACGTGTGCGGAAACGACGTTTCTTACATGTGAGACCCCAATTGTTCGAGTTATAACTAATGGGATAAACTTTATTCCACATTAATAAATTTCCAACAATAAGTTCTATGGATCCTTCAAAGTGACGAGCAGGATTGGCAAAGTAGCTTACACACTGGAGTTACCAGCTATATCTCAAATTCATCCAGTTTTTCGTGTTTCACTACTTAAAAAGAAGATTGGGAATAGATATGTGGTTCAAACTGAACTCCCCACTACACAGTAAGATGAGCAGTTCCTGGTGAAGCCAGTTACCATTTTGAAGAGATAAATGTTAATTGGGGAGTTACATCAGTTCTAAAGTTTCTTGTGAAATGGTCTAACCTTCCCCCTGAAGATGCTACATGAGAGGATTACGATTACATGAAGTCCAAATTTTCAGAATTTTACACTCATCCTTGAGGTCAAGGATGTTTTTTAGGAGAAGGTAATGTTATGAGCTTGATGGGATCCAGTATCGAGCTGGTTATTTGGGTAAAGGAGGAGTATAAAATAATAATATGTGGATGGTTGTGATGCATTCTCAGATAATGAAGGGAAACAGTGGGGAATCAGTGTAGCAAGATAACGTGTAACTGTAAAATCTTGAGTCTAACTCAACTCTAAAAATTAGCTTGTAGGGTGAGGATTGTCCAAGTCCATATAAAGAGTCTATGTTACTATTTCATTACCGATGTAGGACTCTTAACACTCTCACGCACGTCCAGACCCCGTTAGCTGGAGCATGGATAACATAATTTGAACACCCAATATCGGTGAACATAGAATTAGAATGGATCTGACTCTGATACCATGTAAGATGATATTAATTTCTGGATCCGGCTACATTGCATTAACGAAAATGTATTAAGTGCCCGTTTGGTTGGATATGAAAAGTTTTAGAGGTGTTTGGTTGAAAAAGGTAGTAGAACTTATGAGTGTCATAAACACTTATTCCATAAGCCCAAAATTTGAACTTATGGAGTAGAGCTTCTTTTGGGCTATAATTTTTTTATTTTTTTATATAAAAACATTTTTTTTATTGGCAATCAAAAATACCTAACAACTTTTTGATAAAAGCTTTACTCCTATAAGTTCTTTTTAATAAGCTATATATATATATATATTCTTTTAGTGAACCCGTAACCGCTTTAATTTTTTTCTTAGATGTTTGAACCGGCCCTCACCGCACCGCCTCTTTGTCATCCCTACCTCCCACCACATCACTCCGCCCCTAAGTCAAACAAAATTTGTTACTTCCTCATTTATACTATTAACTCCTATCTGCCCCCTCCCTCACATATGGTATATACAAACAAAGTATACAGATAAACACACATTTATGTTATACTTATTATGGGATGAAAGTGATGTCAAATAAGATTTATATTCAACTGATCAATTTGTATTTCGAGGTGGAGTGATGATTTCAGACGTCTTAGGAGCAATGGTTGTTTTGTGTATCTTCCTGCTTCCGTTAGTTATGCCGCGACCGTCGCCACCACCCTTGATCTTTCTTTGTGTTCCAGTAATTGTCATTGTTGTGATGATTTACTTGGCTTTAACAGCTCCCAAGTGATGAAGATCATGTAATGTAAGTGTGTGATAGCAAATAATGAATGCCAATAAAGTTGAGCATTGAAAAGCTCCTTGTGTTTCTATCTTCTTATACTTTTATGTTTCTCAGTTTTTTTTTTTTTTTTTGTGAAGCTCTTCTTCGAACCCGACCGACGCAATAACCCGCAAACCACGCCCCGCTTAAACCACAGTGTGTTCCCAAGAGCGAAGGCGGTCGAGCGTTACTCGATTTCAAACTTGCTCCCACACCACCCAACGTGAGATATCTGCTTCAAAACCAACTGGTCTAGGACTTCGGATATGTTTCTCAGTTATGCTCAAGAAAGCTTGTTTGTTAACTTTGATTATTTTCGTATCAAAGTTAGAATATGTGTTATAATATTCGGAGGCGGCTTAATAGATACGGTGGTCTAAAGCCAACCTTAATAAAAGGCCTAAAATATTTTCAATGAAATTTATTTAAATTATTACGTGAAATGAGAGTTTTAGAGAAAACGTGAGAAAGAATGTGCAACTTAAATTTTATAACACCCTTGTTATTTGATATAATATATATATAATTGATTTTATAAAGTACAAATATTGAATGAACTGAATATTGAAGATTTTCTTTTGTTGTTTTAGGGACAATACATAAAGCAGAGGTGAAGCTCAAAGATTTGGAGTAATAAAAAGACGTTTGTAAAGTTAAATTCATGTGTAACCAAATTCAGTAGCCAAGTTAAGGGGTAACTTGCCAACTTATGTATTATATGCTTTCTTACTTGTTTGATTATGTTCCAACCGAAACTAAACCTGGCTACCGGTTCAGGTTGACCCGAAATCGAACCGGTCGACCCGGTACAAAATCTGATTCGGTCCGGACCGGTAAGCAATATCGGGTTGGAAGGTCGGTTTGGCCCCAACCCGCACGAATTAAAGAGAAATCCGGTAAGGACCCGGACCGATAAGGTAAAAAATTAAAAAAAATAAAACAAAGGGTTGTTGGCCCAAAGGTAATATTACCGTTGGGGGGGGAGGACTGGGGGTGGGGCAGCGATCTTAAGACCGTTTTTGGCTATTTTTATTTTTTTGTTTTTTAATTTTTTGTTAATTACATTTTTATCCTTTAAAAATCTATAAATACCCTACATTCTTCTAATTTTTATCACACAATTATTTCTACAATTCTCTCAATCCTCAATTCTCATACTCTCTTAATTCTCTATATTATCAATTCTCAAGTTATTATTGTTATTATTAATTTTCAAAGTAGCAAGACGCAAGACTTCGAGCTTCGGCCTTCGAGTTTCAATTGAATTCTGAATCCCGAAGTTTGGTACACTCGTTTCATTCTCTAATTATTTTATTAAATTATCATATTTATTTGTTGATTATTTAAATATTTTATAATGTCTTTGCTAAAGGGAATTGGGTCGGGACTGCGCCGTAAATCTAGTTCAAGGGGTAAAAAATCTATAGGTTCTTCATCATCTAATCAAAATATAGATTATGATCAAATGCAAGAAGATTTTGGAATAGAAGATAATGAATATGATAGCGTTCAATTAGATAATATTGGTGAACTTGAAATTGAACCTCCTACACCTACTAGTGTTCCTTCTGTCAATGTTGGTACTGCTAGTGCTAGTTGTAGACATCCTTTACCAGAAGTTCCAGAACCAGAAGTAAGGAAAAAAAAGAGTAAAGTGTGGCTCTTTTATTATAGATTTGGGGACACTGATAGAGTTAGATGTAATATTTGTGGAAAAACTTACAAACATAAGAGAGGGGGTGGTGACGGGGGACGGGCACTATAGGTAGGCATTTATTGAAAGATCATCTAATACAATGGGGTGTTGCCACTGATTTAGAACCCGGTCAACAACAACTTAATCCATTAACGGGAGTGGCTAAGTACGATCCAAAGAAGGATCGCATTGAATTAGCAAAAATGATTGTCGGAGGTTGTTTACCTTTTTCTTTTGCTTCTTCTTCATATTTAATTACATATATTCAAAGAGTATATAACCCTTGTTTTACAGGTGTTCCATGTAGTACTTGTAGAGCCGATGTTTTTAGACTTTATAATGATTATGTTATTTTTTTGTAATATTTGTTCACCGATAATCATTTGATAATGCATCTAATAATACTACTGCTGTAGATCTTTTAAAAACAGAATTAGAACCGCCACTTCCTGATATATTTCATGTTCGTTGTGCTTGTCATATTTATAATTTAATTGTTAAAAGTGGTCTTGAGTTATTTGCAACTGAAATACAAATTGTCAAAAGAGATGTTGGAGTTATTCAAGATAATAATAGAAAAAATAGACTTATAGAATTTAAAGAAAAATGTAAACAATTTGATTTGAGACCAAAATTCATGCCACAAGAGATTATTACATGGTGAAATTATACTTATTTATTTTTAAAAGAATGTTATAAGTATAAAGACCCCATAACACATGTTTCAAATGCTCATTGTAAGAACGCGAGTTATATGTTAACCGACGATATTTGGAAATCAATTGCTGAACTTTTAAATTTTTTACGTAAATTTTACACTGTTACTGTTGAATTTTCAGGATCTTATTACCCAACAGTTTGTAATGCTTTAGCTCATATAGCTGAAATTTCATATTTACTTTATGGTTTAAAATCAAATATAAAATATAAAGCAGCAGTTACAGTTATGTTTGAAAATTTTAAAAAATATTTTTTTCCTATTCCTGATATTTATTGTATTGGTGCAGTCTTAAATCCTTCTGTTAAAAAAGTAGATTGTCATAATTTAATATTTAGTTTATATACTTATATGGAAGTAGGTGAAAAAGAAACTCCACCTTCATTTGATTGCGTATGTAAATTTGATACTAATTTAGCTAAATTATATGAATATTATGTTATATTACATGACAACAACAACTCTACTACTAATATTCCTTCTAGTTCTGTTTCTGCTTCTGTGTCTACATCTGCAAGATTCGATGAAGACGATGAAAATGAATCGTTATCTCCATGGAGCACTTTTGCAACAACACAAGCAAGCACAACTCAAAATTGTGATGAGATGCAGTTTTATTTGCAAAAGCCAACGGAGCCGAAGAAGAACTTTCAACCTTTACAATGGCGGCAGGATAACAAAAGACAAATTTTGGTACTGGCAGCTATGACACGGGATGTTCTTAATGTGCATATCTCAACAGTGGCTTCTAATAGTGCATTCAGCCAAACACGAGATCAAATAGGAGACACACGTCACTCATTGGGCAGAAGCACATTAGAAGTGTTAGTACACTTAAGGGATTTTATCAGATCAGAGAGAAGAAATCAAGGATATGAAGACGTTGACTCTCCGGAAGATGAAGAAATCGACAATATTTTGAAACTCGGGAGCGCAAGCGGGACTGGAATTAATACTCCAGATTTAGAGGCTATAGAACATAACCAATTCAATCAACCTATAAATTACGAAGAACTTGCAAAAATGATGCATAATATGTAAATAACAATTATTATTATTACTTCATTATGTACTCTTATTAACAATTAACATTATGAATAATGAAAGTTCGAAAGTTACCTCTTATCATTAGTTTTTATTTTATTATCTCTTTAGTTGTTATTTGTTAACTTATTTCTACTAATTTAATAAATTAATAAATTTTCGAAATAAAATAAAAAATTAATATAGTTTATATAACTACAATATAAACTATAAAGTTATAAACTATATTATATTATTATATTACATATTTAATTTGAATTTAGTTAAATTTTTGAAATTTTAAAAAAAAATCGGACCGATAGGCCCGTTCAACCCGGACCCGCACGGGCCGATCGGAAATCCGGTAATGAACCGGACCGGTAGGCCCAGTAAGCCAATAAACCGGATCGGTGACCGGTCCGAAACCGGTTCAACCCGATAACGGACTACCGGTCCCGGTCGATCCGTTAGACAGGAATAACTGAAACGTGATAATCTAGAAAACCTCTAGTTTATGTGAAGAAAAATATGATGAGCTAATCTACCAATTTTTTTAAGAATAAAAAAGGCAAAAAATTGTGTACAAACGAATTCTCAAAAATGAACAACAAAAAAGATTAGTTGGAGAGGATATTATTAGACTAGTAGAGAAAGAAAAGAATTAGGTTATACTTAATTACTAAGATGACATGAATTTACTAGAAAATAATATAAAATGCATTGTTATATCTATTTACTGATAAAAGAAATTCATATATAATAGTATCAATTTTGAGTTCTTAAATTATTGGGGCCTAAAAGTGCTTATTTTTGCTCTACGGCAGAGCTGGTACTGCTTACATTTTTGAAAAGGTCTAAAATAGTTTCTTAAATGTACTCCCACACAATTTTAGGGTGCGTTTGGTTCGCGCAGGGTAAACGGAATGGAATCCAGTAAGAGAATGAAAATGAAAGAAATTACCCTGATTATCCCTACATATTTGGTTCCGGGTGGTCCGGGGTCAGGGTCCGGGGTGATCCGGGGTCCGGGGTGGAGAAAGGGAATGAAAATACCTAGGGGGTGGGGGAATCAATCTAAGGGAAAAGGAATGGAAAAGATGGTAAAGAGAATAAAAAAGTAGGCCAAACAAAAACTTCAAAGAAAATCAGAGATTCCATTCTCATTCTCTTTTCCTTTCTCTTATTACCTCGAACCAAACACACCCTACCGTAGTCCTTTAAGTTTGTCAAAGATATTTAATAAACTCTGATTATTAAACGTAATAGGAACTATAAAAACATTAACTAGAAACATCATATCTATACATCTGCCTAGGAAGGTGATGAAGCAGATTACATTCTGCAGAAATTTCTTGTGGACTTGTCTGGTGAACACTAGTAATCACCACTGATTGCATGGGACTTAGTGTGCAGATCAAAGAATGAAGGAGGATTGGGTATCACTGAATGTATAACATGAAATGAGGTTGCAGTAGTTAAATATATCAAAATAATAGAAATTAAACTACAAAAAGACGAACCAAACAGCGGACATAGACCTAAAATAGCATAAACAATAAAATCTGCACCTCCAAATATGAGTTGTCATTAAATCTTTTAAATTTAAATTCTATATAATTTTTTCTAACCACCAAAATTTGTTAAATATTTAATAGAGATCAAATTGTTAACTTTAAAATAATTAAAGAACTAAAATTGCTCATAAACATATCTAAGGAATTATTTAGACATACCCTCAAATATAAGGGATCATTTCATCATTTTCTCGATTTATTAGCAACAAAAAAGTTAAATCAAAATTCACAATATATGGATATGTTTATTATATTACCAGTTTTAGGACACATTTTTCACGTGGTTCTCATGTTAATCAATACAAACTCTTTAAAATAATATTATATAGTATTGAAACATAATGAATCTATAGAAATATATGCACAAGCTCAAATTGATGAAAGATAAAAGTCTATTCTATTCAGGGGTGTCTTTTGGTCTGTGCCAACTATGCTATAGCAATGAAATACCTCAATATATCCTTAAGCTTCAACTGAATTCTGAATTCAAGTATCATCCAAGATGTGCTAAGTTGCATTTGGTCTACATATGCTTTACGGATGACTTGCTCATGTATTGTAGGACATATAATACATTAATTAAGCTCATGTTGTAGAGATTTTACCACTTCTCAGAGGTCAACCTCTGGGCTTCAGGAAAACATGAAGAAAATTTATTTATATGATGCAGGGATCACAAAATATACCAATGGCTTTTTAAAGGGCCCACTTTTATGAATTAGAACCGGGCTCCCAAAATATTTGAGACGACCCTGATTCTATCGACAAAGGTAATTGTTGCATGCAAGATGATGAGGTATCATTTGACGCAGAATTGAATAACCAAACTAGATAAGCACACTCTATGATGAAATTAATTATTGAAAGAATTAATTCCTTGATTATTCTTATTGATGAAAGACATATATATATATAAGTTACATAGGAAAATCTTTTTTCTATTCTACATCTAAAACTCTATTCTATTTGGAGACTAACTATACAATTATGATAATATTACACTACTAATTAAGGTACAAGACTAAGTCTAATATATACCAAATATACACTAAAGGTAAATCTGCCCGTGATGGGCTCGGCTGGACTGCTCCACTATCTGGGCCACGATCTGGGCCTCTCGGCTTTGGCTGCTTTGGCTTAGGAAATATATTCAATATACATACAATATACATGTATATCATGTGTATATTGTATGTATATTTAACACACACCCGCAGTCATAGCGGACAGTCTTCGTACGCTGAGACTGTCTCGAAAATCTTCAAAAAGGACCGAGGGAAGACCCTTTGTAAAGATGTCTGCAATTTGATATCTAGAAGAGACATGACAGACGCGTCTTGTCCTCGAGCTACCTTTTCTCGAACAAAATGAATGTTCATCTTTTTATGGTTAGTGCGCTGGTGCTGAACCGAATTACCAGAAAGGTATATGGCACTAACATTATCACAATACACCAAGGTAGCTTTCTGAATAGGACAATATAACTCTAAAAGAAGATTACGTAACCAACATGACTCAGAGATCACATTGGCTACCCTTCGATACTCGACCTCTACACTCGAACGTGAAAGCGTAGATTAACGTTTTGCAGACCATGAGACCAAGTTATTATCAAGAAACATACAATAGCCAGACGTAGACCGGCTGGTCTCAGGACAGCCACCCCAATCAACATCTGTGTAGGAGACCAGCGTAGACGTCGACGAAGGATACAAATGCAAGTTATACTCAACTGTTTCCGGAATATACCTAAGAATGTGTTTTAGCGCATTTATATGTTCAATCTTAGGGTCATGCATAAACAAACACACCTGCTGTACGACATAAGTAATTTTAGGTCGCGTGAACGTCAAATATTGAAGGGCCCTGCAAGACTACGATAGCGGGTTGGATCCTCATAGGGAGAGTCAGCTGCAGCACCCAACTTGGGTTTAGTATCAACTGGAGTCGAAGTGGACTTACAGGATTACATCCCAGCCCTCTCAATGATCTCAGCTGCATACTTCCTCTGTGATAAGAACAGTCCCTCTGCATGACGAGTGACATCAATCCCCAAAAAATAACTTAATCGCCCCAAGTCTTTCATGGCAAACTCAGAACTAAACATTGTCATAATAGACTGGTGTAATGCATCAGAAGAGGCAGTCAAGATAATATCATCCACATATAATAGAATATAAGCCATGGAAGAACCCTGACGATATATGAATAATGAATTATCAGACCTGCTGTGCGAGAACTCAATAGTCGAAACATAGTCAACAACCCTCTTATACCAAACCCGTGGAGACTGCTTAAGTCCATACAAGGACTTCTTCAACAAACAAACATGATGAGGATATCGAGTATCCCTAAACCCAAGGGTTGATGCATATATATTGTCTCCTTGAGATCTCCATGACCACATGTAGGAAAGCATTCTTCACATCTAGCTGATGAATGGGTCGTGCTTTTGAAAAAGCCAAGCTGAGCACAGTGCGAATGGTAGCCGGTTTGACCACCGGGCTAAATGTCTCACCACAATCTACACCAACCTTCTAAGTCTTACCATCACCTACAAGACGAGTCTTATGCCTTGCAAATGAACCATCAGAATTGACCTTATGAGCAAAAATCCACATAGACCGAATAATATTAACACCAGATAAACGGGGCACCAACACCCACGTCTTATTATCAATAGAGCATTATATTCATCATGTCACGACCCGAACCCCGGGCCCGTGACTGGTGCCCTACCTGGGCACCCTTCTACTTAAACGTCATAAGTAAACCGCGGAACTAAATAACACCTCATTTTTTTAACTAATCAACGAACATGCAAAGGCAAAACCGACAAGGCTGCCATATAATATACATAATAAAAAGGCACTACACTGTACACGAGTCCAATCCCACATATGAATACAGACCTCTAAGAGTTTTACTGAACTATGACGGGACAAGGCCCCGCCGCATCTACAACCGCATAAAGCTCAGAATGAAGGATCTATACCAAAATGATACGTTCCTGAACAAATGGAGCTATCCAATACTCTGAGCAAGGGTCCTACACTTGCAGATCACCGAACTGCGTACCTAAACTGCAGATAACGCAGCCGAGAAAGCGGGTCGATGAAATATGTACCAAGTATGTGAAACTGAAAATAATGTAATGAAATCATAACAGTCTATATAAAACATGAGACATGTATGATAACCAAACTACAGTAAACAATATATAGCGATCATGTCAAGTCGTGACGATGCCTCAAAGTCATTACTCAAATATAACCATGGGTCTCACGCCATAATATCAATCATGCCGTGGAATTCTTCCTCACCGGCGATCCATGATATAATATAACACTAATATGTATACACGACCACGAGTCCCACTCAGGTCATAAAATCAGACGGCTAAGTAGGAAAGCCAACCACCGATTCGGCTGATCATAAAGCGGTGGCAAAGAAAGCTAACTACGAGATCCGGCTAACAATCGATCGGCAAGTACGAAAGCTAATTCAGATTCCACGTCCACGAGATATGACCGGCAAGTGCGAAGCCGTCTACCGTACCAAACTGTGCCATAGAACTGACCGGGGCAAGTACGAAAGCCAACTACCAGATCCAGCCTGCGTCAGCAACTGACCGGGGCAAGTACGAAAGCTAGCTACCAGATCCATCCTGCGTCACTAAACCTCATGGAGAGCTAGTCCATGGAATAACAATATCATCCGGGGATTTAACCCGCATCATGGTCGCATGCCCCGGAATCCTCCATCGTATAAGCATGTCCATGGATCCATCACAATGGAAGCATACCCGTGGAATCCCCCATCACTGTCGGTACGTCCAAGTAAATTCACAACAAGACAGCCGACCCTCCAACTGAGAGTCACGGCAGCGTAAAAATATAATACTTGCACTCAAAGGCTATCACAAGCAAGCATATGTAAGTTGATAAAATATTTAGACTTTCATTATCATACAAAAATGAATTTCATTTTATAAACTCAAGGCACTTTCGTTTCACATAAAAATCCGGAAATTTAACCCAAAGTACTACGTACTTCCATTCTTTTCAAAAGACTCATTTTTTATATAAAACCCCAAGATACTAACACCCGTAGTATCAAGGCATGCCTATTTTTCAAATTAAGTAACTACACCCTTAGGAATTCATTTCAAGACTTTGAAACCAAGTAACTTCTGATTTCACAACCTAGGCAACTCATGCCTATCAATCAAAATAGACAACTCTCTTAACCTTCCATAAAGCCGTTATAACTCTTTATGGTTTTAGACAAATTCATTCTTTTTATAACCAAGAGACTTATACTTTTAAAACCAAGTATCATATACTTTCAAAATACTTCAAGTCTCTTAACTTTAGAAATCAAGTTTCTTAACTTTAGAAATCAAGTCTCTTAACTTTAGAAATCAAGTAGCTTATACTTTTAAATCCCAAGTAACTCACACCTTTAAAACAAGTTACTTCTCTTTAAATCATGTCATTTCTCCTCTTTTAAATCAATTAAGTAAATCACTCCTTTGACTCCCCTAAATCCGTTATAACTAACTTCTCATAAAGTCATTATAACAACCTTTAGGTTTTGGAACTAAGACACTATCCAAGAGATTAGGAACCACTCTTTTTTAAGACTCTAAGTACTTCAAGTAAAACAACCTTCACTTTTGAAAATCCAACTTTTATGAAGGAAATGGATTATAACAACTTCTAATTCAAACATCCAAAGTACAATCAAGGAAGTATATATAACAACTTCTATATTAGGACATCCAAGTACAATCAAGGAAGTGTATAGAACAACTTCTATATTAGGACATCCAAGTAAAATCAAGGAGTAGATCATTTAAGGAGTAGGATTTGCTTACTTTACCATAAGGAATCATGCTAGAAGAAGAGGAGATGGTTCACATACCTTTTCGGCTTAATCCACAAGCTAAGTCGAATACGCCGCACGTAGAATTGTCAACCTATAATGACCACAACATGACTATCAACTTCTAGTTTCTAACGTAGAATTGTCAACCTATAATGACCACAACATGACTATCAACTTCTAAGTATACGGTCTCTTATTCTACGGAAAATTGGGTAGCACTTCCTTTGTTTTTACGTACTTTTCCACCTTTTTCAAGGCTCGAAATCAATAACCAACATGCCGCATTTAAGGCTCAACACATCAACCAATTAAAGGGTATTACACGCCTTACAATATGTGTAAAATTATGCCCCACAATTAATATCAATTAGTTCAAAATCCAATGCCATTCTCGGCTAACATGTACAACAACACAAAGTCCTTTCCAATTCTTTTTCAATCCAAGTTGTTAAGTCTAACATGTTATATAGTCGTAAACAACTTTAACAACTACAATTCCTTCTTTATATAACATGCGACGACTAAACTAATAACCAAATTGAATTGTAATCTCAAAGGCTAATCATGCTAGTTTCGGATTAGTGGTTCCAATATCCATAACACTTATCAAACTTCAATATATACATCTCATGCTTGTTTATATCCATAACTACAACAATTAGTAATCTTTAATCACTAAAACGACAAGATTGTTACCTTGATAAGCCCTTATAAAATTTCAAGATTCAAAGTCGCTCCTTAGAAATCTTAGCTCCTTTCCTTCACGCTCCAATCCGCTATTTGAAACCCTTAGAATTTCACAAACAACTTCCCTTCAATTTCCAACTTCAAAGTTGAAGAACACCTTAGGTTTTCGCCTTGCGACTAACGTGAAAACGTCGTTTTTCCGGGATCTTTATATTGAGATATCCTTACAAATCCTCTAGGAACCTTGGGTTAAAGTCTTGTGAATTATGAACCACAAACGAAAAAATTTTGTGTGGAGAATTGCACAAAGCCGAGAACTTCTCTTTCAAGCTCAAAGTTTTCTAATTTTTTTCTAAGTGTGAAGACTTGTCTTGCTACTGGTGTAGTATATATAACACAATGGAGGGCTTAGATCAAAACACTTGTGTGGCTTGGATGAAGGAGATTAAATATCTAGTCAAGTGGTCAAGTTGACTTAGTCAATTATATCAAGCTAGGCTTCAAGACTTGATCATCCACATTACTACTTAACCTTGGTCACAAGACCACTTAACCATGGTCCAATTCGAGCAAGCCCATGTGGGGGGTGACACGTGTCGCCCACCCATTCGTCCATAAAATTTCATAACCCTCGTGGGCCCCACAAAACGTAAAATTTCTCGGGTGGGCCCTACGTGACCAAATCCGTAAATAAATTTCCACAATGATAATAAATTCCATACTCCTCAAATAATGCATTTTGAGAATCTAATTCTCATCAACGAATATCTTTCCTTTCCGAAGTTTGGAAGATTTTCCTTCGGAAAAACAATTCTTTCTTTCGTACCAATTTTCAAGTCTTGTGTTCTCGCGTCTATTCTCTTATATATGTCCTGTAATTCCGGGGTGTAACATTCTTCCCTCCTTAGAAACATTCGTCACCGAATGTTCTTAGTCGGTTTTCAAGCTATACAAACTCCGGCATAGTCTCCTTACTATGTCTATCACTCAATACTCCACAAGACCAACGATGCCACACATGGCCACCAAATATCATATGTATACATATCAATGGACCTTCCATCCGCGGTCCCTTATCACAAAACTCGAAGGTTACAGTCTTCAAAACGGGATCCTTAGAGGTTCCTTTCTTTTTCCCGTACTAGGGGATGGCCCTATCGTATTCTAAGTCATGGGACTAACACTATCTGAATTATTCAGTCGGACTCCCACTCAGATAACTGATGTTTTCCCCCGTGCTACTTCCCTTCTCTGTCTCACTTAGTCAAATTACTAGTTTGGGCCTGATCCTATAATCTGCCTAGCTTAGTTTGCTAACCGGTGTAAACTCTAATACTAGTAGCATCTCAATCACGAGCACCTATGGACAGTATCACTGAACCCAAGGCGTGTGTATCATCACAATTAACCTCCACTCATGGCCTAAAAGGGATTCTTTCTACGCACCTTCATTACTCATAACTGTAACCACTATAGTTCTTTTAACCTTTGTTCCTTCCTTTTCTTACTTGTCATACTTTCTCGTACTTCCAAGCTTATTTTAGTACACGTACAAAATTTTAAATATTGTTTCTGTTCTCCAATCCTTGGAGTTACTATCCAAACTTGGCCATCGTGCTATTTGAATTTCCGCTAAGGCTCTTCTCGGCCCTTACGACCTGGTTCTGGTGGAACGCGTCCACGAACTCGTACAACATTTAACTAGACTTGGGCCTCGCATCCTCGTGACCCTATCACATAGCGGGACCATTTCCAACTGGCATCACCCCATTCCTTACTACCGGTTGACCCGAAATGGGTCCACAACCCGACCCATCGTCACACTTAACTTCTCATTCTTAGTATGAAATAAATTTCTCTCCTATCTCAAGGAACTTCTCACCCTATCCTCCCATTCACTAGAGGTTCGTCACCTAGGCCTAAGTATTTCTACTGTACATCCTCCACTATCGGTCTTTACACTGTTATGGGGTAATTACAACTTGTGAACCCTACATAAATATATTCTCAGTTCACTTATCATTCTTGTCATCATTCTTCACTTTTCACTTTACTAATCAAAGTATCCCTACCTCTGGTGGTGCTATCAATTTACAACTACTAGCAACAAAGGGAAATATATACGCTAGGGCGGAATCTGAATCTATCCGTGCATGTATGATTCAAAAGAATCGAAATATACCTGTAACCCCATGCGATGTTGCCTCTTGATCCTGCCCAGTAGCCACATTACCTATGCGGTTCGAAGGACCGCCAGAACTATAAACTCCACCCTGACCTCTACCACGGTTGGCTGACATCTGAATACCCCGTCCTGGGGGGCGCACAGCTGTGGAGGAAAAGGAA
Organism: Przewalskia tangutica; assembly: GCA_029844215.1. Taxonomy (NCBI): domain Eukaryota; kingdom Viridiplantae; phylum Streptophyta; class Magnoliopsida; order Solanales; family Solanaceae; genus Przewalskia; species Przewalskia tangutica. Next base: position 19,031,162 of record CM056726.1, on the reverse strand, counting down.
CCAACCACCGGCCTCATAGGCTGAGCCACCTCACCAGTGCTCTTTCTAAAAGGACATTCCCACTGCTTATGGCCCGGACGGTCACAATAATAACAAACACCTGTGCCAAAACGACATTTCCCCATATGACGCTTATTACATTGGAAACACTGAGGAATAAGTGGCCTCGACTGAGAAAATCCTCTTCTCCTCTGAGAACCTCGAACCCTGGAGCTTGGACCGGCTCCTAAATACCTTGTGGGGTCCAACCTCCCACCTGTGAGCTGCGGGGGTATGTCCTGGGTAGGTTGGCACAAATATCTCTCTCGCTGCTGAGGCTGCTCGTCCAAAAACTCACCGGGATAACCAACCGATCTAGCCTGATGATTTCCGCGTTGCCTCTACCTCTGTACACTGTCTGCATCGCCGAATAACCTCCTCGATGAAATTGTATCACCGCTATCTTGGTCAATAACATAATCGCTTCCTTATGCACTATAGTCTTCCCTAATCGAGAAACCGGAGGCTCGTGCTGGGCCTCAAAATCGGCGCGCAGGTTAACTCGCATCGCGCACAATATCCGGCATATCTCGGGCATGAGCCCTATCAACTCTCCGAGTCCGACCGTAGCTCGCCATCGCTTTTGCCTTCGCAATCGCCCTCCTTGTTGGCATAATCGTAACACAATAATACGCCGAGGTATTTTCTTAATAACACGACTATGGCACGATCTCAGAGTGAGAAGAATAGAAACCAACTCCTAAATGTCCTGTAGCCTCTTGTTTATGGGTGTGGCACGCAACACACCGATAATCAAGACTCTACTAGACACGGTCTGTAGATATTCCGAGGATCGATCGCTCGATACCACTGTCACGACCAACCCCGAGCCGCGGATCGGTGCCCTACGTGGGCACCCTTCTACTTAAACGTCATAAGTAAACCGCGGAACTAAATAACACCTCTTTTTTTAAAAAAATTAATCAACGAACATGCAAAGCCAAAGCCGACAAGACTGCCATATAATATACATAATAAAAAGGCACTACACTGTACACGAGTCCAATGCCACATATGAATACAGACCTCTAAGGGTTTTACTGAACTATGACGGAACAAGGCCTGCAGTACAATCGCATAAAAGCTCAGAATGAAGGATCTATACCAAAATGATCCGCTCCTGAACAAATGGAGCTATCCAATACTCTGAGCAAGGGTCCTACACTTGCAGATCACCGAACTGCGTACCTAAACTAAGATTTAACGCATTTCGAGAAAAGCGGGTCGACGAAATATGTACCAAGTATGTGAAACTGAAAATAATGTAATGAAATCATAACAGTCTATATAAAACAGGAGACATGTATGATAACCAAACTACAGTACACAATATATAAGCAGTCATGTCAAGTCATGGACGGATGCCCTCAAAGTCATTACTCAAATATAACCATGGGTCTCACGCCCATAATATCAATCATGCCCGTGAAATTTCTTCCTCACTGTCGGTAGTCCATGATATAATATAACACTAATATGTATACATGACCACCAGGTCCCACCTGTGTCATAAAAACTGTACGGGCCAAGTAGGAAAGCCAACCACCAGATCCAGCCTGCATCATAAAACTGACCGGGGCAAGTACGAAAGCCAACTATCAGATCCAGCCTGCGTCAACAACTGACCGGGGCAAGTACGAAAGCCAACTACCAGATCCAGCCTGCGTCACGAGATATGACAGAGGCAAGTGCGAAAGTGATGTGTGATTTATGCACACACTTAACGCAAGTGCACGTATCGTGACAAGTAATATAGTCTAGGTAAGATCGAATATCGTCTTCAAGGACTGGTTTTCAAGTACCGATTATCTATGCTTTAGTTTCTATTTGGTTAACGTTAATTGAGTTGGAATTCTAAACTAATAATGCAGGAAATAAACTAATTATGAAAATAATTTGATTTAAATCAGTTATGATGGAGAATTAGGGCTTCTAAGATCATCAACTATCCACTCTATTCAATCCTTAATACAATTAGACTGACTTCTTCTTCTACGTTAAGATAGTAGGTTAACTAAGCCATTTTATACTCCTGTTAAGGTAATATAAACACTCAACCTCAATGGAAAACCATTCTATCTTTCGGTGACAAGATTGACTACAAAGGGGGATTAATAGCAATAACCTATTAAGCTACACAAGTATCGGGGTACTTTCGTCCACGATTTAAACCTATGTTTATTCAACTATAGCATATTCACAATCTCCCCTTTCGGATTTCGATTAGAACGCATATAAGTGATGATAACTAGTGATCAATTAATTATCAAGCAATCAAAACAACTATTGAATAAATCTTAAACAAGTGAAGAAGAAATTCAACTAAAGTATTAATTCATGAATGAGAGTTTCAAGAGAATCACAAGGAAATCCCTAATAAAGTAATTAGCTCCTAGCCATAGTCATGCTAAGAACTAATACAATCTTCATACATGAACTGAAATAAACAAAGCAAAAGAAAGAAAAGAAAATACTCAAGAACAAGTCTCCAAGCCTTCTAGCATCCAAGGATTGTGTTGTGGAATATTTACAAGATGGAATGGAATGGAATGGTGGATGGAGAATGAAATGTGTGATGGATGGAATGTTGGATGGTATGTAGGATGGTGGATGGAATGAAGGATGGATGAATTCTTCTAATGATGTAGAGACTATTTATAGCCCAAGAATCCTTTAGGTAAAGGGTTAGGGATTATGTAGGTAGGAAAGGTTATGGAATCATTTTAGGTAAAGGGTTTAGGAAAAGTTATGGAATCCTTTAGGTAAAGGGTTAAGGAATATGTAGGTAGGAAAAATTATCCCTTTTGGACTCTGAAAACGTGTCAAATTCAGCCCAAAACTCAGAAAATCCCGTGTCGGCGCCGTGGCCCTGCAGTCGGGCGCCACAGCGCCTGAAAATCAGAGGCATTTTAGAACATCTTCAGTGGTCGGCGCCGCGGCGCCGGTGACGGCATTCTTCCGGATTTTTCGTTTCTTCGTCCTTTGTTCGTCCGGTCTTCGTCTGATTTCTTCTATATTTCTCGGAACTTCTTAGGCATCATTTCTTGGCCCTTTTAGTGTGCAATTCCATCTCATTTATGCTCATTTCATCTCTTTTTCGCCATTTCTCCATTTCTGACCGCTGTGACACAAAAGAAAGGAAAACAACCTTAATACTATACTAAACAGAAATGAAATGAGTAAAATACTAAGTAAAAATGACTCAAAAGGTGTATATAAAATACACCGATCAAACACCTCCAAACTTAACTTTTGCTCGCCCTCGAGCAAAGATAAAAAATATAAACAAAGACACGAAAGAAAATAAAATGACTCAAAGACACTGATCATTTTGCTGCACAATTGTCACTTAGAAAATCATGAAGGTTAGTAGGATAATATGTAGGAATATATAGCATGGATTTTTAGCATTCTAAACACTCAAGTCAGATATTTCGCAAATTTAATTTAATCATGCTCAATGGAAGTAAGAATACCTGACTATGCATGTCAATTTCAAAATCATATGACATGTTTACTTGCTATTCTCCACTAATCATGGATACACATATTAGAGATCTTCATGGCTTTTCAGGGTTGTAATGTAGGCTTAGGCAGGGGTAGGTAAAAATAGGCATTTAGGCTCAATTTACGTACCATAAGCTCTTTTGCTTTAAATTCTTCCCTTTTCTTTTGATTCTCTTTTTAACCTCATACCTATCTTTCTCCTCTTTTGTTTTTGAGAGAATGAGGTGCATGATGAATAGCAGGCACCCCCAAACTTAGGCTTTTGCCTATTTATTATTACTTTTTCATTGAGGTGCATAAAAAATTATTCTCTTTTTTTCCTCTTTTTCAACACTTTGTATTCCAATATCTCAATTTTTTTCACTTATGGCACAAATATGGAATTATAGGGTGTCAAAGAAAGGTCTTATTTTTAGGCTCAAAGGGGCTGACTAGGGTCAGGGATAGACAAAAAAATGATAAGAAAGGGCTAACAAAGAAATGTCTGAATCATATCCCTAACATGCATATCGTAACTATTTCGCCTCAAATAGCAAGCAAGCAGACACATAGGTTTAATCACTAACAATGCATAAATCAAACAAAATACCCCAAATAGTTCGATTTCATGAATTTTTGGCATATCTATCCTAAGTGTTCAAATAGTTGCTTCTAATTCCATTACATTATTCTACTTTACTTCACTAGGCGTTTCAAGTAACTACAGCATGCATGATCTTAAAAAAAATTATGACTAAAAAAAATACTCAAAAATACCAAAACAAATCAAAAAGACTCAAAAACAATAAAATATCCCCCCAAAATTAAATCACACATTGTCACCAATGTGTGCAGGACTCAAAAAAATAGGGACAACTTACTGACACAACACAACGGTCATAACGGAGGCCTGGGAGGAAAAATTCTGGAATTTGCACGAAATATGGCTCTCTGAAGTTCCGACGCCACGACCCTGATATTCGGCGCCGTGGCGCCCCAAGTACTGCGGCTCTCTGAAGTTCCAGCGCCACGGCGCTGATTATGGGCGTCGCGGCGCTGACGACGACTTTTCCTTTTTTCAGCGTTTTTGCTCCTTTTTCTGTTCGGGGTCTGCTCCTAGTCCACCTGTCATCCAACAACACAAAACAAGAACCCAAGACCGTGAGACTGTTCAAGATAAAATAAAATAAACTAAAAACAGAAATTAAAATAACATAATTAAAAACATTGGGTTGCCTCCCAACAAGCGCTGTCTTTAACGTCTTTTAGCCGGACACATTTAACCTTTACTAGTGCCCGACTGATCCTTCAGGAATCGCTTGCAATCCATGATGTTGTTTGTTGCATGTCTCACTTTTCCTACAACACTTTTTTCAAACAAGGGCCTTAGACATAAGATTATCCCCCAAGTACACAAGACATACTTGTCTTTTAGGCTCTCTATAATGTAGGGATCAGTGAAATTCCCTACATCTCTCAACTCTAGGGGGTGGTGCCCTTGATGGTATGGACTTCCTATTTGGGGATCAACAGTGATAGATGGTGGTGTTTCTTCTGCAATAGGTACAGGAAAAAGAATTTCCAAAGATACCAAAAAGGTGAATAATTGGATCTCAACAATCTTTTCCTTCTCTACACCAACTATCTCGCCAGATTCCTCAATAGTTGGGTGTGGTTCAGGCTCTTCAATTTGCTTACCACCTCCCATAATGATGTCGCTAGGCAGATTTTCTTGAGGTGTATTGCTCATCTTATCCATCAGTTGCCCTATGTGGGCCTCCAAATTTTTGAGGGACTCCCTTGTCTCAGCCATAATCTGAGTCTGACACTTGGTGAGCTTGAGTATGCCTGCCTGCAACTCATCTAGATCTTCCTCTAGAACCTGTGGGTTAAGCTGTTGTTGATGACTCCACTGTCTCTAATAGTAGTAGTCCATGTGTCCTGAATTTTAAAAAAAAAATCCGTTTTTTTTTCTTCGAATTTAACCTGCAAAATAAGAAAACAACAAAAGGTGATAAAAAGATGCTCGAAGAACAAGTTAGAAACTTGTTCTTGGAGCAACCAAATTAGAAATAAGAATAGATAAATCGATATTGAAAGTACGTCAATCCCCGGCAATGGCGCCAAAAACTTGAGAGGCTCAATTATTTATGCAGCGTTAATGAGAGGCTTAAAAACCCTAATTTTGCGCATGGTGCGTGACGGTTAACTAGGTTTTTGTTCTTAATCCTCCTATAGAGTTATCCTTATCACCGAAAGGTAGGTAAGGTGCACATCAGGTTGAGTGTTTATATATCCTTAACGGGAATATAAAACGATTTCGTAAACCTGCTTTCTCCGAGAGAAGAAGACCATAATTCGTTGTATTAATAAATAACATAAGCGGATAGTTGAAGAGACATGGAAGCCATATTCCCATCACATCTGAAGTAAACTCATTAGTTAAATTAGTCTTTATAATCCTTAGTTATAAACAACAAATCCAAATATCAATTGCCAAATAGATACCAAAAGATAGATAGTTGATACTTGAACCCTAATCCTTGTGGACGATATTCGGTCTTACCAGGACTATATTACTTGTCACGATAACGTGCACTTGCGTTAAAGTGTGTGCATCTTTTCGCGCATCAAGTTTTTGGCGCCGTTGTCGGGGATTAGGCATTAGTTCAATATCAAATTTATCTATTTTTAATTTCTAATTTGGTTTCTATTTTATTTTACTTTTACGACTTTATTTTTATTTCTTTACATTGTTTATTTTATTTTCCGTTCTTTTGTACAAACAAGTGTGCCGTGATTCGTTGTTGGTTTTGATTCATCTCAGGAACCCTTTAGATATGGATTTTTATCACAATATGATAGAGCCAACCATGTAGAGGAAGAGAGGGAGGAATTACGAGAAGCTATACTCAGTTTCACGAGGTACCAAAATCAGTTCATGGACGAAACGAGAATGGCCATGAAGAAGTTGGAAACGCAAATAGCAGAACTCGCGATCATATTCAACAGCGAAACACAAGAAGAGCAATTTGCACCTGGGGTAGGCAATGAGGAAACACAATGTCAGGCAATTGACCTGAAGGATGCCGAATCAGGGGAGATAGAGAGTTCGCAGCAGCAGCGCGATGAGCAGGCGCGGCGTCAAGATTCGAGACAAGCAGAGGAGAGTGGCCGCGCGCGCCGTAACCAATCGAGAATTTCGGAAGGTCGTAGCAATCGCACGGTGATAATACCATATCCCCAGAAGTTAAAAACATGTACTCTTGACAAGCAATTCTCTAGATTCGTGGAGGTCCTCAAACAATTGCAACTCAATATCCCGCTTTGAAGCATTAGAGCAAATGCCGAGCTACGTCAAGTTCACGGAAGGATGTGCTTAGCAAAAAGAGGAGGATATAGGACTACGAAACAGTGATGTTGACTGAGGAATGTAGTGCCATCCTACAGAGACAACTACCTCAGAAGTTACAAGATCCAGGGAGCTTCACCATCCCATGCACCATTGGAAAGTTTGAATGTCAGAAAGCATTGTGCGACTTGGGAGCAGGCATAAATCTGATGCCTTATCTAGTTTTCTGCAAACAAGGAATTGGAGAAGTCAAACCTACACACATCACTTTGCAGTTAGCTGACCGCTCAATAGTTCATCCTAGAGGAGTCATCGAAGATGTATTAGTGAAGGTGGACAAGTTCATCTTTCCCGCCGACTTCGTTATCTTAGACATACAAGATAACGATGGAATCCCCATCATACTTGGCAGACCCTTCTTAGCCACAGGACAGGATCTTATTGACATTCACAAAGGGGAGTTGAAGCTTCGAGTAGATGAAGAAGAGGTGATTTTCAATATTTTTCAAGCAGCAACTTTCCCAGATGCCAAGGATAATTGCTCAGCCATTGATCTTATCGAAGAAGCAGTGTCAGCCAAGGAGTTCGGACAGGATGATACGCTTGAAAAAGTGCTGACCAAATGGGATGATGATAGTAGTAACGATCCAGATCTGATGGAGTATGCAAATTGGATGAATGTTTATGGAAAATGGGATACAAGTATGAAGAGCTTGGGCGGATGCGAAAGATCATTACCATCCACGAGAAGGCTCCAAAATTAGAGTTAAAAACCCTACCCAATCATCTACAATACCAATACCTAGGTGAAGAGAAACCTTACGATGAATCATTTCATGCCACCTATCCATGAAGAGATTGATAAACTGCTAAGAGTACTGAAGAATCACAAGCGGGCCATTGGATGGACATTAGCAGACATAAGAGTGATAAGTCCGTCAACGGTAATGCATAAGATCCGTCTAGATGAGGAGAGCAGACCATCCATCGAAGCGCAAAGGCGACTAAACCCAAACATGAAAGAGGTAGTCGAAAGGAAATCCTAAAATGGCTCGACGCAGAGTAATTTACCCTATATCGGCAAAGACGTGGGTGAGTCGGACAAGTGGTGCCAAAAAGGGTGGAATGACGGAGTGACAAGCGAAAGGAACGAACTCATTCCTTCTAGAAACGATCATTTGGATGGCGAATCTGCGTTGACTATCGCAAGTTGAACAAGGCAACGAAAAGACCACTTCCGTTGCCATTTCTAGATCAAATGTTGGGATGACTTGCAGGCATAACTACTCTCATCGCTTTTGGATGGATACTCAGGGTATCACCAGATTGCAATAGCACCAGAAGATCAGGAAAAGACAACGTTTACTTGTCCTTTTGGTACATTTGCATTTAGAAGGATGCCATTCGGACTTTGCAATGCACCTGCAACGTTTCAGAGGTGTATGATGGCAATTTTTTCAGACATGGTGGAAAGGACTATAGAGATCTTTATGGATGACTTTTCGGTCTTTGGAGCATCGTTCGATGAGTGTTTAAGGCACCTAGAAGCAGTGTTAAGCCGGTGTGAAGAGTCTAACCTTGCTAAAGCGGGAGAAGTGTCACTTCATGGTAACAGAGGAATTGTCTTGGGACACAAAATATCAAGCCAAGGTATTGAGGTGGACAAAGCAAATATTTGATGATCGAAAATCTACCACTCCATGATCAACAAAAGGAGAAGTTTCCTCGATACGCAGTTTCTATAGAAGATTCATCAAGGATTTTTCAAAAGTCTCAAAGCCTCTTTCCACATTGCTACTGACGGGGGTTGCCTTCGACTTCAATAAAGAATGCTTATCCGCATTTCAGACACTCAAGGAGAAGCTTATTTCAGCACCCATAGTCATTGCACCAAACTGGGAGCTCCCATTTGAACTAATGTGCGATGCAAGAGATTATCACGATGGGAGCGATGCTTGGACAGAGAATCGACAAGGTATTTAGATTCATTTACTATGCTAGTAAAACTCTAAATGACGCACAGTTAAATTATGCAACTACCGAAAAAGAACTACTAGCTATAGTATATGCATTTGAGAAATTCAGGCCATACTTGATTGGGAATAAGGTGATAGTATACACTGACCACTCTGCTATAAAGTACTTGATGACAAAGAAGGATGCAAAGCCTCGCCTCATTCGATGGGTCCTGCTTCTACAAGAATTCGACGTGGAGATTCGTGATAAGAAAGGAACAGAGAATTCAGTTGCAGACCACTTGTCAAGACTGGAGAACACAGAGAGCCAGAACACCAAGGATGTGCAAATAAATGATCACTTTCCAGACGAACAACTATTTCAAGTAAGTGTGAATTCTAATTTACCAGTACGCTGATTTTGTTAACTTTCTTGCAAGGTACTACCCCGAGTGTGAGGCGGTGAAGAGGTTTTACTCAGAAGTAAAGCATTACTATTGGGAGGAACCTATGTTATACAAACACTGTGCCGATCAAGTCATCAGGCGATGTATACCAGAGGAAGAGATGCACCAGGTTCTCACCCATTGCCACACCCTATCATGTGGTGGACACTTTGGGGCATCAAGAAACGGCAAAGGTGCAATGCACGGATTCTATTGGCCAACACTTTTCAAGGATGCCCATACCTTTGTGAAGAAATGTGATAGTTGCAGAGAACAGGAACATCTCAAGGCGAAACGAGATGCCTTCGCGAGGATATTGGAAGTGGAACTCTTTGACGTGTGGGGAATCGATTTCATGGGACCATTCCCGCCATCCTTTGGAAATCAATATATCCTTCTGGCGGTAGACTATGTGTCCAAATGGGTAGAAGCAGTGCACACAAAAGAGAACGACAGTAAGACGGTTCAAAAATTCCTTCTAAAGAATATTTTCACGCGCGCGGACTCAAGAGCCATCATCGATGTGAAGAAGTCACTTTCGCAACAAGCAGCTGAATTCATTGCTTTCCCGATATGGAGTCTACCACCGCACTACAACTGCCTACCACCCTCAAGCTAATGGGCAAGCAGAAGTGTCAAATAGAGAAGTGAAGAGCATATTGGAAAAGACGGTGAATGGCTCAAGGACCGTCTATCAAATGGATGACGACATTATGGGCATACCGGACAGCATTCAAAATACCAATTGGTATGTCACCTTATAAATTAGTTTTTGGCAAAGCATGTCATCTGCCAGTAGAATTGGAACACAGAGCGTATTGGGCAATGAAGAAGTTAAACATGGACGCCACGGCAGCAGGACAGAGGAGGCTACTACAACTAAACGAGTTAGAGGAATTCAGGCACAATGCCTATGAGAATGCAAAGATCTACAAGGAACGAACGAAAGCATGACACGACAAGAAATTGATACCGAAAGACTTTCAAGAAGGACAACAAGTGCTTTTATTCAACTCAAGATTGAGATTATTTCCAGGCAAGTTAAAATCACGTTGGAAAGGACCATACACGGTGGTAAGAGTATTCCCATATGGTGCGATTGAAATAAAAGGGAGAGAGGGAGATTCCTTCAAGGTAAACGGACAAAGGTTAAAACCATACCTGATCAATGAAATGGAATACATGAACTTAGTAACCTCTCATACCTTAGAATAATAAGGAACTTGCGTCCGGCTAAAAGACGTTAAAGACAGCGCTACTTGGGAGGCAACCCAACGTTTTCAATTATGTTATTTCAATTCATGTCTTTAGTTTATTTTATTTTGTCTTGAAACGATCTCACGGTCTTGGGTTCGTGTTGTGTTGACAGTGAAAGCCAAGGACTTGGAAGGCAAAATCAAGAAGAAGCGAAGGATCTCGGAAAAATCGCGAGCGCCGCGGCTCGAAGCGGGCGCGGCGCTAAAAGATCGTAAGACGCCAGAAGTCGGCCGCGCGCCATCTCGCAGTGCCGCGCGCCACAACGAAAAATATGAATTCGAAAGACGCCCGATCAAGGCCACGCCGCCAAATCAAACACCAAGAGCTCTCATCCCCTCACGGAATTCAAAGCATTATCCACCGCCACCACCACCATTTTAGCCAAAGTCTGTAAGTGTCTTATTCATTTTATTATCTTTGAGTCTACACACATTGGGGACAATGTGTGATTTAAGTTTGGGGGTATTTTTATTTGTGTCATGTTATGTATTTGTGTCTTGTTTTATTTGTGTCATGTTATGTTTTATTTAAGTCTTTTGATTGTTTTTATGTATTTTTGAGTCACAAAATTTTTTCTTTTTGAGTCATAATTGTCTGTCAAAGATCATGTATGCTGTAGTTGCTAGAAACACCTAGTGAAGGAAGGTGGAATAATGTAATGGAATAAAAGCAACTATCTAAACACTTAGGTTAGATATGCCAAAAACTCAAAAAATCTGTCTATTTGGAGTTTCTTGCCTAAATTATGCATGCTAAATGATGAAAACTTATGTGTTATGATTGCTTGCTATTTGAGGCGAAATAGTTAGGATATGCATGTTAGGGAGATGACTCAGTCATTTCTTTGATAGCCAATTCTTACCATTCTTTTCTATTCCGGACTTTAAAAGTATCCCTAGTCAGCCCCATTGAGCCTAAAAATTGAAACTTCTTCTTTGACACCCTATATTCCCACAAATTGTGTCATAAGTAAAAATGTGAAGTAGTGGAATAAATTGTGTTAAAAAAGAGACAAAAAGAGTGAATGAGCTTGTTGCACCCCAATAAAAAAAGTAATAAGAAATAGGCAAAAGCCTAAGTTTGGGGGTGCTTGTTATTATACTTTTCACTCTCCCAAAACAAAATAGGGAAAAGATAGAATTGAAGTGAAGAAAAAGAACAAAAAGAAAAGGGAAATACTGAAAAGCTAAAGAGCTTATGGTACACGAAATGAGCCTAAAATGCCTATTTTTACATACCTATACCTAAGCCTACATTACAACCCTTAAAGACCTGAAGATCTCTTTTATGCATATCCAGGATTAGTGGAGAATAACAAGTAAGCATGTCATAGGAATTTTTGAATTTATATGCATGATTTAGTATATTGACTTCCATTATGCATGATGAACATGAGTTTGCGAAATATCTAGCTTAATGTGTTTAGTGTGCTAAAAATTCATGTTATATGTTCCTGCATATTATTCTGCTAACCTTCATGTTTTTCTAGTTAACACTAATGCAGCAAAGTGATCAATGTCAGTGAGTCTTTTATTTTCGTTTCTTGAGTCTTTTATTTCTTTCTTTCTATCTTTGCTCGAGGGCGAGCAAAGATTAAGTTTGGGGGTATTTGATCGGTGTATTTTATATACACTTTTCGAGTCAGTTTTAATAAGTCTTTTGTCCCTTTTTGTACAAATAAGTGTCGTATTAGGATAGTTTTTCTTTCTTTTGAGTCAAAGTGGTTAAAATGGCCAAATGGCGGAAAAGGAGCTAAAAGAGGGCAAAAGAGGAGGTTCCAGAGCTAAAAACAGAGAAAGTGGCGAGCAGGCAAAAACCAGTCGGCGTCGCGGCGCCTCTGCGATCGAAGCGGCGCGGCGCGATGTCGAAGAGGCTGCGAAGTCGGTAGCGCGGCACCTCATGTCAACAGGTGCAGGGTCGCGACACCTAATCATCAGAGAGGCTACAGAAGTTGTAGCGCCGCGACGCCTGCAGAGAGATCGGGCGGCGCCAATTCACCGAGGACCGAGATTCGGGCGCGCTGGCTGCAGTGGTCGGCGACGCGGAAAAATCGAGGTTTTGACGATTTTGGGCCAGCTGCGAGGAAAAGTTAAGGCGGTTTGGCTATAAAAGGAGAACCCTAAGCAGATTTTAAGGGTTCCCTTGCACAACACAAGATTTTCTTGCTGGGAGATTGGAGACCTAAACTTAGTAATTTCTTTCCATTTTCTTTTCTTTATTTCAGATTTTGCATGATGAACTTTGAATTAGTTCTTGTCATATCTATGGCTAGGAACTAATTCTCTTATAGGGCTTTCCATGTTAATTCTCTAGAAACTTATGTTATGAATTAATGCATGTTTATGGTTATTATTCTTCTTTGAGAGATCTATCCAATAATTGCGTTGAATGCTTGGTAATTAATTGACAATTAATTATCCTTATATGATTTCTAATTTACTTCGAAAGGAGAGATTGTGAATATGCTGTAAGTTGGGTAGACATTCTTGGATTGGGGATGAAAATACCTCAATTATTTATGTAGCGTTAATGAGAGGCTTAAAAACCCTAATTTTGCGCATGGTGCGTGACGGTTAACTAGGTTTTTGTTCTTAATCCTCCTATAGAGTTATTTTTATCACCGAAAGGTAGGTAAGGTGCAATACTGGGGTTGAGTGTTTATATATCCTTAACGGGAATATAAAACGATTTCGTAAACCTGCTTTCTCCGAGAGAAGAAGACCATAATTTGTTGTATTAATAAATAACATAAGCGGATAGTTGAAGAGACATGGAAGCCCTATTCCCATCACATCTGAAGTAAACTCATTAGTTAAATTAGTCTTTATAATCCTTAGTTATAAACAAAAAATCCAAATATCAATTGCCAAATAGATACCAAAAGATAGATAGTTGGTACTTGAACCCTAATCCTTGTGGACGATATTCGGTCTTACCAGGACTATATTACTTGTCACGATAACGTGCACTTGCGTTAAAGTGTGTGCATCTTTTCGCGCATCAGATTTATGCACACACTTAACGCAAGTGCACGTATCGTGACAAGTAATATAGTCTAGGTAAGACCGAATATCGTCCTCAAGGACTGGTTTTCAAGTACCGATTATCTATGCTTTAGTTTCTATTTGGTTAACGTTAATTGAGTTGGAATTCTAAACTAATAATGCAGGAAATAAACTAATTATGAAAATACTTTGATTTAAATCAGTTATGATGGAGAATTAGGGCTTCCAAGATCATCAACTATCCACTCTATTCAATCCTTAATACAATTAGACTGACTTCTTCTTCTACGTTAAGATAGTAGGTTAACTAAGCCGTTTTATACTCCTGTTAAGGTAATATAAACACTCAACCCCAATGGAGAACCCTTCTACCTTTCGGTGACAAGATTGACTACAAAGGAGGATTAAGAGAAATAACCTATTAAGCTACACAAGTATCGGGGTACTTTCGTCCACGATTTAAACCTATGTTTATTCAACTATAGCATATTCACAATCTCCCCTTTCGGATTTCGATTAGAACTCATATAAGTGATGATAACTAGTGATCAATTAATTATCAAGCAATCAAAACAACTATTGAATAAATCTTAAACAAGTGAAGAAGAAATTCAACTAAAGTATTAATTCATGAATAAGAGTTTCAAGAGAATCACAAGGAAATCCCTAATAAAGTAATTAGCTCATAGCCATAGTCACGCTAAGAACTAATACAATCTCCATACATGAACTGAAATAAACAAAGCAAAAGAAAGAAAAGAAAATACTCAAGAACAAGTCTCCAAGCCTTCTAGCATCCAAGGATTGTGTTGTGGAATATTTACAAGATGGAATGGAATGGTGGATGGAGAATGGAATGGGTGATGGATGGAATGTTGGATGGTATGTAGGATAGTGGATGGAATGAAGGATGGATGAATTCTTCTAATGATGTAGAGACTATTTATAGCCCAAGAATCCTTTAGGTAAAGGGTTATGGATTATGTAGGTAGGAAAGGTTATGGAATCCTTTTAGGTAAATGGTTTAGAAAAAGTTATGGAATCCTTTAGGTAAAGGGTTAAGGAATATGTAGGTAGGAAAAGTTATTCCTTTTGGACTCTGAAAACGTGTCAAATTTGGCCCAAAACTCAGAAAACCCCGCGTCGGCGCCTGAAAATCAGAGGCATTTCAGAACATCTTCAGTGGTCGGCGCTGCTGCCAGGCGCCGCAGCCGGCATTCTTCCGGATTTTTGTTTCTTCGTCCTTTGTTCGTCCGGTCTTCGTCTGATTTCTTCTATATTTCCCGGAACTTCTTAGGCTTCATTTCTTGGCCCTTTTAGTGTGCAATTCCATCTCATTTATGCTCATTTCATCTCATTTTCGCCATTTCTCCATTTCTGACCGCTGTGACACAAAAGAAAGGAAAACGACCCTAATATTATACTAAACATAAATGAAATGAGTAAAATACTAACTAAAAATGACTCAACAGGTGTATATAAAATACACCGATCAGAAAGCCGTCTACCAGAGTCTACCGTACCAAACTGTGCCATAAAACTGACCGGGGCAAGTACGAAAGCCAACTACCAGATCCAGCCTGCATCAGCAACTGACCGGGGCAAGTACGAAAGCTAGCTACCAGATCCATCCTGCGTCACTAAACCTCATGGAGAGCTAGTCCATGGAATAACAATATCATCCGGGGATTTAACCCGCATCATGGTCGCATGCCCCGGAATCCTCCATCGTATAAGCATGTCCATGGATCCATCACAATGGAAGCATACCCGTGGAATCCCCCATCACTGTCGGTACGTCCAAGTAAATTCACAACAAGACAGCCGGCCCTCCAACTGAGAGTCACGGCAGCGTAAAAATATAATACTTGCACTCAAAGGCTATCACAAGCAAGCATAGGTAAGTTGATAAAATCTTTAGACTTTCATTATCATACAAAAATGAATTTCATTTTATAAACTCAAGGCACTTTCGTTTCACATAAAAATCCGGGAATTTAACCCAAAGTACTACGTACTTCCATTCTTTTCAAAAGACTCATTTTTATATAAAACCCCAAGATACTAACACCCGTAGTATCAAGGCATGTCTATTTTTCAAATTAAGTTACTACACCCTTAGGAATTCATTTCAAGACTTTGAAACCAAGTAACTTCTAATTTCACAACCTAGGCAACTCATGCCTATCAATCAAAATAGACAACTCTCTTAACCTTCCATAAAGCCGTTATAACTCTTTATGGTTTTAGACAAATTCATTCTTTTTATAACCAAGAGACTTATACTTTTAAAACCAAGTATCATATACTTTCAAAATACTTCAAGTCTCTTAACTTTAGAAATCAAGTAGCTTCTACTTTTAAATCCCAAGTAACTCACACCTTTAAAACAAGTTATTTCTCTTTAAATCATGTCATTTCTCCTCTTTTAAATCAATTAAGTAAATCACTCATTTGACTCCCCTAAAGCCGTTACAACTAACTTCTCATAAAGCCATTATAACAATCTTTAGGTTTTGGAACTAAGACACTATCCAAGAGATTAGGAACCACTCCTTTTTAAGACTCTAAGTACTTCAAGTAAAACAACCTTCACTTTTGAAAATCCAACTTTTATCAAGGGAATGGATTATAACAACTTCTAATTCAAACATCCAAAGTACAATCAAGGAAGTATATAGAACAACTTCTATATTACGACATCCGAGTACAATCAATGAAGTATATAGAACAACTTCTATATTAGGACATACAAGTACAATCAAGGAGTAGATCATTTAAACGACAAGATTGTTACCTTGATAAGCCCTTATAAAATTCCAAGATTCAAAGTCGCTCCTTAGAAATCTTAGCTCCTTTCCTTCACGCTCCAATCCGCTATTTGAAGCCCTTAGAAGTTCACAAAAAACTTCCCTTAATTTTCAACTTCAAAGTTGAAGAACACCTTAGGTTTTCGCCTTGCGACTAACGTGAAAATGTCGTTTTTCTGGGATCTTTCTATTGAGATATCCTTACAAATCCTCTAGTAACCTTGGGTTAAAGTCTTGTGAATTATGAACCACAAACAAAAAAAATTTGTGTGGAGAATTGCACAAAGCCGAGAGCTTCTCTTTCAAGCTCAAAGTTTTCTAATTTTTTTCTAAGTGTGAAGACTTGTCTTGCTACTAGTGTAATATATATAACACAATGGAGGGCTTAGATCAAAACACTTGTGTGGCTTGGATGAAGGAGATTAATATCTATTCAAGTGGGCAAGTTGACTTAGTCAATTATATCAATCTAGGCTTCAAGACTTGATCATCCACATTACTACTTAACCTTGGTCACAAGGCCACTTAACCATGGTCCAATTCGAGCAAGCCCATGTGGGGGGGGGGGGGGTGACACGTGTCGCCCTCCCATTCGTCCATAAAATTTCATAACCCTCGTGGGCCCTACAAAACGTAAAATTTCTCGGATGGGCCCTACGTGACCAAATACGTTAATAAATTTCCATAATGATAATAAATTTCATACTCCTCAAATAATGCATTTTGAGAATCTAATTCTCATCAACGAACATTTTTCCTTTTTGAAGTTCGGAAGATTTTCCTTCGGAAAAACAATTCTTTCTTTCGTACCAATTTTCAAGTATTGTGTTCTCGCGTCTATTATCTTATATATGTCCTGTAATTCCGGGGTGTAACACATCAGTCATAGCAATTTTCAAATTTGGGTCATTTAAAGCAGACACGGGATTACGGGGTAGTGATGATTTAAGGACATTCGAATTTAAATTAAAATTCTTTTTTAGTTTAAAAATACCCTGTTGACTTCGGGTGACTGGACCATGACTCGGGGCAGAATTGGGTGAAGAATTTTAAAAACTGAACCTGTCGCTGCTGGGCCAAAGATGTCACTGCATTCGACATAAGGAACTGGACCAGAACTGGGCTGGGAGGATGGCCCAATTTCTGGACCTAGTGTCGTGATGCTTGAGGACCAGTGGCGATGGGTCATTGGAGCGATCGAGCGCGGATAAATCTGAAAAATGGTGAATAACATACGGGGATAAACCATCATCCAAAAAATTATACAAACTAGGCACGATACTTTCTACCTTAGCAAATGAAAATTGGGACTCATCAAACATAACATGACGACTAATAATGATTCGATTAGATGACAAATCAAAACATTTATAACCACAGTGATTTGACGGATAAGCCAAAAACACACAAGGAGAAAAACGGGCCTGAAGTTTGTTAATTGTGGTGGATGAAAAAAGGAGATAACACGAGCACCCAAAGACCCTAAGATGTGAATACGAATGAGTCTTATTATATAAAATTTAAAGAGGGGACGAATATGTTAAACCTTTGGAAGGAAGAATGTTAAGGATAACAGTAGCCATTTGTAGAACATGATGCCAAAAATACGGGGATACGGAAGCATGAACCAATAATGTTCGGATAATGTTATTAATGGTACAAATTTTGCGTTCGACTTTTCCATTTTGTGAAGACGTATGAGGACAAGAAAAAAAATTGATTCCAATTTTAGCACAAAATTCTCTAAATTCCTCATTGTCATACTCTTTGCCATTACACATTGGATATTTTTTATTTCTCATTCGAATTGTGTCTTAATGAAAGCTCTAAATTTTTGGAAGATGGAAAAACTTGAGATTTCTTTGCTATTGGAAACGTCCATAAAAATTTAGAAATAATCATCTAAAAATAAAACATAGTAACGATGACCCAATGAACTAAGAACATGAGATGTCCATAACTCGCTATGAATAATATCAAATGACATTGAAGTAGTAGGATTAGAATCCATAAATGGTAACTTAACAATTTTTTCTAAGGAACAAGATTGACAATTCGGAGTATTATGCGTACCCTTACAAGAAATAAGTTTATTTTTATCTAAGAAAGACAAAATAGAAAACCCCGGATGACCTAGACGAGTATGCCACAATGAAGGAGCAAGAGCTGCAAAAGTGGAAAGCGTGGCTTGACGCAAGGAAGTGAGACTTGGTGTGATTGGATAAAGATCCCCCTACTGTCACACCTCATGAGAGGACTCCCCGTCTTGAAATCCTTCACAGAAAACTTAAAAGGATCAAAATCAATAGAAACTCAATTATCAGTGGTGAATTTACAAAACACCAAATTTTTAATTAGTTTTGGCGCATGAAGGGTATTTTTCAAGACAAGTGATGGATGGAGAGGAGACAAAATTTTATGACTATAACCCTTAATTGGAATTGAATTATCATTACCAATAATTATACCATGATTACTGCTCAAATTGAAATAAGACGAGAGAGTACCTTGATCGGATGTCATATGTGTAGTGGCGTCTGTGTCCATGTACCAACTAGGGTCTGGTTGAGTCATTTCAAGCGTATGTATTGTGGCTTCAATGTCGGTTTTTGTGAGTCCCGGTGCGTGATTGGCCTAGGCCCGAGTATTCCAGACTGCTTCTCCGGCCCATAAACTAGTCTGAAACTCGAGAACTAACCCGAGAAACTGGGCCTGGACTGGGCCAAAACTGGGGCCAGTTTCCCGGGTAATGCATTGAGCCGCTAGGCTTGGGAGACACTGGGGCCCACTGCCATTGCATTGGGACCCACTGTTGGTTCCACATCTGCGGATGCTGCTGACTTCCGCCACTGCCACTCTTCCGGTTGCCGCCACAATTTTTGCCATTATTTTTTTGATTTTGACCCTTTTTACCACCACCGTTATTGCGATTTTGGCTTAAGTTGGTGGAATCGGAAGGAGGGAAATTGGACTCAGTCATCATGACGACGGGACTAGCCCCTATAGCTGTCTTTTTAGCCAAACCCGCTTCCTCCAATGTGAGCATGGAGCGGGCTTGATAGAATTTCGGAAGGGGGTTACTTTGACGAAGGATTGAAGAACCCCGTTATAGGCCTCAGACATGCCTGCAACCATATGTAGGACGAGACGACTATTGCTCACAGGAGCCCCACATTACGAAGTTGATCCGCCAAGTCCTTGAGTCGTTTACAATAAGATGAAACATTAGGAAAATTCACCATAGCAACTTGAGAAAATTCATGTTCAAGGGTGACAATGCGTGAATGACTGTTATCCTGGAAGATATCACGCAATCGATTCCAAGCCGCCATAGTTGTGGAGTTGAGTTCCATAATCGTCTGTAAAAGGTCCATGGATATTGTGGCATAAATCCACTGGAGAACCTTTGCGTCAAGCGTGACCCATAATTTTGGATTGTCCGCTTTGGTGGGTACATCATCATCTTCGGTGGTCTCATCCCCCGTTGTAGGAGTCGGAGGGTTGATGTGGTGAAGTACTTGATGTGTCATTGCATGAATTTTGAATAATTCTGCCTATGTCCCATATTGAACGTTTTCTAGGTCAAGAACAATAGGAAGAACGCTCTTGATGTTAGAAAATGTTAGGGGGGAATGAAACGTGTTTTTATCAGTCATGATGAAGAGAACAAACTTTGGACAAGAATATTTTTTTTAGGGAGAGGGGAGGCTCGGGTTTGCAGAAACCGATGGGAGGGGGGGGGATTTTTTGTCACGGAATTCAAGAGAAATTCGAGAAAGAGGTGAGTAGCGGAAGCAAGGAAAATAACCTAGACACTTGATACCTTGAAAGAATTAATCCATTGATCATTCTTATTGATGAAAGACATATATATACAAGTTACATAGAAAAATTATTTTCCTATTCTACATCTAAAACCCTATTCTATTTGAAAACCAACTCTACAATTATGGTAATATTACACTACTAATTAAGGTACAAGACTAAGTCTAATATATACCAAATATACAGTAAAGGTAAATATGCCCGTGATGGGTTCGATTGGACTGCTCCACTATCTGGGCCACGATCTGGGCCTCTCGGCTTTGGCTGCTTTGGCTTAGGAAATATATTCAATATACATATAATATACATGTATATCATGTGTATATTGTATGTATATTTAACAATTATGATGGTATTAATTATGATAAAAATATGTGATATAATCTTAACTACCTAATACTTGCTTTTAACGATGTTCTTTATGTATGTTCTATTCCAACGCATTTCGATTGCTTTGTTTGCATTTTAAAAGTATTTGAGTACTCCATCTTTTTGGTTCGATTTAGTTTTATGACTATAGAAATTTTAAGTATGTGGGGTAATTAAGACCGGTTATTATTTAAGGGGGTTAACTATCATAAAAAAATCAAGTACATGAGGTAATTAGTACCATACTTGGTTTAAGGGAGTCTGAATAAAACGTGTTAAATTTAAATAAACTTAATGTTATTTGCACTTTCTAAAAATGTTGCTCTTTGTATCGGATTCCCAAAAAAGCATTACTTTAAAAGAATTCTACATATATTTGATGACAATTTTTAAGAGTTAAAACAACACAGGCTATAGTTGATGCCTCTTAACATATAATATAAACAAAATCGGAGAAAAAAATACATTTTCACTAACTAATAAGATTAGAGCATGCATCCTTTTCTCGGTTTCCTTCTCAGTCTAGCTCATTCATTCTTATTTGGGCAACATTTTCTCCGTTTATCATTACCGGTTCAATATAGCTTAGTTCCATGCCTCTGGCTGTAGCTAATCTATTCTCAGAGGAAAAATTAGCTCATTGGCGTACACTAGGGCGATCAAGGATATGTATGAAGGAGTCAAGACTAGGGTACGGACAGTAGGAGGAGACTCAGAGTACATTCCAGTGATGATGAGGCTGCACCAGGATGTAAGACTTTGAAAATATTTTCCTCAATTGTATTCATCCCATAAGGGAATAATATATACACAATATACAATAACTTTGGAAGAGTAAATCATGCCTAATATCTTCCTAATCAATCCCTAATAATCCTTAACATAATATTCCTAATTTATTATTTTACTATCTACCATATATAACATGATACTACATTGATACATAATATTATTAATATTCTAACACTCTCCCGCAGTCGAAGCTGGAGGGCGGCGAATGCTGAGACTGTCTCTAAACTCTTCAGATAATATCAGCGGAAGTCCTTTCGTGAAGATATATGTGATTTGATGACGTGTCGGGACATGTAACACTCACACTTGTCCGCGAGTCACCTTTTCACATACAAAATGGATATCTAACTCAATATGTTTAGTGCGTTGATGATGGATTGGATTTTCTGAGAGATAGATTGCACTAATATTATCACAGTATACCAGAGTGGCTGTCGGAATGGGGCAATGAAGTTCAAGTAACAGATTTTGAATCCAACATGAGTCAGACACAACATTGACAACAACACGGTATTCAGCTTCAGCACTTGAGCGTGATACTGTGGCTTGCCTTTTTTAGGACCATGAGATTAAATTGTCTCCGAGGAAGACGCAATACCCGAAGGTGGTGCTTCTGGTATCCGTACATCCTAACCCAGTCTGCATCTGTGTAAGTAACACGTTTGGAAATAGAGGACGGGTAAAGATGTAATTCATACTCCAGAGTGCCCTGAATATATCGCACAATGCGTTTTAACGCATGCATTTGTTCTTCCATCAGATTATGCATAAATAGGCACACTTGTTGCACTGCATAGGTAATATCCGGCCTGGTGAATGTGAGATACTGCAAAGCGGTATAATGTTGGATCGACAAAGGGTTTGCTAGAGATGGCACTCAATTTTGACTTTATGTCTACTTGAGTTGTTGAAGGTTTGCAAGAAGACATTCCAGCTCGTTCCACGATCTCTGAGGCATACTTCCTCTGGGAAAGAAATAATCCACATACATGTCGTGTCACAACAATTCTTAGAAAGTAGTGTAGTGGACCAAGATTTTTCATAGCAAATTCGGAACTAAGTTGTGTATGATACTCTTGCGAAGAGTGTATGAAGATGTTGTTAGGATAATATCATCCACATATAAAATAAGATAAGCAGTATGATTACCCTATCGATAAATAAATAGAGAATTATCTAAACGACTGTGTGAAAAACCCATGTGTGACACAAAATCTGCAAACCGCTTATACCAAGCCCTGGGGGCCTGCTTGAGGCCATATAATTATTTATTTAGCAAACACACATGATTGGGATACTTCGAATCTCTGTATCCCAACGGTTGGTGCATGTAGACAGTTTCATTGAGGTGCTCATGTAGGAAGGCATTTTTTACATCCAATTGATGAAAGGGCCACCCTTTTGAGAGAGACATGCTGAGAATTGTTTTGATAGTTTCCTGTTTTACCACTGGACTGAACGTCTCTCCACAATCTACATCAATCTGTTGTGTCTTCCCATCACCTATTAGACGGGCATTATGTTGCTCAAAAGTTTCATCAGAATTTTCCTTATGACTGAAAATCCGCATAGACCAAATTATATTAGCATATGACAGACGAGGTACTAAATCCCACGTCCTATTTTTAATTAGAGCGTGATATTCATCATACATGACAATTTTCCAATTCGGATCTTTTAGAGCAGACACTGGGTTACGAGGCAAATGTGATTTCGACCTGGGTATGTAGACTATTTTTGATATTGGGTTTGACAATTTCATGTTGACTACGGGTGATCGGACGAATGGCATGACCAGTGAACTGGACGCCACTGGCCGAGATTGTGGATTTGGGCTGGATGCCACTGTCCAGTGGATGTTGGCTGAGAATGGCATTGGGCTGGAGGCCAGTTTCTAGTGGGTGTTGGCCGATACTGGCAGTGGGTCGTGCCTTGAACTGGACCAATTGTCCAGTGGATTGAGGCTGTGTGGAACAGTAAATGGAGGGACAGGGACTGGGCCGCATAGCTGACGGCCCAAGCTGCTGGACAAAATTGTCAAGCGGCTGGGCCATCGATATTTGGTCCAGTGGGCCCAACCTCGTATTACCATCGCAAACAGTGGGTACCGAGCTATGGAAAAAATGTGTTAGATACGTAAGCTTATCATCATCCAAAAAATCATATGTGTGAGCCCCGATTTTATGTATCTTGGCAAAAGGAAAAATTATTTCATCAAAGATTACGTGACGACTATAATTATTCTTTTGGAAGAAATGTCGTAACATTTGTAACCACAATGATTGATAGGATATCCCAAGAAGACATATGAAGTAGACCGTGGTTGAAGTTTTGTGATTGTGGTGGATTGAAAAATGGGATAACAAAGACAACCAAACACTTTTAAATGTAAATAAGATGACTCTCGTAAATAAAGCATTTTTAGTGGAGCTTGGTAAGACATGTTTTTATGAGGAAGGATATTCAACAAGTAAGTGGTCATTTGGAGTGCATGATGCCAAAATACGGGGGGAGTGAAGCATGTGCAAGAGATGTTCTAACAATATTGTTTATGGTTCTAAGTTTGCGTTCCGCCTTCCCATTTTATGATGAAGTGTGAGGACACGACAGACGAAAATTTAGACCATTTTTGAAAAAATCCCAAAACTGTTTATTTTCAAACTCCCTCCCATTATCACATTGAATATTTTTTATATCACGTTCAAATTGAATTCGGATGAATACTCTAAATGTGAGAAAAGTGGAAAACACTTGTGATTTTTTCGACAAATGAAATGTCCACAAATAATTATAGTCATCTAGTATGAGCAAATAATATCTATGACCAGAAAAACTCAAAATGGGTGATGTCCAAATATCACAATGTAAAATATCAAATGGCAAAAGGGTGCATGAAGTAGACGAAATAAATGACAATTTCACATGTTTATCAAGTACACAAGAATGACATTTATTTAGAGTCCGTGTTTGGGTACAAGAAATAAATACGCTAGTTGAGGACACTTACGGGTTTTCTCCTTGCGGAAGCGGATCGTTTGTAATCACGACTCGTATTATCGATCGTCAGGAATCCTCACAAAGTGGATGAATTCCTTTATCTAATATCCCTATAATAGATGATGAAACCCTAGCCGTCGTATTAATGTGGAAATCGTGCTTTTCAAAGATCCATAATGGTGTATTTAATGCTAAGAGTTTGGGTTTAGGAGAAGGACAAACTAATGAGCTAACGAGCTAATTAGCACCCTTGTGGATAGACCTGACCCAATAGCAATTTTCCAACACCAACAACATGTAGTGCTAATGTTTTCTCAATTCTTCACAGGGTATGTATCCTCTGTTAATAATCAATTCTTCTGTTGTCTATAAATAACTGACTATTGAAGATTGAAGTACTTGAACAATTAATGAAACATAAATACTAAATATTCAATTATGTAATTATAAAGTTATAGAATATTTCGTTCCAAATGTCAGGAACTCCAGCTAAACACCAATGACTGCAATCCATTCCTGTACTTCCGCCTAGCCCATAAATTGAAGGATGTCCATCTTTACGCAATAGGCAAAGATTTGTAACATCAAGCAATGTCACTGGCTTCTTAATTGTGGCTAACACTTTCTTAAGCACTGTCAATGCCGGGGGCAAGCCTCCGGGATATGTCGAACCACTTACAGGTTGTCTCTGCCCTAAGCAAGTCTTCACGCCTGGTTGATCCCAGTCGGTACCACTGTTGGTTTCACGAAGAAAAAATTAGTGAGTGATCAACTGGAAAGTTCATTTCTAGTGTGACGAATTAGATTGCTTTAATTAGTCCTGGACAATACATGCATATATATGAAATATGAATATGGTCTGAAAGATGGTCATCTGACTTCCACTTTATTGAACTAAGGTCATAAAATCAATTTATGTAACGGAAAGTAACTTAACCACGTCTATATGTTAGGTGAGTCAATGTGATTATACTTCCACAACAATTTTATACATCTGATATTTTACTTGTGTTTTCCAGGCCGGAATTAATTAGTAGTTTCAGTGATATATAAATATAGTTGAGCAATTTTTTTATTTTGAAAGTACATTTTATGATTTCAATGTACTAAACTAAAATTCGAATACAACAACAACAACATATCGAGTGAAAATCCCACAATGTGGAGTTTGGGGAGGGTAGAATGTACATAAATCTCATCTCCACCTTGGTAGGTAGAGCGGCTGTTTCCGGGAGACCCTTGGCTCAAGATAAAGCATAATCAGGCAAATCAAGTAAAGCAAAACAAAGTATGAGAAACAATCAACCTCAGACGAGAAATCAACGCATTATGGACATGCGGATAGTAAAAATCAAATACGCAACGCTGATGCATTCTAACAACAGGGAGAAATAGCTAACAGGAAGCAGTAGCTAACACCACTAAATAAGATAAATAAATAAATAAAATAAATAAATTAATAAATAAATTAAATTAATTAATTAAATAAATGACACTAAAGATCACATAGCATCAGAAATCAAACTACAGAGTAGTACTATAGAGCAATAATGCGCCTATAAGTGTGACAAGCTAACCGAACCTACAGTAATACTACACTATCATTTTGTAAGCGTAAAGAGGACTATGCTCAACTACCTACTACCCTAATCTGTATCCTCCACAACCCCCTATCTAAGGTCATGTCCTCAATAAGTTGCACCTGCGCCATATCTCGTCTAATCACTTCTCCCCAATACTTCTCTGGCCTACCTCTACCCCTCCTGAACCCGTCCATAGCCAACCTCTCACACCTCCGCACTGGGGCATCTGTGTCTCTTGTAACACCCCATTTTAACCGGAGTCGAAACGGGATTACTGCTACATATGGTTGGATTCCTAAAATGTATTTTAAGGAGTCGCCACCTAATTATTATAGTGAATTAGGACACTTAGTTTATTGCAATAAAAATACTGCAATTGACTTCCATTTAATGGTCTGCGAAATTAGTGAGATTCTGGATCAGGGTTCTTTATTATCCTAAAGGGAAGGGGTTAGGCATCCTTTAAGATCCGCTAACTTGCGGTTGTTCGTTCAAACCTAGGTTAATTATTTATTGCTCTTTTTATTCTAACTATTCTAAGCATTTTACATAATTTACAATTAAAATAAAATACAATGCAAAATAATAAAACATGAAATTAAATACGATATAAAATAAACTCCGGGGCATTCTTTTTGAAATGCATCTCCGGATACCTGCATAAACACTTAGTAAAAGTATTAGTAATAGAATACATAAATTTTTAAAATAATAGCAAAAATTAATCAAACAAAACAAATAAATCCGTCTTTTGTACAGGGGAGGCCTTGGAAATCAGACGGGGATTCCTTCATTGGCCAGTATTATTAAAAGCAATAAAATAAATAAAACTTTCGGATCCGCGCCAAAACAGTAATAGTTTTAAACACGGAGGGCTCAGATATGTAAAAATATAAAGTAGGACAGCCTAAACAAGTGCGGCTGCGAGAATTCGCCAAGCACACATGTTGGTTATCCGGTGTAAGTGGAAGAAATCATCCTTGCCCAGAAAGCTTCATTTATTTTATTTTCCGTCTTTGCAACTGTGGAGGCCTCAAAAATCGACGGATAACTTTTTCATCGGCCAAAGTGTAGTATCTGTTCAAAATCAGTAACCAAAAGTGCAGTATCTTGTTCAAAATCAGTAAAACTACCTAAAATCGTGAGCAAAATAGCCACAAAATCGGTAGTAAAATAGCCTAAAATCAATCCAACACCATAGCCAAAATCGATCACCATGAGCGGTGAACAACAAAACAAGGCGATGACCAAAAATGGTATGCAAACGGTGGAAACAAACATCAAATGGCTCGTAGAAAAACCATATTTAAGCGAAATATCCATCCAATCGGATACCAAAATCGATCCCCAAACATCCAAAAATAAAGCCAACAAGTCGCTGAAGTTAATGAACTCGACCGAATGCCAAACATAAGAGAAAATGCCAAATCGATCCAACATATAGTGAAGCGAAGCGATTGGCGGAAAGCGAGGCGCGGAGTTTTTAAACTCGGCAAAATACAATAAATCATCCCAAATCAAACCAACAACGGAAAAGATAACCATCACGGAGTTCCTCAAACTCGGCGAGATTCAAAAATAACTGAAATCGGTCAAAATAAAAATATACCAATAAATCTAAATGGAACCAAACCCGTGCGATGGTGGCGGCGTCACTTCCACGGCGAACATCGAGCGACGCTACCGATCAACGCCGACGTGGCGGCGATGGTGGGTGTGATGGCGGCGTCGGTGATTTGGCGGGAACAATGGTGTGATGGCGTATGGTTAGGGTAGGGGTTCCGTGGCGGCGCGGGTAGGTGAAGTAGGGTTAGGGAAAATGGCGGTGGTTCGGTGGTGGTTTCAACGGGGTGGGTTGTGATGTTGGTGAGGTAGACGGAGAGGTGAGAGGTCGGGCTGCTCACGTGAGGTGTTCGCCGGAGCTTGGAGCTCCGGCGAAAGGGGCGGCGGCGACGGGAGTGAGGTGAGGGAGACAATGGGTTAATGAGAGAGAGACGAGAGCTGAGAAAGGGGGGGGGGGATTTTGTATTGTGCGGCTGGGCTTCTCCTTTTGTGTTGGGGGGGAAAGTTTAATATATAGGGGTGTGTGTTAGGGTTTGGTATTTGGGGGGGAAATAAAAGTGGGGTATTGTTTTGGGGGGGAAAATGAAAAGAGAGTGTTTGGATGAAATTAATAATAGTTTTGGATTTGGTCGATTCAAATTGTGTCTGGAATTTGGTTTGACAAAATGCAAAATTTAGTTAATTATTTAAAAGAAAATTATTTAAAAAGATGCAAGATTATAAAAAATGCAAATGCCGACGCAATAATACTAAAATGCAATATTTAAGAAATGTTTAATGCCTGATTAAAAGTAAAACGTGGTGCCGATTAATTATTTAAAGAGATGTAAATATCATTAAAAAAAAAAACGACGGTATAACAATAATAAAAACATAATATTAACAAAGACATAATGCTTAATTTAACATAAAAAGATAAAAAATGCAAAAAATGCTGATTAAAATGCAGTGTGCTAAAATACTAAAAATTGCAATAAATATATGAAAAACGGGTCAAAATTGACTGTCAACATCTCTCATCTGCACATGTCTGAACTGTTGGAAATATTTATTAAACGTGAAATAAAGTAAATCCTATTAATTATGAATCGAACAATTGGAGCCTCGTACGTAGGAAACCTTGTTTCCACACACGTGCACACGTAGTGCCAAGGATCAAAATTTCCTTAATGGAAGAGATATTGGTACGTATACGAATTGTTTGAGAGGTAAGGTAATAGACGGTTATTGGCCAAATGACGAATGATTTCACGTTGGTAATTAAGGAAGATATAGTTATAGTACATTGAAACTATATATTATGCTAAGTGGCCATCACCTTCTCGTCGGCGATCACCGTCGCCAAGAATAGCATAGTCGCAAAGCTTCATCGTGCCATACACCCTTTCAGTAGCTATCCACACAAGCATATGATGTTTAAGTGTGAATAGAGGCCAAAAACTAAAAATCGAGGTTGACCGCCTTAAGCGTCACAACCGATGACCTATAGCCTTTATTATAATTATAGAAACTATATAGTAATTGAAAGACTACAGAACAAAGTATGAACGTCCAGGAAGTTGCAAAGGGATTTCCGAACAACCCTGTGGCGTAGCTGTTCTAAGTTTATAGTATAGTTGCTACGCAGTTCTAATTGAACTATTCGTTGATTCTAATTGAACTATTCGCCTTTTGCCTGGGCGAGAAAAATCTTCTAGGGAAGTCTTAAGAATTGTGACCCAGTTGCCGATCAAGCTAATAAAGACTAAAAAAGACCAATCACTTGCTTATTCGCCAGCTTGGGTTTCGGTTCATGACCAGGATGAAGCTTGGGTTTCTGGCCTATCTTCTTTCTAGTTGTAAGCTCCCTCCGGCAGTCCCTGAACGGCTCTCGGTTCTTGAGCATGTTGGGGGATTAGGCGATTGAAAGAGTCGCCGAAAGCTTGACGAAGAAGCGAAAAAAGCCTATATATTCTATTTTCTTAGTTTAGTAAAGGGATTTTCCCTTACTAGTCAAGTGATAAGGTAGTATGCTATTCGATGAAGAAACAGGACTTTAGGAAAGTGGTTCGTAGCTCACCGGTTAGAGCAAAGGATGAAAATCCTTGTGTCGATGGTTCGAATCCACTTCTAAAGCGAAAGGTCCAAACCGTAGCGAACGAGCGGATTTGAAATGAGAGTGAAAGAGTAAGCAAAAAATGTGAGCGCTCCGCAATATCTGACGACTTTTGGCGGTAGGGTTGGGTGGCTTGATTGAGGCGATTAAAAACGGTTGATTACTCGGATTCTTCATCCCCGTGCCCAAAAGGATGGGCGAGTTCGATTTGAGTGTTCATCGATCGGGTGGATCTATATGCTCGGGTGGTGAGGCGAGGTGTATCGCAATCCGTCCAGATCTGCTTGGGTACAGAGGGCCATATGTTCGAATCATGTCACCTTGATGGATATGGTAGCCTTCTGCGTGGTCGCACCGAAAGTACTGATGGAGGTTGGTTAAAGATGATGTTACACGGCGTTCAGAACCAGTCTTGAAGTGAATGAATTACAACCAATAAAAATGCACAATGAATTACTCGAGGTAGCCATGTCTTTTTTTCATAGTTTACAACAAACTTTGAGCGGGAGACAAAGGGCGCTCCCACTAGTTCCCGATGCCCTACCTGAAGCCCCCACAGTTCCCGATGCCTACGAAGCCCCGCGGGTTCCCAATTTGCCGATACGAAATAGTTGGGCAAGGAAGGGAAACCTTTTTCATAATAAAAATACAAGTATGGAATCTTAGTGCTCAATCGAGTAAGAAAGCTCGAAAGGAAAAAGCTCCTTCGGTGGCTCCATGCTGGAGGAGAGCAACTGACAAGACCGACAGAGCTCCAAGAAAGGAATCTTTCTCGTGCGCCACGTCTGAGGTCACCTTGTAGAACACCCCAACGTAAATCCTTAGCCGCAACTACATCATCGAAGTGTATAATGTGTAAAGATGAAATGAATCGTAAATCACCACAAAACCGGCGGTCGCGGCTTCCAAGTAAGCGGTCGCGGCGAAGCGGTCGCGCTCCTCCTCCGCGGTCGCGGCTCTAATTGACGTTCAGTTCGGTGAGTTATCGACCGGCGGTCGCGCCTCTCCGAAGGCGCGACTGATCGCTATTTCAATTCGTTGGAAGTTTCACCGAATGCTCAAGGCAATCTCATTGCCTTCAATCCCACTACTCAAGGCACTAACGCTGCCTTCAACTCCACTATTTTTGGAACTCCTAGTGTCACCACTGATCATGGCATTTCTAATGCCTTCCCAACTACTGCTTTTGGCACGTCAAGTGCCACTGCCACTGTTTTTGGTACGTCAAGTGTCACTGCCACTTCCTTTGGCACAACCAATGCCTCCAATGCTGCTCCGAGCACTTATAGTGCCTTTGATCCTACCCAAGGCGTCAACAACAACTATACTCCTGTTTGAGGCATTCACAATGCCTTTGCAACTCCTCAAGGGGACGCTACTGTCCCAACACCTACTGGTTTTCACCATGAATGTCCTGAAAAGTTCATGGGTGCTCACTTTAAGAGATGGCAGCAAAAGATGTTGTTTTTCCTGACGGATATGGGAATGACACATTTCCATATAAGGAAAATAACATAACCTCTCGCAAACAAAATTATGAGCAAACCTCTGATGAACTAGGAGTCACTGACTATCTAGATCTAAACGGTTCAGCTCTAGTAAATTCTAAAGTATCTGATGATCCAGAATTTAGTATTCCAGATTCTCAGGACTTGGAAGATTCAGAGATGGAACCAAGGCAAAAGGGCACGGAAGGTCAAGTCCTTCGGTCCAGAGTTTTTTGGTTCAGGATGAACCACGGACAATCGCCGAAGCATTGTCAACTCCAGAAGCACCGCTCTGGAAGGAAGCTTTAGAAAGTGAGATAGAATTCATTCTGCATAACCACACCTAGGAGTTGGCAGAACTCCCCCCCGGACACAAACCTTTGGGTTGTAAGTGGATCCTTAAACGGAAGTTAAAGGCAGGTGGTTCTATCGACAAGTACAAAGCTAGGTTAGTAGTCAAGCGTTATCGCCAAAATGAGGGCCTTGATTACTTCGACACCTACGCTCCGGTGTCAAGAATGACATCCATACGTATGTTCATTGCTATCGCCGCCTTGCGGGATTTTGAAATACATCAAATGGATGTTAAGTCTGTCTTCCTAAATGGTGATTTGGAAGAAGAAATATATATGGATTAACCTGAGGGGTATGTGGTTCCAGGACAAGAGACAAAAGTATGTCGGCTTGTTAAATCATTGTACGGGCTGAAACAAGCCCCTAAACAATGGCACGAGAAATTTGATAGTACTCTACTATCAAAAGGATACGCCATTAATTGAGGTGACAAATGTGTCTACATGAAAGGAAATGTCAAATCCTTCGTCATGATATGTCTATATGTAGATGACTTGTTGATCACTGGAAGCAGTCCTGGAATAATTCTAGAGACTAAGAACATGTTAAAACAGTATTTTGACATGAAAGATATGTGCATTGCAGATGTCATCTGAGGGATCAAGATCTCTAAGACATTTAATGGAATGGTCTTATCTCAATCTCACTACATCGAGAATGTACTGAAGAAATTTGGGATGTTCGACAGTTCACCGGTATCAACACCATTGAATATAAGTCAAAAGCTTGACAAATATCTGGGTAAGCCCGTACGCTATGAGCGATATGCGCAGGTGATTGGTAGTCTGATG
This sequence comes from Przewalskia tangutica, assembly GCA_029844215.1. NCBI lineage: Eukaryota > Viridiplantae > Streptophyta > Magnoliopsida > Solanales > Solanaceae > Przewalskia > Przewalskia tangutica. The sequence continues at coordinate 18,998,956 of CM056726.1, read as the reverse complement.
TGTATCACAAACTGCACTCGACCTGATATCGCTCATGCAGTCAATAAATTGGCTAGGTTCACTCGAAATCCATGTGAGGATCACTGGAAAGCGTTGAACAGGACACTACGGTTCCTAAAGTTCACGATACATTTCGGGTTACACTATTCATGATATCCAGCGGTACATCGATGCAAACTGGATATCTGATAGCGACGACAGCAAGTCCACTAGCAGATATATTTTTACAATCGGTGGTGGAGCTGTGTCTTGGAAATCCTCTAGGCAAACTCTTATTGCCCGATCCAAGATGGAGTCGGAATTTATCGTTTTAGATAAAGCGGGAGAGGAAGCTGAGTGGCTTCATGGTTTTCTAGAAGATGTCCCATGTTGGGATAAACCCGTGTCTTCTGTAATGATCCACTGCGATAGTCAGTCGGCTCTAGGAAAGGCACGAAGTTCAATATACAACGGTAAGTCTCGTCATATTCGACGGAGACATGAGTCTGTTAGGCAGTTGATCACCTCGAGTATTATTTTCATTGATTACATAAAATCTAAGAAAAATATCGCAGATCCCTTGACGAAGGGAATACCCAAAGATCAGTTGTTCTGCCTGTGTAGGGGAATGGGCTTAAAACCCAAACAATAAGAACCGATATAGTGGACACTCAACCTTACAGACTGGAGATCCCATGAATAAGGTTCAATGGAAAAACTAAACTGTAAAGGTTCCGTGAGCGCTTCGGTGGAAGCAAGAGCACTTCGGATAATGTGTCTTTCTTAAGAAACATAATCCAAGGTCATTTCCGTGATAGACAAAAAGTGCTACCTGTAAGAGGGGTAAAGGATAAGTTTTCAAACCTTTAATGATCCTCAAAAGTTGAGGTTAGGTTGGTGAAATTTTTAATGGTTCCTAACGCTTGTGTAGCGGTGTATTACATGATACCTTGTAGGAAACCACTTATTTAAGTGCGAGGACAGGCCGCCTCAAATGAACGAACTTAAGAATCCAAGGGTGTCCACGACCTACGATGGACAAAACACTAGAAAGATTGAGTAGGAAAGGTGTTGTGTTGGTACCATTGTCTTGGCATATACTAAACACTGACGGTTCAAGACATCACGTTCACCGCGCGGTAAATATGTCCGATGGTATTCTACTATGGAAGGTTCAAAGCTCTGGCTACCTCTCCGGATGCAACATCGTTCCGCCAAGTGATTGCTAGAAAGGCACCATGTGCGTGCATCAAAATCTCTTCCAATAGGGGATTGTTGGAAATATTTATTAAACATGAAATAAAGTAAATCCTATTAATTATGAATCGAACAATTGGGGCCCCGCACGTAGGAAACTTTGTTTCCACACACGTGCACACGCAGTGCCAAGGATCAAAATTTCCTTAATGGAAGAGATATTGGTACGTATACGAATTGTTTGAGACATAAGGTAATAGACGGTTATTGGTCAAATGACGAATGATTTTACGTTGGTAAATGAAGGAAGAGGTGTATAATGTGTAAAGATGAAATGAATCAGAAATCACCACGAAACCGAGAAGGGCAGCGGCGCTTGAAGGGTCGCGGCTCCTCCTCTGAAGGGACGCGACTCTAATTGATGTTCCAGTGAGTTACTGGAACTGAAGGGCCGCGACTCCTCTCCGAAAGGCCGCGGCTCCTCGATTGTTTCAATCCGTTGGAGGTGAATTAATAACTGATTCTTGGGTTGACTTTGGAGTATTTACTCTTCATTATTTTGCTCATGAATTCAGCCATTACTTGGTTGAATTGTAACTCCAAATTCAAGGCATTAACATGGCATTCATGGCCATTACTTAGCCATTTGGAGGGTCATCATCTACACACTATAAAATGAGACACAAGACTCATTTGGAAACACACTTGAAATCTGAAACATTTCATCCTCTCTTGCAATCACAAAACACTCAAAGATCTTTCTTCCAAAACAAACACTTGAGTTCCCTTTGCTCATTTGTTTGATTGTTGTTTTATCTTGGGAGATAAGTTTCCATTACAACCGTTGAAAGAATATACGGGGCAATATTATCTTAAGGATAGATCAAAAATTTGGTCGACTCAGCAAGCCCTCATATTTGATCATTTCCAGATTTCTGACAAATAGTTGTTGTTGTTATTTTCTCGTTCTACACATTACCACTCACACGAACCACCTCAACCTCGCTTCCCACATCTTATCCTCCACCGAGGCCACTCTCACTTTATCCCGGATATCATCATTCCTAATCCTATCTCTCCTTGTATGCCCGCACATCTATCTCAGCATCCTCATTTCCTTAACTCTCATCTTTTATATGTGCGAAGTCTTGACTGACCAACACTCTGCCCCATACAATCACCGTACATAAAAATTATCCTAGATCTAATGGAAAAAGAGAGAAATCATGAGAACTTAATCCCAGTAAGATTAGACCAAATCATGCAAACTCTTAATTGGTCAACTCTGTCGCACTTACTTGTAATGTGATGGGGAAATTCCTTGAAAGAACACCGTAGTTTTTTCAGGATTAATGTTGGTGTCAATCCACTCTGCCCATGTATATAAGGCTCTCTCAAAAGCAACCACGCGCTCCATGTCTTTATAGTATTGGCCTCCTATTTCAATAAAATCCCATCTGCAAAACCAAAGTGACGACAGAATGAGGCTGTGATATTTTTTATTTTTTATAGTAAATTTCATTTAGACATTCGAATTATGATTTATTCCAATTGAGCACCTGAACACATAATAAAATATTTTTATTGGACACTTTCGATTCAAATTTTGGAAAAACTATTGCGCGTGTTTTGAAGTGTACATTAGATAGTTAAGTTAATCATATAAAATATGTCATCTCATTTAATTATATACATCAATCTCAATTGAAACAAGCCTGAAGTTTTACAACTTATTGAGGCGAATGCATATAATTAAAGGATATGGCATATTTTAAGTGGTTAACCTATATAATGAGCAGCTGAGAAACCGCATAAAAGTTTTTCTAAAATTTGAACCAAAAATGTATAATAAGAACATTTACTATTTATTTAAATGCTCAATTGAAATACTGTTAAGCCTAATGAAAATAAGCTAAGTAGTGAGAGCTAACGGTTGAGTGGCTCCTCTGCGGTTCCACCAATGCCAAGTGTTGAAGATGAGCATGTCAATTCCTTTCCACAATTTGCCACCTTCAATTGAGTCTAATTTTAAGATTCTGCCCTTTTCTTCCCTCGCAACGTCCACCAAATACACATTCCGATCCAACATCACATCAATTTCAAAATCCTGAAAAAAATACAATATTTTTTTAGCTGAACCATTTAAATTGAGTTTAAGTGGAAAAGGGAAGAAAATAATGTCCATACTAGGGAATTATGCACCACAAAAGCGGGTGTATGTCACACCACGATGTTTTGGTTCAATAACGTTAGTGTTACATAATTATAATTTTAAAACATACAATGTTCGTATTATGTTCGCACCGAATTCAGAAAAAGGGTGATAAATGTCATGGTATAATGCTTTCATTAGTTTAAGCTAGTGTTTGGCCATGTGTTTTTTAAGTTGTTAAATAAGGTTAATATACCGTGATATACAATTAATGTATATCACGGTTTGGTCAATAGTTGGTCGCGGTTTGGTCCGTGTTTGGTAGCTTTATTTTATGTATATTTGTACCATAATTAGAATTGTATACTTACCATAATTATAGGATTCTTGTACAAGTAGAATAGAGTTTTGGAATTAGAATAGGATTCTCCTATTATAACATGTATATATTCTCATTCATTAACGAAAATAATCAAGGGATTATTTCTTTCATGGTATCAAAATTCTAGGTCTTAAAATCCTCTCCAAATTTCTTCCAACTTCTTCCGTCCTAAGTCACGAAATTTGAGGCCCTTCATCTCGATTTTTGTGCCGACGGTTCATCTTTTCTCCAAAATTTTCTTCTTCTGAATCCCTTAATCACATATTGTTCTATTACTACATCAAAGAACATATTTCATCCCGCACTTGTAATTTCTAACATCAAGAATCACATCCCTTTTGTTCTTGAAATAGAAAACATCCAATATGCGATGTGAGCCGAACTGTTCAAGATTCACGCGCGGTCGCATCAAGTCATCCATCACATACTCCCCGCGGCTCCTGAGGATACGGAGGTGCCAAAATGCGAGGATGATCCTAAGTTATGGACGACTCTTTATGCCACCGTTCTTCAGTGGATTTACTTCACTATCTCTACTGACATGTTGCAAATGATTATTGAGTCGTACGCTACGGCAAAGGCTTCTTGGGATAGGTTGCGTGACATATTCCAAGATAATCAGAATTCCAGAGCCGTTACACTTGAGCAGGAATTTTCCCACGTCGAACGTTTCAGCGTATTCCAAAAGGTTGAACGAATTAGCGGACCAACTCCGCAACGTTGATGCGCCCGTTAGTGACGATCGTCTTGTTCTACAGATGTTTGTCGGCCTATCTGAGGCCTCTAGTGGGGTTGGAACTATCCTTCGTCAGAGTAATCCTCTCCAGAAGTTTTATAAAGCCCGCTTCATGCTTACTTTAAAAGAAGTCGGTTTGGATAAAAAGGCGGCTACGAGTGTGAGTCTTTTGGTCATGATGACATCCTCCCCTAGTTCTCTGAATTATGGTGACCATTCCAACTAAAATTGATGTCCCGGGGGCGGCAGAAATAGTCGAAAAAATATTGGTAAAAATCGCGGGGGGAAACACGGCGGTTCCGGCAATGGTAACGGTTGACAAAATAGTGGACCTCGTCCCAATGGCAGTGGTCCCTGACCATCGGTCCAACCATGGGCCCGTGGCGATGGTCGTGGGCCCAACATCCCTTATTTTCGGTTTCGCCCGATGGCGGTGGATCGCCAGCTTCAGCCCAACACGCAGCCCTCGCCCGCATTTTGCAATAAGCTGGTCGGGTAGCGAGGTGGATCGCTGGGCCTCGGCCCACGCAGGCATTCTCGGTAGTGGTCCCTACACCCACTCAAACCGACATTGAAGTTGTGAGATACACACTTGGATTAACTCAACCAGACCTGAATTGGACACCGCGCCACTATCCACATGACATCCGATCAAGGTACTCTCTCGTCTTATTCTAATTTGAGCAACCTTCGTGGTATAATTGTTGGTAATGGTAATTCTATTCCGATTCGTGGTTATGATCATAAAACTTTGTCTCCAACCCATCCACCTCTTATCTTGAAAAATACCCTTCATGCCCCTAAATTGATTAATATGTCCGTAAATTCACAACTGATAATTATGTGTCTGTTGAATTTGATTTGTTTGAATTTTCTGTGAAGGATTTCAAGACGGGGGAGTCCTCTCATGAGGTGTGATAGTAGGGGAGATATTTATCCGATCACACCATGTTTCGGTCTTTCGAGTCAAGCCTTGCCATCCACGTTTATCGCCCTTGCTCCTTTCTTATGGCATGCTCGTCTTGGTCATCCGGGGTCATCTATTTTGTCTTTCTTAGATAAAATAAATTTATTTCTTGTAAGGATATGCATAGTACTCTGAATTGTAAATCGTGTTCTTTAGGAAAAAATGTTAGATTGTCGTTTGTAGACTCGAATTATCATGCGTTAATGTCATTTGATATTATTCATAGCGATTTATGGACGTCTCATGTTCTCAGTTCTTTAGGCCACCGTTATTATGTTCTATTTCTCGATGATTATTCTAATTTTTTATGGACGTTTCTGCTGGCGAATAAATCTCAAGTTTTCTCCACCTTCTTAAAATTTAGAGCATTCATTAGAACCCAATTCGAACGAGAAATTAAAAATATCCAATGTGATAATGGCAAATAATATGATAATAGGGTGTTTCGGGAATTTTGTGCTAATAATGGGATCAATTTTTATTTTTCTTGTCCGCATACATCTTCACAAAATGGGAAAGCAAAACGAAAAATTCGTACAATTAAATATTGTCCGAACTTTATTGATTCATGCTTCCGTACCCACTACTTTTGGCATCATGCTCTACAAATGGCTACATGTCTTATTAACATTCTTCCTATCAAAAGCTTAACGTATTCCTCCCCTGTTCATATGTATATATAATAAGACTCCCCTAGGGTCTTTGGATGCTTATGTTATCTGTTATTTTCATCCACCACAATTAACAAACTACATGTCTGTTCTACCCTTGTGTGTTCTTGGGTTATCCGTCTAATCATCGTGGTTACTGTTGACACCCAATTTTGTCCCATCTTTACTGAACATTTCATTTAGATCGTCTTTTTATCTCCAATTAATTTTACTATGCTTCTCAGTCTTGAAAATCGTCAAAAATAAGTAGTTTTAATATTCTTCACTAATTATCGCATAATTTTACAATATCAAGTATTACATTTTTTATAATATAAGCAAAACAATTTTAATATCTCGTCGTCAGTATTGATGATCGATTTTCTCTTAATATGTTCTTCAATTACTAAATTAATCATTTTTATGAATATTATATTCAAAACTAAATAAATATATTAAATATTTTATACCGAAATTTATGTGTGTATGCATTTTTGAAATTAATTAGGACAAGAGAATCATGTTTTAATTAATTGAATAGTTACCCATTAATACCCTAATTCTAATTTAATTCCACATTTATCTCCCATTGAAAACTAATCCATCGATTCTTTACGACGGCCATAATCTTTTATCTTCAAACACACCCACAACCCATAAACCGAAACTCCCATTTCTCTCGCCTTTAAACTCCATCACCCAAACACCCATTTCTTTAACCCTCTCCCAACATACCCCTAAAAATAAATCAAGAACCACCCATGACATCGCGCGTCAAACCAAACCTATCACCCGTCTCCATTTCAAAATCGCTGAATCGCTTTAACACGCAGAAGGTCCGGCGATTTGGATAAAATACGATTCGAGGTCGCTCAAGTTCAATCCAAAGGATAAAAATCTTATCCCCATCCCAACGCTTTCTAAATCGATCGAAAGCAATATTTTTCAACATGTCCATCACCTCATCCAAATGTCACACGTTTCCCACTCTTTTGAATTCAAAATTAAAATGAAGAGCTTAATTTCTATAAATACAACCATCTGGTTGTGTTTGAGATAGTTTTTTTTTCTCCTTGAAAAAGCCGAGAACAAGTTTCAATTTTTAACTTTGAAGGAGCTCAAAAATCAGAAATATATACTCCTAGAAAACAGATTTCAAGACGGCATTTTCATTTTTCTAGTATTGATTCAAATCAGAAAACACTAAGTCTTTCTTCGCTTTAGTCGCACACATACTCTCGGAGTCGAGACAACGCCTAACCCGGAGAAGGTAACCTCTTTTCTTTTGATTTCCAGTTTAATATGCCTAATATCATTTGTGTTATATGTTTATGTGTCTATTATTGTTTGAACCAATTAGATTAGTTATTAATATTTGCGGTCATATTATGAATGTTTAATATCATTGAATCGATTATTAAACAAGATTACTTAAGTTAATCGAGTATGTTAAAGTCATTATTGAGTATGTCAGATAATTCATATGTTGTTGTGTTTGTTAGACCACTTATTAGTATACTTGATTAGTATAATTTTGTTAGTTCTCATTATGTTTGCGTGATTTAGCTAGAATATTGACATATGTTTAAACGAAATTGTAGTTTGGTTATCCGCTCTCATAATACACATCTTGTTGATATTTGACTATACTGTGATGATGTTCAGCTGTGGAGCATGAATGAAACTCTGTTACTCATTTAGCCTCCATCTTCTTTAAAATGTACAATGCCTTCATGACAAGACATAGTCTATGTCTATGGATTTAAAAGATCTTCCATTTTATTCTTCACTAAAAGAGGTTCTAGTGAAAGCATGAAATTTTCTTGTTTTGAAACCAAGAACAAAACTCACATTCTTATTACTTTCAAAGAAGAGAATGTCTTCAAAGCCCAAGAACAACAAAACAAAAGATTCTCACTACTCAAACCATTACAAATCGTAAAGAAAATCTTTCTTTCACTCAAGTTCGAGTTGAAAAACCACAAACCCTTAAAACTTTTCCCTTTTTCAATCGCAACATCTCTCAGCGGAATCAAAGAGTCAACACCCACTGTCATCATTTATAAGGTAAATTCAATTTACTCTCGATTTCCATATTTTTGTGTTCTATTTTCGTGTTGGTCAATTATGTGTTAGTTAATGTGACATTGTTAGGTTCGTTGATACTTGTAGTCAGCGGTCAATTTGCTTTAATAACCTAAGCCCATGCTTCACTAATCCCCAACTTGTTATCTGCTTAACAATCACTTTAATCACACCATATCGGGATATCACTCTCCTAATGTAATGTTTACGATAAACAGATCAGCAGTGGACCAGATAATCGCTTAAAAATGCCATCTTTAATCGATAGTTGTGATTTTTTTGTCGAGTTATCCCGCTTATTTCAAATGTCATTCACGAGACTAGCAATACAACGTGATTAAGTTATATTATAGCTTAAGTAGTTCGATAAATTTGGAATATTAGGTTATCTCAAGCTAGCTATCCATTTGTCTTAGTGTTCAAGTATATCCATAATAGCATGTAATACCTTTCAAGTTTTCTCATGTGTGAGCAGATCTCACGAGTGTAATACTAGTCCCTAGATCATTTGTTGTCCATCAAAGATCCGGTTCACCGCCTGAGGATTATTAAGTTTAAACATACGGGTCTAATGGGAGAGATTATCCTAGTCGAGAGTTTCTATGTCCGCATGTCCTTCCATGATTATCCTACATAACTAAATGCAAATGACATCCTATATTAGCATTCGATACTGAGCTCTTGTATGCCATATCTCTAATTTGTGATATTTTAAAGATCCTTTAGGATTCCTTGTATAGATTTCCTATCGTTAGAGAACATTCGCAATCATGCTCAATTATAAGTTTTGATTTTTGAGTTCTTGTGGAAATTTAAACCAATATGGCATACATGCAAGATAAAGCTTGATTATCAATAATATATCGCTTACGTTGCTATATTGTGAAATCGGAGTGATATATATATCGAATGTGAATGCCCACTACATATGGATGGTTTCTTCTTAAATCCCTAAACCGGATCTTCACTTTGGGGGGGGGGAATATTTATTTCGTATTGGCTTGTACTCAGCATCCTATCCTCTTTTCCTTTGATATGCTCCTTATTTACTTTAGTGTAGTTTAATATGCATGAATGGTTTTCTGTATAAGTCTTCTTTTCTCCTCTCGCGGGTTTATTGCTCGCTTATTTTGTCACCACGATCTTAATCAAGTATAAACTATGTGTCAAATTTCATGATGAATGTTTACCTATTATTCGATAAAGTTTTGGACATATACTAATTCTTTCCTTCTTTATTTGCATGAAATGCATACAACGAAGAGTCTCATTCTGAGACTCATCATAACTTTGTCAGTGAAGACATCATCCTCCGATCTCCGAACTAATGATAATATCTCCACCGCCTAGTCATTTTATCTCCTTTCCTTTAACTCACTTCATTTTATTTGTATTTTTGTTATCTAACCTTATACAATTATTAAAAATGGTTAGAATAGTTAGGTCTAGAATTATTAAAGGTGGTTAGTTAAATAATAAAATGTGTCGCTAGTTTAATCTATCTTGTTATGCATTTACAAAACTTTTCAAAATAACTTAGCCGTTTAATTGATAATATATTAATAAATGAGTTCCTAATTCTTATTAAAATTCATAAAATGACAAAATCTATTTTTTACAACAAATATCTATTTTCTTATTACCCAGTGCAAAAGAGGAAAATCCTTCTACCCATTTGTATACCCTTTACAAAGATTAAAATTTACATATGATACGTACTTTTAGTAAACCACCTTTTTTTTAATTTATTTTTTGCATTTTTATGATAAACCTCTTTAGAATATTTTCCTTGCATTTTACAAATAAACTTCATACAATTCTATGGAAAATATATATACTTACATATCTTTTAAATAATTATTTGTAAACATCTTTTAACCCTTGTCCTCCTAAATATACATTTTTTAAAATAGTACTAACCTAAGTTTGAAGTTAGCGGATCCTTTAGGATGCCTAACCCCTTCCCTTTAGGATAATAAAGAACCCTTACCTAGAATCTCACATAGTTTCACAGACTTTAAAATGGAGATCATTTGTAGTATGTTATGCTACATTTTTTAGTGTCCTAATTCACTATAATAATTAGGTGCGACTCCTTTAAATACATTTAGGAATCCAGTAGCAAGAATCCCGGTTGAAAATAGGGTGTCACAGTTACAAATATTTTGATTCATCATCTAATGGAACTTGCACTTCTTGCTTGGGTTCCCTTTGGCCTCAGCCAGATTTTCCTTTGCCTAAGCGGGTTGCTTTCCCTTAGGCATGACCTTCTTATTATCCTCCTGAATCTGGAGTTTGATAATAAGTTCCTCAAATATCATTTCATTTGTCTTGAGTTTTAAGTAATTCGTGAAATCATTCCACGAGAAAGGTAACTTCTCAATTAGTGATGCAACCAAAAATTATTCTTTTTGTTTCATTCCTTCCGACTCTAGGTGATGTAGAATCATTTGGAATTCCTAGACTTGGGACATCACCGTTTTTCTATCCACCATTTGAAATTTCAGAAATTTCCCAACGATGAATTTCTTAGTATATGCATCTTGTGCGTTGTACTTTTTCTGTAGTCTTTCTCACAACTCTTTGATTGTGCCAACGGTGCAATACACCATGTAGAGAGGTTCAGACAAACAGTTCAAAATATAATTCTTGCACATGAAATCACTGTGACTCCATGCATCAAGAACCATCTTCATGCCATTAACGACATGGATACCTTGGCCCCTCCAGCCGTTTCATTTGGTTGAGGGTCCACTTCATCTCCCGTTTGTGGAGGATCTTCTATTAGGAAATGAGTCATACCCATAACAGTCAGATAGAACACCATATTTTGCTGTCATCTCTTGAAATTGAAGCTCATGAACTTTTCTGGGCGTTCATGGTGGAATCCGGAGAGTGGAGGAACGGGAGTGTTCCCTTGAGCAGCAGGAAAGGAGTTGGGTGTGTCTTGAGTAGCAGTGGGAGTGGCGGATGGGTTGCCTTGGGCAGCATCGGAAGATTCAACAACAAATTATTCTCCTCCAGTCATATTTCTTAGCACTTACAACAAATATTGTCTTAAGATTGTGACTTACAACAATTGGATTACAACAGTTGCTAAGAACGGGAAGTAAGTAATTATTACAAAGATTACAATCTGAAAATAAGAACAAATGAAAAAGGTTTGTTGAGAAGAGTGATATTCACTTTGTCCTTAAGATAATATTGCCCCGTATAAATCCTTTTACGGTAATGGGCAACTTGTCTCCCAAAATGAAACAGCAACTAACAAATGAGCAAAGAAAACTCAAGTGTTTACTAAAATAAGAACCTTTGAGTGTTTGAGAGATTGCTTAGAGAAGAAGAAGATCGGGAAATCTGAGTTGTGTGTTTTTTCCAATTGAGTCAAGTCCTCAATTTATAGTGTAAAGAAGATGACCTTTCAACTAGCCAACAAATGGTTTTCAATAGCCATGTAATGACCCTTAATTGAGAGGTTACAATCAGCCAATAATGCCACCAAATAATGGCTAAGTTATGAAGGAAAAGCTGACATTTGAATGCTCCAAAACGTCCATGTAATCAGCCAAGTTTTTGGACTTCCGTCGCACAAACACTGTCGGATAGAGCCGCGACTCAGCCTCGGAAGCGTCGCGGCTCGAGTGAGCCACTGCCCAGATGGAGCCGCGGCTCAACCCTTGGGGCGCCGCGGTCCTTAAGGGTGCAAAGTTTCGGCTCTCCGGCTTCCGAGGGCGAGTCGCGGCCCTTCTCGGCTCCGCGGCCCTTTTCCCACCCGTTCCAATGTTTACACTTCGTACACTTCTTCCTTCATTTACCAACGTGAAACACTCGTCATTTGGCCAACAACCGTCCATCATTTTACGTCTCAAACATTTTATTTACGTATCAATATCTCTTTCACTAAGGAAATTTACGATCCTTAGTACAACGTGTGCATGTGTATGGAAACGACGTTTCCGACATGCGGGCCCCAATTTTTTGAATCATAAATAATGGGATAAACTTTATTGCACGTTAATAAATTTTCAACAAAAGTTTACAAACTTCTTCTGCTAGTTGACCTAGTGATTAGGAGTTATGTTTTTTCTATTTGAGTCAGTCTAGGTTTGTTCTGATTTTCAGGAATTAGTGGAGTAATGTGTTCTGTTTTTTTAGGAGTCATGCCTTCTGTTTTTTTAGGAGTTATTTGTTTTATGGATTGATATAGGGTCATATTTTAGTGGTACGTTCAGTTATGTATTTTTCTATATATGGGCTTGAAGTTCTGAATGAAAGCAGTAGTTTCGAGACATTATTTTCTTTAGTCCTACATTAATCTTTTTCTTCCTCTTCTGTTTTATCAGATTGTACAATAATTTTGCGTATAAACTAAGAAGCAAATGTTTAATGCAGTAAAATTTATCTATAACGGCGTCATTTGTTCCAATTACTATAAAAAAATAAAGGTTTTTCCCAAACATTCAAAAAAAATTGTGCTATAAACATAATTTTTCCACCTCATTCCACTGAACCTGCTCTCTGAAAAACGCATGGTGGGAAACAGGTTTTCATCGAAACGTTAGAAAACTTATAATTTTTTCGTGTGAAATTTAGTGGAAAAATTTTCAATGGGAAAACCGAGATTTTTTAATAGTGAATATTGTTCGGTTATAGGGAAATGATGTTATATACAATATATACTACTAACATAAAATTGAAACACTTTTTTTTAAGAAACTTAACCATTACAGTAAAATATTGTTATAGAGAAACTGTTATAGAAAAAGAAACATTACCAAGAAGGTGAATATAGAGACATCTCCAACTCTGGTTGCATTGTATTTGGTCTTAGGGAGTGATGTGTAAAGAAGGCATACAAGTGACTGCCATTGGTTTCGGCTGAGAGAATCCCCCACGAACATGATGCTTTTCCCTTTGAATTTTTGCAAGAATGTCCGCCCATCAAATCTGCATAACACCAAAAAAAGAGTAAAAATGATTTGAAAATGACAAAAAATGAAAGAATGACATCAATTATTAACAAAGACAAGCATGAAAAGCTTGCACTATTTAGTTATGTGTAGCTGTTTAACATTGGTTTTGTAACTTATGATCGTTAGGTATTATTTCATAATGTATCGTATTATATTATATTGTAGTGTATTGTATAAGTATTATTATTATGAACAAAACGTTTAGATAGATTGTACTGTAGTTTATCATCCTTTTGCCACACATTACCAATCTGATGAATAAGCTTATAATATTACATAGAAAAAGTAGAATATGAAGTAGAGTCATTATTATAAAGGTAAGGTAAAGGATAACTATAATTATTAAATAATAAGTAGCAGAAAGATGAGAAAAAAATCAGATAACAATACATTTGGACCAAATTAATCGTTACCTAACAATAGATTTAGTAATATGATACAATAAAATTAAGTAAAAGTAAAAAAATATTACATTTAAAGTAACAATACGCTGCAGATAATAGGTAACAACCATCCAAACAAGTTATAAGTATCCTCAAACTCCACATAGCGTCTTATTAATTATAGTGCACCGACATCAAATCCGAATAAGATCAACTATGTGAAACAAAAGTTAAGATTTTCCATAAGTTGATTTAATTAAGATACCAAAGCTAATTAATTTTGTAATGACAGTTCAGCCACCATAATGAAATGATTATTTTACAATTGGAAAATCTGATAAAGAAGTGAGAGGGGGACCCTACACCTTGTAAAAGTAATGTTAAAGGGCAACAGGAAACAAACATCCTAGACACCCAACAGTGTTGCCCCCCTGACATTGATAACATTTTCTTATTAGCACATGAAAGGAAGGGGGGAGGGGGGGACCTATGTCGGAAATGTTTCACCTTCCAGTATGTTATCTTTGTAGTAATCTCCAATTTAATTTACTAAAATATGCTAAATCTAATTAGGTTTAGGGATCTAAAATCCACTAGACAGAACATGTCTAGATCTGTTGAAAATATTTATTAAACGTGAAACAAAGTAAATCCTATTAATTATGAATCGAACAATTTGAGTCCCGCACGTCGGAAACATGATTTCCACACACGTGCACATAAAGTACCAAGGATCGTTATTTTCTTAAATGGAAGAGATATTGGTATGTATACGAATTGTTTGAGACATAAAAGAATAGACGATTATTGGTCAAATGACAAATGATTTCACGTTGGTAAATGAAAGGAAGAAATGTGTAAGAGATGAAACGAATCAGAAATCGCCACGGAAATACGGAGAGGCACCGTGGTGCCACAAGGACAGGACCCCGATGCCTCCACCTAGGACCGCAGTGCAAATTCGGTTTTCAGGTTCCAGTGACTTACTGGAATTTAGGCCATGATTGCCCTCGAGGACGCGGTGCTTCGACGCTTTTCAGTAACGTTGGAGGCGAATTAAGGCTGATTCTTGAGCTGACTTTGGAGCAATTAATCTCAATTATTTGGCTATTGATTTCAGTCATTACTAGGCTGAATTAACCTCAATATCAATGGTCATTACTTGACATTGATGGTCATTCATTTGGTTAATTGAGAAGACAAATTCATCTACCTATAAATAAATGTCTTTGGCACAATTGCAAAACACATACACTAAACAATTCTCAAAAGTTGTCTTCCTCTCTTGCAATCACAAAACAGTCAAAGATCTATCTTCATAAGCAAACACTTGAGTTCTCTTTGCTCATTTGTTTGATTGTTGTTTTATCTTGAGAGATAAGTTGTCATTACAACCGTTGAAATTATATACGGGGCAATATTATCTTAAGGATAGATCAAGAATTTGGTCGACTCAGCAAGCCCTCTTATTTGATCATTTCCAGATTTCTAACATACTAGTTGTTGTTGTTATATTATCATTTTCTTTATTTCTACACTTTGTCCTCTCAATAATATTCGTTATTTAACAACAACATGACTGGACAAGATCAATTCAACCAATTCAACACTGAAAATTCCACCGATGCTCAAGGCAATCCCATTGCCTTCAATCCCGCTACTCAAGGCACTAACGCTGCCTTCAACTCCACTGTTCTTGGCACTACTAGTGTCACCACTGATCATGGAATTCCTAATGTCTTTCAAACCACTGCTTTTGGCACTTCTAGTGCTACCACTGTGTTTGGTACTTCAAGTGCCACCACTATTTTTGGCACAACGAGTGTCAACACTGGTTTTGGTCCAACCAATGCCTCCACCGCTGCTCCGGGTACTTATAGTGCCTATGCTCCTGCCCAAGGCGTCAACAACATTTATGCTCCTGTTAGAGGCATTTCCAACACCTTTGCAACTGCTTAAGGGGGCGCCACTGTCCCGACACCCGCTGATTTTCACCATGAACGTCCTGAAAAGTTCTTGGGTGCTCACTTTAAGAGATGGCAATAAAAGATGTTGTTTTTTCTGAAGGTTATGGGAATGTCACGTTTCCTAACCGAAGACCCTCCACTAGTTGGGGAAGACGTGGACCCTCAGTCAAATGATTTGGCGGGAGGGGCCCAAGGTAACCATGTCGCTGACGACATGAGGATGGTTCGCGAAGCATGGAACCATAGTAATTTCATGTGTAGGAACTATATTCTAAACTGTTTATCAGATCCTCTCTACACGGTGTACTGCACCGTTGAAACTGTCAAGCAGTTATGGGACAAACTTCAGAAGAAATACAACACCCAAGATGCGGGTAGCAAGAAGTTCATCATTGGGAAATTCCTGAAATTTCAAATGGTGGATAACAAAAGTGTGTCATCTCAAGTCCAGGAATTTCAAATGATTCTACATCACCTGGATTTGGAAGGATTGAAGTCCAACGAACAATTCTTTGGTGGGGCGTTGATCGAGAAGCTGCCTCTCTCGTGGACTGAGTTTATGAACTATCTAAAACTCAAAACAAAGGAGATGAACTTATTGTCAAACTCCAGATTCAGGAGGACAATAAGAAGGTCATGCCAAAAGGTAAAACAACCCGCTGAGGCAAAGGCGAACCTGACGGAAGTCAAAGGGAACTCAAGTAAAAAGCGAAAGTTCCAGAAGAAAGGCAAGCCCCAAACAACTGAAAAGTTCAAAGAAAATTGTAATCATTGTGGTATAGTTGGTCACATGGCTAAAGACTGTCGCATGCTCAAACGTGAGAATAAATAAAAGGCCAAAGGCAAGGCCAAGGCTAACATCGTCGAAGACATACTCGTAGACGATATGATTCAGGAGTTCTCAGTGGTAGTTCTTGAAGCTAACCTCGTTGAAAATCCGGTGCAATGGTGGCTAGACACGGGTGCTACCCGTCACATATGTTCCAATAAAGAAGTCTGCTCCACTTATACACCAGTCTCAGACAAGAAGTTGTGAGAAATAATTCTTCTTCAGAGGTACTGGGGGTAGGAAAGATGATCCTAAAAATGACGTCCGGGAAGGAGCTAACTCTAAAGGAAGTGATGCATGTCCCAGAAATTCGAAGAAATTTAATTTATGGACATTTGTTAGTAAATGTTGGTTTTAGACTAGTATTAGAGGCTAACAAGTTTGTAATCACTAAGAATGGAACCTTTGTAGGAAGGGGCTTCGTCTGTGAAAGCCTCTTTAAGTTTAATGATGCACTTGTAATGCCTTCTGTTTCAATTATCAATAAAATTGAGTCTTCTACTTACTTGATTGAGTCATCTAATTTATGGCATCATAGATTAGGACATGTTAACTATCAATCTATCCAAATATTGGTAAAGCTGGAATTATTGTCGTCTATCGACATAAACCCTCAATGTAAGTGTGAGGTGTGCGTAGAGGCAAAACTTTTCAAGAGTCCCTTTAGATCCGTCGAAAGGAAAACCGCTCCTCTAGAACTTATACACACTGATATATGTGATTTGAAGTTCGCTCAAACTAGAGGAGGGAACAAGTACTTTGTGACTTTCATAGATGATGGAACAAGGTTTTGTTACCTTTACTTACTAAAAAGTAAAGATGAATCCTTTGAAGCATTCAAACGCTACAAAGCAGAAGTTGAGAACCAACTAAGCGGACGAATTAAAACAATCTGTAGCGATAGAGGGGGATAATATGTAGCGCCTTTTGAAGAATTTTGTACCCAATCTGGTATAGTTCATCAAACAACGGCTCCTTACTCACCTCAATCAAACGGTGTTGCTGAACGCAAGAGCCGAACAGTAAAGAAAATGATGAATGTTATAATCATCAATTCGGGACTCCCTCAAACCATGTGGGGAGAAGCTGTTCTTACCGCGAATAGGATTCTTAACAGAATTTCACACAAGGGTAAAGACAAGACTCCATACGAGCTATGGAAAGGAAAGAAACCTACCTACAAGTATTTGAAGGTATGGGGGTTGTCTGGCCAAGGTAAAAGTACCTACGCCAAAGCAGGTCAAGATTGGACCTAAGGCTGTGGATTGCATATTCATCGGATATGCTAATAACAGTAGTGCTTATCGTTTCATAGTGCATAAGTTGGATGTACCAGACATTTATGAAGGTACGATCATGGAATCAAGGAACGCATGGTTCTTTGAAGACACGTTTCCATACAAGGAAAACAACATAACCTCTCGCAAACGAAGTTATGATCAAAACTCTGAGGATCAAGGAGTCGATGACTACCTAGATCCAAATGATTCAGATCTAGTGAATTCTGAAGTGGCTGATTATCCAAATTTCAGTATTCCAGATTCTCAGGACTTGGAAGATTCAGAGATGGAACCAAGGAGAAGCAAAAGGGCCCGGAAGGACAAGTCCTTCGGTCCAGACTTTGAAGCTTATTTGGTTCAGGATGAACCACGGACAATCGTCGAAGCATTGTCAACTCTAGAAGCACCGCTCTGGAAGGAAGCTTTAGAAAGTGAGATAGAATTCATTATGCATAACCACACCTAGGAGTTGGCAGAACTTCCCCCCGGACACAAACCGTTGGGTTGTAAGTGGATCCTTAAACGGAAGTTAAAGGCAGATGGATCTATCGACAAATACAAAGCTAGGTTAGTAGTCAAGGGCTATCGCCAAAAGGAGGGCCTTGATTACTTCGACACCTACGCTCTGGTGTCTAGAATGACATCCATACGTATGTTCATAGCTATCGCCGCCTTGCGGGATCTTGAAATACATCAAATGGATATCAAGACTGCCTTCCTAAATGGTGATTTGGAAGAAGAAATATATATGGATCAACCCGAGGGGTATATGGTTCCAGGACAAGAGACAAAAGTGTGTCGGTTTGTCAAATTGTTGTATGGGCTGAAACATGCCCCTAAACAATGGCACGAGAAATTTGATAGTACTCTATTATCAAAAGGGTTCGCCATTAATGGATGTGACAAATGTGTATACATGAAAGGAAATGTCGAATCCTTCGTCATGATATGTCTTTATGTAGATGACTTGTTGATCACTGGAAGCAGTCCTGGGATAATCCTAGAGACTAAGAACATGTTAAAACAGTATTTTGATGTTGACACCCAATTTTGACCCTCCCGTCCAGTCATTAACCATAGAATTACATTAATGTTGTAAAATAATTTTTATGATTTTTTATAATAAAATGCAGCGATAAGACATAAATACATGCATAAATAAATAATTTAATAATGGCATCGCGTCTCACGTAGAGTATTAAGCACTTAGAGTCCCGCGCCCGCCTTAATTGATTTCAAGCCCTGTCAGGATTCTTAATTAATAATAAATACATAAAATAAATAATTTAGCAATGAAGTCGTGTCAAGTAGCATATCCGCATGGGAATCAATTTTAATCTAATACATGCATTTAATAGCGCATTTATAAAAAGGGCTTTAAATAATTCTTAAATATCATACTTGCATTTAGCATTTAAATAATTTAATCTAAACTCAATTCAACTCTAATTTAACTTCTAATAATGCAATAGTAATATTTTAAATAATAGCACCGCATTTTAAAATATTAGTTTATAATAATAACTTAGGCTAATAAAACACCTAAATAATTTAATCACATTAGTTTATTGGGTTATCACTAATTAACTAAGCCTAAAACTAATTTAATACTAATAACTCACTAATTAAAAGCCTAATTAAAACTAACCTAATACTACCCTTTAACTACCCAGCCCAACAAACTCGCAGCCCACTACCCCTTAATTAAACACCCTTCACCAGCCCAAATCCGTCGACCCGCGACCCACGAGGCCCACCCGCAAGCCCACACGCCCCTTGCCCTTTATACCTTAATGTAAGCCCAAAGACTTTTCTCGCCCTCGCCTCTCACTTTCTTTAGAAACCCTAAGCCTAAGTTTCAACCAGTTCGCCGCACCACGCCTCTTCACCTCCCCATCGCAACACCAGCAGCCCCGAGATCCTCGCCGGAGAATCCGGGAGCCTTCCCTTACCCACGCACCCTAGCCAGCTCCTCTTTCCATAACCAAACGAATCTCTCCAAATCGTTTACCTTATCATATCAAGTACTAAATCGCACGAATCAAGCACCAAATCTCGCCAAGAATCAGTACGAAATCGCATTGATTGCTTACCAACTTTAGAACCCGAATTAGGGCTATATAAGCACATGCAATAGACCAATCGGGGGGGAACCGGTAGCAGCAGTGTCGAACATAGGTCAGAGTCAGACGACAATACAGAGTTAGAGAGGGTACCCATAGCATCGACGGGGACTTTGAGTAGAGTTTAGAACCCTTAGCCATAGTCAGCAACTCATATAGCATCGACACCTTAGCGGCAGTTAAGAAATTCGAAAACAGCAACGAAAGCAGTCCAATAGCAATAGACGACAGAGCTCAAGGAGGAAGACGGCAGAGCTCAGTGAGGTAGCACCTTCCTCACTGTCGAACACCCCCTTAGCAGCAGTTAAGAACCCTTCTTCTCTAGCCAAGAAACCAGCAAACAAACTTCGCCCTTCCATTCGCATCGCAAAACCCAAAACCCGTCGATTGGACCGACGACTTGATACGCTGCCCCGGGTCGCTGTCCGGAGAAGGTAAACTCGTTTCCTTTTAAATTCCTCATACGATTTATGCTCTGTGATTTGTATAACGATGATGTGCTTATTAAATGTGGTTGGTTTAATTTAATGGCCATTTATACATGTTTAGTCATTTTTGCAGTATGTTGATGAATTTTATCTGTTGTTCGAACCTATCGGATTAATATGTAGCATGTTTGGTTATAGCTGTGGGATGGGATAACATGTTAAAAATCTGGTTGTGTTGCTCGTATGTTGTTCCCCTGTTTGCAAGCCATCCTGAGTAGGGATAATCCAGGGGTCTTTAAATCACTACTTGTGCACTCGGTTAAGGGAGGACAATATGTTGATTAAAGTATGTGATTCATATAGCCATATTCATGTCACATAGCAAAACCACTTTCGATGCCGTGATCACCAACCCGAAATAGCCTACTCATAATACATATAAAAAGTCGTGTAATTAGAAATATGAATACCTATAAAAAGGTGGTGTAATTAGAAAATATGAATATCTCTGCTTTCTTAAGTTTCCTCCTCAATACATAATTGGGTTTGTTAGCTTAGTCATTAAGCATGAGCGCCACTTAAGTCACTTAGGTACCATGTTAAGCCTATTGCAAGGAATCACCAATTAGATAGTGTGAATCGTAATCGGATCAAGTTTGCCTAAGTCAAAATGGTACAATGCCCTATCTATGCAATGGGTATGCGATCCCGCCTCTAAAGCGATTGGTCGCGAACATGTCGGGGTGATGTGTTATTCTGTCAGGGAGTAATAAGCACTGCCTTTGATATTGGGATACATGGACTGATTGTCTTCCTCGATCGCGCACGCCTATGAAAATTGTTTGAGTTTAAAAGGAAAATCGGTCTTAATAATGAAACTAAGGCTGCGTTACGCCTCGCACCATCCGCCTTCTATAAAATCAAAAGAAATTCACGTTTTGGGCCATTTTTGCATTTCTCGCTTGTTTGCACCAGTGGCCCGATGATCGCTCGCCGCTTTTCCTTTAGTCTTTAGTTATCGTGACACGTCATGCAGCTAATATATGTGCTCGTCCTAATTATTTGCATCAATTATTATTTAGGCTCGTACTAATCTTTATCTTTCTTTTCTTTTTACATGGCACGCATCGGAGCAAAATAAAGAGTCTCACGTGAGACTCATCGCAAGTCATTTCAAATGGCAACCGCATCCGCGTTCGCATTCCCGCCTAAAACTCCTAGAAAAACAAATAGGATTGAGTCATCCGCTCCAATCCCTTCACTCTCTTAACTTTCTTGCCTCATTATGCCTTTATTTGTTTATTCGCAATTCTATTTATTTTGTAATAATAAGAGACATAGAACAATTATTGTCGAAATAAATAAATCATGTAGTTTAAAATCGGCAAGGCACTTCTAATTATCTATTTTAGGTTTGTCACTTCATATCTAATCCTTTGCCTGAATTATTAAAATTGCATACCTAAAACTAACGCCTCACTTCTTTAATTTCGCAGATAAATCTATGGCCCATAAATCGACTTGGTACCATAAATAATACAATGGCATACGTTTAAACTTTATATGTACTTTTATAGCATTAGTCTTATAAATCTTTTATCCAAAATGCAATGCATTCTTTTATAAAATACTTGCAGCATCTTTTTAAACATGCATTTTCTCTAGCATAATAATTACCCTAGGTTTGGCAGGACAACCGCAAGTTAGCGGATCTTAGAGGGTGTCTAACCCCTTCCCTCTAGATTAATAAAGAACCCTTACACAGAATCTCACTAAGTTTAGCAGACCTTAAAGAATGGAGTTAATGTTTTACTTTAAATCAGTTAAACATTTAGGTGTCCTAATTCACCCAAACTAATTAGGTGGCGACTCCGCGAACCCTTTAGCATTTTGCATTCTAGCACCCTTTTACATTTTAGCACCCTTTTAATACTTTTTGCACTTTAGCATTTATTATTTATTTTCTAACCTTTTTATTAAGCAGGAGTTTATTCATAAAGTCGCGGCCGAAAAAGGGTGTGACAGAAATGGCGACTTCACTGGGGATTTTAGGTTCTTAACCACAACAGATCTAGGGTTATTATTTGGCAATTATTTTGCATTTGATTTTTGTGTATTGTATTTTTGTTTATTTTTGCTACCTGCTTTACTGCTTTCCTTAAACTGACATTCCGTTCATATTTCTTCCATTCTGGAAAATTCACACAATCACACACTCACGCGCTGGTGTGCTCCGCGCACCCGCAAATTTCTTTCAAAAAAATATCCAAATTTTAGGAGAGTTGGCGCCTGCGCGGAGTTAGATCGGTTCGTCTGATCAGCCGCGTAGCCTTCTCACTCGAGTTGTCGCCGGGAACTGCGTCTAGAAAAGCCAAATCTTAGAAACCTAAGATAGAGCTATACCACCCTTTATTTCGTGGCATGCGTCATTTACCTTAGGTGGGTTGGTCCTTGGCATCGACACCACAATTAGGAAGACACCAAACTTGTCGACGGGTTTCTCAACCCAACGATCAACCAGCATATTATGTGTAGCGTGACAATGACAGACAAATTCAAGCCCAATCATGACATGCTGAAATTGGGAAAAGTGCACCGTCATTTGGTCGCCATTTCCAACAAAGGCATTATAGTTGGACGACTTGGACAAATCCGTCATAATCTCGCATGAGTGACGTTTAGGCCTACCCCCGGCATAAAGAGGTCCCCCTGCATGTTAGGAAACGTTTGAATGTACTATGTGTGATATATCTGCTACATGCCTGCAAATTATGTGTTTTATGCTAACACCGTTTGTTGCATTTTTTAGAAGAAAATTTATCATCCTCCCGAAGCGGCTTCGGTTCGTATTTAACTCAACAATGTCTGAGCATCCACACTTCACCAGTCCAAGGCAAGAAATGATGATATGATCGCTCGGCGCCCGAGCCAAATGGTTTGGGAATTATTCTGTCGGTAGCAGAACCTTGAAGGAGGAATATCACGATCGGGAAGAATGTATTGCACACTGCCGCAACAAATTGTCGATATGCAGTTGAGATGGAGAGGCTACGGAATCGACAACCTATCCATTAGTTTGAATACCCCATGCCGATCAAAGGGCCACTACTTCACAAACCATCGGATCGACCTCCACCACCACATATCTCCCGAGAACTTCCACAAAGGCCACCAACACCGAACAAACCGCCGCCCGCCCAACAACCTCAACCCCACCTTCAAAATGACCTCTCCTACTACTCATATACCTCGGCCCCACTTTCACCATAATCAGCCCTAATCGCCAAGCAACCAATACCCACGCACCACACCCATTACGGCCCAAAGAAACAACCTGCATACGGTGACTTATGCACAGAAACCCGGCCTTTTACCGTCCGTGCTTCACCAAGCGAAGGATCCTATGAAGAGATGGAGAGGAAGTCCGAGCCAAAATGGACGAGGACGTGGCCAAAGAAATTCATAGTCCGAAAGAAGCGGTTCGGCGTGCGATCGGACAAAGGTCACGGGCGACTAGACTACGAGGATCTTTGCGTGCATCCGCACGTGGAACCGCCATGGGTACAAGGTGAAGTTTGAACTATTTGATGGAAAAGGAACCCGTGCACACTTGAGGTCATATTGCGACAAGCTAATCGGGGTAGGAAGAACCCATCGGTCATTATGAAGTTGTTCATTCGAGCTTGACCGTGAGGCACTAGATTGGTATACCGGCCAAGATCCGGAAATGGCACACCGGAATGCATCGCCCAAGATTTTGTGGAGCGGTTGTGTTCAACACGTAACCGTTGTGGATAGGTTCTACTTAATGAAGTTGGAGAAGAAGACTACGTAAACATTCGGAGAATACGCCACGAGGTGGCGTTGAGGCGCGAAAGTGCAACCACGTGGTGGAGAGTGAGATGACCACATTATTCGTACAATCTTTAAAAGATGCAACCTACTATGAGCGGATGATAAGCGCCATCGGGCGGAATTTTGCGGAAGTTATTAGAATGAGCGACTTCGTAGAAGAAGGTATTAAAACAGGTAGGATTACAAATCGGCAAAGATTACACAGCAACTAATAAGGCGATTGATCGGGGACACTCGAGTGCTTCATGAGGAAGAAAGAGACGCTTTCCCTTCCATGTTTGTACAAGAACGCAAACCCGAAGCATTCATAACATACCAAAACCATCGTACTACAACTACCACACACGGCTATATATAACACTTCACAAGCACCGCTTATCACGCCGCATATATCCACCCATCAAGCCCGCCAATGTATAGAGCACCCAATGCACCAGAGCAAATAAGAATTTTGAAGGAAAACCACCCAAAGTTCGCACCCACTAGTCAACCCATACCTCAAATATATGAAAGGTTGCGACTGCAGCCTAATCCAACCGATTCCGGAAGGATCCCGACTCTATCCCAAGATGGTATGATGAGAACAAGCGGCGCGTATCACTCCAATAGCCTGTGACATGACACCGGCGAAGGTTGCCACTCCTCGGGGACAAAATCGAGGCGATCGGAGAAGGGGTAATTCGGCTAAAGGATCCCGCCCAAATGTGCATGATAACCCTTGCCAAACCACGGCACGCCAATGTGCACTGATAACCTTAGATGAGGAATACACTTCGCCACGCCCATTCCGCCTCGAATCGATCATTTATCCGGCATGCACCACGCAGAGGCCGTAAGAGGAGATAGCGGAGCACGAAGACCCACCATCCACGGCGAGCATGAAGGCCTATTGATTGGATTTGCACTCGCTTGGTCCGCAGAGCCCGGATAGGAAAAAGCGATTTATTTTAGCGAATAATTTATAAACTCATATTTAATAATGTTTTCTTTCGTTTTGCTTGTAATGAACTACGTTTGACTCGATTCCTTAGTGGATACGCAGCGCCGCCTCTGGCCGGTCCCACATCTAGAAATTTTAATTTTCCCAATATTCGCCAGAATGAACTACGCTCGACCCGATTCCCTCGTGGGGATACGTGGCGGCCTAAATCGGCCGGCCACGTTAGGAAACTTTCCCTTCGTTCTGAAAATAACAAGAATACAAGCCCACTTTAGGCCAAACACCCTTTTCAAAACTGGGACAATGTAGGAAACCAGACAGGGATTGCAAGTCCAAACAGACCAGGCACGCAGATGTCAAGGGAATGGTAAGTCAAATACAAATCGACCCCAAAACTCACAAATTTTCTTTGAGCGCAGTCTTTTAATATTAATGAGCATAAAGCGGCAATAAGCGGAAAATACGTGAAAAGTTTCTTCAGATAGCGTAAGAAGCAAAAAGCGGATGATGACAACAATCCAAAGTCCGCATCAAAAGCAGCAGCAGCAGAAAGGGGCATCAACAATCAACAGTCAAAGTTCAGAGTTCCGCAACAAAACCTAGCGCATCAACTCGGGAATAAAGTCAAACTCGCAACCAATGCATCGCGCCCAACAAAGGCATCATGGCAGCGATTCGGCGTTAGCATGTCCACGAGACAACATCTCGATTCACCAGCGATCGTGGATGACATCTACCCATAAAATTGCACTTCTCATGCATTTATCATTTTGTTTAAGCGGTATACACTAACGCTTTCTCGCTTAGTTTGCGGAGCATTTATTCTACAGAGAGCGAAGAACACGCCCAGAAACGAGCGTTATCGGCGACAGAAGTCCACGCAACGACGCCAACAAAGTCGCCCGCGACGTAATCAAGAAGTCCATGCAACGACGCCGGCGAAGAACACGCCCGCATAACGGCGTGATCAGCACGTCCAGGCAACGACGTTATCAGCAACACGTCCAGACAACGACGTAATCAGCAAGTCCATGCAACGACGCCAAGAAGAATACGCCCGCATAACGACGTTATCGGACGCAGAAGTCCACGCAACGACGCCAGGCAGAACACGTCGGACACGACGTAATCGGCAAGTCCATGCAACGACGCCCGAAGAATACGCCCGCATAACGACGTTATCGGCCGCAAGTCACGCAACGACGCGAATGACACGCCCGCATAACGACGTAATCGGCAAGTCCACGCAACGACGCCAAGCGAACGCCCGCATAACGGCGTGATCGGCAAGTCCACGCAACGACGCCAAAGCAACGTCGCCCAAAACAACGACGTGATCAAGAAGTCCACGCAACGACGCCCGAAGAACACGCCCGCATAACGACGCGTGATCACCAAGTCCACGCAACGACGCCAAAGAAAGAACACGCCCGCATAACGACGTGATCGAAGTCCACGCGACGCCAAGCGGAACACGCCCGCATAACGACGTAATCGGCCAAGTCCATGCAACGACGCCACGAAGAACAACGGCGTTATCGACAGCAAGTCTACGATAGCGCCCGGCAACACGTCCAGCGGCGTTATCGGCCAACAAGTCCAAAACGACGCCTCATCAAAGATATCACATACACGCAGGGACGATTTCTATACTCCCGAAATTGCATTTCTTACACATGCTTTATTATTCTGTCTTAGCAGTTATGCACTAACTCTTTCTTGAGCTCTAGTCTACAGGGGCAGTTGCAGCAAGGACGACATACCCGCATTCAATATCGCAACACGTCTGTGCAAGGACGAAAGCCACAACATTCGCAGCATCGCATCAACACAGCAGGCATCACATTTTGCAGGATAACCTTTTCTACTCACAGTTGCATTACTTTTAAAATTATGCATCATCATTTTGCCTTAACAGTTATGCACTAACCGTTTGTTCAAGTCTTAGCATGCAGGAGCAGGAGCACAACGTGGATTTTCTCTACAAACAACCGGCAATTTGTTGGGGCCAACCTTCCCAACGATTGGCGTAGCGGCCTCAGCGTCGGTCCACTCGCTCGCATCACCATAGAACCCAAAGACCATAAGCGCAGACACCCCCGTGTTCAAGTCGCTTTATTTTTACTTTTGCACCATAGCCTGTCATCATAACTCGACCGGGACGGCTGAGTCGCGTTAGCCCGCGGTGTTTGACCATGGTAGCCCAAAGGTCGCCATAACTCGACACGGGACATCTTGAGTCCGCGTTAGCGCGCCGTGTTTTGACCATGGTAGCCCGGTGTCGCCATAACTTCTTTGACACCGACAATTTGAGTCCGTTAGCGCGCGGTGTTTTGACCATGGTATCCCGGTGTCGCCATAACTCGACACCGGGGGCGATTTTGATTTTTGTGTCGCCTTTGTCTACCGCCAAAGATTGCGAAGATCGAGACAAAATTGGCTATGAGTCAACGTCTTTGTCCAAGATTCTTCCATCATCTCCATACAGAGGATACATTGACACAGTTTTGACTCTCCGTCAAAGTCAGTTCATTGACACCAATTAATTCTCCTCCGCCCGCCATTAACCATAGAATTACATTAATGTTGTAAAATAATTTTTATGATTTTTTATAATAAAATGCAGCGATAAGACATAAATACATGCATAAATAAATAATTTAATAATGGCATCGCGTCTCACGTAGAGTATTAAGCACTTAGAGTCCCGCGCCCGCCTTAATTGATTTCAAGCCCTGTCAGGATTCTTAATTAATAATAAATACATAAAATAAATAATTTAGCAATGAAGTCGTGTCAAGTAGCATATCCGCATTGTAATCAATTTTAATCTAATACATGCATTTAATAGCGTCGCATTTATAAAAAAGGGCTTTAAATAATTCTTAAATATCATACTTGCATTTAGCATTTAAATAATTTAATCTAAACTCAATTCAACTCTAATTTAACTTCGCAATAATGCGCAATAGTAATATTTTAAATAATAGCACCGCATTTTAAAATATTAGTTTATAATAATAACTTAGGCTAATAAAACACCTAAATAATTTAATCACATTAGTTTATTGGGTTATCACTAATTAACTAAGCCTAAAACTAATTTAATACTAATAACTCACTAATTAAAAGCCTAATTAAAACTAACCTAATACTACCCTTTAACTACCCAGCCCAACAAACTCGCAGCCCACTACCCCTTAATTAAACACCCTTCACCAGCCCAAATCCGTCGACCCGCGACCCACGAGGCCCACCCGCAAGCCCACACGCCCCTTGCCCTTTATACCTTAACAGAAGCCCAGCACCCCTTTTCCTTGGCCCTCGTCTCCCTCAGCCTTTCTTTAGAAACCCTAAGCCTAAGTTTCAACCAGTTCGCCGCACCACGCCTCTTCACCTCCCCATCGCAACACCAGCAGCCCCGAGATCCTCGCCGGAGAATCCGGGAGCCTTCCCTTACCCACGCACCCTAGCCAGCTCCTCTTTCCATAACCAAACGAATCTCTCCAAATCGTTTACCTTATCATATCAAGTACTAAATCGCACGAATCAAGCACCAAATCTCGCCAAGAATCAGTACGAAATCGCATTGATTGCTTACCAACTTTAGAACCCGAATTAGGGCTATATAAGCACATGCAATAGACCAATCGGGGGGGAACCGGTAGCAGCAGTGTCGAACATAGGTCAGAGTCAGACGACAATACAGAGTTAGAGAGGGTACCCATAGCATCGACGGGGACTTTGAGTAGAGTTTAGAACCCTTAGCCATAGTCAGCAACTCATATAGCATCGACACCTTAGCGGCAGTTAAGAAATTCAGACAAAGAACGGCGATCCAATAGCAATAGACGACGAGCTCGAGGAGGAAGACGGCAGAGCTCAAATGGAGTAGCACCTTCCTCACCGCGAACACCCCTAGCGCAGCAGTTAAGAACCCTTCTTCTCTAGCCAAGAAACCAGAAAACAAACTTCGCCCTTCCATTCGCATCGCAAAACCCAAAACCCGTCGATTGGACCGACGACTTGATACGCCGCCGGTCTTGTCGGAGAAGCGTAAACTCGTTTCCTTTTAAATTCCTCATACGATTTATGCTCTGTGATTTGTATAACGATGATGTGCTTATTAAATGTGGTTGGTTTAATTTAATGGCCATTTATACATGTTTAGTCATTTTTGCAGTATGTTGATGAATTTTATCTGTTGTTCGAACCTATCGGATTAATATGTAGCATGTTTGGTTATAGCTGTGGGATGGGATAACATGTTAAAAATCTGGTTGTGTTGCTCGTATGTTGTTCCCCTGTTTGCAAGCCATCCTGAGTAGGGATAATCCAGGGGGTCTTTAAATCACTACTTGTGCACTCGGTTAAGGGAGGACAATATGTTGATTAAAGTATGTGATTCATATAGCCATATTCATGTCACATAGCAAACAGCCCTTTCGCATGCCGTGATCACCAACCTGGAAATAGCCTACTCATAATACATATAAAAAAGCTGGTGTAATTAGAAATATGAATACCTATAAAAAGGCTGGTGTAATTAGAAAATATGAATATCTGTTTCTTAAGTTTCCTCCCTTGCAATACATAATTGGGTTTGTTAGCTTAGCCTGTTAAGCATGAACTGCCAGCTTAAGTCACTTAGGTACCATGTTAAGCCTATTGCAAGGAATCAGTCCAATTAGATAGTGTGAATCAGAAAACTGGATCAAGTTTGCCTAAGTCAAAATGGTACAATGCCCTATCTATGCAATGGGTATGCGATCCCCGCCTCTAAAGCGATTGGTTGCGAACATGTCGAGGTGATGTGTTATTCTCGAGGAGTAATAAGCACCGCTTTGATATCGGGATACATGGGTCGATTGTCTTCCTCGACCGCCGCATATGAAAATTGTTTGAGTTTAAAAGGAAAATCGGTCTTAATAAATGAAACTAAGGCTGCGTTACTCTGCACCATCTGCCTTCTCTATAAAATCTGAAAAGAAATTCACGTTTTGGGCCATTTTTGCATTTCGCTAATCGTTTGCACCAGGGCCCGATGGCGCCTGGGCGCTTTTCCTTTAGTCTTGAGTTATCGTGACACGTCATGCAGCTAATATATGTGCTCGTCCTAATTATTTGCATCAATTATTATTTAGGCTCGTACTAATCTTTATCTTTCTTTTCTTTTTACATGGCACGTGAGACAAAATAAAGAGTCTCACTGAGACTCATCGCAAGTCATTTCAAATGGCAACCGCATCCGCGTTCGCATTCCCGCTTCAGAAACTCCTAGAAAAACAAATAGGACGGAGTCATCCGCTCCAATCCCTTCACTCTCTTAACTTTCTTGCCTCATTATGCCTTTATTTGTTTATTCGCAATTCTATTTATTTTGTAATAATAAGAGACATAGAACAATTATTGTCGAAATAAATAAATCGGTAATGTAGTTTAAAATCGGCAAGGCACTTCTAATTATCTATTTTAGGTTTGTCACTTCATATCTAATCCTTTGCCTGAATTATTAAAATTGCATACCTAAAACTAACGCCTCACTTCTTTAATTTCGCAGATAAATCTATGGCCCATAAATCGACTTGGTACCATAAATAATACAATGGCATACGTTTAAACTTTATATGTACTTTTATAGCATTAGTCTTATAAATCTTTTATCCAAAATGCAATGCATTCTTTTATAAAATACTTGCAGCATCTTTTTAAACATGCATTTTCTCTAGCATAATAATTACCCTAGGTTTGGCAGGACAACCGCAAGTTAGCGGATCTTAGAGGGTGCCTAACCCCTTCCCTCTAGATTAATAAAGAACCCTTACACAGAATCTCACTAAGTTTAGCAGACCTTAAAGAATGGAGTTAATGTTTTACTTTAAATCAGTTAAACATTTAGGTGTCCTAATTCACCCAAACTAATTAGGTGGCGACTCCGCGAACCCTTTAGCATTTTGCATTCTAGCACCCTTTTACATTTTAGCACCCTTTTAATACTTTTTGCACTTTAGCATTTATTATTTATTTTCTAACCTTTTTATTAAGCAGGAGTTTATTCATAAAGTCGCGGCCGAAAAAGGGCGTGACATTTGACATGAAAGATATGGGCATTGCAGATGTCATCTTAGGGATCAAGATCTCTAAGACATTTAATGGACTGGTCTTGTCTCAATCTCATTACATCGAGGATGTACTGAAGAAATTTGGAATGTTCGACAGTTCACCGGTATCGACACCATTGGATATAAGTCAAAAGATTGACAAACATCTTGGTAAGCCCGTACGTCAGGAGCGATATGCGCAGGTGATTGGTAGTCTGATGTATATCACAAACTGCACTCGACCTGATATCGCTCATGCAGTCAATAAATTGGCTAGGTTCACCCGTAATCCAAGTGAAGATCATTGGAAAGCGTTGAATAGGGTACTACGGTTCCTAAAGTTCACGCTAAAATTCGGGATGCACTATTCGAGATATCCAGCGGTACTAGAGGGGTACAGCGATGTAAACTGGATATCTGATAGCGATGACATCAAGTCCACCACCGGATATATTTTTACAATCGGTGGTGGAGCTGTTTCTTGGAAATCCTCTAGGCAAACTTTTATTACCCGATCCACGATGGAGTCGGAATTTATCGCTTTAGTTAAAACGGGGGAGGAAGCTGAGTGACTTCATGGATTTCTAGAGGATGTCCCATGTTGGGATAAACTCGTCTCTTCTGTAATGATCAACTGCGATAGTCAGTCGGCTCTAGGAAGGGCACGAAGTTCAATAAACAACGGTAAGTCTGGTCATATTCGACGGAGACATGAGTCCGTTAGGTAGTTGATCACCTCGGGATAAATTTTCATTTTTCATGTCCTCATACGTCCTCACAAAATGGAAAAGCAAAACGAAAAATTTGTACCATTAATAACATTATTCGCACTTTATTGGTTCATTCTTCCGTCCCTCCATTGTTTTGGCATCATGCGCTACAAATGGCTACTGATCTACTTAATATTCTTCCCTCGAAAGGTTTGACGTATTCCTCCCCTATTCAAGTTTTATACAATAAAACTATGTCGTATTCTCATCTTAGGGTCTTCGGATGTTTATGTTATCCATTGTTTTCACCCACTACAAGCAACAAACTCTAGGCACGTTTTACTCCTTGTATGTTTTTGGGTTATCTGTCAAATCAATGTGGTTATAAATGCTTTGATTTGTCATCTAAACGAATCATCATTAGTCGTCATGTCCTATTTGATGAATCCCAATTTCCATTCTCTAAAGTAAAACAACTTGTGCCTAGTTCTTATAATTTTTAGATGATTCTATCTCCACATATGTTCTCCGTCATTTTTCAGATTCTTTAGAAAAAACATCGTCAGCGTCGCGACCCTTAGGAGAGGCGTCGCGGAGCCTGCCAGCCAGTGACCAAACAGTTTCAATTTCGTCATTAGCGTCGCGGCCCTCTGGGGAAGCGTCGCGGCGCCAAAACTTCAGAGAGCTCTGTAGTTCATCCGGTAGCGCCCTTCGCCCCACGAGGCGCTGACAATTTCAACACGAGAAAATTCTCAAAATTCGCCCAGTCCAACCCAAAGTCAAGGTCCAATCACTCGCAGTCAACGGGGTATATTTAAACCAAATAGATATTTTAATTTAAATTCTAATATTCTTAAATCACCCTTACCCCGTAATCTTGTGTCTGCCTTAAATGATCCTAATTGGAAAATTGTCATGACCGAGAAATATAATGCTCTTGTTGATAATAAGACGTGAGAGTTGGTACCATGTCCATCTGGTGTTAATATTATTCGGTCTATGTGGATTTTTGTTCATAAGGAAAATTCTGATGGTTCTTTTGCAAGACTGTTACACCCCGTAGTTCAGTTAAATGCATGAGGCGTCTGAAAGGGGAGTAAGACTTAAAATTTTGAAGATAGGTTGTGGATTATTCGGACGGGTTTTAGTCAACTTTAAGGCGGGTTATGACGGTACATTGAAGTTCATAAGTGTTTCAAAGGCCCGGGCGTAGTTCGTTGAGTCTAGATTCCAACGCAACCAACCGTTAAATCGATAGGGCGTCGGAGTAGAAAGTTATGAGAGTTACAAGTTCGATCTGAGACAGACGAAAAGCGTTTGAGCAAAACAACGCGGCGCGGATCTGGCGCATGGCGCGCGAAAATCTTGAGGTCGAAGTTTCAGGTGGCCGCATGCCGGAAGATCAGGAGTCCGCGGGATTCTGCAGCCGTGGCCACGTGGCGAGCGCTAAGCGGATTCAGGCGAAAACTTAGGAAATCGATTTTCTCTTTTAAAAAGGCCATGGGAGGGTGACAAGTGTCCCCATCCGATTTTCTTGCATGCCTTATATTGACCAGTCTTGAAGACTTGGTCATCTTTCAAACCTCTCTCTCTCTAATTTAGCTCCTCCTTCTCTCTAAAATCCAGGAGAAATTCTAGCCTTAGGAAAAATCTGAAAGATAAAACGAAGGAAGCTTGTGGCTAGCTTGTTGGTGTTGTTGTGGTGGTGTTCTTGGCAAGGAAGCTAGCAAAAATATTTGGAATAAGTTTGGCTAAAACTTTAAGGTAACATTTCTTCCTTTAGAATTAGTTTCTAGTGTTGCATGTTAAGAAGAAAGAACTTGTGGTAGTGAATAATGCTCTTAGAGTCATTGCATGTAAGAAATATGGTTTGGATGTGAAAGAATTGATTAAGAAGATATTAGGAGCATGTTGTAGCCTAAAAACTACCTTAGGCTTGTTAAGTTAGTTGTTTTACCTAATGGGTGAAATTTTACACACCCAAGTTTGGAGGTGTAATCCCTTTAAAATGTTGGATTGTTGAGCCTTAAATGTGGCATTTGGGTGTTGAATTCGGCCTTGAGAAAGGTGGCAAAGTATGTAGAAACAAAGGAAATGCCTTGATTTTCCATAGAATTTAGGGGCTTTTGAACTTAGATTATTTCTACATTGAAATTAGAGGTTAATAAACGTATTATGGTTATTATAGGTTGACGTATTACTTGCGGTAGTTTGAGTTTAGCAAGTGGTTTGACCGAAGAGGTATGTGGAAACTTTCTTATCTCTTGAGCATGAGTAGTTATAACTATATAGTCACAGTGAGCGTCGTGTTTTGAATGAAGTAAATCCTTTTGTTATACTTGACTTGTTTTAAGAAAATGTCCAAGTTGGTTGGGTTAAGTAGTTAACCCATTGTTCTTAAGGAGTGGTTTATCCTAAATAAGGTAGACAAGGATTTCTTGACATAATGAAGTATAGAGTACTTGGTGTGAAAGTATTGAGTATTGAATTATTCTAGAAGATAAGAGACTTAAATTTTTGAGGTAAGAAACTTGTTTTCTAAAGGATAAGAGGCTTGAAGTATTTTGAAAATGGTATGAAATTGTTTAAAGTATAAGTCTCTTGGTTAGTAAAAGAACGAAATGGTTTATAAGGAGTTATAACGGCTTTATGGGAAGTTAGTTATAACGGCCTTATGAAAGGATAAGGATGTCTTAAATTTCTAAAGCATAAAGTTAGTATAACGGCTTTATGGGAGGTTGGTTATAATAACTTTATGGAAGGTTATGAAAGTTGTCTATTTTGATTAATGAGAATAAGATGTCTAGATTGTGAAAAATTGAAGTTACTTGGTTTCAAGCTTTGAAATGAGTTTTCTAAAGGTGTAGTAACTTACTTTGAAAAATAGACACGCCTCGATACTACGGTGTTAGTATCTTGGATTTTACATAAAAGGAGGCTTTGAAAAGAATGTCGTCTGATAGCACTTTGGCTTGTTTAATTGAGAATTATTCTATGTGTGCCTTGATAAGTACTTTGGCCTGCTTAAATAAGAATTCTCTTGGTTTATGTGAAAAGAAGGCATGGTAATTGTCTTGGTTTATGTAAAGGCATGGTATTGCAATTGAATTAAAAGCATGTAATTATGAGTCTATTTGGGCGTCGTCGGTGATGGAGGATTCCACGGGTACGCACGGCCATGATGAGGTTCGTTTCCTGTTGATGATTATTCCATGGATTAGCTCTCCGTGAGGTCTTGATGCGAGGTGGATCTAGTAGTTAGCCACTGTACTTGCCGGTCGGAGGCGTGATGCGGTGGATCGGTAGTTGGCTTTCGTACTTGCCGGTCGGGTTAGGGCGAAGTGGTGTGATCTGAGTGGATCGGTGGTTAGCTGCGTACTTGCCGATCGTGATGTGGCCGCGAGGTGGATCAGGTAGAGCTATCGCACTTGCCGGTCGGCCGTGATTCGATTATGGTATTGTTAGTGCAGGTGGATCGGTAGTGGCTTCGTACTGCCGATCGATTGAGATGCGAGGTGGATCCGTAGTTATGCGCCGTACTTTCCTCGCAGTTCTTATGAATCTGAGTGGGATCTAGTATTCGTATGTACTCCTTAGTGTTGTTATATCATGATGCCGTGATGAGGAAGGAATTCCACGGGCACGATTGATATTATGGGCATGAGACCTATGGTTGCGTTTGAGTGATGACTTAGAGGGCGTGAGTCCCTGACTTGACATGGCTGCGTATATGTTGTGTAATGTAGTTTGGCTATCATACATGTCTCATGCTTTATATATATGCTATCATGATTTCATTACGATATTTTGATTTCACATGGTACTGTTATCTTGACCTCGCCCGAAGTGCGTTCATCTGCAGTCGAGATACATAACTTGGCGATCCGCTCTTAGGATCATTGTTCAGTTCTTGGAAGGCTCCATCCCTCCGGAGGCTTTGTCTTTTTGGTATGATTCCCTGAGGTTATAGATTTTTGTATATTCAGGGGGTATGGCGGGGCCTGTCATACGATTGTTATTCTTAGAAGTGCGTAGTCACGTTTGTGGTTGGGCATGAGATAAGTTATCTTATTTCACTTTGATTAAGTTATTTTATGGAAAGCGGCCTTGCCGGTGGCGATAATGTTTACCTTATTATAAGTTAGATGTTATGTATGTTCATTTGCTATTCTACGATGTATACATGACGAGTACCGGTGAGTACGATCAGCGGCCGAGTCGGTCGTGACAAAAGTGGTATCGAAGCGATTAGTCCTCGGAAAAGTGTCTGACCGTGTATCAGTAGAGTCACGATTATCGGTGTGTTGTGCACGCATCTATGTCGAGAGGTGCGAGACATTTAGGATTAGTTTCCATTCTTCTCTCTTTGAGATCGTGCGATGAGAGTCATAGTAGGTTGAGTCTCTCGACCTATCCGTATGATTATGCCTCGCGGAAGCGACGAGCCCAGAAGGGCAAAGCGGCGGCGAGGCTACTAGCGGTGCGAGAGAGTTACGAGGTCGAGCGCAGACTATGCACGAGGTAATGGCGGGTCGGCGAGTTATTCTGTGGCGATTAGAAGGCGAGGCGGCGGTAGCTCGAGCTCGTGCAACCTCGATTCGCGGCCGAGGCGAGTATAGGGATTACGGAGAAGCGGTCGGGTTGTTGACTAGCATCGTGGCGAGCGGCTGCCGCGGCCGTGGCTAACCTAGAAGCGGTTTAAGGATTGGGATTTTCGAGTTATAATCCACGAGTTCTATGGTTGAAGTGCGAGGAGGATCTCGGAGTTTATCGGCAGTGCGACCAATTTGCGCAGTGCTTAGGGCCTCGGAGGCGGAGTCCGTTGTGTTAGCTAACTGGGTTACGCGATATTGCGTTGGCGGTTTGAGTCATGGGAATTTTCTAGGGAGGTGCCGCTTCCGGTTTGGGAGGAGTTCACGAGAGGCCTTCTGGATCACTTTTGCCTCACGAGTTGAGAGAGCGAGTGGATAGATTCTTGACCTTGAGGCGAGAATGGGAGGACCGTGAGAAATCTGACTGAGTTTGACTCATTGGCGGTATCGCCACACTATTAGGCGCATGGCGAGCAGTTCATCGCTATGTGATGGGGCTGGGCCGTCGTATGATTCTTGCATGCTTGGGAGTGGCTCTTGGCCCGGTATGGATATCGCGAGAATGCGAGCATATGCGCGAGGATAGAGGGCGAGAGAAAGAGAGTCGACTTGACTCGGGCGGCCAAGAGGCGGGGCAGCGAGATCGGGGTAGTTTTCAAGGCGGGCCACCTCGGCGAGCTAGTTATGCGCCTCGGCAAGATCTGAGTACACGATCTTGGGGCGTTCGGGAGGTCGGGCGGGGCGGGGCTCGAGGTTGAGCTTCGGGAGGTAGGGGTGTTAGTGCGAGAAGTCACCTCTACCGGTGTAGCCGTGTGGTAACACCCGTTATGGGAGTGTCGTGCTAGTTTGGGTAATTGCTATACATGCGGCGGCGGGGCCGTTATGCGAGGCTGTCAGGCCGAGAGATAACGAATGTAGAGATTCGACGCCGGGATCGATGTTGGTTCATCGCCTTCTTTTGTTATGCGGCGTGCGGCGGGATCATGATTAGAGCAGCGAGGGAATGTGAAGCAATAGTTACGGTATATCTTTGACCCTTTAGAGATTAGTATGCATGATAGGATTGTTGTATGATTTAGTGTTATGAGCAGAGGATATTGAGGCGTATACGTGTGATAGAATGAGTGGTAAATCTGAGCGGGCAGTGTTTAGGTAGTGGCGAGGTAAGTAGTAATGGTTCATATTTTGGGTTCATTTCTGTTTGACTTACGGTGAATGGGTATCGTGTGCGATATCTTAAGTCATAGGTGGCATAATGAAGTTCCATTAGTATATAGTGCGAGGATGTGCAGGAATAATAGATTGGCTCGAAAGAACATTCGGGACGAATGTTTCTAAGGGAGAATGTTACACCGTAGTTCAATTCAATGCGCGTGAGGCGTCTGAAAGGAGTAAGACTTAAAATTTTCGAAGATAGGTTGTGGATTATTCGGACGGGTTTTAGTCAACTTTAAGGCGGGTTATGACCGGTACATTGAAGTTCATAAGTGTTTCAAAGGCCCGGCGTAGTTCGTTGAAGTCCAGATTCCAACGCAACCAACCGTTAAATCGATAGGGCGTCGGAGTAAAAGTTATGAGTTACAAGTTCGGTCTTGTGACGAATGGCGTTTGAGCAAAACAGGGTAGCGCGCCGGATCTGAGGCAGCGCCGGATCTGGAGGCCATGGCGATCTTGAGGTCGCGAAGTGCATGGCGCGCGGAAGATCCGAGGGAGTTCGCCATGGCCAGCGGCCAGCGCGGCAAGGCGCGCAAGGCGGATGGGCGGAAAACTTAGAAATCTGATTTTCTCTTTTAAAAGGCCATGGGAGGGTGACAAGTGTCCCCCCATCGATTTTCTTGCATGCCTTATATTGACCAAGTCTTGAAGACTTGGTCATCTTTCAAACCTCTCTCTCTCTAATTTAGCTCCTCCTCTGCAAAATCCCAAGAGAAATTCTAGCCTTAGGAAAAATCTGAAAAGATAAGAACAAGAAGGAAGCTTGTGGCTAGCTTGTTGGTGTTGTTGTGGTGGTGTTCTTGGCAAGGAAGCTAGCAAAAATATTTGGAATAAGTTTGGCTAAAACTTTAAGGTAACATTTCTTCCTTTAGAATTAGTTTCTAGTGTTGCATGTTAAGAAGAAAGAACTTGTGGTAGTGAATAATGCTCTTAGAGTCATTGCATGTAAGAAATATGGTTTGGATGTGAAAGAATTGATTAAGAAGATATTAGGAGCATGTTGTAGCCTAAAAACTACCTTAGGCTTGTTAAGTTAGTTGTTTTACCTAATGGGAAATTTTACACACCCAAGTTTGGAGGTGTAATCCTTTAAAATGTTGGATTGTTGAGCCTTAAATGTGGCATTTGGGTGTTGAATTCGGCCTTGAGAAAGGTGGCAAAGTATGTAGAAACAAAGGAAATGCCGCGATTTTCCATAGAATTTAGGGCTTTTGAACTTAGATTATTTCTACATTGAAATTAGAGGTTAATAAACGTATTATGGTTATTATAGGTTGACGTATTACTTGCGGTAGTTTGAGCTTAGCAAGTGGTTTGACCGAAGAGGTATGTGGAAACTTTCTTATCTCTTGAGCATGAGTAGTTATAACTATATAGTACGGTGAGCGTCGTGTTTTGAATGAAGTAAATCCTTTTGTTATACTTGACTTGTTTTAAGAAAATGTCCAAGTTGGTTGGGTTAAGTAGTTAACCCGCTTGTTCTTAAGGAGTGGTTTATCCTAAATAAGGTAGACAAGGATTTCTTGACATAATGAAGTATAGAGTACTTGGTGTGAAAGTATTGAGTATTGAATTATTCTAGAAGATAAGAGACTTAAATTTTGAGGTAAGAAACTTGTTTTCTAAAGGATAAGAGGCTTGAAGTATTTTGAAAATGGTATGAAATTGTTTAAAGTATAAGTCTCTTGGTTAGTAAAAACGAAATGGTTTATAAGGAGTTATAACGGTTTTATGGGAAGTTAGTTATAACGGCCTTATGAAAGGATAAGGATGTCTTAAATTTCTAAAGCATAAAGTTAGTATAACGGCTTTATGGGAGGTTGGTTATAATAACTTTATGGAAGGTTATGAAAGTTGTCTATTTTGATTAATGAGAATAAGATGTCTAGATTGTGAAAAATTGAAGTTACTTGGTTTCAAGCTTTGAAATGAGTTTTCTAAAGGTGTAGTAACTTACTTTGAAAAATAGACACGCCTCGATACTACGGGTGTTAGTATCTTGGATTTTACATAAAAAGGAGGCTTTGAAAGAATGTCGTCTGATAGCACTTTGGCTTGTTTAATTGAGAATTATTCTATGTGTGCCTTGATAAGTACTTTGGCCTGCTTAAATAAGAATTCTCTTGGTTTATGTGAAAAGAAGGCATGGTAATTGTCTTGGTTTATGTAAAGGCATGGTATTGCAATTCGAATTAAAAGCATGTAATTATGAGTCTATTTGGGCGTACCGTCAGTGATGGAGGATTCCACGGGTATGCGGCCATGATGAGGGTTCGTTTCCCTGTTGACAGTATTATTCCATGGATTAGCTCTCCATGAGGTCTACTGATGCAGGGTGGATCTAGTAGTTAGCCCTCGTACTTGCCGGTCGAGACGTGATGCGAGGTGGATCGGTAGTTGGCTTCGTACTTGCCGGTCGAGTTAGGGGCGAAGTGGTGTGATGCGGTGGATCGGTGGTTG
This sequence comes from Przewalskia tangutica, assembly GCA_029844215.1. Lineage (NCBI taxonomy): Eukaryota > Viridiplantae > Streptophyta > Magnoliopsida > Solanales > Solanaceae > Przewalskia > Przewalskia tangutica. Next base: position 18,958,952 of record CM056726.1, on the reverse strand, counting down.
CTTTGCGTCTTGCCCGGTCGTGATGTGGCGCGGGGTGGATCTGTAGAGCTATCGCACTTGCCGATCGACCGTGATTCGATTATGGTATTGTTGGTACGGGTGGATCCGGTAGTGGCTTTCGTACTTACCGATCGATTGAGGATCGAGGTGGATCGGTAGTTATGCGCCGCACTTGCCTCGTGCAGTTCTTGATAATCTGGTGGGATCTAGTATTCATGTACTCGCTTAGTGTTGTTATATCATAGGCTGGCGGTGAGGAAGAATTCCACGGGCACGATTGATATTATGGGCATGAGACTATGGTTGCGTTTGAGTGATGACTTAGAGGGCGTGAGTCCCTGACTTGACATGGCTGCGTATATGTTGTGTAATGTAGTTTGGCTATCATACATGTCTCTCGCTTTATATATATGCTATCATGATTTCATTCTGATATTTTGGTTTCACATACTTGTACTGTTATGCGACCTCGCCGAAGTGCGTTCATCTGCAGTCGAGATCATAACTGGCGATCCGCTCTTAGGATCATTGTTCGATTCTTGGAAGGCTCCATCTCCAGGCTTTGTCTTTTTGGTATGATTCCACGAGGTTATAGACTTTTGTATATTCGGGGGTATGGCGAGGCCTGTCATACAGTTGTTATTCTTAGAGGTCTGTAGTCACGTTTGTGGTTGGGCTGTAAGGATAAGTTGTACTGTTTCACTTTCGATTAAGTTATTTTATGGAAGACGGCCTTGTCGGCTGGCCAGTAATGTTTACCTTATTATAAGTTAGATGTTATGTATGTTCATTGCTATTCTGCGATGTATACGACGAGTACCGGTAAGTACGATCGCGGCCCCGGGTCGGGTCGTGACAAAGACACAAGGCTAGACTTGTGATGGTCAGACTCAGCAGGTTGGTGTGGATTGTGGTGAGACATTTAGCCCAGTGGTCAAGCCGGCTACCATTCGCACTGTGCTCATCTTGGCTCTTTCAAAATCATGGTCCATTCATCAGCTAGATGTGAAGAATTCTTTCCTACATGGTGATCTTCAGGAAACCGTATATTTGCATCAGCCATTAGGGTTTAGGGATACTATATATCCTAATCATATCTGTCTATTGAAGAAGTCCTTGTATGGGCTTAAGCAGTCTCCTCAGGCTTGATAAGAGGTTTGCTGACTATATTTCGAATATGGGTTTTTCTCACAACAGGTCTGATAATTCATTATTCATTTACCGTCGGGGTTCTTCCATGGCTTATATACTCTTATATGTGGACGATATTATCTTGACGGCCTCTTCGGATGCTTTGCGAAGGTCTATTATGACAATGCTCAGTTCTGAGTTTGCCATGAAAGACTTGGGCCCCTTGAGTTATTTTTTAGGCATTGTTGTCACTCGTCATGCATGTGGATTGTTCTTATCACAGAGGAAGTATGCAGTAGAGATCACTGAGAGGGATGGGATGTCATCATGTAAGTCCACGTCTACTCCGGTTGATACTAAACCCAAGTTGGGTCCTGCAGTTGGCTCTCGCTTGAGATCCGAAGCCATTATCGTAGTCTTGCGCCGCCCGATATCTTACGTTCACGCGACCAGACATTACATATGCAGTCCAGCAAGTGTGTTTGTTTATGCATGATCCCAGAATTGAACATATGAATGCGCTCAAACGCATCCTTAGGTACATTTAGAGAACATTTGATTATGGTTTGCATTTGTATCATTCGTCGACGTCTACACTAGTCTCCTATACAGATGTTGATTGGGGTGGTTGTCCTGACACCAGACGGTCTACGTCTGACTATTGTATGTTTTTGGGTAATAACTTGGTCTCGTAGTGCAGCGTCGATATCGTTTTCACGTTCAAGTGAAGAGAAAGCATCGAGGGTAGCTAATGTGGTCTCAAGTCGTATTTAGTTCTGAAATCTACTTTTAGAGCTTCATTGTCCTATTGAGAATGCTACCTTGGTATATTGTGATAATATAAGTGTTATCTACCTTTCTGGTAATCCTGTTCAGCACCAGCGGACTAAACAAATAGAGATGGATATTCACTTTGTTCGAGAGAAGGTAGCTAAAGGACAATGCATTATGCATGTCGTATCACTTCAGGATATCAAATTGCGACATCTTTACAAAAGTCTTCCTAGTCCTTTTGAAGATTTTAGAAACGATCTCGTCTGAAGCGCTTGTATGGCTGAGGTTGTGTTAAAATAGGCCCAGGCCTCATAGCGTCGCGGCCCAGTCCTCGGCCTAGTCCATTGTTCATTCGTGAACAGTAATTTTGTATATTTAGTATATAGTTTTGTACATTAATTAGAATTATATTATTACCAATGTATAATTATTCTTCGTATAGAATAAGAATTTAGATATAAAGTAGAAATAAAATTCTCTTATTATAACTTGTAGATATATATATATATCTTTTATTAATAAGAATAATCAAGAGATTATTACTTTTTGGGCGGAAACAAAGAAATGAATGAGAGTCAATTACACCATATGTTATTACGGTGGTATGGATGAATGGATTTCTCAATCATCTTTATACTCTAAAAAATGAAGAAAAAAAATAGTAAAAAAATGTTATTCCAGGGTGGTAGATTGACCCTAAGTAGGCAGGTTCGAGTCTTGACAGTCGCAGTGTGGGAATTTATTTCTCATTTGTGGGAGATATTTCTTTATGGAGTGCAGAATGATATTAGAAATTTCTTTTTTTGAAAAAAGACCAATTATAAGCCGAGCAAATATTGTATTAGGGTCTTCGAGATTCCCAATTCAGAAATAATTATTAAAGCTGCCATTTTTCTGGGGTGGTCACGGACTCACGGGTCACCATACTATTACAATTTTACAAACATTTATTCCACACCTAACATATGCCTCCTCCATCTGTTATTTCAATCACCTTCTAACCTCCATCGCTTTCAAAACTCATTGCACATTTCTTATTCTAATATAGGTTGTAAAATCACATGATTATTCTAATTAAGATTAATTATTCATATAATTAAAAGTTGTGACATTTTTAAGTAGTTAATTTATGTACGTAATGAGGATTAGAAATCCGCGTATAAGATTTTTTAAAATTTAAACTGCAAGTATCGATTTTTTATTATGTATTTAGGTGCTTAATGACAACAGATCATGATTCAAGTGTCCAAATGAATTTAACTTACAAGTTTAAGGGATATCATGTATTCCGTCATTCAAAAACAAGAATCAAATAACATTATTTGCAAGTTTTATTCCAAAAACAATAAATTTGTACAAATAACAGAATCAGCGACAGATAAATTTTATAAATAAACAGCAAAATTCATTGCTAATCCTACCAGATTCGCAACATATTATCAAAAAAATTGTTAGCTATCGATCAATTCAGCGACGGAATAGCGACGAATTTCATAGCTAATTTCTAACCTTTTTTTGTAGTGATAAAGATGAGGGAGTTATTAGAGTTACCTCTTTAAGGAGCAGCCATGGGGTTGCCATCTATACTCGAGGTAATCTTGATCAGGACGGCCATTCCTTTGGCAATTGAATTCATGTTCAATGAAAGGACACTGAGTTGAGTTGTAAAGAGGATAAGTTTCATCTTCAACCCAACTTCCTTCAAAAAAATTGCAACTCTGCTTTGCATTTGAGTGATGAAAAAGCAGCACAAAAATACCAATGAAGACAATAAAGAAATTCCTCTTTACAACCTGGAAACTCATGGCTGCTAATTAATCTTGAACAAAACTTTGCCTCTTTTTGCTACTTCTCTGGCTTTTTATATGTGTGTCTGTATATGTATGTGCTGATAAGGCCAGAGAAGTGGACTCATGAGAAGTTAGATTGCTAAAATCTAGGAATATAAGAAGATTGTCTAAATATCACAACTTTTTTCTGAAAAGAAAGTGAGATGTACGTATGAATAACTTAAAATTTATCAGAACAAAAAGGTTTTCACTTTTCTTCACATATTTTATAACCACGGTAGATACCGCATGGGATATTCCGCCTAAAAGTCTCTCATGTTCGAGTTTTGGTATGATTTTTTTCTTATTAGGGTGTGCTTTTTACCTTGTGCGAACTCATATTAGTTAAAACTCTAATATGAGACACGGGTGGAAAATACAAACAAAAAAAACACTATAGATGCGGAGTGATATGCATAATGTCCTTCCACCTTTAACTAGATATTTTGAATTCGAACATAGAGAACGAAAAAACTCTAGTATATAGCACTTTTCATTAATGGACCGTATGTGCTTAAATTTGATCTCGGACCAATGAATTACCAATAGCGAAGCCACCATAATATTTACGATTGGCAAAACTCACTAGCATTGACTGAAACCTATATTTATATTAAAATTTCTATTAATAATAAAAATAATTTATCCGAAATCTTATAGGTAAAAATAATTATAGTTTAGAACCCATTAAACTAAAAATTATGAATTCACTCCGATGAATTATGAATACAAGATGCGTTAAAAAAAAATAAAAAATGAAAGAACGAAAAAGAAACATAGTAGATTGCTAAGACCTGTTATTTTGTTTTTTCACTTATTTAACCATAATAGTGTACATACTAACTTAACAACAGAATTGTTACTTATCTACGGAAGAACGTTTATTTTGGCCTTCAAATATAATCTTGAACATCTTTAGTTTTTTAAGTTTGTTAAAGTGAAAAATCTCTGGACCATTTAATAGAATAGACTTAAAACTAACAATCAATACCAAAAAACAACCGACCAGCTTTCGAACCGATCGAAAAATCGACCGACGAGATTCGTTTGATCCCAACTTTTTAAAAATAAAATTGACTGAGCTTGGTTTCGTTTTGCGCCAAAAACTGGGAAAATAAAAAATCAACTAAGCTCGGTTGGTTTATTTAAAAAGTTTGACCAAAAAAACCGACCTAGCTCGATCGGTTTCTCAAAATATTTTTTTATTTTTATTAAAACTGACCAAGCCCGATCATTTATGTAAGAAGTTATTGTCGCAAAATATTTGAATGATTGAGCTCGGTTTTTTTTCTCGTTTTGGCGCAAAACAATTGTTAAAGCTAGTTAATGATTGAAACTAGCTAAGTTGGTGTGAATGAGAAATGGAGGGGAAAAAAAGACAATGGAAGGAAAATGAAGTTCAAAGCAAAGTTCCTTTGAAAAGGAGCTTTGTACCACATTGATGGTAGAAAGGGAAAGTTATGTGCTTATATTAGAAAGCACTTCATCTAGCTCTTAAAGGGTTGAGAAGAGGGACTCCCTCGCGCCGTCGTCGTTGCTCGGCTCGGATTTGAATTCAATCTTCATTCTCTGAAATTATTTTGTTTATTTCCGCGAAAAAATATTAATTGGTAATTAATTAATTTTTTGCGGAATAAATTAAAACTCCCAACGTTCTTATTTTATTTTTCGGAAAAGGCAAAGGCCTTTCCGAACAGTCACCAACCTGCCTATTCTGAACAGGCACTTTCGAGGCTATATAAACTGAGGCAATGCCTCATTTTTCTATCACTGATTTTTTTTTCTGCATTGCAAATTCTGTATTCTTTTTTTCAGAAATAAAACTATCGAGTCTTATTGTGTTTCGTTGCCAAATTTGAGTTCGTCGAAGTCGTAGGCGTTTGACGTACCGTCACTCCTGCGACATGTATATCCGTTTTATTCATGGAGGAAGTAATACATAACATCGGGTACAGTGAGAGGATTAAATTCCTTAAGGACACACAGTGAATTCTGTGGTCTCAGATATTTTCTCGCTTTATGCATTATTTTTTCAGTTTCTGGTTATTCCGTTTTCAGTAGTTGGTTTCCGCTGATTTTGAACACAGGGCACAACAACAATTGACCGAGCTTGGTCACTTTTATTTTAAAAAATTAGGATCAAAACGATCGAGTCAGTCAGATCGAAAGTTAATCTATTTCTTTTTATCATTTTTTGTTGTGTTTTTAATAGTATTTTTTTTATAGTCACATATATTAATTTTAAGTTCATTCGGTTAGTTGAACTACATGTGCTCCACTTTAACACACTTAATGAAATAAAGATGCTTAAGATTATATTTAAAGAACCAAAATAGATTTACTCCCATATATAAGAGAATATTTTGACTAAAAACGCCCGCTAAATACAGTTAATGACTTCTCGTTTAAGCGTTTAAAACGAGAAGTACAGCAAAATGAACAGTTTTGAATGGTCCCTTAAATATACTTTTGAACAGTTTTGCTCCTCCATTTTGCTAAAAATGAACACTTTTTATTTCATATATTTAACAAATTCTACCTACTAAATTTAACGGAAATTTGAAGAAAATAAGTACAGCAACAACAACAACATATCCTAATCCCACAAATGGGATTTGGGTAAAATATAGTGTCTGTGAGATATTGCACTTTCGTAGGAGCTAGAGATATTGTTTACGATGAGCGTACCAAGAAAAAGTATTTTCAAAGCATATAATGGAAGAGAAGTCATGGCAAAATACTAATGATAGCATGACAAAACATTCTGAAAAGGGACAGTAACTACAACAAAATACTATGCTAATCGAAGTGCAAGAAACAATAGATAGTAACAAAAAATCTAAAAGTAATTATCATTAATGTAAAATAATTAAATTTTCATTTACTTACCCTTACTAATATACTATTTTATTTAATTAATTAATTTATAGATGTCTTTCCTTTCCTTTTTGGCAGATTATTTTGTTCATACTATCAGTACATTATTAAGTAAATAAATCTGATTCTGTAATTATTTTGGTAATAGTTTCTATGAACATTATAATCAACAAATTGAATGTGAGATCTAAGTTATAATGTTTTTAGTAAATTAGAGTTATTAAGAAAAATAGAAAAACAAAATAACATTACTTATTATTGAAGAAAAAAAAATGGATGGGGTTTTTCTGGAGGGGCTGGGACGGAGTTGAATAATTTGTTGATAGTTTAAAAAGGTGGCATGATTGGGTTAACTTTTTGGGCCGAACTATTGCTAAATCAAATTTTTTTTTTAAATTACAAGGGAAATGAAAGACAACTAAACTAAATAAAGTAAATTAACAAGGAGAAAGAGGAAAAGGAGAGGAAGCCCAGTAGGTAGTAGTTCCCGGTTGGAGTCCTTGTCCGAATTTGACGAGTGAGTCAGTTGTATCGTTCCTTTCACACCAGATGTGTTTGAGGCGCACGGTCCAGTCTCGATGGATGAGTGACTTGCATTCCTGTATAATATTAGCAAAAGGGTGACGTTTATCAAAATTACATGTAATCCATTTAACAACTATTTACGAGTCGACCTCGACAAGGAGTTTGGGGATACGGTGGTTCCAAGCGATGTATAAACCTTCATGAAGGCCAAGAAGCTCGGCTAAGTTGATGGAGATAGAACCCAGATTCGTGGAGAAACCACCTTTACAAGTTCCGAACTCATCACGAAAAACACCACCTGCTGCCGCCGAGTTGGAAGAAGAAAAGAGGCTGCCATCCGTGTTAAGTTTAGCCCATCCTATTTCTGGGGCCTCCCAAGAGGTGTTGGGGCGTTGGGCTTTAGACTTAAGGAGCGTAGGCCCGATGCTATAAATGAGATCCCAAGTGAGGAGTTTGATTTTATAGACCAATGTTCTAGCATTATCGTGAACATCATTGAAGGTGCGATATTCCGAGCACTCCAAAGAATCCAAATTATAGCAAGGACGGTAAAGTGCCACCAAGTGGGTGAGGAGCTAATATTGTGGAAGTTGCACTTTAGGTTACTCTCGAACCAAAAATCCAAGGGAATTGAGTTAAAGGCAATGATATCGGTGGGCATAACAATGAGTTTCCAGATGAATTTCGCCACTCTGCACTCTCTAAAAATGTGAGAGTAGTCTTCACGAGAAGAGGGACAAAGAGCACAATCGGGGGAGGTAGCAAAGTGGCGATCATGACGAAGAGAATTTGTCATGACAGAGTTATGTTTACACAACCAAATGAGGAATTGGATCTTCCAGAGGCAAGACGTTTTCCAAATCCAGTTCCATCTTGAGGGTGTATGTGTAGCTATGTGGTTGAGGGCCTGGTAGGCCAATCCACAAGAAAAGACTCCATCAGAAGTGGCAGACCATTACGCCTGTCTATGAAGTGACCGGAAAGAGGAATGGGGACAAATTGGATAAGGAGTCTAACGCTGTCCGGGATTCGTGTAGTCAGGGTCGATAAATTCCATTTTAGATTAGCATCAATGATATCTGCAACAGTCAAGCACATATCGAAAGGATCAATGTCGCCCTCCATGAGATTGTAGAGATAATCATTACCCACTCAGTGATCATACCAGAGGGAGATAGATGAACCGTTACCAATGGCCCATTTGATGTTAGGGTCGACTGTTTTGATATTTCTCACAATTCCTTTCCAGAGGTAGGAATATGTGGCCTTTGGTTGGTATTTAAGGATGTCCGAGCCTTTCAAGTACTTCTCGCGAAACATGTTACTCCAAGTCGCGTTATCTTTGTTAGCGGCACGCCAGCCCACTTTGGCAAGGAGAGACATGTTGGTTTTTCTAGCCTCATGAATACCAAGTCCACCTTCAGATTTCGGGCGAATAACTTTCTCCTGTACCACTAAGTGTGTTTTCCGTTTGGTGGGATCGGTAAACCAAATGAAGTCGCGATTGAGTTTGTCCAGGTAGTTACAAGTGGAGATGGGGAGCCAACCCGTTTGCATATTGTAAGTGAAGTCTGAGAGTCGCGGCAGACAAAGTGATCGACCTGCGAGTTAAGATTTCTCGCTTTCCATCCCGAAAGTCGTTGGTTGACTTTACCCATAACCCGTTTATGAGTACACGAAGTGGTCCGATCATGGAGGAGGGGAATACCTAGGTAGTGGCCTAGGTTACCTGTTTCTGGAATTCCTAGAAGAGGCGTCTGCGGCATTTACTCTTTCGTAGTCTTGGGAGAGAAGTAAATTTTGGATTTCGAGGGATTTATGGTAAGACCAAAAGATTACTGAAATTCTACAGAACATTCATGATGGCGGAGGCACTTTTGTGAGTGGCCGTGGAGACGAGTATGAGATCGTCTGCAAAGATAGAGTGGGAGACTTTAGTTAGGAGCGACAAAGGAGGCAGGGCTGATCGCTCGTTGCCACTTTGTCTTCAATAAGATAGAAAAGTCTCTTCATTCATAAGACAAAGAGGTATGGGGAGATAGGATCCCCTTGGCGAAGGCCCTGGTTGGGTTTGAAGTTGTCGGTTAGTTCCCCATTCCAGAGGATGCGATAAGATGTGCTGGTCACACATCTCATGATCAAATCAGCAAAGAAGGGAGGGAAGTTAAAAAACATCAGTGTTTGTTCTAAAAAATCCAGTTGATTGTATCAAAAGCTTTTGCAAAGTCGATTTTAATAATCATACTCCCCTGAGAGCTTTTAGAGCGTCGTATGGTATGCAGGAGCTCTTGGAGGAGTACAACGTTATCGTGGGTTCCGCGACCCGGTAAGAAACTACTCTGGAAAGGGCCAATAAGAGAGTTCATGAAGTTCTTCATGCGCGACGCAATAGTTTTTGTGATAAGCTTGTAAGTGGTGTTGCAAATGGCAATGGGCCGAGATTCATCAATGCGTTCCGAATGGTCAATTTTTGGAATCAAAGCAATATATGCTTCGCTGACAGATGGGGGGATATGACTTCCTTCGAAATCATCATTAATAAGGGAAAAATGGAGTCGCCAATGATATCCCAATTTTTTTAAAGAAGAACGGTTGGCAACCGTCAGGGCCAGGTGCTTTGTAAGGGCTAAGTGATTTAACTGTGTTGTGGAGCTCATCTTGCGTAATGGGAAGAGTGAGGAGAGAGGCTTGATCCTCGGTGAAAATGTGTTGGTGGTTATAACGGTAGAGATTGGAAATGCGTTGATTCCTGCGGGGTTGGAAGAGATGGCGGTAATACTGTAGAATGCGAATACGGATGATTGTTGGTTTAGATAGCCAGTCATCACCAAATTTAAGCGTGAGAATCTTGTTTCTTTTGCGTCTACAAATAGTCGAGGGGTGAAAGAAATGAGTGTTCCTATCCCCAAAGGTAAGCCATTTGATACGCGATTTCTGAAACCAAAGCATTTCTTCTTGTTTGAGGACCATATTGAGTTCCTATAAAAGGTTAGTTTCGAGGCCCATTAAGAAGAAATCGTGTCGAATAGAAAGAGCTTTTTGGATACCTGCCAGTCGGACGATAAGTCTTCTCTTGCGCTGAAAGATATTCCCGAAGTTATTATTATTCCAATCTTTCATGGTAGAGGGGAGGCTAGCCAAGGCGTGAACCGCGGAGGTGCTATCATTCCAAATACGAGAAATGACATCTGCACATCCGGTGTCTGTGGTCCATGAAAGTTCAAAGCGAAAGGGTTTCATCACCAGAGTGTAAGCTCGGTTGGTGCAAATAGTTAAAATTGGGTGGTGGTCGGAGTAGGTCTGGGTGAGGTGTTGAATGTAACTTTCGGAGAACTTGAGGCGCCAATTATCAGTTGCAAGAGATCGGTCAAGCCTTTCCGAGATTTTAATACCTCCCGAGCTTATGTCGTGTCAAATGTATTTAGGGCCCTTGAAGAGGAGATCAATAAGATTGCAGTTGGTGATGAATTTGTTGAATCGTCAAAGACGAGACCAAAGGGGAGCCCACCCACCTCTCTTTTCCGAAAGGAAGGCGATGTCGTTGAAATCTTCGGTAATGAGCCAAGGAATACGGTTTGGTGGAGCTAAAATTTTCAATTGTAGGCCAAAAGGAGGTCCGGGTTTGAGTGTTAGGGCTGGCATAAATGCTAGTGAAAATCCAAGAGTCCCCTGAGGTCGTGGTAATTTTGGCATGAATATGATAATAGGAGGAGTCTATGATCTCCACATTGGTGTTGATGGAGTTTCGGAGGATCTAGAGGCCTCCTTGGCGTGAGCCTTCAATAGGAATATCCTCCGCTCTTGAGTTAGGCACTTTAGTTTCCATAAGAAAGACAATATCGGATTGATGAACAGTGATCAAGTTGCGAAAATGGAGTCGAAATGCCTTGTTACCGGTACCTCGACAATTCCAAGATAAGATTTTATTGGTGTAGTCCATTAAAAACAGTTAGTTGGAGAAAGGGATATGGAAGGCTACTCATATATGCTCCATCTCGGAGGCATTGTCCTGGGGAGGTTCCATAAAGGATTCCTGGTCGGTGACGATATCAATGGCATTACCATTCATGTCTTGGACAGGCGTATCATTAGTGGATACACATTTTGTGTCATCGGGTGCTTCATCGGGCTTGGTGTTTTCTGAGAGGTTGGAGATATGTTGGGCAGGGGTTTCTAGGAGAGGGTCTAGAGACTGGGTGGTAGCAGGGAGTGGGCATTGAGGGGGTTGTTTCGGGGAGCATCACGGGCGGCGATGCAGCAGTGACTGGTAGAGCTCGGACAATAGGTTGTGGTGTGATCGGTCTGGAGGAAGGAGGTCTCTTGTGTGAAATTCTTGAGGAGTTGGGTCTAGGTGATTGGTTTTGGGCTGATGGAGCTTGAGATGAGGATTCATTTTGTGTTTGGGCTACTTGAGAGAACCTTAAAGGGGTAGTGTGAGTTGGGCCGAAAGTTATAGTTGGGCAAATGGGTTTCGCTGGACCTGAGGGGCGTTTTGGGCTTGAGTAAGTGAGGCGCCCGACTTATAATTGTTAGATGGGCCAGGGATTTGCTGATTTTGTTTGGGCTTAGGGTTTATTTGTTTTGACCGAGTGGGGTGAGGGTTAGTAGAGTGACTGGCATTTCGAACGTATGCCTAGGCCTACTAGTCTGCAAATTCGCAGACATAGGCTCAATTTCTTTAGAGCTTAGCACAATAAAAGTATTCCTATCTCTAGAGTTGGTAGTACTTTCTTTCCCTCTTGAGGAGGAAGGATGAAAAGACATGTTTTTTCCTTTTCACCAACATCCAATCACCAAATTTATTTTCTTTCACCAAATCAATAATATTAGAAGTAGGGTAAAAATGTGACCGTTGTGTGCTGGCGTTTCGCTGTTTCCCATGTCTGTTGTGGTGGTCGCCGTTGGCTTCGAATTTCTCGGGCATTCTGTGCTCCGGTGGCCGACACGCCTGCAGTTGAAACAAATTGTTGGAAAATTCTTGTACACCAGGGGGAAGGTGGCTCCATTAATAACTATCACATTTTGAAGCGGTTGGTCGAGATCTAATTGAATGCAGAAACGTGCAAATCTGCCTCTAGTGGCCGCAAATGTGTTGTAATCGGCTTTGATGGGATCTCCTACACTTGCAGCGATTGAGTAAATGATATCCGGTGTGAAATATTCGATCGGAAGAATTTGCACCCAAGCTACAGTGCTAGATATCTTGTCTGTGGATGGCCGAAAATTGCTGAACCATTTCCAAACGATAAGATAGTGGTCTTGCAAGACTCAAGGGCATTCAGTGAGGATATGTTTAGTTCTGAATCATCTCTCAATTTCAGAATATAACAATTATAGTCTAGATCGATAAGAGTAAAGTTGTCATTGAGAGACCACATACTATCTATTTTTTAGTATATAAGGTTGTAGTTGAGAGATTTGCTTAGCATCCGAAGGATAAGTGAGCCACACCAAGGTTTGGTGAGTTCTTCATGATATGTTTTTTCAAGGGTAAGGGTAGGAAGTGGGCAGGAGGTTGAAGGCAGCTGAACAAGGATTTTGTCTAGATTAAGAATTTTATCTTTGTTGAGGGAGAAGTTGTTCTTGGGGGGTAGATCATTGGGTTCAGGTTTGGGGTTGAATATACATGTTACTTTCTGAGCATAAGAGATAGTTAGAGCAGACTCGGTGTGAGTGGTACCATTAGAGTCCTCAACATTAATGGTAGAACTAGTGTGATGGGGTTGTTGAGCTTCAGAAGTAGAGCATTGAATATCCTCATTTATGAAGGAGACATCATCATTTTTACCTTCAGCATCATTCATGTGTTCGTCACCATTTGTATGGATTTTTACTTTCTTTGTGCTTCTTTCCTTGTGGTCCAACTCTTGAGAGGAGCTTGAAGGATTTCTAGAGAGAATCCATGGCTGTAGCAATTTCTCAGTTGTATTTTTGTGATGACTAAAGAGTAAGAAATCACACCATTTTCATTGGTGTTAATTGCTAAATCAATATGGATATCGATTCGTATACTCATGCACATCGTGTATTTGATAGATTATAAATTTATATGCGATGGGGTTTCACTCATTGATATTTATAAAGCCTAAAAGTTTGGCAATTGATAATTGAATTCTACCAAGCAAACTAAAAAGTAGGAGAATCCCTAATTACACGTTGAGAATTAATTGCATGCTTGTTCTCTTCTTATATACACTTCACAAGTATACATTGCACATATTTGAAACCACTATAATTAATCACGAAAATCCAACCCAAACCACTCCAAATCTTCTCCAAAATACAAATAATCAAATTTTAAACTTAGCTTCCCGAAAGATGCTTTAAAACTATTGAAACAACAATTATTCGATTTACCAACGCATAAAATAAATAATCAAACATCATCAAAATAAACTTAAATCATTGACTTCTTGATACAACACCAGTTTGGATGCACTATCCACAAATAGTTGAACTTTGTAGCAGCGATAGAGTTGACACAATTATCAGTGTGTTGTTGTACAATGACAGACCAAAGAGACAGAGAGAGTATTGCATGCCTAATCAGGTTTAGAGAGAAGATAAGATTTTTAAATGTAGATTTTGATTGGGAATGAAGAAATTGATTTCTGGCTAGAGTTTCTAAGAAGCAGTTTCATGTCTTTCTCTTTTAACTCTATTTACCAAATTTTCTTTAGCTTCAACCAATGTTTTAAGAGGCGGGGGGAGTGAAGCGAGATGTTTTACGCAGCACGAGGCGTAAGCCCCGAGACACGGAACGTAAGTCACATGAATCTACGGGCGTATGTCTCATGTATCTTTAATTTTATAATTTTAATACTAAAAAGATAAACAAAAACAAAAATTTTATTAAAATTCTGTAAGTAAATTCAAATAAATCACCAATAATATAAATAAATTATTATAATTATTATATGAGAAAGATAATATGACAAAAAATGATACTTCGTAATAGCTTTAATAATCTTTAAAATAAAATCTTCATCCACTTCGTCATTAATGTTGAAATAAAGGAAATAGAGTACATTAGTATTGGCCCGTTAAAGAGCCAATACAACGATCCACCTCTTGTTTATTTGTATATCTAAGCGACCCGTAGGCTATCTGAATATTGTAACAGCCTATAAGGCCTTATTCTAGAACCATCTATAAGGTGAAGATATCTTGACCTAGACAGATGTACGATTCACTTTGCTATTCTTTTATCGATGTGTGTGTATCCCTTTGAGGAGCACCATTAACAGTAATAAGAAAGGGTATCAACCCTAACATTCTTCTTCTTCTTCCCTGTTCTCTTATCTTCTTTATTCTTGCATGTGTATATCGGTGGTTACCACGTGATGCTAGCTACTACAGACTAGTAAATGGCGAGTTACAACGTGGTATCGAGCCTCCGTCGATGGGTTCTGAGAATCGTATCTTCTTTGAAACCTTTGTAAGGATATCTTGTTATTTTTTTTTTGTCTATTATCAAAAATCTGACTCAAATCGTGGGTCGAAACCCTACTTCTCTGTTGAAACCCTAGTTTCTGGGTTAAGGTTGTTAGATCTGAAACAAGAAATCTTGTTACATCTGAAACAAGAAATCTGAAATTTCCGGTTCTGTCTATTATCAAATATCTGACACAAATCGTGAGTGAAACCACTAGTTTTCATGTTGGAACCCGGTTTAGGTTAAGTTTTGTTCAGATCTGAAACAAGAAATCTGAAATTACCGGTTCTGTCTATTATCAAAAATCTGACACAAATCGTGGGTCGAAACCCCAGTTCTCTGTTAGAACCCTAGTTCCTGGGTTAAGTTTGTCGGTTGGCTAATTTTTCATGTTGTAAAGTATCACAGTTGTTGAAATGGCGTCGACTCGTTAAGACAACTCTCATGAAAAATCCTTCAGAGGCGACATTACCCATGACATCTATGTCACCTATGTTCTTGACCATAACCACCCTGTTTCTTGAGCCTACGATGTAAGTGGGCGTCTTTAATATCCTTTCAACTCCTAGGATCGAAAACTACACTATATGGGCAGATCCGTGAAAATAGCTTTGCTTGGTAGAAACAAACTAGGTTTTGTGAATGGAAAGTGTATCAAAAATCGTATGAAGTGGAACTATGGGACGATGGGGCCAGTCAATGCTATTTTTCAAGCATGGTGATGAATGCGATGTCGATGATCTCTTGAGTGGGGTTACGTATGCGAATCAGCCGCGAAATGCAGGAAGACTTGAGGAAAGGTTCGACAAGATAGATGAATCGAGAACTTATGACTTGCGTAGAAATTGCCACTCTAACACGAGAAATAATAGTGTTTACGAATGCTTCACTAAGCGAAAACTACGTGGGTAGAATATCAGGCCCTAGTGCCACCCCCTGTGCATGTCCTGACCAAAGATTTCACAAATTACTGCAAAAGCAAAAGCGTACGATTTCTCATGGGCCTGAATGAAAACTACATGCAGGCTAGGTCTCAGATTTTACTCATGACACCACTTCCCACAGTCAACAAAGCCTACTCCATAATTGTGAGTGATGAGAACCAAAAGGGTATATGTGTGTTACACCCCGTAGTTCAGGTCATGCGTTTGAGTACGTATGAAAGGGAGTAAGACTTAAAATTTTCAAAGGATAGGTTGTGAATTATTCGGACGGGTTTTAGTCAACTTTGGGCGGGTTATGACCCGGTACATTGAAGTTCCTAAGTGTTTCAAAGGCCTGGCGTAGTTCGTTGAGTCTAGATTCAGCGCAACCAACCGTTCGTCGATAGGACATCGGGTAGAAAGTTATGAGGTTACAAGTTCGGTCTTGAAATGTGTTTGGGCAAAGCGGCAGGCGCGGCCGGATGCGAAGCATGGCGCTAAAGTTCTGAAGGTCGCTGAAGTTGCAGCGCCGAAGTTCAGAGGGTTGCGGAGGTTTCAGCGCTGTGGCCGGAGTGGGCGCGAGCCGCGAGATATTTAGGCGGAAAAACTTAGAAAAGTCGATTTCTCTTTTAAAAGGCCATGGGAGGTGACAAGTGTCCCCATCTGATTTTGCTTGCATGGCTTATATTGACCAAGTCTTGTAGACTTGGTCATCTCTCAAACATCTTCCTCTCTCTAAAAATCAGCTCCTCCTTCTCTCTAAAAACCCAAGAAAAATCTGAAAGTTAAGAACAAGAAAAGGAAGCTTGTAGCTAGCTTGTGGTGGTGTTCTTGGCAATGAAGCTAGCAAAACATTTGGTATAAGTTTAGCTAAAACTTTAAGGTAATGATTCTTCCTTTAGATTTAGTTTATAGTGTTGCATGTTAAGAAGAAAGAACTTGTGGTAGTAAATAATGCTCTTAGAGTCATTGCATGCTAGAAATGTGGTTTGGATATGAAGAATGGGTTAAGAAGAAACTACCTTAGAATTGTTAAGTGAATTGTTGTAAACTTATGGAACAGAATTTTGGGTGTGTAATCCCCTTTGAATTGTTGGATTGATTGAGCCTTAAATGTGGTTTTTGTATGATAAATTCGGCCTTGAGAAAGGTGGCAAATTGAGTAGAAACAAAGGAAATCTTGCGATTTTCCATAGAATTTAGTGACTTTGAACTTGGATTGTTCTACATTAAGATTAGAGGTTAATAAACGTATCATGATTATTATAGGTTGAAATATTACTTGCGGTAGTTGAGCCTGGCAAGCGGATTGACCAAAGAGGTATGTGGAGCTTTCTTATCTCTTGAGCATGAGTAGTTTGAACTATATAGTGCGGTGAGCGTGCGTGTTTTAAATGAAGTAAATCCATTTGTTGTACTTGACTTGTTTTAAGAAAATGTCTAAGTTGGTTGGGTTAGAGAGTTAACCAGCTTATTCTAAGTAATGGTTTAACTTAAATAAGGTAGATAAGGATTTAGTGACATGAAGAAGTATTACGGAAATTGTGTGAGTTTGATTTGAAGTATAAGTCTCTTGGTTAATAAAAAGAAACGAAATCTTTTTAAACATAAGGAGTTATAAGCGGCCTTATGGGAGGTTAGTTATGTGACCTTATGAAAGAGTATGAGCGTCTAAAGCTTTAAAGCGTAAAGTTAGTATAACG
Organism: Przewalskia tangutica; assembly: GCA_029844215.1. Lineage (NCBI taxonomy): Eukaryota > Viridiplantae > Streptophyta > Magnoliopsida > Solanales > Solanaceae > Przewalskia > Przewalskia tangutica. The sequence goes on along the minus strand of CM056726.1, from coordinate 18,941,755 downwards.
GCTTTATGGGAGTTAGTTATAATAACTTTATGAAAGGTTAAAGAGTTGGGTTTTCTTGAATAAGGTCATGAAAATGAGATTCATTTTGTATGTTAATGAAAGCCTAAAGAAGTTATGAGTTACTTGGGCGTGCGCTTGATGTGAAGGATTCCCAGGTATGCTTAATTTGTTCGATTATGAGTTTACTTGGGCGTCCGCGGTGATGAAGGATTCCGGGTATGCTTCCATTGTTCAATTATGAGTTTACTTGGGCGTCTGCCCGATGATGAAGGATTCCGCGGGTATGCTTCCGTTGTTCGATTATGAGTTTACTTGGGCGTCGCTTGATGATGAAGGATTCCACGGGTATGCTTCCATTGTTGATTATGAGTTTACTTGGGCGTCGCCCGATGATGAAGGATTCCACAGGTATGCTTCCATTGTTGATTATGAAGTTTACTTGGAGCGTCTGCTTGATGATGAAGGATTCCACGGTATGCTTCCATTGTTGATTATCACTTGATGATGAAGGATTCCGCGGTATGCTTCCATTGTTGATTATGAGGTTACTTGGGCGTACCGCGATGATGAAGGATTCCGCAGTGCGCTTCCATTGTATTTTGATTATGAGTTTCCTATTCTTAAATGCCGTGTAGTACATGATTGATGTTCTTATTGTTAGTAAGGCCTGATAAAAGGTAATTTGATTTCATCCACGATCGGCTTGTTTCGGACTTATGTTTTTATTACGGTATTTTGATTTCACATACTTGGTACTGTTATCTTGACCTCGCCCGAAGTGCGTTAAATGCCGCAGTCGAGATCGTAACTTCTTTGGTCCGCTCTTGGATCCTTGTTCATTTTACGGAAAGCTCCGTCCTCGGAGCTTGTCTTTGGTATGATTCACGAGGTTATTTACTTTTGTATATTCGGGGTATGGCGGGGCCCATCGCCCGCGATCGTTATTCTGAAGTGCGTAGTCACGTTTGTGGTTTGGTGTAATGATAAGGCGTCTTGTTTCACTTCGGTTAAGTTATTTTATGAAAAGCGGCCTTATCGGCTTGCTAGTGATGTTTACCTTATCTGATTTTGTTTCATGTATGTTCATTGCTATTCTCGATGCATACGATGAGTACCGGTAAGTACGATCGCGGCCGAGGTCGGGTCGTGACAATGTGTTAAGTGCGAGCTTGCTTGGGTAGGGCCCGGCGGTATGGGACGAATAACATCTCGAGCATGTATTCGAGACGAAATCTGACTAAGGAAAAATTCAAAAGGAACACATTACGTGAGGTGTGCAAAATGAGGGCATACAAAGGACTTTTGCTATAAAATAGTTGGTTACCCACGAGTTGAGTCAAAAAGAAAAGAGCATGCGATTAACATATGCATCTTGAGGTGAACCTGACACTCGAGGGCGCACGAAAAGTGAAACAATTTGAAAATTGGAGGAGCACGGTGTTCTCCACAGGACCAATATAATCAGATACTCATATTTGCTAATCGGAACAAAGGGCGGACTACATGAATCGACTTTCAAGGTGACAATTCTTTAGCAAACCTGCGGGTATGACTAAACTCAAAGACTTACATGTTGTTAATAAACAAGAATTTGATAATAGATCTGAGTCTACAAACCATATGGTTTCTAATTTAGGTATGCTAGATAAAGTAACCAAACTAAGTGAGAATAATCTGCAAGCACTAAGAATGTTTTCCTACCAAATGGTGAAGCGCCAAGGTTACTCACACTGGTACGATGTCATCTACGAAGCACGCTTGAGTAATGTCTTATATCTCACGACTTTAAACACAACTCGCTATCTGTATCCATTTCACTAGAGAACTAAAATATCTTTGCTATTTTCTATCTGATTCTGTCTTTTCGGGATCTCTACGGTGGGAAGGTGAAGGAGATTAGTAAACTTCATGATGGCCTCTATATACTAGCCGGGAACCATCTGATCAGTAAGCTTGTGCAAACTAAAGAAATGGAAGAAGCTGATATAAATCTGTGGCACAGAAGGTTTGGCCACACCTCTAGTAAAGTACTAAGTCAATTAATTGCTACTAGTCTTGATAGTATAGCTAAAACAATAAAGACTTGTAATGTGTGTCCTGTGCAAAACAACATGGGTTACCTACACTAATAGCAACATGTAGTAACTCTATATTTGATATAGTGCGTATGGATGTATGGGGTCCTTACAAGACAGAAACATATAATGGCGAAATATTTCTTAACTATAGTAGATGATTATTCCAGAATGACCTGGATTTACTTGCTGAAATTAAAATCAGAGACTTGTGTGGTTATTAAGCAATTTCTTAGTTATGTGTCTAATCAATTCAAACAAACCATTAAGGTAGTCGGGGTGACAATGGCACGAGAATTTGTCGATGATATGCATGTGACCTCTTTCGGGAACTAGGGATAATTCATCAAAATCCTGTGCCTACACTAACAAAATGGTATATTGAAAGAAAACATAGACACATCTAGAGGTAACTAGAGCTATAAGACTTGACGATATCACTATCGAGTTTTGGGGCCTATGTGTATTAGCGATGTACTTGATAAATAGAATGCCTTCTTCCATTCTTGGTAAAACACCACTATGAGGCATGTACAGACAAAGCCTTCCATAAACCACGTGAACCATAGTGCCTATGCTTTGCTAAAGATCTAAGCATCATTTGATAAGCTCGATCTAGAGTTAAATCGTGTGTTGATGGGTTTTGAGAGACCAAAGGGTACATTTTGTATGACATGAATGCAAAAATTATTCTTGTTAGTAGGGATGTTATCTTGAGGAGAAGCAGTATCCTTTTAAACACAATATAACCACTGTCACTATTTTCAAAAATGCGGAAGAGAATACCTACATATGACTTTGATGGTATACCTGACACTGTCGCTCAGTTACGCTTGAATCACAAAATGAGTCCACAAATACCACCATCATTCCTACTCGATAAAACTCCTCGATGTCTGATAATAACACTAATAACTCTGAATTTCGAGAATCGACAACAATCGGAAAATGCGATCGATCAGAAATCTAGCGGATCGGACAACCTCTGTCGGCTCAAGACTTTGTCATTGTTAATAATGTACTATATCTATTCAGGACTATATGCCTTTATGAGCACTTAAGTAATAGATATCGGGCCTTTCTAACTTCTTTTACGAAATAATAGAACACAGAACTACAAAGAGGCTTGAAAGATCCTAGATGGGTGGAAGCCGTGAGAGAAATGAAATAAAGGCTTTACAAGAAAATCAAACTTGGGAAATTGTTCCCACTTTCTGAGGAAAATACCTGATAGGTTGTAAATGGATTTATAAAATAAAATACAAAAGTCAGGTGAGATAGAAAGGTTGAAAGCTAGGTTAGTTGCTAAAGGGTTCAATCGACAAGAAGGGATAGACTATCGAAACCTTCTCACCGTAGTAAAAATGGTCATTGTTAGAATTTGTTCTAGCTATAGCGACCTCAAAGGTGGCACGTTCATCAAATGGATGTGTATAATGTCTTTCTTCAAGGGGATCTGTATGATGAAATTTATATGGATCTTATCAAGGATTCATTAGTCGAGGGGAAACGTGTATGTAGACTACATAAATCCTTGTATGGGCTCAAACAAGCACCAGACGGTGGAATTACAAATTATGAAGCTACAATTAAAATGCAATTCGACGATCTCACTATGACCACTCATTGTTTATAAAACAAACTAGTCGAGTATTCTCATTATACTAGTCTATGTAGATGACATGTTAATTCTGAGAACGATGTGAAGCTAATAAGAGAAACAAAGCAGTCTCTTGAAGATGTATTCAAAATGAAAGACACAGGAGAATTAAGATACTTCTTAGGAATTGAATTCACTAGATCTAATAAAGGGATCATAATGCAAAAGGAAATATGCCTTAGGCGATTTGAGAATCGGGACTAGCGAGAGCCAAACCTATCAACACAGCTCTTGATTCTAATACCAAGTTGACTACAAAGAAAATGATGAACTTTACGCTAAGCGAGAATATTCAAGGAAGAAGACTCACGCCATTTGATGAACTCTGAGACAATACTAGGGTCTACGAAGGTGATTGGTAAGCACATACCTTACTATTACAAGACCGGACATAGCGTATAGTGTCGAACTCTTAGTCGGTTCCTTGACAACCCAGCGGTCTCATGCTACTGCTGCGCAGAATAATAAGGTATCTAAAAATCGGCCCGGGACGAGGGTACTTATGGCTGGTAGCCAGAGAACACACTAGCGCTTTACGTGATCGCGGTGAGCGGCGTGCCAGCATCTGAAAAATCTATTACAGGTATACGGTGGCCCGGGTGATTCCTCATTTCTGGAAGTCTAAGCGATCTACTATCTCTGCAGGAGCTCGTGAGAATCTGAATATAGAAGCCTTGCGATCTTATTCTTTGAGGTAACTTAGATAGTTGGGCTATTAAGAGACATTGACTTGGCGTTCGACCGATCCTGATCTACGGCAAAGAATCAAGATACAAATAGCGGCAAATCGGTCTTATGAAAGAACTAAACATATAGAGATTGATTTGCACTTCATAAGGAAAAATTCGGAAAGGTGTTGTGGCGAGTATGTCCTACTACGAGAACAACTGCAGAATCGCTCACAAAAGGGCTAAACATATATCAACATATTCATCTTTGTTCCAAGCTAGGATTCTGAACATTTTTCAACATCCACTTGAGGAGCTGTTGAAATAAAAGGAAAGTGGTCATTAGTATTGGCCCATTAAGGAGCCAATCTGACCAGCACCTCTTGTTTATTTGTATATCTAAACAGCCCATAAGGCTATCTGAATATTGTAACAGCCTATAAGGCCTTATTCTAGAACCATCTATAAGGTGAAGATATCTTGACCTAGACAGATGTACGATTCACTTTGCTATTCTTTTATCGATGTGTGTGTATCCCTTTGAGGAGCACCATTAACAGTAATAAGAAAGGGTATCAACCCTAACATTCTTCTTCCTCTTCCCCTGTTGTTCTACTTCATCTTCTTTATTCTTGCATGTGTATATCAGTGGTTACCCTGTGATGCTAGCTACTCTAGACTAGTAAATGGCGAGTTACAACAATTAATCTCCACATTATTAGTTTTTTTCACCCTCAATTAATATTTGCATTGATTTTTATTTACTCGAAGGATGAAAAGTGTAATAGCAACGATAAAAAATGATAAAAGTTATTCCATCAACATAGTGCTAAGAAGGTATTGCTTATGCGTTGTGCGCACAAATTCTCTGACAGGACACCCTTTAGTGAAATAAGTTTGTGTAGGAATGCTCAAAACTAGACTTCAAAGACTTTCATTCAGAAAACTAAATTAATTTACATGGGAGATAAGATCGTTTGAAGTTAGGACATATGCGACTATGGTCGTTTTCTTTTCCTTTTAACACTCACAAATTTAATTTGCCACTTCTTTCTGGTTGACAATAGAATAATCCGGTCCCAACACTATCCCAACCTACGAAAAAGGGTTGGCTAATAGAAGATTGAAAAGACGATTCCAGATAAAAGTCATAAGTTCTAAATGCATAATCGAGTTTGAATTTAAGATTGTTCTCAAAGTTTATAGCACATGGCCCTAACTCTTGTTTGACATCAATTTAAGTCAAAGGAAATCTATATTGCATATTTTCAATTGAAAAAAAAAAAAGAGCTTATCATGCTTGGTGAAACGAGAATTACAAGAAATTACATGATCAGTGTTATTTATTTGACTATTAAACTCTCAAAATTGTATATACAGTTTCATGGTTTTCTGTGTCAATATATCTGTTAAAGTATATCGGTCAATATGGCCCATCCGAGTGGGCCCTCTTTCCATTGTATATTTGGTAAATATTAGATTTAGGTTTGTACCTTAATTAGTAGTGTAATATTATCATAATTGTAAAGTTAGTATTCTTATAGAATAGGGATTCCTAAGTAGAATAGGAATAGGATCTTCCTTATAACTTGTATATATATTTTTTCCATTAATGAAAATAATCAAGGGGATTAGTTCTTACATTCTTTCATAGTATCAAGAGTCTAGGTTCTCTTTACCTCGCTTTCGCTCCTCAAAATTTCTTCTCTTTTTCGGATTTTTGGATCCTCAAATTCTCGATTTTTGTGTTCTTCCTTTTTAACAAAACCGAGTATCTTCTCTTCCAAAATCCTCTCTCCCAAATTCCCTTCTCTGAATCTTGTTGTTCTATTCCCTATGACTGATAAGAACAAATTTCATCCTGCCCTCTCAGTTTCTAACATCAAGAGCGTCATCCCTATTGTTCTTGATCTTGAAAACGTCCAATATGGGACGTGGGCGGAGTTATTCAAGATTCATGTTAAAGCACATAAAGTTCTTCACCACATCATCCCTCTTACTCCTCCAAAAGAGGGTGATAAGGCGTCTACATCTACTGTGCTCACTAAAGAAACAGACCCAGAATTATGGGACATGCTTGATTCCAAGGTTCTTCAGTGGATTTATGCCACTATTTCCTTGGACCTTTTGTAGACGATTATGGAATCGAACTCCACAGCTATGGCAGCGTGGGATCGATTGTGAGATATCATCCAAGATAACAGTCATTCTCGGATTGTTATCCTTGAGCAGGAATTTTCACAGGTGGCCATGGTGAATTTTCAGAACGTTTCTTCTTATTGCAAACGCCTCAAGGACTTGGCAGACCAACTCGGCAACGTGGGTTCTCCTATCTCTAATAGTCGTCTAGTTCTTCTTTCAATCCAGTTAACGTGACCCAAAATCACAATAACGGGGTGGTAAGAAAGGCCAAAATCGAAAGAATAATGACAAGAATCGTGGCGACAACAACGGGGGCAACCCTCAACAGCTGCAATCTTGGAACCCACAGAGGCCCTCTGGTCAGTGGTTGTGGGTCCCAGCGCCGCAAGTCGTCGCGGCTCAGCCTTACAGCGCTGTGGCGCCTCAATATCAGCCCGTACACGCACCGCGGCGAACTTCTCCCGATCGGACTCGAGTGCAGGACCGGCGTATGGCGGTCAGTGATCAATATACTTGGGCCTCACCCCATCGAGCCCGCGCGCGATGGGTACACTCGAGCCGACATTGAAGCGATGCACGCGGCAGTTGACTCAACCGGACCCTAATTGGTACATGGACACCGGCGCCACTACCCAACATCCGATCAAGGTACTCTCTCATCTTATTCCAATTTGAGCATTAATCATGGTATAACTGTTGGTAATGACAATTCTATTCCAATTAAGGGTTATGGTCATAAAACTTTATCCCCTCCTCATCCACTACTTGTCCTGAAAAATACCCTTTATGCCCCAAAATTAATTAAAATTTTGATATATGTCCGTAAATTCACAACTGATAACTGAGTTTCTATTAATTTTGATCCATTTGGATTTTCTGTAAAGGATTTCAAAACGTTGAGTCATCTCATGAGGTGTAACAGTGGGGGGGACTTCTATCCAATCACACCAAGTCTCAGCATCTCGCGTCAAGTTATGTCATCCACCTTTGCAGTTCTTGCTCCTTCCTTGTGGCATGCTCGTCTAGGTCATCCGGGATCGTCTATTTTATCTTCTTTAGATAGACATAAGTATATTTCTTGTAAGGGTACGCGTAGTACTCCACTTTGTCAATCCTGTGCTTTGGGAAAGATTATTAAATAACCATTTGTAGCTTCAAATTCTAATACTTCTATGCCATTTGAAATTATTCATAGTGATTTATGGACATCTCCGGTTCTCAGTTCTATGGGTCATCGTTATTATGTTCTATTCTTAGATGACTGTACTAAATATGTATGGACGTTTCCAATTGCGAAAAAATCTCAAGTTTTTTCCATCTTCATAAAATTTAGAACCTTCATAAGAACGCAATTCGAACGGGAAATCAAAAACATTCAATGTGATAATGGCAAAGAGTATGATAATGAGAAATTTAGGGAGTTTTGTGCTAATAATGGGATAAATTTTCGTTTTTCTTGTCTTCATACGTCCTCACAAAATGGGAAAGCTGAGCGAAAAATTCGTACCATTAATAATGTTGTCCACGCTTTATTAATTCATTCTTCCGTTTCTCCATTATTTTGGCATCATGCACTACAAATGGCTACCGATCTTCTAAATATTCTTCCCTCTAAATGTTTGACATATTACTCCCCTCTCAAAGTGTAATACAATAAGACTCTGTCCTACACTCATCTTAGGGTCTTTGGTTTCTTATGTTCTTCACTGTTTCCACCCACTACAATCAATAAACTTCGGGCACGTTCTACTCCCTGTGTATTCTTGGGTTATTCGTCAAATCACCGTGGTTATAAATGTTTTGATTTGTCCTCTAAACGAATCATCATTAGTCGTCATGTTCTCTTTGATGAAACCCAATTTCCCTTTTCGAAAGTAGAAAACCCGTACCTACTTCTTATGATTTTTTGGATGATGCTATCTCCCCCTATGTTCTCCGTCATTTTTCAAGTTTGCCAGAAAATACGTTAAACCCGTCCTCAGCGCCGGCCCTGCATTGAGGCGCCACGGCGCCAAAATTCCTGCGAGGAAGCGTCGCGGCCTGCGCGCGCGGTGCCAAATATCCGAGAGCCGGCGATGGATTACGCGCCGCGGCGCGATTTCAGCGTCGCGGCTCCGTCGACGGAAATTGTCGACATTTCACAAACTTCCCAATATTCACTCAATACAGCCTAGAGTCTTGGTCCAGTCACTTGTAGTCAACGGGGTATGTTTAAGCCAAAAACACATTTCAATTTGAATTCTATTATTCTTAAATCCCCCTTACCCCGTTGTTACACCCCGTAACCCCACGGCACGTAAGTAAGAACGTGACTAAGAATATAGGATTTGAAAGTTGAAAAGAATGTGTAGTTACATTTTCGATTTAGAGCAAATTTGGTCACAACGAATGTGACGTCGTAATTTCTTCATGAGGGGTCAGATTCGTTCCAAATTTGAGATGTGAGCTTAGAATATTAGGGTGAAGACTCGGGACTAATAATATGGGGTCCACCGAGAATTTCACAATTTCACGGGAGCCTCCGAGAAATTAGATATTTTCCAAGTCTTGAGATATTTATTTTTGGGAAGACTTATTTGGACCAATGGGAGGGTGACATGTGTCCCCTCCACTTGTCATTACACTTGGCTTCATATTGGATAAGTCTTGAAGACTTAGCTCACAAGTTCAATCTCAAGACTTTGAGACTTCATCTTCTCTCCATTTCTCTCCTAATTTTCGAGAATCCCTAAGACCAAAAGTGAAGTTCAAGAATCACTAATCCTCTTGGATTAAGCTCATTGATTAGGTGTTAAGCCAAGTTAACTCTCCAAGCCCTTGAAACCTTGGTTGGGCCGAGAATGATGAAGGGGAAATCCTAAGGTTCCGTCGATTTTTTGGAAGTGAAATACAAAGTGAAGTTGTGTATAAGCTCATAAGGGTCACATATATGTGATTGGAACTTGAAGAAGTGGATCGAAACAAAAACTGCGGACCAATAAAGACCGGACTGTTTTGGGGCATTTTTGGGCACAAAATGAGGTAAAAGTCCTTCTTCTTTTAAAGTAAGTGGATATTACTTATTGTTATAATGTATGGATGAACTTGTACTAAAAATAATGAGGATTAAAAAGTGTTTGGACAATTTTTTTAAGGCTTGGCCGAGAGCTAGACTAATTTTGAGGTTTTCGAATTTCGTTGGTTATTGTCGTATTTACACTTGGTACATGTTGTAAAATGAAGGAAATATTGTTGTTGATAGTTTATATAACTTATATAACATGTTGTAATGTGAATTGGATTAAAAGGAGTTAAGGAAAAGGACTTTGGATTGTCGTAGTTGTTGTTGACCGAAAACTGCCTAAAACTGTTAGACGTCGTTGTGTCGTTTTGATGGACTGTTTTGGTAGATTAAGGGGCTGAATTGTACACGTCCAGTTAGGCATGTAATCTCATTTGGTTAACTGTTGGTTGTGCCTTAAAGGTGGCTTGTTGGTTGATGAATTCAGGCCTTGGAAAAGGTGGAAAAGTACGTAGAAACAAAGGAAGTGCTGCCCAATTTTCCGTAGAATAAGAGGGTCATTATTTGGTATAAGTCTTATACTAGTAAGTATGATATTGATAGAAGTGCTATCGTCATTATAGATTGAAGTACTACGTGTAGCATATTCTACTTGGAATGTGGAATAGACGATAAGGTTGAAGTACATTGGAGCGTATTGCTACTTGTCGTATGGGTTAGTCGCCAATGAGGTATGTGAACTCTTTTCTTCTATCGGCATGATTGTTTCTTGAAGTATACTTGCCCTATTATTGACGCACGACGTGATAGTACCATGGGACTTCTAAATGAAAGTTAGTGTATGTGGAACTTCTTCTACCTTCTTTGAGCATGACTTTTATAAAAACGAGCGCACGATAAACGTACAAGTTTTAAATGAAATCGGATTCATTATAGTACTTGATTTTATAAGTACAAAGCTTACTTGATTTTAAAGAGATGGGAGTAACGTAATAGAAAAGAATGAGTCCTTGACATGAAAAGAGACTAAGTGATAATGCAAAAATGTAGATTTCGGGTACAGGGCCGCGGAGCCAAGTGTCAGGGCCGCGGCTTGGCAACTTCAGAGGACTGCAGATATTCCGGCGCCGCGCCGCCCTAGTGCAGAGCCGCGGCGCTGCCTCTTCTGAAGGGGGGCCGAGGTTAGTCAGGGGGCGGGGTGGTGTTTCAATGCCACGGTATCGACCCTAGTGATTACAAGTGACTTGATGATTAAAAGAATAGGTTACTTGAAGTTAAACGTACACTTAACTTGATTTTAGAAAGTGGAAGTGTCTTGATACTACGGGTGTTAGAATCTTGGGGTCTTACAAAGGAAAGAATGTACGGTGTGTTGCGCCCGTTTTTGACCTCGGGGTCGGAACGGTATCCGCAACGTTGTTCTTTGGCGCGGTTCCCTGGATGGAGCAAAAATGCTTGTTTTGAGGAGTCGCCACCTAATTAGTCTAGTGAATTATGACACTTATTAAATAACATAAAAAGCTACAAATGATCTCAATTTAAAGGTCTGCGAAAGCTAGTGAGATATCGAATCAGGGTTCTTTATTATCCTAAAGGGAAAGGGTTAGACATCCTTTAAGATTCGCTAACTTGCGGTTATCCGTTCAAACCTAGGTTAATTATTTATTGTCTTTTTATTCTACATATTCTAGACAGTTTTCATAATTTACAATTACAATGAAATGCAATACAGAATAATAAAGCAAAAATCAAATAAAAAAACTCCGGGACATCTTTTAGCCCTTTTTAGTCCTTCAGCACAAGATGATCTCCGGGTACTTGCATAAGACACTTAGTAAAAGAATTAGTAAATAATAAAAATAAATTATCAAATAAACACAACGTGTATATATATATATAAAATATTTTATTTATAGTGTGGGCTCAGCTAGTGTTATGCCAAGGATACTAAGACATGAGAAGCCAATATCGCTTCGGCTGCGGTCGACTCACCTCCCGGTGAACGATACTATGCATTCTCGTCTAATCTTTTCACTTTCTTCCTCGCCCACATATTCCGTCTCGCTTACCATGGAGGCCTCCAGATCGACGGATAAATCCTTCATAGGCCATCCTAACTACAAGTCCTTCCAATGTGACAGATAAGAGGGTAAAGGGGGTTATCACTATCCATTTTTTATGCCGCATCAAGATCAAAAGGTTTCTAGAACCTTAGGCATGGCATGCTATCGAGGAGGCTAAACCAAACCCAAAGATTGTCTTGGCTTTCAGCTGTTTCTTTGAAAACAAATGTAGCAAGCATTTTTACTGTGGTGAAATATGTTTCTGCTTCTATCGTAAGGGTTGAAATGCGCACACCGTGTCCAATTTTGTGTTAATTAGTACGTTATAATGAACACAGAGCGGCACAAAGACGTGAAGAGATGACCAAGGACAAAGCTGACAAGTCACTATCGCCGCCGGCTACAGTAACAGCTATCCCAAATTTGGTCCTTCGTGCAAGACCAAGGTGATGCGCGTACTATGCACACACTTTAAACGCAAGTGCACGTTATCATATCAAGTAGTATAGTCTTAGATAAGACCGAATATCGTCCTCTAGGATTAGGGTTCAAGTACCAGTTATCTATTTTCTAGTATCTATTTGGCTAATTAATATTTGGATTTGTTATTTATAACTAAGAATAATAAAAGCTATCAAGAATTACTTGGATGTGATGAGAATAGGGCTTATGTATCCTTACTCTCGCTTATGCTACTTACTAATGCATTAACTTATGGTATTCTTCTTTTGGAGAAAGCGGGTTCTTAAATCGTTTTATACTCCGCTAGGGTTATATAAACACTCAACCCCGATTGTTCCTTACCTAACTTTACGATAAGGGTAACGCTATAGGAGGATTAAGAACAAAACCTAGTTGGCCAAATCGCGCCTGATGCAAAATTAGGGTTGTTAAGCCTCATCAACGCTTACAAATCTAATTGAGGTATTTTCATCCCCAATTCAAGACCGTCTACCCAACTTACAAAGATATTCACAATCCCCTTTTGAATCGATTAGAAATCATATAGTGATAATTAGTTGTCAATTAATTACCAAGAGTTCAGTGATTATTGGATAGATCTCACGATAAGAAAAATAACCATAAGCATGCATTAATTTATAACATAAGGTTCAAGAAATTCAACATAGAAAAAGCCTATAAGAGAATTAGTTCTCAGCCATTGTCACGCTAAGAACTAATTCAATATTTAACATCAAAAATGAAATAAAGAAAATAAAAAGAAAAGAAACTTAACTAAACTAAGAACGAGACTCGAGCCAAGCATCGAGGTTGTGTTGTTGAATATTTACAAGATGGATTGGTGGGTGGATGGATGTAGAATGGTGAATGGTGGAATGGAGAATTGGTTGGAGAATCAAGAATTCTTCTAATGGTGTAGAGTATTTATAGCCAAAGAATCCTTTAGGTGAAGGGTTAAGAATTTGTAGGAAAAGGAAAAGTTTAGGTAGAATCCTTTTTGGTAAAGGTTTTAAGGTAGGAAAAGTTATTAGGTAGGAAAAGTTATTAGAATCCTTTTAGGTAAGGGTTTTAGGGTAGGAAAAGTTATCCCTTTAGGAAGGAAAAGTTATCCCTTTAGAAAGGAAAAATAATCCCTTTAGGATTCTGAAAATATGTCAAATTCGGCTTTATAAATCCAGCGTCGGCGCGCACCTGACTGCCAGGCGGCTGAAATTCAGCAACTCTCGGGACTTTCGGCACTTTGGGCGCGGCTTGCTGTTGCGCGCTATGTGACATTTTGCGAATTCCGTTTATGCGTCTTTCTCGTCCGGACCGTCGATTTTCTATAATTCGAACTTCTTAGACTTCATCTCTTGGCCCTTTTAGTGTGCAATTCCATCTCATTTATGCTCATTTCATCTCCTTTCCGCCATTTCTCCATTTTTGACCGCTGTGACACAAAAGAAAGGAAAACGACCCTAATACTATACTAAACATAAATAAAATGAGTAAAATACTAATTAAAAAAGACTCAAAAGTGTATATAAAATACAGATCAAATACCCCTAAACTTAACCTTTGCTCGCCTCGAGCAAAGATAGAAAAGAAAGAAAATAAAAGACTCAAAGAACGAAAAATAAAAGACTCACTGCCATTGATCATTTTTGCTGTATTAGTGTTATCTAGAAAAACATGAAGGTTAGCAGAATAGTATGCAGGAACATGTAGCATGAAATTTCAGCACAGTAAGCTAGATATTTCGCAAACTCATATTCATCATGCTTAATGGAAGTCAATATACTAAATCATGCATATAAATTCAAGAATTCTTATGGCATGCTTACTTGCTATTCTCCACTAATTCTGGATATGCATAAAAGAGATCTTGAGGACTTTAAGGGTTGTAATGTAGGCTTTAGGTAGGTAGGTAAAAATAGGCATTTAGGCTCATTTTTGTGTACCATAAGCTCTTTAGCTTTTCAATTTTCCCTTTTTCTTTTGGTTCTTTCCTTCATTCGATTCTATCTTTCCTCTTTTGTTTTGGGAGAGTGAAATGTATAATCATAATAAGCACCCCAAACTTAGGCTTTTGCCTATTTTATTTTACTTTTATTGGGTGTGTACGCTTATTCACTCCTTTTGTCTTCCTTTTTCAATACACAATGTATTCCACTTTTTCATATTTTTACTTATGGCACAATTTGTGGGAATATGGGGTGTCAAAGAAAAGTTTCAATTTTGGCTCAATAGGTGACTAGGGATATATTTTTAAAGTGCGGGATAGAAAAGAATGGTAAGAATTGGCTATCAAAGAAATGCGAGTCATCTCTCTAACATGCATATCCTAATTATTTCGCCTCAAATAGCAAGCACTCATAACACATAAGTATTTATCATTTAGCATGCATAACTCAAGCAAGAAACTCCAAATGACAGTTACGTGAGTTTTTGGCATATCTAACTTAGGTGTTTTAGATAGTTGCTTCAATTCCGTTACATTATTCCACCTTACTTCACTAGGTGTTTCTAGCAACTACTGATACATGATTTTTGTGACAGCAATTATGACTCAAAAAAGAAAAGAAAAAGAAAAAATTTGTGACTCAAAATAAACACAAAACAAATAAAAAGACTTAATCAAACATAACAAGACACAAATAAAACACCCCAACTTAAATCACACATTGTCCCCAATGTGTGCAATACTCAAAAAAATATGGACAACTTACTGACAAAACACAGTGGTCATAATGGAGGTCTAGGAGGAAAAATTCTGGAATTGGCACGGAAATATTGCTCTCGAAGTTCGCGCGCGGCTCGAGATTCAGCGCATGGCTGCTAATCTGTGGCTCTTACGAGATTCTGGCGCCGTGCAGCCTTGCGCGCGGCACTTTTCCTTTTTTTTTTTTTTTCGGCGTTGTTGCTCCTTTTTCCTGGTTTGACTTTGATCCACTGTCATCCAACAACACAAAACAAGAACCCAAGACCGTGAGACTGTTCAAGACAAAATAAAATAAAATAAAGACATGAATTGAAATAACATAATTAAAAACATTGGGTTGCCTCCCAACAATGTGTCTTTAACGTCTTTTAGCGGACGCCTTTAACCTTTACGAGTGCCCATTGGATCCTTCGAGCTGCTTGCAATCCGCAGAGTTATTGTTGTAGGTCTCACTTCAACTACAACAATTGCTTCAAACAAGGGCCTCAAATATACGATTATCCCCCAAGTGCTCAAGACATGCTTGTCTTTTAGGATCTCTCTAATGTAGGGATCAGTGAGATTCCCTACATCTTTAAACTCTAGGGGTGCTGATGGTATTGACTTCTGTTTGGGAGTCAACTTTGTGGTAGTGGTGTTTCTTACGCAATAGGTATAAGAAAAAGATTTTCCAAGGAATCGAAGGTGAATAATTGGATCTCTGCAATCTTTTCTCTACACCAACTATCTCGCTTGATTCCTCAATAGTTGGGTGTGATTGTGCTCCTCAATTTGTTGTTATTTGTTGAATATGATCGCGAGTTCGCTATTTGCGTTTCCAACCTCTTTATGCCCACCTCATTTCGTCCATGAATCGAGCTTGGCGCCGTGAGACTAAGTAGGGTTTCTCGTAATTCCTCCCTCTGTTCCTCTATGGTTGGCTCTCGATCATATTGTGGTATAAATCCATGTCTTGAGGATCCACGAGATGAATCAAAACCAACAACGAATCACGGACCTCGATTTTTATTTTTATTATTATTTTTTTATTTTTTTTTATATATATATATATATATATATATATATATATATTTTTTTTTTTTTTTATTTTTATTTTTAATAACGTAAAAATAAAAAAATTAAAACCAAATTAGAAATTGAAAATAGATAATTTGATATTGAACTATTGCCTAATCCCCATGGCGCCAAAAACTTGATGCGTCTTATGCACACACTTTAAACGCAAGTGCACGTTATCATATCAAGTAGTATAGTCTTAGATAAGACCAGAATATCGTCATACAGGATTAGGGTTCAAGTACCAGTTATCTATTTTCTAGTATCTATTTGGCTAATTAATATTTGGATTTGTTATTTATAACTAAGAATAATAAAAGCTATCAAGAATTACTTCAGATGTGATGAGAATAGGGCTTCTATGTATCCTTACTCTCACATGCTACTTACTAATGCATTAACTTATGGTATTCTTCTTTTGGAGAAAGCGGGTTCTGAAATCGTTTTATACTCAGTTAGGTTATATAAACACTCAACCCAGTATTGTTCCTTACCTAACTTTGATAAGGGTAACGCTATAGGAGGATTAAGAACAAAAACCTAGTTGACCGTCACGCACAATGCGCAAAATTAGGGTTGTTAAGCCTCTCATCAACGCTACAAATCTAATTGAGGTATTTTCATCCCCAATTCAAGACCGTCTACCCAACTTACAGCATATTCACAATCCCCCCTTTTCAGAATCTGATTAGAAATCATATAGTGATAATTAGTTGTCAATTAATTACCAAGAGTTCATTGATTATTGGATAGATCTCACAATAAGAAAAATAACCATAAGCATGCATTAATTTATAACATAAGGTTCAAGAAATTCAACATAGAAAAAGCCCTATAAGAGAATTAGTTCCTAGCCATTGTCACGCTAAGAACTAATTCAATATTTAACATCAAAACTGAAATAAAGAAAAGAAAAAGAAAAGAAACTTAACTAAACTAAGAACGAGACTCCAAGCCAAGCATCCAAGGGTTGTGTTGTGGAATATTTACAAGATGGATTGGTGGGTGGATGGATGTAGAATGGTGAATGGTGGAATGGAGAATTGGTTGGAGAATCAAGAATTCTTCTAATGGTGTAGAGTATTTATAGCCAAAGAATCCTTTAGGTGAAGGGTTAAGAATTTGTAGGAAAAGGAAAAGTTTAGGTAGAATCCTTTTTGGTAAAGGTTTTAAGGTAGGAAAAGTTATTAGGTAGGAAAAGTTATTAGAATCCTTTTAGGTAAGGGTTTTAGGGTAGGAAAAGTTATCCCTTTAGGAAGGAAAAGTTATCCCTTTAGAAAGGAAAAATAATCCCTTTAGGATTCTGAAAATATGTCAAATTCGGCTCAGACTTCATAAATCCCGCGTCGGCATGCCAGACCTGACAGCGCTGGCCCAAATTCAGCAACTCGGGACTTTCAGCACTTTGGGCGCGGCTGCTGCCGGCGCCATGGCGCTGACATTTTTCAAGCGACTTTCCGTTTAAATCGTCTTTTCTCGTCCGGACTTGTCGATTTTCTCTATAATTCGGAACTTCTTAGACTTCATCTCTTGGCCCTTTTAGTGTGCAATTCCATCTCATTTATGCTCATTTCATCTCCTTTCCGCCATTTCTCCATTTTTGACCGCTGTGACACAAAAGAAAGGAAAACGACCCTAATACTATACTAAACATAAATAAAATGAGTAAAATACTAATTAAAAAAAGACTCAAAAAGTGTATATAAAATACACCGATCACAAGGCAGCAACGTCCAGTGAGCAGTCCCAAAAGTACCTGCAAGACAACAAGACACAACCACAGTACATCGAACAAGAAAAAGGTCTACACTAGGGATATTAAGAACATATATGACATAAAACTAAATATGTAATATATAATATTTAGATTATGAAATATAAAACAGAATATATAAAATATATAATATATATAAAATATATAATATATATAATATAGATAATATATATAGATAGGAATGGCTACAAGTACAGCAGTACCGCCTATACAAGCTTAGGGGACGGTGAAAACATAAGAATTATATATATAAAAATATATAAGTACTGGAATATTATATATAATAGCTATATAATATATAAAATATAAAATATATAAAACAGTGAAAACATAAACCAAGAATATATATATATATATATATATAGATATATATATATATATATATATATATATATATATATATATATATATATATATATATATATGGATATATATTAGAACATAAAGTACAAAGAAAGGACACAGTGAACAGAACAAAATATATATTTATATATCTAGAAGGAAAATATATATATAATTATATATCCGTTGGTTAAAATGCTGGGCAGTGGGTAATTCTAGAAAGGCAAAAAGCAGTAGCATGTAAAGGGCAGTCTGCAATAACAGTGACAGCTTATCACCAAAGTGTGTAATCAATCACTGCACAGTTGTACTACACACAAAATAATTCAAATAAATAAAAAACACATAGGTCAGGAGAGAGATAGTAAAATAAAGATCTAAAAAATTAGAAAAATAGGGTAGTCACAAGAACATGTAGAACACTAAGAACATGAAGAACATGAGAACATGAAGCAATTTATAACTCCCAAGAACATGAAGAACACTAATATAAACGAAGAATATAATAACATTATAAGTACATTACACAAAATATAACATATGCACAGATATTGGGACTGGGAAACACTAGAACACCAATTAGCAATCTGGATAGCGTTTAAGGCAAGATTTAAAACATGCTTGTCATACATGCAACAAACGACTAGTGCAAGTAGCAAAATCCAATATAGCTAATAAGAAAGCACAATTATTAAAGAAATACAACCAAACGGCTTGCGAGAATCACAACAAACACACATAAAGATACCAAACAACACATGCAATAGAAATTAACAATTTAATATAGCTTAAATAGAACGGCTATGAACAACGAGAGAGATAAAATTATGCAAGCTAAGCAAAAATAGAAGTTCAAGAAATCAGTAAGTGTCCAGAAATCAGCACATGCAAATCAAGGACTAGGCATAGAGCCCATAGCAGTTTCAAGTATGCAAATAGCACCCCCAACTGGAAATAACCAAAATTCTAGTTGAAAGGAAATAAGACAAGGGTTCTAAGAAGTGAGTACACTTGGTATCGCGACGGGAAGTATCTGGGAGATCGTCGTAGCTTATAGCTTCTGCGTTGGCAGCGGCTGTGTGTGTCGGATGACGGTGTTGCCGGGAGAGTGCGTTGAAGATGTCACGACCCGACCCCGGGGCCGCGACTGGTACCCTACCGGGGTACCCTGTTAGGTAAACATCAGAGAATAGCAGCGGAACATACATAACAAATAACTTATAAAAGGTAAACATCACTGGCCAGCCGATAAAGCTGTCTTCCATAAAAAAAACATACTTAACCAAAAGTATAGCGGTACAACTTGTTCTTACAGCCCAAAATACATACGTGACCACAGACCTCTAAGGATAACAACTGTGGCGGGACAGGGCCCCGCCATACCGCTGAATGTACACAATACCTATAGCATCGGGGAAGGTCCGTACCAACAAAAATAAGCTTCCGGAGAAATGGAGTTTCTGACACCGGAACAGTGATCCTAAGAACGAGGATCCACCACCTGCTTACCCTTACCTGCGGCATGAACGCAGCCCCCGAGGAAGGGGGTCGATACAATATGTACCAAGTATGTAAAACTCAAAATCGTAATAATGATATCATAAGTCTAAAAGTAAGCTGGAGTCATGAAAGACAATCAAAATACAGTACACTGTGCCTTACTAACAATGAGAGTAACAAGTATATATATAATACTGCATAAAAATAGGAGGCTCATGATCAAAACAGGGTACCTCGCCCGTAGTATCAATAAGCAATCCTACTCCTGGGACTATTTCACCCGCATGGGTCCTGTGGACCCGCATGAGGTATTCCTCGCATAGGCTATACCTGCCCGCATGGGACTATTTCACCTGCATAAGCCCATAGGACTCGCATGAGGTATTCCTCGCATCGTGGGTAGCAAATCCACGGAACAGGTGGTATAACGATCTTGGGGATTTACCCCTCAGATATACTCTTACCCTGAAGCAGGTGGTATAACGATCTTGGGGATTTACCCCTCAGATATACTCTTACCCTGAAGAAGGTGGTATAACGATCTTGGGGATGTACCCCTCAGATATACTCTTACCCTGAAGAAGGTGGTATGACGATCTTGGGGTTGGCCCCTCATTTATACTCTTACCCTGGAGAAGGTGGTATAACGATCTTGGGGCTGGCCCCTCATTTATACTCTTACCCTAGCTCAAACGGTCATCATATCATAATCATAAATAAGTTTAGAAAGCTTATAACTTATTATTAGTCTTGTTCATATACCCTCTCATTTTAGTTTACTTAAGACACTAACATTCTTAATAAAAGAAAATCCGGGAATTTAACCCAAAGTACCACATACTTATATTCTTTAAAAATGACTCTTTTTCATACAAAACCTTTGGGCAATTGATGCCTTAAAATCAATTTACCTTTCATAAATCAAGTCATTTGTCCTTACTTATCTTACTTAGAGTAAATCTCTTCTTATTAACCTTTTATAAAGCTAATAAACCAACTTCTCATAAAGTTGTTATATTAACCCTATACATTAGTAAAATTATACTTTTCCCCTAACCAAGGGACTTATACTTCTTAAACGAAACAAGTCTTTATATACTTAAAACAAGTAAGAATATCAAATCTTGTACGTCTACCGTACTACATAGATACAACTACTCATGCTCAAGAGATAGGAAGGCTTCGCATACCTCTTTGGTCAATCCACTTGCTAAGCCCAAACTACCGCAAGTAATATGTCAACCTAAAATAACCATGATACGTTTATTAACCTCTAATTTCAATGTAGAATAATCCAAGTTCAAAGTTACTAGTTTCTATGGAAAATTGGGCAGCATTTCCTTCGTTTCTACATACTTTGCCACCTTTCACAAGGCCGATTTTAACATCCAAACGCCACATTTAAGGCTCAACAATCCAAATATTTCAAAGGGGATTACACACCTAAACTTGGGTGTGTAAAATTCTGCCCCAAAAGGTATAACAATTCACTTAACAATTTAAGGTAGTTTTTAGGCTACAACATGCTCACAATATCTTCTTAACCAAACCTTTCATATCCAAACCACATTTCTTACATGCAATGACTCTAAGAGCATTATTTACTACTACAAGTTCCTTCTTCTTCACATGCAACATTAATAACTAACCACAAGAGAAGAAATGTTACCTTAAAGCTTTAGCCAAAATTATTCCAACAACTTTGCTAGCCTCCTTTCCAAGAACACCACCACAACAACTCCTACAAGCTAGCCACAAGCTTCCTTCTTGTCCTTAACTTTTCAGATTTTCCTTAGGCTTTGAATTCCTCTTGGAATTTTAGAGAGAAGTGAGAGCTTTAGCTTAGAGAGAGAGAGAGATTTGAAAGATGACCAAGTCTTCAAGACTTGGTCAATATAAACATCTGCAAATTCAGATGGGGAGGACACTTGTCACCCACCATGACCTCTTTTAAAACAAAGCGGTGCGAAATCCCACTCAACTTGCAGAACCGCCTCGGCGCGCGGCCTGGCCGTGCGGCGCTGCCTCTGCGCTCTCGGGACTTTCGTGCGCGCCCCAGCTTCCGGCGCGGCTGAAACTCAGCGACCCCTCGAATATCGGCGCGCGACCTGCGTCGGCGCGCGACCTGTCGCTTTTGTCCGAAACACATTTCTGTCTGTCTGCGCACTGAACTTTTAACTCCCATAACTTCCTACTCCGATGTCCTATCGACGAACGGTTGGTTGCGTTGGAAACTAGACTCAACGAACTACGCACTAGGCCTTTGAAACACTTAGGAACTCTCAATGTAGCGGGTCATAACCCGCCTCAATGTTGACTAAAACCCGTCCGAACAATCCGTCAACCCATCTTTCGAAAATTTTAAGTCTTACATGCTTTCGTACGCTCTCACACGTAAGGTCAGAACTACGGGGTATAACATTCTCCCCCCCCTTAGAAACATTCGTCCCGAATGTTCCTTCTACGCTTACTCAAACCACAACAATACTTAAGCAAAATTGCCAAATCAAACTAATAAGCAAGAAAGTAGGTTACCTGGAGGTATAGGAAACAAGTGAGGATACTTCTTCATCATGTCATCCTCTGCTTCCCACGTCATCTCCTCCCTGTTCTCGTTTCGCCATAATACCTTGACGGAAGCCACGTCCTTCGTCCGAAGTTGCCTAACCTGACGATCGAGTATCGTTATGGGACTCTGCTCATACGATAACTCCTCTGTCACCTGGACGTCATGAATCGGGTGCACTCTAGATGGATCTCCAACACATTTCCGCAACATAGACACATGGAAAACTGGATGTACCGCCTCCAAATCGGACGGCAGATCTAACTCATAGGCAACCTTGCCTACCCTTCGGACAATCTGATAAGGCCCAATGTACCTTGGGCTAAGTTTCCCCTTCTTTCCAAATCTCATCACGCCCTTCATGGGTGACACCTTCAGAAAGACCCAATCATAAACCTCAAACTCTAAGTGTCGACGCCGATGATCTGCGTCGACTTGTCGACTACGAGCCAACAACCGCTCTGGATAAGTTTCACCTTATCCATCGCTGTGAACCAAGTGCGGCCCGACTAATCGTCTTCTCTCGAACCAGCCTATCGGTGACTGCGCTTCCTCCCGTATAAGGCCTCATGGCGCCATCCGAATACTAGAGTGGTAGCTGTTGTTATAAGCAAACTCCACAAGAGGTAGATGATCCTCGGCTACCACGAAATCAATAACACAAGCCCGCATCATATCCTCGAGTGTATGCGGATAGTGCGCTCGGCTTGTCGTCGTCGAGGATGAAACGTCTTGAGACTCACGTGTCCCTAAACCGCCGGAAAGACCTCAGGAAGTTAGCGTGGCGGGATCCTGCATGCGAAATAATCGATATAGGAACTCGTGCGATCTCACAATCTCACGATATACTGATCTAGCATAATCCTCGTAGAAAAGTCGTCTGGCCCGAAGAAAATGGTGATTTCGACGTCGACGATAACCCAAATGGAATCATGCTTCTCGAGTGGAAGGTAACCTGTAATAAAATCCATATTTACCACCTCCCACTTCCAGTCGGAATATCAAAGCTCGCAATGACCACCGGCTTCGGTGCTCAACTTGACTCTTGGCAATTAGGACATGCGCTACGAACTCCATGGCGTCCTCTTCGTGCCATCCCACCAATACACGCATCGAGGTCATGATACATCTTAGTCGACCGGATGAATAGAATAACGCACCGTGCCTCCCGAAATCTCTGGCGAAGTCTGTCACATCGGGAACACACTGGCCGGCACTCAAACCTTAGCACCCCATCCGGCGCTACCTCAAATAGACTCTTCTCTTTCTGAAAAGCGGCATCTCGATACCGTACCATAATCGGATCCTCACTGTCGCCTCTTCACCTCCTCGACGATGGAAGACTCGGCAACCTCTCGAACTCGAACTCCATCACTATCAGAATCAACCAAACGAACCCCAAGGCTCGCTGGCGATGTAACTCTCGGACCATATCCCTTTTCTCGGTGAACATCATACGGACTACCCGTCGATCTGCGACTAAGGGCATCTGCAACCACGTTGGCGTTCCGGGTGGTATAGAATGTCGACATCATAATCCTTAGCGGCTCAACCACCGTCTGCCGCAAGTTCGGCTCCTGCGGTGAAGATATCGGAGACTCTTGTGGTCTGTGTAAATATCCACATGAACTCCATATAAATAATGTCTCCAGATCTTCAAGGCATGAACCACTGCTGCCAACTCCAACTCATGCGTGGGATAGTTCTTCTCATGCTTCCTAAGATGTCGAGATCGTGGCTATAACCTTAGTCTTTGCGTCGACGCATCCAAGCCGACACTTTGGCGTCACAATAAACCACGTATCCATCTAAACCTGCGGAAGAGTAAGAATGGGGCGATCGTCAACTTCTCCTTTAGCAGTGAAAACTTTCCTCACAGTATCCGTCCACGGAACATATTGCGCTTACGAGTCGGCTTAGTCAAAGTCTTGATATGGAAGTAAACTTCTCCACAACCTCAGATAATAACCCGCAGGCCCAGCTGCGCACCTCCGTCGGTGTAGTGGAGTGCAGGCCAAGTCTTGGCGCCTCAATCTTATTGTATCAACCGAATACCATGGCCGATAACATGCCCTAAGAAAGCCGAAGCTAACCAAAACTTCGTAACGAGAACTTGGCATACAATTGCGGTCGGAGGACTCGAATACCGTCGCCGAATGATTTGTATGCTCAC
This sequence comes from Przewalskia tangutica, assembly GCA_029844215.1. Classification (NCBI taxonomy): domain Eukaryota; kingdom Viridiplantae; phylum Streptophyta; class Magnoliopsida; order Solanales; family Solanaceae; genus Przewalskia; species Przewalskia tangutica. Next base: position 18,917,572 of record CM056726.1, on the reverse strand, counting down.
GCTCGTGCGCGAATACACCAAGATATCATCAATGAAAACTATAACGAACATATCCAAGAATGGCGAACACCTGTTCATCGGATCCATGAATCTTCTTTGGGCGTTGGTCAACCCGAAAGACATCACCCTGAATTCATAGTGCCCATACCGGGTCCTGAATGCAGTCTTCGGGATATATGTCTCCCTAACTCGCACCTTATGATAATCCGACCGCATGTCTATCTTGGAAAAACACCTTGCACCCTGCAACTGGTCAAACAAATCGTCAATCCTGGGGAGGTGATATCTATTCTTGATAGTTACCTTGTTCAGCTGCCTGTAATCAATACACATGCGCAACGTCCCATCCTTCTTCTTTAAAAATAACACTGGCGCTCCCCAGGGAGAAACACTTGGCCTGATAAAGCCGCCTCCGGCCAAGTCCTTGGTGGTCTTTCAATTCCTTCAACTCGGCGGTGTCATCACGTATGGCGGAATAGATATCGGTCAGTATCGGCGCCAAATCAATGCAAACTCAACCTCCTCTCGGAGGATACCCTAAGCTCGTGGGAATACGTCTGAAACTCTCTAACGGCCAGGCCCGGTGAAGGTCGGTATCTCGACCTTAGTATCGAATACCGAACCATATGGTAGATATACCGCTTCGCACCATCTTCACAGCCTTGAGGTAAGAAATAAACTTACCGCCGGCGATCTGAGATTCCCTTCCACTCGATATGGCTCACCAGAAGCGGAATCGAACTAATCTCTCTCTACGGTCCACGTTGGCATAGCAAGGCGCTAGTCAATCCATACCCATAATCACGTCAAAGTCCGTCATATCCACTCTATCAAGTCGGCTGAAGTCGCATTGTCTCTGATCATCGGGCAAGCTCTATACATCCGCTCGGCTACCACCGAATCACTCATCGGCGTAGCCTTCAAAGGTCTTATGGACTCGGGCTCTATCCTATTCTATCGCAATATGGGAGATATATAGGACAAGGTAGAACACGGATCTATCAAAGCATATACACCAAAGAAACCAATAATGTACTGGCGAGATCCGGTGACGCCTCGCAGTCTGACGGTGGACACATAGCATAGATGCGATTCGAGGACCGCTAGAAGGACCCTACCACGACCTCTGCGCGGCTCTTTGGCGTGAGTACCACGCCTCGGGCGTCGACCACCGAAGATGAAGATCCGACAAGCGACCACATTGGGTGAACCATAACACTCCGCCGCTGGGACGGACAATACCTCTTCGATGGCCATGCGGCACAAGAGTAACAAGCTCCTGAACCCATACGACACTCGCCCGGATGAGACCTACCGTATCGAACGCACCGAGATGTGGGTGGTCTCGATTGGTGACGGTCCTGTTTCCTGAAACTCGAAGTCCTGGAGCCACGACCGCTCACGAATAACCCCTGATCGGACCTCGCGCGGCGAGAAGGAGCACTGTGCCGGGTGAAATGTGGACTAGTCTGCTGCTTTGCCGCCTCAGCCTCGACACGAGACCTGCCGTCACGGCCTCTTGGCTGGCCTACATCTAGATGGTCCTGCCTCTCTGTCCTCGATCCACTGCGCATACGCTGCGTCACGGCAATATCCATCCACAGGTGTAGAGCCACCCCAAGCGTCACGATAATCGTATGGCGGTCTAACCCGTCACATATCGATGAACCACATGCGCCATGTCATTACAATGGTGTGCGTACGGACAGAATCAAACTCGGGTTGTACTCTCGATAGTCCTCCCGTCACGCCTCGAGTCAAGAATCTATCAACGCGGGCTCTCATCTCAAGAGGTAGAAGTGATCGGAAAGCCTCTGTGAACTCCTCCCAAGCAATGGAAGAGCATCCTCACCTCGACAACACCCATGACTCAAACAGTTCGGTAAATCGCGTAACCGGTAAGAAGCTAGTATAACAGACTCAGTCTCCGAGGCCCTAAGCACCTGCATGGTCCGCTGTAACTGCCGCACAAACTCCTGCGGATCCTCCTCGAATCTCGAACCATAGAACTCGGGTGGATGACAACCTAGGAAATCTCGAATCAGTGGCTATCGGCTCTAGGGTTGGCCGCTTTGCTCTGTTGCCACCTGCCACTATCTTTGGTCAATAAGCGGATCGTTCCTGTAATCTCTATACTCGGCCACATTTGTGGGATGGAGGCTCGTCTGCGGTCTCGATGGCGCTTCACGCCTCGAACTCCGTGAAATTTGGCGACGTCGTGGAACTCGCCGCCCGAAACACCATCTCTGGTAAAGACTGGGCCTGTGCCCTCGTGACCCTCCGCGTCCCACTAGCAGCACCCTCAGTCGCCTTGCCCTTCTGGGCCGCGGTTGCCTTGCGTGGAGGCATAACTGATACATAAAGGAAAACATCAGAGGAGGTTCAACCTATAACTCAGCTCTATTGCACGATCTTAGAGTGAAAGAATGGAAACCAATCCTAAATGTCTGCGACCTCCTAATTATAGATGTGGTGCGCGACACCGATAATCAAGACTCTACTGAACCACGATGCGTAGACACTTTCAGAGGACTAAGCGCTCGATACCACTTTTGTCACGACCGACCGGGGCGCGGCGTACCCTACAGGGTACCACTGTCGGTAAACATCAGAGAATAGCAGCGGAACATACATAACACATAACTTATAAAGGTAACATCAGCGGCGGCCCGATAAAGTGCCTTTCCATAAAAAAACATACTTAACCAAAAATATGGCAGTGCAACTTGTTCTTCTGACCCAAACACATACGTGACCACAGACCTCTAAGGATAACAACTGTGGCGGGACAGGGCCCCGCCATACCCCTGAATGTACACAATACCTATAGCATCAGGGAAGGTCCGTACCAACAAAAATAAGCTTCCGGAGGAATGGAGCTGACGACACCGAGCAGTGATCCTAGAGCGAGGATCCACCACTGCTTTACCGCGGCATGAGCGCGGCGGAAGGGGGTCAATTACCTGATATATGTAAGTATGTAAAGCGGAAAATCGTAATAATGATATCATAAGTCTAAAAGTAGTGGAGTCATGAAAGACAATCAAAATACGATCTGATGTGCCTTACTAACAATGAGAGTAACAAGTATATATATAATCGCATAAAATAGGAGGCTCGTGATCAAAGCAGGTACCTCGCTAGTAGTATCAATAAGCAATCCTACTCACAGGACTATTTCACCGCGTGGGTCTGTGGACCAGCGTGAGGTATTCTCGCATAGGCTATACCTGCCGCGTGGGACTATTTCACCCGCGTAAGCCCATAGGACTCGCGTGAGGTATTCCTCGCATCGTGGGTAGCAAATCCATGGAGCAATTGGTATAACGATCTTGAGGATTTACCTCCGGATATACTCTTACCACAGGCGGTGGTATAACGATCTTGGGGATTTACCACGAAGAAGGTGGTATAACGATCTTGGGGATGTACGCCGGATATACTCTTACCCGAAGAAGGTGGTATGGCGATCTTGGGGCTGGCCTCATTCATACTCTTACCACGGAGAAGGTGGTATAACGATCTTGGTGGCCGCCGTTTATACTCTTACCTAGCTCAAAGCGGTCATCATATCATAATCATAAATAAGTTTAGAAAGCTTATAACTTATTATTAGTCTTGTTCATATACCCTCTCATTTTAGTTTACTTAAGGCACTAACATTCTTAATAAAAGAAAATCCGGGAATTTAACCTAAAGTACCACATACTTATATTCTTTAAAAATGACTCTTTTTAATACAAAACCTTTGGGCAATTGATGCCTTAAAATCAATTTACCTTTCATAAATCAAGTCATTTGTCCTTACTTATCTTACTTAGAGTAAATCTCTTCTTATTAACCTTTTATAAAGCTAATAAACCAACTTCCCATAAAGTTGTTATATTAACCCTATACCTTAGTAAAATTATACTTTTCCCCTAACCAAGGGAGTTATACTTCTTAAACGAAACAAGTCTTTATATACTTAAAACAAGTAAGAATACCAAATCTTGTACGTCTACCGTACTACATAGATACGGCTACTCATGCTCAAGAGATAGGAAGGCTTCACATACCTCTTTGGTCAATCCACTTGCTAAGCCCAAACTACCGCAAGTAATATGTCAACCTAAAATAACCATGATACGTTTATTAACCTCTAATTTCTATGTAGAATAATCCAAGTTCAAAGTTACTAGTTTCTATGGAAAATTGGGCAGCATTTCCTTCGTTTCTACATACTTTGCCACCTTTCACAAGGCCGATTTTAACATCCAAACGCCACATTTAAGGCTCAACAATCCAAATATTTCAAAGGGGATTACACACCTAAACTTGGGTGTGTAAAATTCTGCCCCAAAAGGTACAACAATTCACTTAACAATTTAAGGTAGTTTTTAGGCTACAACATGCTCACAATATCTTCTTAACCAAACCTTTCATATCCAAACCACATTTTTTACATGCAATGACTCTAAGAGCATTATTTACTACTACAAGTTCATTCTTCTTCACATGCAACATTAATAACTAACCACAAGAGAAGAAATGTTACCTTAAAGCTTTAGCCAAAATTATTCCAACAACTTTGCTAGCCTCCTTTCCAAGAACACCACCACAACAACTCCTACAAGCTAGCCACAAGCTTCTTTCTTGTCCTTAACTTTTCATATTTTCCTTAGGCTTTGAATTCCTCTTGGAATTTTAGAGAGAAGTGAGAGCTTTAGCTTAGAGAGAGAGAGAGTGATTTGAAAGATGACCAAGTCTTCAAGACTTGGTCAATATAAGGCATGCAAGAATTCAGATAAGGGGGACACTTGTCACCCACCCATGACCTCTTTTAAAACAAAACAGTGCATAAATCCCCACTCAACTTCGCAGAACCCGCCTCGGCGTCGCGGCCCTGCAGCCGGCGCTGCGGCGCTGAAACTTCTGCCGCCTCTCAGGACTTTCCGCGCGGCGCTCGCTTCCGGCGCTGTGCTGAAACTTCAGCGACCTCGAATATCCGCGCCGCGTCCACGGATCGGCGCCGCGCGCCGCTGCTTTTTGTCAAACACATTTACGTCGTCTGCGCCGAACTTGTAACTCGTAACTTCCTACTCCGATGTCCTATCGACGAACGGTTGGTTGCGTTGGAAACTAGACTCAACGAACTACGCACTAGGCCTTTGAAACACTTAGGAACTCTCAATGTAGCGGGTCATAACCCGCCTCAACGTTGACTAAAACCCGTCCGAACAATCCCTCAACCCATCTTTCAAAAATGTTAAGTCTTACATGCTTTCGTACGCTCTCACACGTAAGGTCAGAACTACGGGGTATAACATTAGATGAGAGAAAGAGGGCAAAATATAAGAGGTGTTGTGTATATTGCGGCTGAAGTGGTTGGGTGTGAAGAAGATGAAGATTGGGATGTGGGGGGAAATATGTATTGCGGTTGTCTGTATGTATGTCCGTGGCTTGACGGGACAATGGTGGTTCAGCATCCGGACAGTGGGTTTGATTCGCCGGAGCTTCGAGCTCCGGCGATGGGGTGACGGGAACGTGAAGCAGGGGAGCAGTTTGCCGGAACTGTGTAACAGTGGGGGAGGGGATCAGGGAGAGTGATGGTGAGGTTTAGAAAAATAAGAGTGGAGGGTGAGAATATAGGTGTAGCGGCTGGTGATGTTTTTGGAGTGAAGATGGGTCGGCAATGGCAGTAGTGGTGGTTTCGCCGGTGGTGGGCGATGGAAGGTGTGGAAAACTGAGGGAGAAAAGAGTGCTAAAATAAAATCAGTGAGGGAGAGATGGATGATTAATGAGAGAGATGAAGTGTGAAATATAGGGTCTGCGGCTGACTAATGTTGTTGTTGTTGGAGAAAGTGATACAAAATGACAAAGGGGGGGGGGGATTTTGAGGTGATGCGGCTGATCCCTCCCTTCAATGGAAGTGTGGGTAATGTTTATTATATAGGGGTAGGATTAGGGTTTAGTTTTTTTTTTAGGTTTGGTTTTGGGGGGAAAATAAATGGGTGTTTGAAATTTAAAAATGAGCGGTTGGGCTTATGGAATGGCGGACTGGACTGATCCGGATTGTGCCTCGGACTGGACTGATTTGACAAATGCAAAGCGGGTTAATTATTAAAAGAAAAATTATTTAAAAAGATGCAAAATTATTAAAATGCAATTGCCGATGCAATAATAATAAAATACAATATTTAGCAAATGTTTAATGTCTAATAAAAAATTAAAACGGGATGTCAATTAATTATTTAAAGAGATGCAAATATTATTAAAATAAACGACGGTATAATAATAATCGAAACATAATATTAACAAAGACATAATGCTTAATTTAAAAATAAAAAGATAAAAATGCAAAAAATGATGATTAAAATGCGGTGTCCTAAAACACATAAAATTACAATAAATATACGAAAAACGGGTCAAAATTGACTTTCAACACATTGAATGTACATAATACTTTTGGGTTCAACTCCCTAAATATTGCATGAAATGATTCTTTAATAAATAATAGACGTACATAGTACTTTGGGTTCAAATCCCTTACATGACATGATAGTGTTGTGGTTGTATTAAAAGGAAAGATGTGGTAGTGCTTTAGTTTTCTAGAAATGAAAGTGTTATAACGGCTTTATGGGAAGTTTGTTATAACAAGGTTTGTGGAAAGTCAAGAGAGGGTTTAAAATGTTGAAAGGAAATCATGTGAGAATGTCCATGATTAAGTCCTTAATATAGTACATGATACGCGACACTTTGATCTTCAAAGATGTTTTAAAGTAATATGTGATGTCTAGTGCCTTTATTTGCCAAAACAATGTCTTAGAAAGATACTTGGTATGATAAGTGTCTTGATTTTCTAAACGATGGTTTCAAAATGATACATGTATTGGATCCTACTTCCTAGTGATACATGTAGTACTTGGCTTTTCTAAATGGAAATTTAGTTTATAAAGTGAATGTACGGCGGACGTACAATTGTTGTAATGGACTTTAATCCTTAGTGATGCAAGGTGTGATAGTGCCTGGGTGTTATAAAATGAAAGACTTGTTAGAGTCTTGTTTGTTTTAGAAAAGAAGACATGGTATTGTCTTGGTTATTTTAGAAAGGAAGGCATGGTATTGTCTTGATTATTTTAGAAAGGAAGACATGGTATTGTCTTGTTTGTTTTAAAAGGAAGGCATGGTATTGCCTTGGTTGTTTAAAAAAAGGGTGCAGTCATTTTGTCTAATGAGAGTTAAAGATTACTTAACTTACATATGTTGTTCATGATAGCCATTAGTGCTAGTGTTATAAGTATAATTGCGGGGTAAAACCCCAAGACATTATACATATCCGTGGATTTGCTCTACACGATGCGAGTATTGCGTATATGCTCATTGCGGGTCCGTAGGGCCTAAGCGGGTGAAATAGTCCTGTGCGGGTGAAATAGTCCTATGCGGGGTAAATTATCCTATGCGGGTCCACAAGACCCTTGCGGGTGAAATAGTCCCAGGAGTAGAATTGCATAATGATACTACGGGCGGGTGGCCCTAGATTGATCATAAGCTTCATATTTTAAAGCGTGTAAGTTTACTCTTATTACTCTACTTTTAAAAAGGCACTGTGTACTGGTATTTGATTATTATACTTGTTACATGCCGACAGTGATGTTGGAATTCTACGGGCATGCTTATCTGATGATGGTTGTATATTATAATTGTTACATGCTGATAGTGATGTTGTATTCCACGAGCATGCTTCTGTGATATTATATGCTGAGGGCAGGTGTCCCTGATTTTGACATGACTTTCATATGTGAAAGTGGTACGGTGTTACAGTAGTACAGTGATACAAGGTACAATTGGCTCTGATTGTTATATGACACGGTAGGATCTGGTATTTGATTTTCATACTTGCCCCTGTCATTCTTTTGTACAGTTATGATCTTGTTTCATCGGTATTCTGTTCCATACTTAGTACTGTTATCGACCCCTTCTGCGTTCATGTCCGCAGGTCTAGGTACTCAGTTGTGGATCCGCGAGCTTAGGATCCTTGTTCGGCTTTATGGGATAGCTCGATGTTCGGAGCTTGTCATTATGGCTAGGTATATTCAGAATGCAGCGGGGCCGTCGTCATAGTATTTGTCCAAAATCTTAGAGGTCGGTATTCATATGTGGGCTGGACTGGCTAGAGTTGTATTTACATTGTTGAACAGTGTAGACCCTTTCGGGTGACTTATATTATGGCAGCCTTATCGGCTTTGCCTTTGTTTAAGAAAAAAAAATTGAGTGTCATTTACCTTCCGCAGTTTATTTGAGTTGTGTAAATAAAAGGGTGCCCAGGTAGGACACTAGTCGCGGGACCGGGGTTCGGGGCGCGACACCCGTAATCCCGTGTCTTTCTTAAATGACCCTAATTAAAAAATTGCCTTGACCGAGGAATATAATGCTCTTATTGATAATAAGACGTGGGAGTTGGTACCCCGTCCATCTGGTGTTAATATTATTCGGTCTATGTGGATTTTTGTTCATCAGAAAAATTCTGATGGTTCATTTGCAAGGCATAAGGCTAGACTTGTAGGTGATGGTAAGACTCAGCAGGTTGGTGTGGATTGTGGTGAGACATTTAGCCCAGTTTTCAAGCCGGCTACCATTCGTACTGTGCTCAGCTTGGCTCTTTCGAAATCATGACACATTCATCAGCTAGATGTGAAAAATGTTTTCCTACATGGTGATCTTCAGGAGACAGTGTATATGCATCAGCCTTTGGGATTTAGGGATACTAGATATCCTAATCATGTCTGTCTATTGAAGTAGTCCTTGTATGGGCTTAAGCAGTCTCTACGAGCTTGGTATAAGAGGTTTGCTGATTTTATTTCGACTATGGGTTTTTCTTACAGCAGGTCTGATAATTCATTATTCGTATATCGTCGAGGATCTTCCATGGCTTATATTATGTTATATGTTGATGATATTATCTTGAATGCCTCTTCTGATACTTTGCGCAAGTCTATTATGACAATGCTCAGTTCTGAGTTTGCCATGAAGGACTTGGGTTATTTGAGTTACTTTTTGGGGATTGCTGTAACTCGTCATGCAGGTGGATTGTTCTTATCACAGAGAAAATATTGGGATGTCATTGTCACGGCCCGAACTCCGGGCCCACGACTGGTACCCTACCTGAGCATCCATCTACCCGTACAATACATGTAACTCGCGGAAGTTAAATAACACTCTTTTTTTTAAAACAAAGGCAAATCCAACAAGGTTGTCATAATATATAACACCTGAATGAGACTACAACCGTACAACAATATAAATACAATTCACGTCAGTCCAACCCACATATGAATACAGGCTTCTAAGAGTTTGGACAGTAAACTATGACGGGACAAGGCCCCGCCGTACCCCTGAATACACCTAGCCATAATGACAAGCTCCGGAACACTGGAGCTCTCCCAACACGCTGAACAGGGATCCTAAGTTCACGGATCACTCAACTGAGTACCTATACCTGCGGGCATGAACGCAGCCCCCCGAAGGGGGTCAGTACAACAGGTACCAAGTATGTAAACATGAAGTACAGTAAACAAGATCATAACTGTACAGAAGAATGACAGGGACAAGTATGAAAATCAAATACTAGATCCTACCGTGCCATGTAAAATAAGAGCCAACTATACCTTGTATCGTTGTACCACTGTATCACTGTACTACTGTATCCTTTTAAAAATAACATTTAACTGTGCCTTTAAATACTATTTTGACTCTCAAAGGAATAAAACCAAGTTACCATCATGTCATGTACCAATCATTAAAATGAACTCTCTTTTTATAAAATGTGTGGCACGACATATCATGTACCAATCACATATAAAAACTTTCTTTTTAGAAATGTGTGGCACCACATATCATGTACCAATCACATAGAAAATCTTTCATTTTTGAAACTCAAAGTACTATCAATAGGATATATCACTAAAGATTAGGTTCCAATAGAACTCTATAAAGATCAAGTCAAGTATCGCTAAGGATTAGGATCCACTCGTCGTTTATACCAACTCGATAATCTAATTCGTCTCGCTCCTCTGGCTAACATTATGGAAACATTTGTATGGTAATAACTGATCTGAATTGCCAAATTAATCCATTTTATGAGTCATTAGGTTATATATTAATCATGATCTTTATCTAATCAGCTGTGAACCTAGAAAATGTAAAACGAACTGGTTATATCTTAGCTTCTATGCAGATGGAAAATTCTACTCATTTCAATATAATAGATTGTCGATTTCCTTTTTCATTAACGTTGCAGTGGCTCGTTCGATACCTTTTCTCATTAGTGTTGTAACTAGCAAGATCAATTCGACTCCAACGTTTACTAAAAGCTCTTACCAACATCTCTCATAAGACTTGGTAAGGACTTAGGAATAATTTAGACATGCCTTTAGCATAGAATCAATAACATGAATACTCCATAACTTCTAATAGTAGAATAACTTTTGAAACAATACCACAGTTATGGTTCACACGAAAAACATGCCAAAAGAGAGAAGGAAGAGGTTCACATACCTCATTGACGACTAACCAACACGACAATTAGAATACGCCCCAATGTACTTCAACCTTATCGGCTATTCCACATGTCAAGTAGAATATTCCACACGTAGTACTTCAACCTAAAATGACAATAACACTTCTATCAACTTCAAGCTTTCAAGTGTAAGACTTATACCAAGTAATGGTCCTCTTATTCTACGAAAATTTGGGCAGCACTTCCCCCGTTTATGCATACGTTTCCACCTTTTTCAAGGTCCGAATTCAACACCAATCAAGCCACACTTAAGGGCACAACCAACAGTTAACCAAAGAGGATTACACGCCTACTAGACGTATAAAATTCTGCCCCACAACGATATTAAAATAGTCCATAATAAATCAACATTAAGGGTACAATATGAAGTCTTTAACACTCTTATTCCTTAGGACTTTCATTAGCCATTTTACCACATTAATCATGCATGTTGAGGGCTGATTTTCCAGGATAAAAACACCCCAAAACAGTGCATAAAAACGACATCACAACGTCTAACAGTTTTCGGCCAACAACAACTACAACAATCCAAAGTCCTTTTCCTTAATTCCTTTTTAATTCAATTCTCATTTCAACATGTTATATAAATCATATCAACTTGTAATAACAATATTCCTTCATAATATCATGCAACGAGTAACGATAATAACAACAATAATCGACGAATCCAACGGCATTCCAAATTGCTTAGTTCTCGGCCAACTTGCCAAAATGGCACATGCATTTCTTATTTTTCATATCTTCCTTAACACAAGTTCATCTACTAATCATAACAACAAGTAATATCTACTTACTTTAAGAGAAGAAGAAGAACTATTACCTCAAAAATTGCCCAAAACAACCCCAAGCTAACACGGCATTAGCCTCACTTTTTGCACCACTTCTTCAAGTTCCAATCACACACACACTCCCTACAAGCTTGCAACCATCTTCCTTTCATGTTTTGCTTCCAAAAAGTTCACACAAACTCTTGGCAAGTTTCGGCCAACACCTTGGCTAGAACACTTGGAGAGTTAATCTTGACTTAGCACCTAATCAAGGTGCTTAATCTAGGAGGAATTGCAACTCTTAATCTTCACTTTTGGTCTCATAAATTTCGAGAATCATTTGGAGAGAAATGGAGAAATGATGAAGTCTCAAAGTGTGAGATATTTGTGAAATGAAATGTGAGCTAAGTCTTGCAAGCTCTCTCTATATATAAATATCTCCAAGTGTAGCAAGACAAGTGAAGTGGGACCCACTTGTCCACTTGTCTCCCAAAATATCTAAAAGTCTAAGTCTTCTAAGACAAGTGGAGGGGTGACACGTGTTGCCCCTCCTATTGGTCCAAAATACTATAATTTTCGAACCCCCCCCCCCCCAAAAAATTGTGAAATTTTTGGCGGACCTCATATTATCAATTCTTATACTTTATAATCTAATACTAAGTCCATAAATTCAATTAGAAATATTAAACTCCAAGTTAATAATTTTTCGTCGTCACATTTTTCTCGAAATATTTCTTAAGAAAATGTAATTATCCTTTCCTTTCAAAATTCAAATCTTAAACCCTTAATCACGTTCTCAATTAGTAGCCTTGGTATTACAAGATGTAACGGTCATCCTGTAAGTCCACTTCTACTCGAGTTGATACTAAACCTAAGTTGGGTGTTGCAGCTGGCTCTCCGTATGAGGATCCGACCAGCTATCGTAGTCTTGCAGGCATCCTTCATTAGCTGACGTTCACGCGACCAGACATTACATATGTCGTACAACATGTGTATTTGTTTATGCATGATCCCAGAGTTGAACATATGAATGCACTCAAAACACATTCTTAGGTACATTCAGGGAACACTTGAGTATGGTTTGCATTTGTATCCTTCGTCGACGTCTACATTGGTCTCCTATACAGATGTTGATTGTGGTGGTTGTCGACGACGGGCGATGCGTCTGGATATTATATGTTTTAGGTAACAACTTGGTATCGTAGTGCCGGCGTCAATCTACGCTTTCACGTTGAAGTCACGGTAGAGTATCGAGGGTAGCTAATATGGTCTCGAATCATGTTGGTTCTGAGGTAGCAAAAGGCAAGTCGCTGGCGTCTGCCATGTTCCTTCGAAATATCAAATTGCGAACATCTTTACAAAGGTCTTCCTCGATCCTTTTGAAGATTTTAGAAAGCGATCTCGTCACGAAGCCTTGTATGACTGCGGGGATGTGTTAAAGTATATCGGCCAATATGGCCCAGCCAATATGGCCCAGCCGAGAATGGCCCAGCCGAGAATGGCCCATCCGAGTGGAGCCCCTTTCCTTTGTATATTTGGTAAATATTAGACTTAGGTTTGTACCTTAATTAGTAGTGTAATATTACTGTAATTGTAAAGTTAGTATTCTTATAGAATAAGAATTCCTAAGTAGAATAGGAAGATGATCTTCCTTGTAACTTGTATATATATGTCTTTCATTAATGAGAATAATTAAGGGGTTATTTCTTACATTCTTTTAATATCGTACTATCATTTTATTTTTACCTTGTTTAATTTTTTATTGCATATATTTGTAGTTTATTAACTTCAAAATAACTTTGTAGCATCTCAAATTGTACTTGACAATAAAACTTTGTAATTTGCGTGAAATCTTTATTTGAATTACTCGTAAATATGCTAACGTCCGATTTTGGCTTGATTCTCAACTTTCGAAGTATAATATGTTTCTCCGAATAGATTTTTCATACTATGCAAGGTTTTTTAATTTGAATAATTGATGAAAGCATATGAAACCGATTTCTGATTTGAAAATTGTGCAAAGAGAAGTAGGAAGTATTAGTATATTATTGTTATTTGTTAACTTAATAAACAGTAGTAAAATATGCCATAATATAAAGTAGTTGACGAAATTATTATTGTACGGAAAAGTTCCATAGTGTACTTTTGGTTTGCTGACTTTCAATTCAATCACACGCCCGTTGAAAATCCAACTACTATTTTTTTATATCTATATACTCTTTTTTTTGAGACAAAAGTCGAAATCCCTCGCCCACATGATCCCACTCCTACCGAAATTAATGGTGAGAGATAAATCGTGGTATTCGACTGCTAGGTGAAAAGCGATTAATGCAGTCTCACATTACTGTATCGGAAGCTGAGCACTGCTCTTGAGGCGATCTACCACCCTAGAATCAATTGAGTTATGCCCCATGCAGGCTACTCTTTTTTCTTTTGTGGGGGAAAATGTGAACTTGATGAATCACATCTTTCTTTTTCTTCAAATAAGGCCCCTTGAACTTATCGTTTGAGCATCTAATCAGACCAATAATTGAACGGTATAAATAGATATTAAAATTCACGGATCATAATATACATTGGAATAATATGTTAGGGCTTCTTTCTAGTAGTATCATTTTTTGACTTATGTCGAGAGGACTAATCAAAGTTGACAACGCATAAATTAATTTAAATATTAATATTGTTATAAAAAGGAATATCGAGGCACTAATTTCTAGATAATTTGATGGTAATAAGTTTAAACAATTACTTGCCAACTGTGTTATTGGTGACAGGCTGAGAGCTCAACTGGCTGCATAATTTATACCTTAGAAGTCTTGAATTATAGGTAGGGATGACAATTGGGCCAGACAGGACTGGGCAAACTCTTAACGGGGCAAGGCAAGCTTTTAACAGAACATGATAAAATTAATTTTGTTAAAAATTGAAATGGATAAGGTAAGTGGTGGGTTTGTTAAAAATTCCGGTAGCAGTTTACTATTCTTTGCGTGAAGGAATGGATCCAAACAGTAATTGGTGGCTCATTTCTCAATAGTTAATGAATCTATGACATCGATCGATTGGTCAGGCCACTAAACAGCCTTGATGAATTGATAATGTGATATTAGGAGTTGTCAGCTTCTGCCACTTGGCTATCCAGTGATCAAGCGTTTTATGTACATGCAACTATCGGAAAGGACAAGAAGAATTTGCTAGGAATTGTCTATTTCTAATGCCAGCGACTCCATTAATTAAACAACATTAAAGGACAAGAAGATAGGATAGGATTATAGTGTAATTTATCTGCAATTACGAAACAAAAAATATTACCTTAGACTGAATCATTTGTTTATTTTCCAGCTATATAAATGAAAAATGAAAAATAAATATCAAATTAAAAGTGAAAAGTAAAAAATGAAAAATAACATAAACGGGACATGACAGGGTTTAGCTGGATAGAACAGGGCAGGACATATTTTCTAAAAAAAATTGCTAAATGGGGCAGGGCGGGTCAAATCCTTAGCAGGTCAAGACTTGCCCCGCCCTAACCTACCCAATTGTCATCCCTAATTATAGGTTTAATTTTCTTCGTCTATCTAGTTGTATATTTAGACATATAGTTTAAATTATTACTAATGAATTTTAGTAGTATTGAAAGAAATAATCTCTTGATTATTTTCATTAATATAAGAGATTTATATACAATTTACATATTTCCGTAATAGGAAAATATTTTTCTTATTCTACTCCTAAAATTTTATTCTATTTGGAGACTAACTATACAATTATGAGAAGAGTACAAGACTAATTATACTACAATATTACATTACTGTTATAAAACAATATAACTAGAACAAAACTAGAACAAGAATATTGTGGAGAAAGGGAGGAGAGTTCTTTATTTCTTTTGATGGATGATATACAATGAGGGGAACATCTCTATTTATATGGTCTAAGTACATTGGTCTCAAATTCACTAATCCTAACTTTCCTTGTAGAGATAGACATTCATAATAGTAAATAATATTTATAACATTCCCCCTTGAATGTCTATTTGGTAGATAATATGCCTCATTAAAATCATACTAAAAAAACTCAGTGGGAAAAAAAGTACATATTTCTAATAATACACATTTTGGTTACCTCATTAAAAATCTTACAAAGAAAACTTAGTGGGACAAAATCTTATATGGAAAAAAGAGTACAACATATATTAACTCCCCCTGATGAGAACTTTAGTCCAAATGCTTGAGTCTTCGTATTTCAATCTTGTGCACCATCTTCTCGAAAGTTACAGTTGGTAGAGACTTAGTGAACAAATCAGTCACATTATCACTTGAATGAATCTGATGCACGTTGACATCACTATTCTTTTGAAGTTCGTGTGTGAAGAACAATTTTGGTGAAATGTGTTTTTGTCCTATCTCCTTTTCTGAATCCTCCCTTCAATTGAGCAATGCATGTTGTATTGCTTTCCTTTAAGGTTGTGGGTATTTCAAACCACATTTACTTCCAAGCGATTCAAATAGTCATAACATCAATTGGATTTATTGATGTTTCTTCATTTTCTTGAGTTTGCGGCTCATTAATTTCTTCAAGAATGTCAGGATTGATCAAATCTTGCATTTCTTAGTGTCATGTTGACCATTTATTTTTATTTTTCTAGGATTCCGATTCTTAGAACACAATGGTCTATCATGCTTCAGACGTGCTTTTGGATTCATTTGCTATGACACTAGTAGATGGTCCTACAAGGACATCAATCTGAATTGGGACATTCTCTGTAGGGATATGTGATTCAGTAATTCTTTTCAAATCTGTAAATGCGTTTGGCATTTGATTTGTTATTTTCTGCAAGTGAATAATCTTTTGGACCTCTTGCTCATTAATAGAAACACGTAGGAGACGATGGTGGATTTTTCCACAAAATTTCTCTTTTATTTCATTATTCTCTCCCCCTAATTTTGGAAAAATTCTCTAATCAAATCGATAATATGCAATTGATCTTATTTCAGTATCTCCGTGTAAGGAGAAATTATATCATGCTTATAGCTATAGCAAGATAAATAAATGCATCAATTGAACAAATATATGATACTTCAGGACCAATCTAATTTTCTTATTTCAACTTCTTTTAGCAGCTAGTCTACTGCTTTTCGAAAACTCTTCAAAATTTTCAATCACATTCAAGCCAGTAACTTGCGCAACCTTATGAAAGATTTTGAATATCGTAAAGGGATAAGGGTAAATAGAGTCATCTTTGCACTCCTGATAAATAAATATTTATTAAGGTGATTTTAGTACATCAACCTTGATTCATTTAATTCTTTTAATGATTACAAACAAGTTTTCAATAACTTGTATACGCTTCAGCCATTTTGAATTCTTCAACAAAAAATCATATAAATTTTGGCACGTAAGCCATATAGGCTGAGATAATTTTCATTTATATGACATCTTCTAATGTCAGGACTGCATGTCCAGTAAATTTACCCTTACCAAGATGCATCTACTTGGTAATTATTTCTACATCAACATGCTTTAAGATATGTAAAATTCAGATCCTCATAATATTATACAATATTGCGCACTATATTGTATCAAAGATATAGTTGACGTGATATCATTTTGTATCGGTTTGTAATTAGACATAACTTATTGAGGTCTTATCACTTTATTATTTTTTATGATACCTGAACCTCGTACGAAGTTTTATGAAGTGGTATGTCGTAGGCTCTTCGAGAGCACATTGCCTTCTTATTATGATCATTTGCTCCTCTTCATTTTCAAGGATTATTGTGTTTAAAATCGAATTATCTACCATGTTTCACGCATGTTGTAAATCGTGCCCTTCATGGACATTTATGAGCATCTTGCAGTTGAATATGTAATAATAGGGTCAGCAAATGCTTCTAGCATTTGACTTGAATTATCGTTTGAACGAGGATCATACCGGTGATAATTCACAATATATTTCTAAGCTGTTTATTCTCTCTACCCTTATGTTAGAAAAACTAACATACATTTTCACCTTCTTTGGGGAATTCATCTGTGTGCATCGTGGTAGATTCATTAATCATATACCGCACAACAAAACTATTAGATGAAAACATTTGGTTCCTGACCTTGAACCAATTATGAAGGAAGAATTTATCATAATTTATTAGTCTGAAGCATACTAACATCGTTGTATGAAATATATCATATTTCAGATCAACACATGAAGCTTTGTTCTCATTCGCAATGGTTTAGCTATTTATCGAAGGCATTTAGCACTAAACCAACTTGAATATAAATCAGCATTAACAAGATGAATTATCTTGATTACATAATCTGAAAATTATAATCTCAACTCAATTATTTTGAGCAAGCAACTTTGTAAATGTCGAACTGCAGGTTGACAATAAACGCACATGTGACTGTCTTATCGATGCATCTATTTAATACATCACATAACATGTGAATGGGCCCTTATTCACCTTTTATTTTTTCAGAATTTAGGAAATTAAATCCCAACATTAGCTGGTGTAATCAACATATCATGAGAACCAGCAAATTAATTCTTGAAGAATTTTCTAGTTCTTCAATATATTCTGAATACAACTTAGCACATCAAATTTAAATCAGGACAATCAAAATTATCACGTCAATTGATAAAATTATTTGTACTAGTAAACTTCAAATTTACCATGTCATGTGCTATTTGTTTTAGTAAACTTCTGGTTTACCATGACATGTGATTTCATCATGCTCATATTTGTGCAATACAATTTGGAGAATAAAGAGGGTAACATTTCAAATTTATTTCTTACCACTATGATTTAGTCATCCAATCATTTATAGCTTCAATATGATAGTCATTTACTTTAGTAAACTTCGGGTTTACTAAAACTTGTGATTCGATCATAACAACTTTGTATAGTACAATCTATAACGAATGACATAATATATAGGCTATTCAGAAGCCTCTATTTTATTCTCCATAATCACACATATTGTTTGGACACTATTGATGTCATGATCTTCTAGATAAATAGTTAGCTCTTCTGGAACACTTGATTATTAATTTTGTACAACCGAAATTGTTTAGATACTGCTGATATCATAAAAGAAGTTATAGTTAGACGCTGCTGGTGTCATGAAGTAAATAGTAATCAAATGGACATTTAAAGACAATACAATTTATAAATGATGAAAAGTAAGTTAAAAATAGAATTTCATACATCTTATTCAGGGGAGAACACAATTAACATTCGAATATTTATCATCAAAGATGCTACAATAACCATAATATATCAATATGATTATAATAGATATTATTCTACACAATTTGTATCATTTTGCTTTAGAATGATACATAATCAAATTATCTATGATGATTTGACATACGACAGATATGTACAACAATGACCTTTATACACAAAATAATATTTCTCTAACAATACAACATACATGTGATCAGATTTCTTAATTAATTACCAACTGCATATATTCAATTTTTAGAATGTCAATTTCATCTTCATATGCCATGATATCAAATTCTTAAGAGGGTATTAGAACTTCATAGTAATTCAATAATAACATATTTAAGCATGTGTATAATTTGATTTAGATGAAAAATATAAAGAATAAAAATATTAGTACGGTGAAGCAAGATATGCTAACAGCGATTAAGAAAGAAAAGAAATATGCTAACATACTGAATCACAAAATAAAGAGAGTTTACACATGATAATTCGAAGGGTCCTTTTGGCCATAAAAAAAATCACCCGCCCTTAGAAAGATTTTATCAACAATTAGTATAACTCTTCTCAATTCTCATAATGAATATATTTGATATCCGTGTATATGGTGATTTTATTCTTAAAACGTGAACATCTTTATCACTTCGAGAGTAAAGTTTAAAGTTTTACTAATGCGAGAGTAAATTTAAGAGTTCTACTACTTCGGGAGTCAGAAATAAATTTTGAATTTAGTACTTCACAAGTAAATTTCAGATTTACTACTTCAACAGTAAAAATTAAATTTTCTACTACTTCGAGAGTAGAGTTCAATGTTCTATGACTTCGGAAGTGAAGTTCAAAGATTTACCACTTCAGGGGTAAATTTAAAGTTTTACTACTTTTAAAGTTCTATTATTTTTGGAGTAGAGTTTAATATTTGCTACTTCGAGAGCAGATTTCTGAGTTTGCTACTTCGGGAGCAGAATTCTAAGTTTGCTACTTCGGGAGCAAAGCATAAAATATTTAGAATATTATTTCTCAATTATCCTACCTCTTCTGGAGGTAGATAGTGATATTTTCACAATAAAGGGTATGTCTGTCTTTATAATCTTTACTAATCATCACATTCACTTCAGGGAATGGATCTGTACTTATAATATTTATCAAAAGTTCTCATTCTTCAGGAATGGAACACAATCATCTGAACGTGCCTTAACCATATAAAATTATAATCGCTTAGAACCGATTTTGAGATATTGCTACTTCAGGAGCAAATCGAGGCATGGATTATAACATTGAGACTTTTCTCCGTAATATTGCTCTTTTAAGATATTGCTACTTTAAGAGCAAATCGAGACATATATATGATGTAGAGAATTTTCTTTAATACATCTTCAGTTGTACTCACAACCTGCCTATCAAAATATTACCATTTCTAATGATTCATGAAAACATAAAAATAAAACCAATTCTCATGGTTATACAATTATTACACTTAAATCTACACAAAAACATAAACTAGTCAGCAAGTGTATTCAGTTTAATAAACTCGAGCATATTTTGTTCGACAGGAAAAAATATCCCAATTAACTAGGCATAAATTTTGGTGCTATATATCTCATTTTTCCAAGATACGACACCAAACAAATATACGATTTAAAATTCATTCTCAAACAAAAAAATTATGCACGTAAAACAAAAGTAATGCGAACAGATGAGATATGAGCATAACCAGTAAGCTAAACATAGAAAATTAATTTAACAAAATGTATAGTCATGTGTATTCAGTACGTCAAGTCATAATTCTTTCGAGGAGAAATAGTTCATACCTGGATCGGAAAGAAAAATAGAGTAACTCTTCTAAGTCAATTGGTTAGAGACTTGTGTTGATAACGTGTTATAAAATAATATAACTAGAATAAAATTAGAACAAGAATATTGTGAAGAAAGGGAGGAGAATTCTTTATTTCTCTTGAGGGATGATATACAATGAGGGGAACATCTCTATTTATAGGGTCTAAGTACCTCGGTCTCAAATTCACTAACCATAACTTTTCTTGTAGAGATAGACATTCATAATAATAAATAATATTTATAACAATTACATAATTGTTACTAAATTGTGGGCAGTCACGGATAGGTTGGGCTTCAACCGATACAAGTCAATATACATACAATATATATGTGTATATCGTGTATATTTTATATATATTTAACACACACCCGCAGTTATAGCGGGCAGTCTTCGAACGTTGAGATTGTCCCTAAAATTTTCAAAAGGACCGAGGGAAGACTCTTTGTAAAGATGTCTGCAATTTGATACCTGAAATAGGTGTGACAGACATGTACTTGTCCATGAGCTACCTTTTCTCGAACAAATTGAATGTCCATCTCGATATGTTTAGTGCGCTGGTGCTGAACCGGATTTCCAGAAAGGTAGATGACACTAACATTATCACAATAAACCAAGGTAGCTTTCTCAATAGGACAATGAAGTTCTAAAAGAAGATTACATAACCAACATGACTCAGAGACCACATTGGCTATCCCTCGATACTCGACATCTGCACTGGAATGTGATAAAGTTGACTAACGCTTTGCAGACCAAGAGACCAAGTTATTACCAAGAAACATCTGATAACGGGCGTAGGCGAATGCGGTGTGCGACATCCTCCCCAATCAATATATGTATATGAGATAAATGTAGATATCGACGAAGGATATAAATGTAAGACATAGTCAAGTGTCCCATGAATGTACCTAATAATACATTTGAGTGCATTCATGTGCTCAACCCTGGGATCATGCATAAACAAACACACTTGTTGTACGACATATGTAATATCTAGTCTCGTGAAAGTCAGCTACTGAAGAACACCAGCCAGACTGCGATAGCGGGTCGGATCTTCGTACGGGGAGCCAGCCACAACATCCAACTTGAGTTTAATATCAACTAGAGTGGAAGTGGACTTACAGGATGACATCACAGTCCTCTCAATGATCTCAGCTGCATACTTCCTCTGTGATAAGAACAACCCACCTGTATGACGAGTGACATCAATCCCCAAAAAAAATTCAAGGGTCCCAAGTCTTTCATGGCAAACTCAGAGTTGGGAATTGTCATGATACACTAGCATAATGTAACAGAAGAGGCAGTCAAGATAATAGCATCTACATATAGGAGTATATAAGCCAATGAAGAACCACGATGATATATGAACAATGAATTATCAGAACCTGCTGTGAGAGAACCCAATGGTCGAAACATAGTCTGCAAACTTCTTATACTAAGCCCTTGGGGACTGCTTCAGTCCATATAAGGACTTCTTCAATAAACAGACATGATGAGGATATTTGGGATCCCTAAACCCAAAGGCTGATGCATGTAAATTGTCTCTTTGAGGTCACAATGTAAGAAAACATTCTTCACATCTAACTGATGAATAGGTCATGCTTTCGAAAGAGCCAAGTTGAGCACAATGCGAATGGTAGCCGGCTTGACCGTCGGGCTAAACGTGTCACCACAATCCACATCCACCTGCTGAGTCTTACCATTACCGACTAGACGAGTCTTATGTCTTACAAAAGAATCGTCAAAATTGTCCTTATGAGCAAAAATCCACATAGACCGAATGATATTAACACCAGAAGGACTGGGCACCAACTCCCACATCTTATTTTTAATAAGAGCATTATATTCATCGGTCATAGCAATTTTCCAATTCGGGCATTTAAAACAGACACATGATTATGGGATAAAGACAATTTAAGAACATTAAAACTTAAATTAAAATGTCTTTTTGATTTAAAAATAACTCGTTAACTATGAGTGAATGGTCTATGACTCGGGGAAGAAATGGGTGGATGTTGAGAAATATCGGAACACGGGACGGACTGGCCAACAACCATTGGGTGTCTTGTGACTTCATGTATGGGTTACCAGATTGTGAATCGGAGGCTGGGTGTCTCGGGCGAGAACTAGGCTGGGGAGGTGACCCAGATTCTGGACCCAACACGGGATGAGAGGACTGGACCGGAGAGCCAGCAGGCAGTGGGCCCACTAGAGGATTTTGGGTGTGGGACACGTCCGAAAAATGGTGAATAATATACGGAGATATACCGTCATTCAAAAATTTATACGAACTAGTCACGGGATTACGATCCTTAGCAAACGGAAATTGAGATTCATCAAATATTACATGGCGACTAATGATGATTTTTTTAGATGATAAATCAAAACATTTGTAACCACGATGATTTGACGGATAACCCAAAAAATACACAAGGAGTAGAACGGGCCTGAAGTTTGTTAATTATGGTAGAGGGAAAGAGTTAACATAAGCACCCAAAGACTCTAAGATGTGAATACGAAAGAGTTTTATTATATAAAATTTGAAGAGGGGATGAATATGTCAAACCTTTGGAAAGAAGAATGTTAAGAATATATGTAGTAATTTGTAGGGCATGATGCCAAAAAAACGGGAGTACGAAAGCATGAATCAATAAAGTTCAGACAACGTTATTAATGGTACGAATTTTGCGTTCAAATTTTGTGAAGATGTATAAGGGCAAAAAAAATGAAAATTTATCTCATTAGTAGCACAAAATTTTCGAAATACTGTGTTATCATACTCTTTGCCATTATCACATTAAATATTTTTTATTTTCCGTTCGAATTGAGTTCTAATGAATGCTCTAAGTTTTGAGAAGATGGAAAAACTTGAGGTTTTTTCGCTATCGGAAAAGTCCATAAAAACTTAGAATAATCATAAAAAATATAACATAATACCGATGACCCAAAGAACTAGGAACCTGAGACGTCCATAAATTACTATGAATAATATCAAATGACATTAAAGTATGAGAATTAGAGTCGACAAAAGGCAACTTAACAATTTTCCCTAGAGAACATAATTGACAATTCAGAGTATTACGCGTACCCTTACAAGAAATAAGATTATTTTTATCTAAGCAAGACAAAATAGACGACTCCGGATGACCTAGCCGAGCATGTCATAAGGAAGGAGCAAGGACTGCAAAAGTTGATGGCATGGCTTGACTCGAGAAATTGAAATTTGGCGTGATAAGATAAAGATCTTCCCTACTATCACACCTCATGAGAGGGCTCCCCGTCTTGAAATCCTTCACAGAAAACTCAAACGGATCAAATTCAATAGAAATAGAATCAGTGGTGAATTTATGGACAGATACTAATTTTTTAAATTAATTTAGGGGCATGAATGGTATTTTTCAAGACAAGTAGTGGATGGGGAAGACAAAGTTTTATTACCATAATCACAAATTGTTTTATGACCATAACTACAAATTGAAATTGAATTACCATTACCAACAATTATACCACAATTACTGCTCAAATTGGAATAAGATGAGAGAGTACCTTGGTTGAATGTCATGTGGGTAGTGGCGCCGGTGTCCATGTACCAATTCGGGTCCGGGGGATTTAATCCAAGTGTGTGCATCTCACCTTCGATGTTGGTAGATGTGAGTCCCGCTGCATGATGAACTTGTAGAGGACGAGGCCCAAGCACCCGTGCTTGCTGCCTCGGCCTAGTGGAATTATCGAAACTGGGCCATTTCCCACTATTGGGCCACAAATTGGGTTGCCCACCGGTGGATCGGGCCGGGCGAAAATGGGGCAGCCGATGGTAGGGCCATCGCCCATCCGGTCGAGCCCACGACCGATTGGCCCGAGATGGGACGGTTGGGCCGTGGCCCATTCTTTGCCGAGTTGGACCCGCATCCACCGTTATTATCGTCGGAATACCCGCGTTTGCCGCCACGATTTTCCCATTGTTTTTACGATTATTTTTGTTGCCACTATGAGCACGATTTTGGCCCGAATTATCAATGAAACCTGGAGAATTTGTGGAGGAAGTCATTATGACTATGGGGCTAGTACCAGTAGCCACCTTCTTAGCAAAACCGGCTTCTTCCAAAGTAAGCATGGACCAGACTTGATAAAATTACGGTAGAGAATTACTTTGACGAAGTATCGAAGCAACGCTGTTATAGCCTCAGACAGTCTTGCAACCATCTGTAGAACGAGACGATTATTGCTAACAGAAGCACCAACATTGCGAAGTTGGTCCGCCAGTTCCTTGAGTCATTTGCAATAGGATAAAACGTTCGGAAAATCCTCCATAGTGACTTGGGAAAATTTCTGTTCAAGAGTGATAATGCGGGAATGTATGTTATCTTGGAATATATCACACAATCTATCCTAAGCAGCCATAGTCGTAGATTTAGGCTCTATTATCGTCTGTAAGAGGTCGATGGAGATAGTGTCATAAATCCACTGAAGAACTGATTCCTGTTCAAGAGTGACAATGCGGGAATGTCTGTTATCTTGGAATATATCACACAATCTATCCTAAGCAGTCATAGTCGTAGAGTTAGGCTCCATTACCGTCTGTAAGAGGTCGATGGAGATAGTGACATAAATCCACTGAAGAACCGTAACATCTAGAGTAATCCATAATTTAGGATTCTTCTCCTTTGTGGGTACACCTTCCGTGCCAGGAGCTGTAGGAATATGTGGCGGGGGACTTGATGTGCAAGTGCATGAATTTTGAATAACTCTGCCCATGTCTCATATTTGACGTTTTTTTATGTCAAGAACAATAGAAATAACGCTCTTGATGTTAGAAATTGTTAGGGCAGGATGAAACATGTTCTTATCAGTCATAGTGAATAGAACAAAAAAATTGTACACAAAAAACAAAATATGGGGAAGGGATGCTCTCGGGTTTGAAGAAACCGAGAGGCAGGAATCCGGAATTTATGTTTTTCTTTGAGAGATAAGCGGAAGTATTTGAGTCATATAATACTGACCATGAATGAAATAATTCCTTTATTATTTTTTATTAATGAAAGAGATATATATTTATCCAATTTACATATTTTCATAATAAGAAAATCCTTTTCCTATTTTATTTGGAGACTAACTATACAATTATGGTAAGAGTACAAGACTAATTATACTACAATATTACATTACATAATTGTTACATAATTGTGGGCAGTCATAGACAGGTTGGGCTTCAACCGATACAAGTTAATATACATACAATATATATGTGTATATCGTGTATAGTGTATATATATTTAACAATATTACTATTCTTTATGTCTCATTTTTTTATCTATTTTTTTTTCATATTTAGAAACATTGTAGTTTAAATTTTTCGCTTTACATTTAATAAGATAATTTATAATTAGTTAATCGCACAAATATTTATGACTTATTTTAGACTATAAATTTAAAAAATCTTCTATAAGGGAGACATTTATAAGAATGACTCAATTGGTTGAGTATCAGACATTTATAATAGAGGTCTCACCACCTATCTATGACAATAGGAGATATGTCTTATGTATCGAACGAGACTTCCCTAGTGGATTCTTATGTTTGAGAAAGAAATAAACAAATTACAAATAGTTGGTAATCATTTAACCCTTTCCTAAAAAAATGATATAATATCTCCTCTTTTGAAAATTCATCAAATTAAATTTCCACGATACGAAAGGGTAGAATGAAAAGAACATGAACACGTCAGAAAACACAGGCCCCCATATGCTTTCTAGCTGATTGTTTTTGACTGGATCTTCTCTATCTCTATCAGTATGGGTGCATTTATTTGTTCGAACAGATTGATTGAAGTCAGACGTGTAGGCTTTAAATATCTCAATAAATTTCCTGCCTTCCTCCCAACCAAATAGGCTATCAATTTTCATATAGAGAAAAAAAAAAGATACTTGAGAAAAAAGGAAAATAAAGCAGAAGAGAAAAAAGCACCAAAAACACGAGAAATTCAAAGTATTCATAATTTCCTCATAGTTCACAGTTTAAAAAAAGGCACCACAATGCGTTAAGTTCTCGTTATGTGCGAGATCTGCGCAAGGATTTATTGTATGTAACCTTACTCTATATTTCTACAAGAAGTTATTTTCACGGCTTAAAATCATAACCTCTTATTTTCATACTTCTTTATTGCAATTCTTCGGAAGGAATTTGAAGTGTGAGATTAGCACTTAATATTTTCTTGTGAAGGGATTTGAAGTGCGAGATTAAAACACTTAGTGTATACATTTTGTAGTATTTAATCGAAAATACTAATAGGGAGATTCACGGTTTTTCTTTAGTAGAAAAGAATCTGCAACAACAATAACATGTGTTACTGATCGTCAGAATTCTCACAAAACGGATGAATTCCCTAAAAATACTCTATAGGAAGATGCAAAAATTTCTTCTCTGTAAACCCTAATCATCATATTAATATGGAAAAATCAATTATTCCAATCTCATAATAATGGTGTATTTATACGTTCACGATAGTCCATAGCCAAAAAATCTTATCTAAGAAGTGCAGATTTTTTTCTTTGTAAACTAGCCATCATATTAATATGAAAAAAAAATGTTTTTTCCAAACCTCATAATGATGTTGACGAATTACAGATGGTAGAAAGAAGATTGAAGAGAAAGGAAGGAGAACACTCTCGTGAAGAAGAAATCTCTTTCAACTTCTGTAAAAAAGGGGGAATACAACTGGATAAAATGAAAATGAAAATTCAACCGTAAAAAAAAATATCTCCCTAGTATTTATAAGTCTAGCTAATTACACATCATTATTCACTAACTAACTTGTAACTAACTCTATTAATTATAATAAACACTTCCACTATTGTTGACTATACATTGACTGTTATACCATGTGCTGCCCCTTATGGTACTTGATGCGCGATTTATGTACACACTAACGCAAGTGCACGTGTCGTGTCAAATAATATAGTCTAGAAGACCGAGTTATCGTCCTCAGGGATTAGTGTTCAATTCTCAAATTCTATTCTATGGTATCTATTTGGTAACCGATGATTGATAAATAGTTTATAGCTATAATTAAGAATGCTAACTAGATTACTTTGTTTTACTTCAGTTATGGTGGAAATAGGGCTTCCGAATCTCCTCAACTATCCGCTCATCTTACTTGTTAATGCAATCAATTATGGTTCTTCTTCTATTTTGAGATAGCAGGTTAACTAAGCCGTTTTATACTCATGTTAAGGTAATATAAACACTCAACCCCAATATAGAACTCTTCTACCTTTCGATGATAATATTGACTATAAAGGAGGATTAAGAGCAATAATCTATTAATACTACACAAGTATCGGGGTACTTTCGTCCACGATTTAACCTATGTTTATTCAACTATAACATATTCACAATCTCCCCTTTCGGCTTTCGATTAGAAATCATATGGATTATGATAATTAGTGATCAATTAATTACCAAACATTCAAGACAATTATTGAATAAATCTCAACAATGATAAGAAGAACCAAAAACATGCATTAATTCATAAGAATAAGGTTCAAGTGATTTGACATGGAAATCCCTAGATTAAGTTAGTTCCTATCCATAGACATGACAAGAACTAAACTAATATCCAACATAAACTATAAAGAAATAAAACAAGAAACAAGAAATTACTAAGAAGTGGTCTCCAATCTTGATCTCCAAGGTTGTGTGAATTGGCAAGGGTTTGGAGCCCTTAATTCTGACCTAAAGGTTGCTTTTTATAGCCTCCAATTCGTTTTCCAGGTTTTCCTTCAGGCCTTGATCCATTCCCATTCGAATATGTCAGTTTTCCCGCTTCGGCGCCGCGGCCCTGCAACTGGCGCCGAAATTCCTGCACGCCTTCAGAATTGGGCGCCGCGCGCTCGACTGGCTGGCCGAAGGCATGGCCATGCTTTGCGTCTTGGCTTGCCAACTTTCTCGCTTTTTGAGCTCTGGAACCTCTGTTTCTGCCCTCTTTTTGCTCCTTTTCCGCCAATGAGCCACTTTAAACCAATATGACTCAAAAGAAAGAAATTTATCCTAAGCCGACACGTATTTGTACAAAAATGAGAAAAAGACTAACTAAAAATGACTCAAAAAGTGTATATAAAATACACCGATCAAACACCCTCAAACTTAACCTTTGATCGCCCTCGAGCAAATATCAAAAGAAAGAATTAAAAACAAGAGGAAAAAAAGGAAATAGACTGACTCAAAGACACTGATCACTTTGCTGCATCATTGTTACTTAGAAAAACATGAAGGGTAGCAGAATAATATGCAGGAACATATAGCATGAATTTTTAGCATTCTAAACACATTAAGTTAGATATTTCGCAAATTCAATTTAATCATGCTCAATGGAAGTAAGAATACCTAACTATGCATGTCAATTTCAAAATCTATGACATATTTACTTGTTATTCTCCACTAATCATAGATACACATGTAAGAGATCTTCAGGATTGTTCAGGGTTGTAATGTAGGCTTGGACATGGGTAGGTAAAAATAGGCATTTAGGCTTATTTTATGTACCATAAGCTCTTTTGCTTTTCAATTCTTCCATTTTCTTTTGATTTTTCTTTCTTCACTTCATACCTATATTTCCCCTCTTTTGTTTTGAGAGAGTGAAGTGTATTATGAATAACAGACACCCCCAAACTTAGGCTTTTGCCTATTTATTATTACTTTTTCAGTGGGGTGCATCAAAATTGTTCACTCTTTTTGTCTCTTTTTTAA
The DNA here is from genome assembly GCA_029844215.1 of Przewalskia tangutica. Classification (NCBI taxonomy): domain Eukaryota; kingdom Viridiplantae; phylum Streptophyta; class Magnoliopsida; order Solanales; family Solanaceae; genus Przewalskia; species Przewalskia tangutica. The sequence continues at coordinate 18,888,448 of CM056726.1, read as the reverse complement.
CACTTTCTATTCCAATCACCAAAAATTTCACTTATGGCACAAGTGTGGAATTATAGGGTGTCAAAGAAAAAGTCTAATTTTTAGGCTCAAAGGGGTTGACTAGGGATATTTTTGAATATCAGGGATATGCAAAAGTGGTAAGAAAGGGCTAACAACGAATTGCCTGAGTCATCTCCCTAACATGCATATCCTAACTATTTCGCCTCAAATAGCAAGCAAGCATACACATAGTTTTAATCATAAACAATGCACAAGTCAAATAAGATACCCCAAATAATCTGATTTCATGAATTTTTGGCATATCTAACCTAAGTGTTTAGATGGTTGCTTCTAATTCCATTACATTATTCAACATTACTTCACTAGGCGATTCAAGTAACTACAGCATGCATGATCTTTAAAGAAAAAAATATGACTAAAAAAAAACAGACTAAAAAACAATAAGACAAATAAGACACCCCCCAAACTTAAGTCACACATTATCCCCAATGTGTGCAAGACTAAAAAAAAAGATAAAATAAAAGAAACAGGACAACTTACAAACTTGGTTTAAAGTGGTGGCGGTAGATAATGCATGGACCACTGATTGAACAAGGAACTCATCTCATCAAATTTCTGGTGCAACTGTTGTTGCTCATGCCTTAATTCTTGTTGTCTTTGCCTCAGGTCCTGTTGACCTTGTATCATTATGTCAAAGTTCTGCATCATCCTCATCTGGTTCATGAGCAACTGCTCCATTATAGGCACTGGAGGTTCAGTGCAGGAGTTGTTCTTGCCGCTCTCGCCGAGCCTCTGTCTCAGGCTCATCTTCATCCATGGCAGCCTCTGCTGCTGTCTCTTCTCGCCGCATTTCTTTGGAGGAGTGGAGTGCAGGAAGGAATGCACTAGCCCATATGACACAGGAGGTTGGACTTTCTCATATGTATCAGTGGGTAGGGTTGGGACCCGTATGCGGAGCATAAGCTGCTAATAAGCGAGTCATGTCCCAACCCACCTGTCGTTACCAACCTGCTGGTTTCTCCAATGTTTTGCAATATTTCCTTCCCAACGTCAATTGTCCTCCCTGACATGATTCCATATATCATTTTTATTCTATCTGCTGGCACTCTGGTGAAGTGCATCGATGGAATTAAGCGGGCACTGACGAAATATAACCAACCCTTGGCTGTTTTGTTGAACTGACATCTGCTCAGTCCTCTTGATTCATTTCTTGCAATATCGTACTCAGCCCCAGGGTAGCTTACTGTGTTTGCGACGACATTCCAGTCGATGTTGTTGGTGTCTCTAGACCACGTTCTGAAATAGCTCCGATCGTCACCTCTTTCTTCAACATCGACTGTTTTTAATAGCACATTTACCACTTCTGCCGTCACAGACACATACCGTCCCCTCACAAAGCATCTATCATCCACCATCTCTGGAAAGTTAACATAAAATTCTCTCACCATTACTGTGTTCATCGGTGCTATTCTTTCTGGGTTAACAAATCTCTTCCACCCCATGACTCTATCATCGCCCGAATAGGCTCATAGACATCTCCCTCCTCAAATGACTCCCTTTGGTACTCCATTCCTCTTTCAGGGATCAAGGGTCTAGTACTAAGTTTTTGATATCTATCCTCAGCTTTTTGGCTGACAAACCTAGTAGTGTCATATTGAGGGACGAAAGTGGATGTGGAAGCTCTTCTCTTCTTGGCAGACATTTTTAGATAAGCTTGGCAGCGTTTCCTTTGTTTCAACGATATTACCCAACACTATCAATCAATAATCAGCAGCTACAACACTCTTCAACCCTCACACTTCACTCAAAAGCTCTGGTACAACACCCCACGCTCACTTTGTATAATCTTTTGCGAAATATCACACCCAACTTCAACACACCACACACCTTCCACCAATAAAGCACCTCCTCACCTATTACCTCCCCTGATTGTATTGGAGATTTCAAGAAAAGTGATAAAGGTTACCTTGGACGGTGTTCTTCAAGATTTTCTTGTTCCTAATGATGTATTGAGACAATAGAATGAGGGTTGTTGTTTAAGAAGGTTAAGGATTTGAGGAAATTAAGTACTTTGATTGTGATTAGGTTTAGTTTGTGGAAGATATTTAGGAAAAAAGGTTAATTTCGTGGGTTTTGGAAAGAGGGAAGGTTTGAGTTTTGATTTGGAGTGAGGGAAATCGGAATTAGGGCTCCTTTAAAATTCAGAATTTTCGTCGCGGCGTCGCGGCCCTGCAACTGGCGCCGCGGCTCTGGGCCGATTTTTCTTTTTTTCTCTTTTGATTTCTCAGTTTCCGTCCTCCAAATTCTTGGCCCCTGTACCTGTCATCACAACACATAAACAATACCCTCCGTGAGACTGTTCTAAGTAAAAACTAAATTGCATTAAATTTGAATAAAATAAAATAACCTTGGGTTGCCTCCCAAGTAACGTTGTCTTTAACGTCTTTTAGCCGGATGCAAGTTCTTTACTCAAGAGACATGGGGTAGATTAACCTCATAGCCTATCCATTTCATCAACATTTTTCGCTTCCTCCTTCTGTTTTTTTTTTCTTTTTTTTTTTCAAGAGGAGGTTTAACATTACTTACCTGTTTTGGCGGGCTTATTTCCCTTGCTATTATTTGTGATGGCTCAACCGATGTGCTGACAATGCTAACTGCAAAACACTTGCTCATGACTGGGGGTTCAATGCCGTGTTTGAACACTTTGAACACCATCTCTTCACTTTCCACTCTAAGTGTCAGCTCACCCTTCTCCACATCAATCAGGGCTCTCCCGGTTGCCAAGAACGGTCTTTCCAATATTATGGGGATCTCATCATCTTCCTCCATATCAAGGATGAGGAAGTCCGCAGGAAAGAAGAATTTTTCCACCTTAACTAAGACATCTTCAATATTTTCCCTGGGATGCACCACTGTCCTATCTGCTAACTGCAAGCTCACAGTGGTTGGTTTGGCTTCACCTAACCCCAACTTCTTAAAAATGCATGCGGCATAATATTTATGCTAGCCCCAAATCACAAAGCGGCCCTATTACATGTTACTCCCGCCAAGCGGTGGTGTGAAGCTTCTTGGATCCTTGAGTTTATGGGGCAATTTCTTCTGCAAGATGGCACTGCATTCCTCTATCAGTGCCACCATCTCATACTCCGCCAACTTCTTCTTCTTCCCCAGAATTTCCTTCATGAATTTAAAATAAGTGGGCATTTGCTCCAATGCCTCAATGAATGGAAGGTTAATGTGTAGCTTTCTGAATATCTCAAAGAACTTGGAGAATTGCTTATCAACCACTTTCTTTTGCAACCTCTGTGGGAAATGAATCCTCTCAGTGTACTCCTTCACTGGGACTGTTGGAGCTTTCTCTAATATCGGGCGATCTTCAGTAGCCCTCTCCCTCTCTGCATCTACTGCTTCAACCACAGTGGGGTGTAAGTCGTTAATCGTTTCCATTCCTCGCCTACACCGCTGCAGCTTCTCTGGGGTTCATATCAGACATAGCAGCAAAGTGCCCTGTGGCCTGTTGTTTGCCATCTTCGCTAGTTGTCCCACCTGCGTCTCCAAATTCCTGATAGAGGATCTGGTCTCTGCCATGAACTGGGAGGAAAGAAAGATCTTTGAGAGTGTGGAGATTGCAAGAGAGGAAGACAATTTTCTGAATTGTTGAGTGTGTTTGCAAATGAGCCTAAGGCCTCATTTTATAGTGTTGAGAAGATGACCCTCCAATTGGCCAAGTAATGGCCTTGAATGACCATGTAATGACCTTGATTATGGAGTTACAATTCAGCCAAATAATGATTGAATTCATTTGGGAAGTAATGGAGGTTTCATGTCTCAAACCAGCCTAAGAGGCATGTCTTTTCGTCTCCCGTCGCAGCTTCTGGACTTCAAGCGCCACGACCTCACCGGAAGCGTCGCAAGATCGCCATCTCGTCCACGCATGCCTCGCTTTTCGGAGGCATCGCGCGCTATATTTCCAGTAGCTACAGGACCCAAAATCCTTGATTAGTGTCGCGGCTCAGGGAGGAGGCGCTGCGACCCTTGCGGCTCCGCAACTATTTCATGACATGTTTTATCTTTTAACACATTGTACACTTCTTCCATCATTTACCAACATGAAACCATTGTCATTTGACCAATAACCGTCTATTAAGTTACTTCTCAAACATTTTGTATACGTATCAATATCTCTTCCAATTAGGAAATTTATGATCCTTGGTACAATGTGTGCACGTGTGTGGAAACGAAGTTTACGACGTGCGGGGCCCCAATTGTTCGAGTCATAATTAATAGAATTAACTTTATTTCATATTTAATAAAATTTCCAACAAAATGCTTTTAGAATAATATTTTTTTATTTACATACAAAACACTAAAAATAAGTAAAAAACACACCCTAAGAGTAAAATATTAAACTACAAACCGACTATTTCATGCGGCCCTTAAGCTATTCGTTGTCTTTAATTAAAAAGGTATAGATAATTTAGGGAAAGCTTATCATAATTTTTTTTGGCTTTAGTATACTGAATAAAAAGGACGTTTTTTTTTTTTACTTTAGCAATAATTAAAAGGTCCAAAAAAGGAAATTTATTTCACAAGTCCCGTCGAATCGGGGTATGGGACTCCTAAAAGTAAGAGATTTCATCATTTGGAGCAAAAAAAAAAGACCTTTATACAGAGACCGAGGAAGTCAGACATCAAATAGGAGTACATTTTTCTAGGAAGACTTTGTGAAATCGACAAAACTGGTCCATTATTTTTGTAGTAGGCCTAAATAGTCTTTAAGTATCAACTCAACAATTTTAGTCTTTTAAACTTATCAATAGTAAGAAATATTGGCCTACATCAAATATTTATCAAAGTTTGATTGTTAAATTTAATTAAAACTGTAAAAAATTAATTTAACTAAAAATACCAAAAATTTCGTCAAAATTTTAGAAATAATAACATGAAAAACTAGACAAGACACAAAAAAATCAAAAGCTATATAATATGTTCTTCCAATAAAATATTTTTTATTTTCACAATTCCATTTAACAATCAGAGTTTAGTAAATATCTGATGGAGACCAAAAGTGTTTACATTGATAAACTTTAAGGACAAAAACTGTTAAATTCATACTTAAGAAGCTATTTTGAACTATCCCAAACATAAGGGACCCTTTATTTCATTTTCTCCGATTTTGTACCTAAAAAAACTCATTCCTAATTCTCTCCATTTAATTTATCTCAACACTTGTGTTCCTTTCTCCATTCCCGCCTTCCATTTCAAGGCTTTAACTCGTAACCACCTTTCGTTGACCCAAATCACACGACTTAATTACAAGTTACATATTCTTCAATTTATAGTCAGTTCCTACTTCTATCCTTTTTATATGTTTTATAATTTAGAACAATAAATGGTCTAATGTGTCTTCCTTTTTCACAGCATTTGTTTGTAATTAAACGAGGCTAAAACTTGAAGACTCATCTTCTCAGCAACAACAAGAGATAAACTTGAATGGATACTTGTATCAGATTTTGTGCTTTATTTGTTTTTATATTTTTGGCTTTGAATAGCTTCTCTCCATTGGGATCTGTCGCTCAACTTTTGCCTCAAGAAGAAGGTTAGTTACACTTTTTCTTATTTTTACGGTTTCTGCAAAGTATACACTATTAGAAAATCGCTATTTTTTTACGGAAATTTAATCCGTCAGTAACTTTTTAACAGATTTTCCATCGGAAATCACTTATCAACAACTCGAATTTCGAAAATTAGCAATTTTTTGATAGTGGTAATAATTGGGTTTTTCTTCCTCTTCTTATCTATAAACAGTTAAATAAACTATTTTCTTCTTCTTTATTTTTTCGTCGTATGTATTGCTCCGTAATATGATCTTAGACATGGGTTGTGGATACATATTAGGGTAGAAGAGTAGTAATTACTCAAGCGTAGTTCTACTTATGCTTACAAATTGATAGTTATATTGTTATTACTGTAGGCCCGATTAGCCTATCACACTTATAAGCACATTATTGTTTTATAATCCATTGTAGTCTTATTTTCTGCTGTTATGTATTTTTAGTATATTTTGTTTAGATTATTTAGTTGTGTTAGCTGCATTTTATACTATTTTTATATGATTCTGACCGTTTCTCTTGTTTTAATCCTTACTTTTGTTTTACTCTTGCTTTGTTTTGATTGACATGCTTGTGATTATGATTTGTCTTGAGACATGCTTGTGATTATGATTTGTCTTGAGCTGAGGGTCTCTAGAAAAAATCGCTCTACCTACTGAGATAAAGGTAAGGTTCGTGTATACTCTACCCTCCCTAAACCCACGGTGTGTGATTCCACTGAATATATTAATTGCTAATTTTAATATATTTGTACTACCCTTTCCAATCAACCAAACATCCCTAATATTATAAGATTAAGTTGACCGATATACAGCTATTGTATCAACCTTGATACTACAACTGTTTTTCTCCAAGTGATGGCTGCGTTGAATAATGTCTACTTTTAGAGGCCAATCACGTGTTGCATTTTTCTATTGAATTGATCTGTACTGCTTTGACGTATTCAATCACACTATGCCAATCACATGCTGCTTTTAACAAGATTTTTAGGAAAAATAGCCAAATACTACGCAAAAATATGAGATTTCGATCAAATGTTGGGGCTCATTCGATCCATTCTCTTAATTTTTATTAAATTAATGCAATTTCGCTCCCCCCAAACCATAGTAAAATTTACTTCTATCAACATCTCTACGGAAAATGATCGGATAAAAAAACAAAACTTAATTGGTTTAGTCATTTTTTCAAGATACTTGACGATTTTAAAAGTAGGTTATTTGATCTACTCTTACAATTTTAAATTAGTGAATGTATTAATTAAATAACGTGAAAGGACAGATAAAAGCTGTCATTATTAAAACTTAATATTTACAAATATATTAAAACACGAAATTGGTAACATCGAATTTGTTGACCTAAAGAGGTGTTCTTGTGTGCTAGGCTCCTTGCTTGTTGTAAGCTTACGCTATTGAAAAATCTCTAAGCAAAACATACTTGTCACGTGGATTGAAATCATCAAATTAATTCAATATCATTTGTTTTAAAATAGAAGCATATTTATTCAGAATTAAGATTTGATTGATATATGAAATTAAGCACTAATTATGTCAATCCATCACGTGATTGATCAATTAGAGATACAAAAGAAAACAATTGAAGAGTTTCAATTTTTATTGTTCTTTGATTCCAATTTTTATGTACATGTTTTGATTTGTTGATTTGGTATACTTTTCTACACTTTTTTTTAAACGAATTTTTTTTGTTTTTGTTTTGCCCTATTACTTGCCCTGCCCTTCCCCGTTAAGCCCCTAACCTGTCCCGCACTGCACCATTGCCACCCCTAATCATTTTGGGTATAGTTGGTTAAAATGTTATAAAACATATTTTTTTAGAAAATAAGTTTTAAAATAAGGATAATAATTGCTCTGGTGAAAATTTCGAAATAAATTTTATAAATAGCATTCTACACTAATTTTTCCTCAAATTCTCTGATATTCTTGAATTTTAGGCAAGAAATCTTATAGTATAGTCGGGTTTTAGCAATGATGTTATAGGTGGTACCAAGAAATATGGTGAAATGGATGAGATGATCCTTCTGTTCTTAACTAGAGGTTATGAGGTTGAGTCTGGAAGCTTCCCCTTTAATGTGTCCTGCAACGTGATTCTAAATTAGTTCAGCCATTGACGATCAAATACCAAATGATTATATAAAAATGATACTATTGGTTAGTCTAAGGGAAAGATTTATCCTATTGTACATAATATTTTCAAGACTATCCGTTCCATCTTTTAGAACAAAACAATATTACCAATGACCAATATGATGCATTCTGTGTAAGCTGATGATCATATTTCAGTGTTTGCAACCTTTTTCCATATGTGACCATTTGAGAAATAAACAGACTATGGTAACTTTGGAAACTTCTGATGCAATTATTTAATATAACTCTTGAAGTAATAGTAAAATTGTCTTGACTTATAGGTCATGAGTTGAGTCGTGGAGAAAGCCACTAATGCTTGCATTAGGTAGACTGTTACATCACACTCCTTTGGGTACGGCCCTTCTCCGAACTCTGCTAACGCAGAATGCTTTGGGCATCAGGCTGCTCTTAACTCTACAAAAATAACTGAAATTAGCTAGGAATTTCTCGTTATCTATCGCTAAATTACTCATAGCTAATAGAATTTTTTATAACTCATCACTAGTCCATCACTAAATAGGATTAGTAACGAATTTTGTTCTGTAGTTACAGAATTTGTCCGTCGCTAATTTCTATTTTTTTTATAATAGTGGAAAATTGGTAGGTCGGGAGATTAAGAAAACGTTGTATAGCTCAAGTATCGTAGTATGCAAGAGTTTAACTTGCTCTTCAAGACTAACAATAGTATACTACGAATTTCTCATCTGGATGCATTTATAATTGTGATTTAATTTTAATTTTGATGTCACAGTAAATGTTCTGAAAACAATATCATCAAAACTTCAGAACAAATTTTGGAACGGCATCAACACAGCTTCTTGCAGGGATGGGAGAGGTTTCAACATGACGGATCCACTTTATAATAAAATTGTCAGCAACGTAACATGTGATTGCACATTCAACAACAGCTCAATTTGCCATGTTGTCACAATGTAAGCTCTGCTTCTTAAAACTTTGAATCATATCCTAAGATGTCAATTATGCTAATAGGAGGAATCACTATTGCAAGTATCTCAAGGTTGCGTATATTCTTTAGTAATAGATGAAGAAAAGGGTTCTTATATTCATTATGCAAGGATAACATATAAACGTTTTACAGTATTAAGCTAAGTTTACCTATTAACTTTTCATAGCAAACCTAACATAGTCCTTATACCGAGGGTCTACCGGAAACATCCTCTCTACCTCCCAAAGATAAAGATAAGATCTGCGTACACTCTATCATCCCTAGACCCCACCTCGTGGGATTTCACTGGGTATGTTGTTGTTGTATAGCAAGTCTAACGTAGAAACCTGAAAAATAGAGTAACTATATGTATAGTCAGTTAAATTGAATTGATAATTTTTGCTTTTTACTTTAAATATATGTATATAACTTAAATTCTATTCATAAATCATAGGAGTAACTTTTTATAGAGCCTCATCTATAAGTTCCGCAGAATCTAGTAGCTTTTCTTCAATCTCTGTATTTGTGTTTAAAAATTCACTTAAATATGTATACAACATAATTATCAAGAACCTAGTAAACTAGGTTTTTAGATTTTAGAATCATAATCTCAAAATCCTAACTCCTCTGTTTGCATCAAGTGTTTACACTAAACGAATAAATGCATGATCTGTACTCGCACATACGTTTCTCGTTTAATCATGGTTAATTAAATACATATTTTTATTTCATTAAATCAATAAGTTAGAATTAGTTTGGTATAAACGGCTAGTGTGGGTAAGTATTTACCTATAAAGAGAGTTCAAGAACAACATCCTCTTGTGATTTATATTCCATTGGTCTTACATCTTCAAACTGAATGCATATTTTAAACCCTATTTATGTGTTTTTTTCTAATTGAACTCCTTTACCATTAGGTGTTAAGATATTCTTTTGATTTCTTCTGCTTTTTTGTTGATACAGCCAATTGAAGGGTCTTAATATGTCAGGAATTCTGCCTCCAGAATTTGCAGAGCTTACTCATCTGCGGGAATTGTGAGTATCAGTACAGGATTTCTTTCATTTATTTTCATATATAAATATCAAAATTCTATCAATAAGTTAAAAAAAGTCATTAAGATCTTGATAATATAAGCAAACATGTAGAGTGTGGCATGTAGTATGAAATACTGGAATTTTACCAGCATATAATTGCTTAGAATAGAGTATTTCTGAACAGTAATCCACTTTCCTGTAGCAAACTATCAAACTCGGGCCTTTCTGATACTAGTTGAACTCTTGATTGCAGAAACTTGTATGCGTGTTTATCAAAAAAAAATATAAATCATAACATTAACAAGTAAATTGTTTGTTGCTTTATATGAAACAAATGTGTAAACCATATCCTTAAAAAGTGTGAAATCGAAAAGTTTGAGTGGATCATAACATGCAAAATTGGAGGCTCAATAATCAACTTTTGCATTTTCAGAGATCTGTCTCGCAATTTCTTAAATGGATCGATTCCCTCAAGTTATGGCAAGCTTCATGTCACTATTCTGTAAGTTTTTTCCTTTTATTCTTTTAAAAGATTTTCAGTGAAGAAGTTTTTTTTTTGGTCTTTTCACATTTTGGCCGAACTCTTTCCTTTTAACCTTTTAAAGGATTTTCAGTGAAGAAGTTTTTTTTGGTCTTTTCACATTTTGGCCAAACTCATCATATGTGTAGGTCACTCTTGGGTAACCGTATTGGTGGGCTGATTCCGAAAGAATTAGGTGACATTGAAACACTGGAACAACTGTAAGTAAAAGATATTGCATACTTCCTTTTATTTTCTACATACTTTTGTTGTACCTAATTGGATGTCACATTGATGAATTGGCTATTTTCAGAAATTTGGAAAATAATCTACTTGAAGGACCTCTTCCTCCAAACCTTGGTAGTTTGAGCCGCCTGAGTGAAATGTAAGATATAGTAACCGAATATTCGATGTCTAACATTTACTTGTTATTTGGCACTTTTTGCTTCCCGATATTCAAACTAAAATGTATTTGTCACTATTTTGATTTGAAGAGATTTTAACTTATAGTACTTTTTGTCTATGTTGCTCGGATTCTTCCAAAATGTTACCATAACTGTGTTAGATCCTTCAAAAGTACATTACTTTTGGACGATCCAACACATGCCCGACTGTATTTTTCAAGAATCCGAGCAACATAGCTTTTTCTATAGTTTCAGGGGAATTTTAATATAAAGAAAAGAGTTAATCTAGTCCATTTTAGCTCCAAAAGTTGGTAAAACTCTCAACATAAGCAAAAAGTGCCAAACCAATTGGGACGAATTGTGTGATTTTTCAGTTATCATGGTTAATTGATGGATCATTTGCAGGTTTCTTTCTGCCAATAATCTCAATGGAACTATACCTGAGAACTTCAGCAATCTGAAGAACATGACAGACTTGTAAGCAAGAAAATGTTTGAAGAACATTTGAATTTTTGTGCTTCAATCTCTTAACTCTTTCGTCTGTTTGCAGTAGGATAGACGGGAATAGGATATCTGGAACCATACCAGCTTTTATTAGCAATTGGACTAAAATGGACAGATTGTAAGTATGCATGTGATAGTAGTTAATCTTAATGCAATGTTTTTCTCCCTGAAGGATTCTAAACTTAAAAAAAAATAATGGTAGCATACATAGTTTTTAATTGCAATTATCATGAAACTTTTTGCAGAGACATTCAAGGAACGTTAATGGAGGGACCTATTCCTCCTACAATATCCCAGTTGAAAAACATGACCGAGTTGTAAGTACACACTTCTCTCATACTTCCTGCTTTGACTAGGCGTAAAGTTTAAGAAAGAAAAGAAGATTTTTGAAATGACATTTGTGTGGCTATAAATCACTTCACTAAGCGTAAAATGAGATTTTAAAGTTAAGTTATTTCTAATTATAGAAAGGTGGCATTCTTTTTAGGACAAACTAAATAGAAAAGTGCGCAGTATAAATTTGGGACGGAGGGAGTAACTGTTAAATACACTTGTGGTACGGCCCTTCCCCGGACCCTGCGCATAGCGGGAGCTTAGTGCACCGGGCTGCTCTTTTTTAAGCTCCCTTTTCTTCTATTATAACGGAAAGAACAAATCTCGTGAGAAACGAAAATTGAAGGATATAGGTCTATAGTGGAAGTTCTCATGTGCATTGTTGTTGTCAGGAGAATATCTGATTTGAGAGGAAAACAGATGCGATTCCCCAATCTTCAAGACCTTACAAAGATGAAAAGGCTGTGAGTAATATATGCTTGTAGTTGGAAAATTAGCTATTACATCTACTCATCATAATTTCTTATGCTCACGGTTCTCTAATTTGACTTCAATGATGTAGGATTTTGAGAAATTGCTCAATTTTCGGTCCCATTCCGGGATACTTAGGTTCCATGCCTTTGAAACTTTTGTAAGTTTGTCTTCGTTTTATTTTTTTAATCATTCTTTGTAGTTTCTTTTATGGGAAACTTTGTTTCTAGCAAGTTCTGTGTTTTGGCTCTTTTTTATCTTAGTGTATCAAGAGTACTAGAACATAGAAATCTCGGTGAGATGTATTTAGAGATGGCATAGATTTTGATGATTCTCAGCTGTGATGATCGACGATTAGCAACTGGTGCTAGCAAGAAAGTTGAGTTAACAGGATGCAGTTTTTCTAGTTTGTCATCTCCTCTTTCTACAACAAAGTGTATGCTTTCATCGAAGTTCGTAAATTTTAATTTGTCTATAATACAAGCCCGGAATCACGCTTCACTGTATAAAAGGAAATTCTTCTACATACCAATGTCCTCGTAGTTGCATATTGGAGCCGGAGGCGGATCTAGGATTTTAAGTTTATGAGTTTCTACGGTGATCACAAGTTATTTATATAGTAAATGGGTTCACAGTCAAATATTTATTGATATTTAATTGATTTCTTAATACTCCCTCCGTCCCAATTTATGTGAAGTTGTTTACTAGGCGTAGAGTTTAAGAATGAAAAGAAACTTATGGTCTTTTTGGGACTTTTTGGGACTGACTAAAAAGGAAAGACAGAGGGAGTACATGTAAAGAGTTTGCAGAGAAGCTACTGGATTCATGTGAAACCGCATGTTCCCTTTAAATCTGCCCTTGGATGAAGCACAGATTTTCACTAATTGTTTGGATACCAAAGTGGTTTGGTTTGCTCTCTGGTTTGATGCTAATCCTGCCTGCTTCTGATAAGAGTTATTTATTTGCAGGGACCTGAGCAACAACATGCTGAATGGCAGAATCCCAGATACATTTGCGCAGTTGGATTTTGATAACATGTAGGTCCCTTACAGTGAAACCTTTACAAGTTGAAGCGTAAATCTTGTACAGTTTTTTTTTCTCTTAAAGTTTTCGTTCGTTTATAACAAGCAACAGTTTTATCTGCGTTGTAGGTTTCTTGGTGACAACACATTAAGTGGACCAATTCCAAACTGGATATTCAATAGAAAAGAGAACATGTAGGTATTTTCTCAGTTTGTGTATTTTTTCTCATCTTGGTAGTAAACTTTGGTTATTATCATAGCTAGCCACGAATAATACCTTGTAACATGCCACACTTTAAGGTTTTACGTAACAGTTTTCTTCCCTAAACTTTTTGATTGCTGCAAGGATGCATTTACAAGAATTTGGTGTCTTCTAAGTTCATGACAACTATCATCTTTTTTTTTTGCAGTGATATATCATACAACAATTTCACACAAACATCTACTAGAGGATGCCAGTCCTCTCCCTTGTGAGCTTTTTTCCTCTTTGTTTGGGAACCTATATTCATTTATTATTCTTTTTTTTTAAAGTTAAAATTTTGGTCCTATAGCTGCTTGACTTACAAACCTTCTTTCTTCAACAGAAACTTAGTCTCCAGCTATTCAAATACAACGAGCAACTCGTAAGTCCTAAATGTTGTCTTATGCGTAATTACTAGTTTATTTGATGCTTTCTGTCTATTGTCTATAATTATGTATCTTAATCTATTCGAAATTGCAGGGATGCATGGTGTTCTAAGAAAGACCTCGCTTGTCCCACAGAAGCGAAACGTAAGAGTTACAGCCTATTATTTTACCCTATTTTTCTTAGGGATAATTACATTTTGGACCTCTAAGAAATAATAGCTTGCATAACAACAACAACAACATACCCAGTGAAATCCCACAACGTGGGTCTGGGGAGTGGGGAGGGTAAACTGTACACAGACCTTACCTCCACCTTGATAGGTAGAGTGGCTGTTTCCGGGAGACCCTCGGCTCAAGACGAAGCATAATTACAGGCATATGTATATGTTTTGTATATTAAGTATAAATATACATATAATATACATATTTTATACATAATCAGTGTTTATGTCTTGTACATTTTGGCTAGTGCCCTTATTTGATTTTGACCGACGGGCCAAAAATGAAAGAAGTCCTTTTGAAGACCCTCATGTTATGTTCTTTGTGTCATTTGCAGATCATTCGCTATTCATAAACTGTGGAGGAACTACAACTAAATTTGAAGGAAATGATTATGAAGAGGACTTGAGCACTGCCGGTCCATCATATTTTTTTTTGTCCTCCTATAAATGGGCTTTTAGCAGTTCAGGAGTGTACGTCGGTCTTCAAGATGCCAGTTATATTACAACAAATACATCTTCACTGGACGTGTCTGGTCCTGATTTTTACAAGACAGCACGCCTTGCCCCTAATTCTCTCAAATATTATGGGCTTTGCCTGCGACAAGGTAGATACAGAGTGCGCCTTCACTTTGCTGAAATAATGTATTCTAATGACTCAACATTTAGCAGCCTTGGAAGGCGGATATTTGATGTCGCAATACAAGTAAGTGGAGACCTAATGATTTTTGTAAATATGTAACTTGAATGTTGATTTACTCAGTTCTGATATGATTTGGTAACTTTCTGATTTAGAGGGTGTTTGGCCAAGCTTATAAGGTGGTCAAATTGACTTATAAGCACATAGTTTATCTACACGTTTCATAAATATCCAAAGTGCTTATAAGCCAAAATCACTCACAAGCCATAAGTTGGTCATCCCCAACTTATGGCTTTTCCGTTTATAAGCAATTTTGGTTTGACTAAGTTTTTTACTATTTTATCCTTAGTATTTTTTTTAAATTCTCAAAATAACCTTCCTAGAATAAAATCCCGAACTTTCTCTTCACCCCATATCCATCATACCTCCTTTTCTTCACAAAAATACTTTAAAATTTGTATTTTTTGATTAAAAAAATATAAAAGGTTTTTTAGTTAGTTTAACAAAAGAACAACTTGTGTATATTTTTTAATCAAACACATTAACTGCTTATTTCAGTTTCACCACTTTTATGCAAACATGTAACTGCTTATTTATAAAATCAGCTTCAACACTTAAAAAAATATTGTTCAGCACTTAAAGCTTAGCAACTATTTATAATCAGCTAATCCGAACGGGCTCTTAGTATAGAAGGTACCAGACTATTGGAGATAATGTGGTATATTTTGATTTGTTACACAGGGGAATGTAGTTTTGCGGGACTTCAACATCATGGAGGAAGCTAAGGGTGTTGGAAAAGACATTACCATGGACTTTAAAGATGTTTCTGTTAATGGTAGCACTCTGGAGATTCACTTGTATTGGACCGGGAAGGGGACTAACGCTATTCCAGACAGAGGTGTATATGGACCTCTAATTTCAGCTATCACAGTTACACCAAGTTAGTATATCTCTCTGTGCCTATAGACTTTAACACTTATCTTCCCGCAATCTTATCCTAATAAAATCCCAATTTATTCTTGCAGACTTTAAGATTGATACAGGCCACGGGTTACATGTCGGAGCTGTTATTGGCATTGTACTCGGTTCAATTGTAGCGGTTCTGATAGTTTTATTTGCTCTGTGGAAGAAAGGCATTTTCGGAGGGAAAAATAACAAAGAAGAACTAGGTAATACATACCTCAAAAGAATTTATTCACTCTCTATATGCTTAGACAAACAGAGATGGCGAAGCTACTAGGACAAAATATTTGTATAACTTTGTATAGGTGAAACTATTTGATAATATGGTGATATTTCTGTTGTGATAATCAGAATTGTTACGATATTTCTATCCGCGATATACAAATAAATTTATCTGCCTGTAATTGACCAGAATTGAGATGATTGTTCTGTTGTTGGATCCATATCATGACATAGCATAAATAGTTAGCAACAATAACAACGTACCTAGTGTAATCACACAAGTGGGGTCTGGGAGGGTAGAGTCTACGCAGACCTTACCCCTATCATGAGAGGTAGAGAGGCTGTTTCATCATAAATAGTTAGCTCAAAACAAATTTTTCATGTTCTGCTTAAACTGTCTTCATCATACAGATGTTTTACAAGATCTATATTTACTGACGTTTGAAATATTCTGCTTGTTTACAGAACTCAGAGCCCTTGATTTACAAACAGGTCATTTTAGACTTAGACAAATTAAAGCTGCTACAGGTAACTTTGATCCTGCCAACAAAATCGGTGAAGGAGGGTTTGGACCAGTTTACAAGGTATCAAATCTCTATCTATCTATCTATGCTTGACATTATTTTATATTTAGAACATAAAATATTTTTATATAGGAAAAGTTTGTTGTACATGATACAACAACAATATACCCAGTGTAGTCTCACAAGTGGAGTCTGGGAGGGAAGAGTATACGCAGACCTTACCCTTACCTTGGGAGGTAGAGAGGTTGTTTTCAATAGACCCTCGGCAAACAATAACTACAACAAAACAATATGCTAAGCTAATAACATGCGACAATAGATAATAACAGAAATCGAAGGATAAGAAACTGCTTCAAAAATACTATGGCTACTAGTAAGGAAAGAAAAGCGCGACACACTCTACTACATACTAACCTTCTAACCTAATCCGTGTCCTCCGCAACCTCCTATCTAAGATCATGTCCTCGGTAAGCTGCAACTGCGTCATGTCCTATCTAATCACCTTTCCAATACTTCTTCAGTCTACCTCTACCTCTCCTGAAGCCATCCATAGCCAACCGCTCACACCTCCGCACGGGGCATCCGCACACCTCCTCTTCACATTCTCGAACCATCCATAGCCAACCGCTCACAACTCCCGCATGTTGTCCTCCATTGAGGCCGCTCCCACCTTTTTCCGGATATCTTCATTTGTTGTACATGATATGTACTAGAAATCATTTTAAGCAAGTTGAAATTATATTGAGACACGTATCACACAATAACATGTCATGTGGATAATGTTATGTCATAGAAGTTTTTTTTTTACAAAATTTCACAGGCTTTTGTCTGTAATATGATCGTTGTGAATTAATCCTGTTGTATGTAGGGTACACTCTCGGATGGTACAATCATAGCTGTTAAGCAGCTCTCTTCCAAGTCGAAGCAAGGAAATCGTGAATTTGTCAATGAGATAGGCATGATTTCAGCTCTACAACACCCACACCTTGTGAAGCTTTATGGTTGTTGTATAGAAGGGAACCAGTTATTGGTGATATACGAATACATGGAAAATAACTGTCTCGCTCGAGCTCTCTTTGGTAATGCTTTGCAACATCATTTTTAAATTATTAATGATTTTATGCTTTATATTCCTCTAATTCTCCTAATCTTAGGTCGTGACGATCAGAGGTTAAACCTAGACTGGGCAACCAGAAAAAGGATATGCTCAGGAATAGCAAAAGGGTTAGCTTACCTTCATGAAGAATCAAGGTTGAAAATCGTCCACAGAGATATAAAGTGTACCAATGTGCTTCTTGATAAGGATCTCAATGCTAAGATTTCAGATTTTGGATTGGCTAAATTAGATGAAGAAGAGAACACTCATATTAGCACCCGAATTGCTGGAACAGTGTGAGCCTTCTTGTCATCCATTTATCTGTAATGAGAGAGCAGCAGTTCTGTGTGTTTGAATTTGTTTGTCATCAACAGCAACATGGTTACTTTGAAGTATCTTACTTTTCTTTATTTCCTTTTTTGAAGAGGTTATATGGCTCCCGAGTATGCAATGCGAGGCTACTTGACAGATAAAGCTGATGTCTATAGCTTTGGAGTTGTTGCATTGGAGATTGTCAGCGGGAAAAGCAACACAAACTACAGGCCAAAAGAGGAATTTGTTTATCTTCTTGACTGGGTAATTTTTTTTTACATAGCTGTCGTTTCCAAATACTACTCTCTATCCCAGTTAATGTTAAAGTGTTTGACTGGGCGGAGCTTAAGAATGAAATGAAGATTTCTGAAATTTGTTGTCTAAAATAAGCCATAAATATTTGTGGATAGAAAGTTAGTAGGTAGTTGAGTCCTGTCTCACTGTGTGGGAGGGGTAGGGGGCTAGCGTCTCCATCTACTCTTCTCACTTTCTCTATAGTATTATCTAGGTTTCGCGTAGATCCATATTCTTATGTGTATTCCTAGGTGTTGCTTTATTTGTTTTGTTACTGTGATATGTCTTATTTCCCTTGAATCTCTGCATTAACTACATTCTTTTGAGCCGAAGGTCTATCGGGAACAACCTCTCTACCCCCACAAAGGTAGAGGTAAGGTCTGCGTACTAAAGGTTCAAGAGAGGAAGAATATAATGCCTTTCTATTATTCATTATGTGCAAAGCACTTTATATACAATCGATAGACCAAGAATGACTCCTAAATTAGAGGAGTATAGAGCTGTAAATAACAAGCTAATATACAGCTGTAAATAACTACTAATATACAACTAATTATGCACTAATAAAGGAAACAAAATCAGCCCAATATTCTACACAATCAGTCACAATATTCTACACATATTTTGCACAATCAATCATGTGTCATTATGCCCCTGCAAGTTGAAGGTGGGACCAATAACCTTTAACTTGGATAGCTGTTGATGAAAAAGTAGACGAGGTAAATGATTTGTAAGTGTGTCTGCAAGCTGATCAGCAGCATGTAAATGCTGAACAAGCACCTGTTTTCGCTGCACTTGATCTCTAACAAAGTGAAAATCGACTTCAATGTGTTTCATCCTACTGTGTAATACTGGATTTTGACAAAGATAGGTGGCACCAACATTATCACAATAGATTATGGTGGAGCAGACAGCTGCACATGCAGTTCTACAAGAAGCTTTTGAACCCAATTGACCTCAGCAAGTGCAGAAGCTACTGCACGATACTCTGCTTTAGTTGAGGAGCACACAACAGTGCGTTGCTTCTTGGATGACCAACTAACAGGATTTGCACCAAGGTACAGGATATAGCCAGAAGTGTAAGTTCTGTCATTAATGTCACCGGCCCAATCGGCGTCTGAATACATAAACAACCCAGGACATCTCTTGCTCGTTATCTGTAAGCCATGATTTTTGGTTTGTTGGAGGTACTGTAGAAGTCGCTTAACAGAAGACCAGTGTGTTTGGATAGGAGCATTCATGAATTGAGATAATTTGTTTACTGCAAAGCTTATATCTGGTATGGTAAACGACAAATATTGAAGATTACCAACTACTTGACGATACAAAGTGGCATCCGCAGGAGGTGTATCATCCTTTAAGGATAGTGAAGCAGTGGAACTCATGGGTGTTTGAATAGGTTTACATTTAGACATGTTATGGGCAGCAAGAATATCATAAATGTACTTGGCCTGAGAAAGAACAATCCCTTATTTTGTGCAGAGAACCTCAATACCCAAAAAATAGTGCAGTTGTCCAAGGTCTTTGAGAGAGAATCTGGCTGAAAAAACCTGTATAGCTTTCTTGATAACATCAGAGCTGGAGCCGGAGATAATTATGTCATTAACGTATATAAGAATGTAGACCAACACTCCATTTTGACGACGAATGAATAGAGAGGAGTCAGAGTTAGACTTTTGAAAGCCAATTTGAACAAAAAATTACTTTTAACTCAAGAGTACCAGACTGCTTAAGTCCATAAATTGTTTTCTTTAACTTGCACACATAATGAGGAAAACCAGGATGAGTATACCCAGGAGGTTGACGTATATAAACATCTTCATCTAGGTGTCCTTGAAGAAATGTGTTATTCACATCCAATTGGTGCAAATGACAGTTATTCTGAACTGCAAGCGACAAAATGAGTGGAACAGTAACAGGTTTTATCACTGGACTAAATTTGAAACTGGAATTGAAAACTTTTGTGGGAGTGTTTTAAGCACTCTTTTATTTGGATGTCCTAATTTTCTATGCCAAGATTGTTGAGATTCTGCCATATAAGATTGGTAGTTCAAATTGCATCGGGATCCTCCAGCAGGCCACTCGTAAAGTCCTTGTTTATTCTGGCATCGTGCCAACACCGCCCTCGTGATCAGATCCTTCACAAGAAAATCAAAGGGAAAAAATCCCATGGATGTCAGATTATCTTTGCGAAATTGAGACACAGATGTAAGTTTACGTTTAATATCTGGTGTACACAGAGTATTAGAAAGCTGAAACTTTTTGTTTGAAGCATTTAATTGAACATGACCAGTGTGAGTTATAGGGATTTTGTTACCGTTACCCATGGGAATATCCTCATTACCAGTGTAGTCATCTGGACGTTGAAGATTCTGAGTATCAGCGGTCACATGATGCGATGCTCCTGAGTCAACAATCCAAGGCATGGAAACAAAGTTTGCTCGGGCTTCCAAGTGATTGTGGGAGCATGTACGACATACATTGTCAGTATGCCCAGTTCGACCACATAGCTGATAAACTGGACGATTTTGTTGAGAGACCGTTGGACGCCAAATTGGTGATGAGGCTGGTGCATTTTGCTGCTTGGAATGTTGTGAACGCCATGGTTGTCCTCGCTTATTATTGCGAGGTGCAAAATTATTTGACAAAGGTTTTTGTGCCACTACAGCTGTAATCGAGGCTTGATTAGACTCTTTATGCTTGAGGAATAGCTCTGTTGAGAAGCTTGTTGTACAGTTCTTCATACGAGATCGGTGTATCTCGCGCTTGGATAACTGCTGCAATTGAATCATACTCAGGTCCTAGACCGCTGAGTATTTTTACTGCAAGTTCGTCATCAGAAATAGGAGCTCCAGCCGTTGCAAATTCATCAGCAACATTCCGGATCTCGCGCAAGTACTCTGTCATACTGCGAGATTTTTTTGTAATTGTAGCAATAGAGTTTCGGAGACTGAAGACCCTTGTATGTGATTTGTTCGCATACAGGTTATGCAGTGTGTCCCACGCTTGCTTCGAGGTGGAAGTTTTTGTGATTGCAGAGGTGATCGTCGGATCAACCGATGCCATTAAGGCATTGCGAATCAACTGGTCCTGATGGAACCAGATCTTGTACTTGGGATTGGGTACTGCTGAGTTGTTGACGGTACTGTCATGGATTCGTCTAGATAGCAGTATATCATGACCCAACATGAGAGATTTGACCTGCACTTTCCAAATGACACAATTCATTGGACCATTAAGCTTTAGCGGAAGTTGGGAAGTTGGGTTAAATTAAACCAAATGGCTGATGTTATCGGAAGGAATGATAGAATCACTTGGATTCACCATTTGTGCCATAGAAACGATAAGGAAGAGTTGAAAAAAGAGATGACTCGGTGGAGTTTAGAAAAGGCCTGATACCATAAAGGTTCAATAGGAAGAATATACTGCCTTGTCTATTATTCGTTATGCGCAAACCACTTTATATACAATCGATAGACCAGAATGACTCCTAAATTATAGGAGTATAGAGCTGTAAATAACAAGCTAATATACAGTTGTAAATAACTACTAATATACAACTAATTATGCACTAATAAAGGAAACAAAATCAACACAATATTCTACACAATCAGTCATGTGCCATTACGTACATCATACACTCCCCAGACCCGTGTGATTACACTGGGTATGTTGTTGTTGTAAATCGTCTCATTAAAGGGTAAAATGACAAGTTTAAAGTTAAATTGTTACTATTAAATAAAGAAATGTGTCACACTTTTTTGGACCAGACTAAAAAGGAACACACAGAGGGAGTAGTAGTATCTTTAAGAACTGTTGCAACATCATGTGTTACAAGTCTTCCTTGTACATGTTTAGTTTAATTGCACTCTGGAAATATAAGCCAGAAAAGCTTCTCTTGTTAGTGTTTTGTGCAAATTGATATTTGCTTTGATACCTCCATTTCTTCATTCCTAAGGGACGATAAAGAAAATGTTAGAATCCGAGTTCTTTCATTAGTTCTGCTCACGTGCTTATGGATGCATCTTTTCCCTTTTAGTTTTACTGTTCTTCTATTGGGATTTTTTCATTTTTGCATGTCGGCCGAGATTAATTACGGGCTCTAGCCAAAATATACAAAACCTATACACTGATTATGCATATATGTCTATTTGTGTATACAATATGTATATTTGTACTTAATATACTTTACATATACATTTGTTGGCTATTATTTTTAGAGCGGTCCAAAATGGTAATTATCCCTTTTCTGAGTTTTTCTTTTTCCCTTCATCTTGCTATGGATGTCAATTTTGTTTTCTCTTTGGCTTGCAGGCTTACGTCCTACAAGAACAAGGAAATCTCTTAGAACTAGTGGATCCATGTCTCGGTTCAAGTTACTCCAAAAAAGAGGCAATGCGGATGATAAATCTGGCTCTTTTGTGCACCAATCCCTCTCCCACTCTCAGGCCATCCATGTCTTCCGTCGTGAGTATGCTCGAAGGAAAACTTCCGGTGCAAGCACCGCTAGTCAAGCGCACCACATCAGACGACGAAATGAGATTTAAATCCTTTGAGAAACTATCACACGACAGTCAAACACAGGTTTCGACCTACTCTCAGGACAGTCAAGTTCCAAGTATGAATGCACCTTGGAGCGATTCGTCGGTCCATAGTAAAGATGAAGATGGTACTTCCACAAGCAGGATTCTTCCAGATCTTTATAACGTAAACCTAGATTGATTGACGGATAATACTGCAGATTTTAGAAGTAGCTTTTGATTTCCATCATGTAATTATGTAACTGTAAGCATCTATTTCCAGAGTGATACAGAGGTCGAAATATTTTGTGTGTGCTATATCGACTCATCTTACTACAGTATACTCCATTTTGTTGTGCACTAGTGCTCAGCTCAATTTTCTTTGAAGTTCCATGGTCAATGGAGAAGGCGGGCGTCCCACTTTTGAATATTTGTTGATATCTTAGTAGATTTTCAAAAGCCTGCATCCGCCCCTGCCTCTTTATGGCTCATTTTTTCCAATGACCATGAGATAAATTTGTCCTTGTTATCTTAAGAACAAAAAAATAGTCGGATAATTATTAATCTTCTCAAGGGAACTTTCATGCTGTTAGAAATCCTTGTGATATAAGGTGTTGTTGGATAGTTTAGGGGGATTTTAAGGTGTTAACGTTTCATTAATCGAAACAAATCTTACTAACCATATATTGAAAATAAATCAATCCCAATAAAGAAAACCATATGGCTACCATTGAATAGCTTTCAGATGGTACATGGAGAATGTCTTTCAGGTAAGATGCTCTGTATTAGAAACTTCCTAGCAAGAATATTTTTGTCCATATAATGAACTATTTTAAGTACTGGTATCAATTTCCAGGCGCCATCAAAAGTTCTACCACTAAAGAAATTTATGCTTTCTCTGCTGCAACTGATTTCAGAAAGGTACGTAATTACAACTTTTAATTAAGTTTAATCCTGATTGCCTGAGTTACACTTGAGTAATTGTCTGTGTTCACCGTTATGGTTGAGTGGTAAGTACTCTTTCATCCTTAACTAAAGCTCTCAAGTTCTCGGGTACTGAGTCACCTTTGTTACGGAGAGTTTTACCCTCGATGTGCGATTTTCCTGCGTGAATTGAAATTTAGTCGGACTCCAATATGAATACTGGGAAATCAAAAATAAAAATTGTTTGTGTTTGTTTTGGCCTTTTCTGTAAATAACTTGATCATTTTACTTGCTCTAAAGTTTTTACATTTCTTTTTCTTCCTCAATATTTTGGTTGGAACGGAAAAGTATGGGAAATAATTAAAGAAATTTACTAAGTGTATGTAGGATTAAACTTGCCATAGAGTTTAAGACTTTAATTTAATTTATATATTATTTTAATGATAGTGAAAGAATTAGTCTCAAAGCAATTGCTAAAAGTTAGTTTGACAGAAAAACCACTTCAAAGTTACGTAGAATAATCTAATAAATTTGATTTCTTGACAACTATGAAATTGTACAAAAACAAAATACTATCGAACACGTAGAAAACATTCACCAACATGAAAGAGATCATGTAATTTCGTAAAGAGAAACTACTAGTTATGGATATAATTAGTGCCTGTTTGGATTGACTTCTGGGTATCCATTTTCGTGAAAATGACAAAATTGACATGTTTGGTTTGACTTTTCAAAAGTGCTTTCCTGCCTCCGTAAGACTTCCGATGTGTTGTAAAATTTGCGTCACAGCGTAAGACTTCTATCATTTATTTCAATTTGAATTTTATCATTTCCTTTATTATCCTCTTTAGTTTTCATCAACAACTCTATCCACCTTCATTACCCTCTTTTAATATCTAGAAATGATTACTAAAAAAATAATTCAAATATACAACTTTCATTACCCTCTTTAAATATCTAGAAATATTTTTTTTTTTAAAATCAAATATACAACTTTCATTACCCTCTTTAAATAACTAGAAATAATTACTAAAAAATCAAATATACTACTCATGTTCTGTTTTAATTAAAAATAAAATCAAATATACTACTAAAGTTGACATTTGTTCAATTGCAGATTGAAACTTTAAACTCCTCAAACATCCTAACGTTGTCCGATTATACGAGGATTATCCTTCTCCTTTTTCTATTGTCTTCTTTCAAATACTCCGAATATTACTACTATAATACATTATATTTTGAACAAACAAGAAATAAATATACCCAAGTTGAAGTATCGAAATTTTTTATTATTTTTGAAAAATTGCCTGAAGAGCGCCGCGGCGCCTCCTCCCAAGGGTCGCGGCTCCTTCGGCGTGAAAAATCACTGGAACTTAGTATTGTAATAATATTTAAATACTATTTGAACTTTAGTATTGTAATAATATTCTACTAATATTTAAGTATTATATTGCACTTTAAATTTTATTATCTATTTGTAATTTTTATTTATATACTTTCATTTATTAGTAATTTTTATTTATGTATGGACTAAATGTCTATTTTGGTAATTCTACATTCAAAATCAATTTTGATCAAAACTATTCAAATATCATTTATTGATAACAGTCACTTTTACATTGTTGCATCCAAACATAAATCACTTCTGCCAGAATCACTTCTGACAAAATCACTTCTGACAAAATCACTTCTGCCAGAAGCACTTTTGCCCACCGCCAATCCAAACAGGCACCTTTGGTCCTCCTGTATTAGAGCATAGTCGTACCAAATATTCATCCTAATTATCTAATACTACCAGCAACGTTTCTTGGAAACTTAATACATGTTGAAGGAGAGTCTTGACGTAACTAGTAAAGTGTTGTTATGTGATCAGGAGGTCACGAATTCGAGTCGTGGAAACAATATTTTGCAGAAATGCAGGCTAAGACTTTATACAATAGACCCTTGTGGTCCGACCTTTCTCATACGCAGGAACTTAGTGCACCGGACTGCCCATTTATTTTTGAATACGTGTTGTTAATATATATTAGGCTTTTGTTTTCAACCGATAGCATTGGACAGTCATCAAATGTTAGGTAGTATTTTTGGTTACTGTGGCTTTTTGCGCAAGACTTGGACTTTACGAAATAGGCAAGAAATTACTATCTTCATTCACAATTAATGCTCTTCTTATTTTAGACAATTGGAATCTACAACTCTTTAGTCAAACCTTACCATTCTTAATACTATATTTAGTACAATGCACAAGGAAATTTCTTAATTTATGCCTCATATACTCTATTTATAAGCTAACCTAAGTAGTACTTTGTATACAATACAAAAAAATTGTGTTTTACATCTTGAATTTTGCTGAAATGATCAAAATCTTCAATCTCATACACATTATAATCTAATATTCACAGCAAATCTTGATTTTTTTCTTCAGATGGATTCAATAAATCGATCTGATGTAACCCCGAGTAAGAGCAGAATGGCTCGCACTTTTGCTTAAGGTTTTGCATATTGGAGGTGTAACAGGAGGAAATCGAAATCCAAAATCTCAAGATACGTTCAAATACGAAGCACAATTCAAGTCATTTATAAACGAAGATGAAAATCGAGCAGCTATAGAAGCTTTTCTAGCCAATCTATTCGCGAACATTTCAGCTATTAAAGCCGCATATGCCCTGTTGCAATTTGCTCAATCTCCATATTTTATTCAATATGTTGATGACATCATTGTGTCCGAACTGAAAAGTTTGTCTGAATTAAAACAATGCTACTTAAAGAATCAATTTGATGATTATTCCCCGTAGTCACTTTGGTTTTAGCAGAAATTAAGGAGCTGAAGAATGTCGTAACAACGTACGAAATCATGGAAAATAAGTTGGATTTTCAGCTTAAACTGAAAGACTCGGAAATTATATTTCTCAGAGAGAAATTGGATGAGGCTAATAAAGAGAACAAGTTGCTCGAAAAGAGATTAAGTTTAATTGACAACTTTCAGCTGTCAAAATTAAGCGTCAATAATTTTACTATGTTCCTTCAACAAACAATTAAATCGATTCGGAGTTTTGTTAAGGTTGCTCTGTGGAGAAATGGAAAATGATGTTGCAGCCTTGACTATTCAATCGGGTACTATGTTCTTAAAACCAAATGACAAATATTATGCGTCCTAAACGTTTGTTTGCCTAGATATCTCTATTTATAGCGACTCCATGACAGAGCAGATGAAACAACAAAGTCAAGTTTTCAACAGATTCTTGGAATTGAGATATGTTATGCCAGCAGATTACTTAGCCAGGAAATCAAAGTCAACATTCGCGAGATTTTGTCGCGCAAAGTACTTGAACTCATCCATCCCAAAATGGAAAGATCCCTTTTTGGAAATTTATTGAATTCTGGTGAGTATCTAAAGACACTGTAAGGATAGAGTTTCTTTTTCATTTTCAAGGTAGTTGACAAGAGCTATAGCAGCTTACGATGCAGTTGATTCGGAAACATACGCCAGGGCGGTTGGGTGGAGCCAATCTGAAGAAGTCAGAGTCTTATAATAAAGCTTCGACTTTTGAGGTAGTGGTCTAGGGAGCGCAATTGCTAGAGCACGGGAGAATATTGAGTAATGATTTCAGCAAGAGCAGCCAGACGGTTGTAAGCCGTTCTCGATCTATTCTATCAGCTAAGACTTATCAAAGGCCTTACCGTCCGTCGGACCCGACGAGGAGTCTTCTCATTAATATCAAATATATATAGGTGTACAATGTTCATCTCAATTACAATAGGAATCCTAGTCCCATATACAAGAGGAATCCTAGTCTTACCATAATTATATTTACACAAATATTCTAATTATGGGTGGAGATCTTATTTTACACCTATACAAGTTTACACACACCCTCAGTCGGAGCGGGAGGAGGTCGGACGCTGAGAATGGATCCGAAGTCAAGAAATAACTGTCTGGGAAATTCTTTGGTAAATATATCTGCATACTGATAGGATGATGAAACATGTAACACTCTGACATGACCTAGTGCAACTTTCTCACGAACGAAGTGTAGGTCTATCTCAATGTGCTTGGTTCGCTGATGTTGAACCGGATTATGAGAAAGATAGATGACAGATATGTTATCACAGTACACAATAGATGTCTGACGCAAAGGACACTGAAGTTCTAACAGTAAATTTCTGAGCCAACAAATCTCAGCTACCACATTTGCAACGTCTCAGACTCAAATTTCTAATCGAACAAGATAGGGTAGCTCGCCGCCGACGCATCAAGAAATTAGATTATCCCCTAAAAATACACAAAATCCGGAGGTGGAGCGTTGCGTGTCCGGACACCCTGCTCAATCTGCATCCGTATAATAGAGCAACCTGTTTGGTGCAGAGGGGTATAAGTGCAAACCATAATCAAGTGTGCCCTTAATGTATCAGATGATACGCTTAAGAGCAGTGAAATAAGACTCTCTGGGGGCATGCATGAATATGCATACCTGCTGAACAACATAAGCAATGTCTTGCCTTGTAAATGTGATATACTGAAGTGCACCTATAAGACTCCTATACAGAGTAGGATTGGAAACTGGAGCACCATTCATAGCACTTAGCTTAGATTTTGAATCAACTGGAGTAGGTGAAACATTGTAATTCGCCATCTTAGCCATGTACACGATCTCCTCTGCATACTTACGCTGACACAAGAACATGTGGTTGGCAGACCTGGTCACTGATATTCCCAAAAAATAACTCAGTTTCCCCAAATCAGTCATTGTAAATAAGGACTTAAGCAAGACAATAATCTCATTTTCAACCCGTAGGAGGAGGCAGTAAGAACAATATCATCCACGTAAAGTAATAAGTAAGCAATGCTACTACCTCGATGAAAAATGAAGAGTGATGTATCACGCTTGGTGCATACAAACCCAATCTGCAAGATATACCTGCCAAAACGATCATACCACGCACGGGGGGCCTGATACCATGTAAGATGATATTAATCTCCCTTGGGGAGTCATCTCATTAATATAAAATATATATAGGTGTATAATATTCATCCCAATTACAATAGGAATCTCAGTCTCATATACAAGATGAATCCTAATCTAATCATAATTATATTTACTCAAATATTCTAATCATGAGTGGGGATCTTATTTTACACCTATACACGTTTACAAACACATTTATTGAAATGGCAAAGCACATTTGGCAAAGATAGCAGGTTAACTAATCTGTCATCATATTCCGGTTAGGACATACGAGAGCTCAACCTTGTGCATAAACCTTCTATATTTTTATGATAGATTTACCACACATGAGGATTAAGAACAATAACCTTAAATACTACACAAATATCGGGGTACTTTCGTCCACGATTTAACTTATGTCTAGACAACTACAGCATATTCAAATCTCCCCTCTCAGATCTCGATTCGAAATCATATAAGTGATGACAATTAAAGGCCAGTTAATTATCAATCAAAACAATATTGAATAGATATTAATCTGCTGAAGAAGAAATCAATAACTATGCATTAACTATATGAAAGAGTTTCAAGAAGATTCAATTGGAAAACCCTACTAAAATAATTAGCTCCTAAACATTGTCATGTCAAGGACTAATACAAAATCCAACATAAACTGAATTGAAATAAAGAAATAAAAGAACTTGAATGTAGTCTCAAATTATGTTCTCCAATTCTTGTCTTGTGATATGTGTTATGAGATATGAGGTGTCCCTTATAAAATCTGACCCAATGGTTTAAATACGTCAGAAAATCGCGTGTCCCGACCTTCGCCCGACCAATTTCGCCTGACCGAAAACGCGCCTCGACCGCAAGCCGCGCCGACTCAAAAACACGAGAACAAACCAGTAGTACGCAAGATATCCAGGCCGCAGTCACGACCTCCTTTGTCCGTTTTTCGGTTTTTCATCATTTCTCGTCCGGACTTCGTCTGATTTCTTCTATACTTCCCGGGACTTCTTAGGCTTCATTTCTTGGCCCTTTTAGTGTGCAATTCCATCTCAATTAAGCTCATTTCATCTTGTTGTTGACATTTCTCCATTTGAGACCGCTGTGACTCAAAAGAAAGAAAAACGGACATAATACTATACTAAACACAAACGAAATGAGTAAAATACTAACTAAAAATGACTCAAAAAGTGTATACAAAATATGTCTAACATTAGCCTCGACTAAACCCACAAAAACCGTCCTAAATACGCCTCTGCCTACATATATGCAGCCAACTTCAAAACTTACTCTTCATCAATCAAACGGGGACCTGTTCTCTACATTGAGGGGTCACCGGACCCCGTAAACTTCAGCAAAAATCTTGTATATGTATGTGAGTATACCTTGAAAATGATTATATAATTACTTGTCACCCTGAACACTAATAGCCTTTAGGGGGCACTGATTAAGAACTAGCTCAAATTTCTTTAGTGCCCCCATCATATTAAAATCCTGAATATGTGTCTGTCAAACATCAATTGCCAATACCATGGATAGGAACTGACTCTATATTGTGATCAACATCAAAATGCTTCACAGTAACAATCTCCTCGTGGCCTTTATCACTTGGGGAAGATGGCGGCACATCGCCTTTTTTAAGAGAATTCATTAGTACACTGGCATCTTGAGAAGGATCAATCTTCTTCTCCTCCAAATTCTTCCACAACTTTCTCGCTTCAAAATTCGGTGGATAACAAACTAGTAGAATAATTAAAGTAAAAGAAATTATATTGCAATGATCCATTAATGGAAAGTTTGAAACACTACTAGTGGAATATTGAAGGTCAATATGGAAAGGAAGGAGAGGAATTTATTAGAAGAGCAGAGTAGTTGGCAAAGGACTTTCTTTTGTTTTAACTTATGTGCACTAATAAAGTATTGAACCTTCAGATTATGTTAAGATACCTACGATAAGAGGTACTCCCTCCGTCCCGTTTTGCATACAAGTGCCACCATTGTAGTACTTTTTATATATGTTTTTGTTGATGTTGGATGAGTGTTGTGACAACATCGCTTATGAACATAAGGATGTTGTCAGCAATGTTGCGACAACATCATAGACAACATCTCTGTAACGATTTTGTCTATTCTTCCGGCCAAAACAGTATTTGTTACTGTGAGTTAAAAATGACATAGGCAAGCTAACAAGGAACCTGTGTTTAAAATATGAAAAAGAAGAAGTCAAGCTTGGAAGAAAAGCAACGTGACCAAGTCAATACTGTTGAGTTTTTCATGGAGGAAGACTCGGTCCAGGTTGCAGCCTTCTTTCTCACAACTCCCACAACCAATCAGCGAAGATTTCAAGGAAGTTCCACACTATAAATAGAGGGGGTAACTTCAGAGTATCGATATCCAGAATTCAACGTCACCAAGAGAGCTCTCAGATATTCACCTTAGAAACTGGATCAACATCTTAGCCTAAAGTAGTATAACAACATCTAGTCCAACATTACTTTTGTTGCCCAGATTCTAGATTGAGATTATTGTTAAAGCAATTGTAATGATGATGTTGTATGTTTCTTTTTAGATGTTTTATTTTTAGGCTGAAGTCATATGCGACTCGTTTTTATTTGTAATTTCTTTTTTGTTTTATTGCTACGAATTGTAAAAAGAAATTCATTTGTAATTGTATATAATATACACATTACTTCGGCCATTGACCATCAAGGGTTATATTAACATATACCATTGAAAATATAAACCTTGTGTCTTTTACTTTTTCGCTGCATTTACACTCTTAAGATTTTATTACTGTTTTATCATAGTGTTGCCTCAGGTGTTGAGACAACACTGACGACAACATTCAGAAACTGTCTAGTTGTTCAAGTGTTTTATTTTTTATTCTTACTCAAACTGCTTATCCATAAGCCTCGGACCCAACAAGTGATATCAGAGCCAACACTTAATACAATAAGTGTTTGATCCTGAATCTAACGGCTATGGACTCAACTATTCAAAATGTTGGTAGACTTTCAATTCTTGATGGAACCAACTATGCCTATTGGAAGATCCGACTTCGTTCTCACATCAAATCAATTGATGTTCGAGCATGGAGATCAGTCTCCGAAAGTTATGTGGTCCCCAAATATCCAACAGATAAGGACGGTGATGTTCTTACCAAACCCGAATCTGAATGGATCGCGGAAGAGATCAACGGTGCTAGCTTTAATGAAAAGGCCTTAAATGCTATATTCAGATGGGTAGATCTATACATGTTCAAACTCATTCAGAATTGTACAACGGCCAAGGACGACATCGATAATCAGTATCCTAGTCATTTTTAGTTTTGTATGGAGTTTTGTGAAGAAAGACAAAAAGAGGGAGATTGTTGATGTTGGATAAGTGTTGTGACAACATCACTTATAAACATAAGGATGTTGCCTGCAATGTTGTGACAACATCACATACAATATCTCTGTAAACGATTTTGTCTATTCTTCCGGCCAAAACAATGTTTGTTACTGTGAGTTAAAAATGACATAGGCAAGCTAACAAAGAAGTTGTGTTTAAAATGTGGGAAAAGAAGAAGTCAAGCTAAGAAGAAAAGCAACGTGAAGACCAAGTCAAAACTGTTGAGTTTTTCATGGAGGAAGACTCGGTCCAGGTTGCAGCCTTTTTTCTCGCAACTCCCACAACCAATCATCGAAGATTTCAAGGAAGTTATACACTATAAATAGAGGGGGAACTTCAGAGTATCGATATCCAGAATTCAACGAAAATAATCACCAAGAGAGCTCGCAGATATTCACCTTAGAAACTGGATAAACATATTACCCTAAAGTAGTATAACAACATCTTGTCCAACATTACTTGTGTTGCCCAGATTCTAGATTGAGATTATTGATAAAGAAATTGTAATGATGATGTTGTATGTTTCTTTTTAGATATTTTATCTTTACGTTGAAGTCATCTGCGACTTCGTTTTATTTGTAATTTTTTTTTTGTTTTCATTGCTACGAATTGTAAAAAGAAATTCATTTGTAATTGTATATAATATATACATTACTTCGGTCACTGACCATCAAGGGTTATATTAACATATACCCTTGAAAATATAAACCGTGTGTCTTTTACTTTTTCGCTGCATTTACACTCTTAAGGTTTATTACTGTTTTATCATAGTGTTGCCTCTGGTGTTGAGACAACACTGATGGAAATATTCAGAAACTGTCTAGCGGTTCAAGTGTTTTATTTTTTATTCTTACTCAAACTGCTTATCCATAAGCCTCGGACCCAACAAGTGGTATCCGAGTCAACACTTCATACAATAAGTGTTTGATCTTGAATCTAACTACTATGGACTCAACTATTCAAAATGTTGGTAGACTTTTAATTCTTGATGGGACCATCTATGTCTATTGGAAGATCATATTTCGTTCTCACATCAAATAAATTGATGTTTGAGCATGGAGATCAGCATCCGAAAGTTATGTGGTCCCCAAATATCCAACAAATAAGGACGGTGATGTTCTTACCAAACCCGAATCTGAATGGACCGCGGAAGAGATCAACGGTGCTAGCTTTAATGAAAAGACCTTAAATGCCATATTCATATGAGCAGATCTATACATGTTCAAACTCATTCAGAATTGTACAACGGCCAAGAACTCTTGGGAGACCTTACAAACTCATTGTGAGGGTACCTCAAGTGTAAGACATACAAAACTACGCATGATTTTGAGCCAATATGAACGCTTGAGGATGGAAGAATCTGAGGATATAAAGTCCTACTTTGAAAAGTTAATTGACATTACAAATCAGTTTCAAGTGCTTGGTTCTCCCTTGACCAACACACAACTTGTGGACAAAGCCCTTATATCTCTTCCAGAAAGGTTTAACACAAAGATTTATGTTATTGAAAAGGCCCATAATCTTGCCACGATGGATCTCCATGCCTTGATGAGCACATTTCAAACCTATGAGATGAACATTAAGAGTTAAAGATATCTCTATAAAGACAAGACTTTGGCACTCCAAGGACAAACCTCGAAAACAAAGATTGAAACCGAGGATGAAAACCTGGAGGAATTGGGTAATGGTGCAACAGTTGCCTTACTCATTCGTCAATTTAATTCGATGGTGAGAAAGATCAACAATAATCGTAATAAAGCTAAATATAAGGAGCACCAAAGTCCACTCTTCAATAAACAGTCACTTTCAGAACGGAGAAACCGCAATTCACTGAGAAAAACCAACTCGAACAACACCAATTTTAATCTCAAACAACTCGAGGGAGTGCAATGTCATGCATGATCGGGTTTGGGACATTATGCTAATGAGTGTGCAAACACCCTAAGAAAAGTTGATAAGGTTTTGTGGGTAACTCTCAGTGATGATGAAAATGAAGAGGAAGAAGAAGATCAAGAAGAAGAATCACAGAAAATGTTGGCAGCAATGTTCGAACACTCATTGTCCGATAATGAAGATGTTGTAGACAATGTTGTGACAACATCAACATCAACAACAACATTGGGCACACCATCTGAAATACCATCAACATCAGAAAGGTATGTTTATTTTGATTATTCTGATATTAATTGTTTAAGTGGTTTTGTCTCTTCGTGTGAAGTTGTTGTCTTGGATCTAGTTGACACTAGAGATGAAGTGATAAAGGAATTACAAGACCTTTGTAAAGCCTTGATCACATAATCTGAGCAACTAGACTCAAATGCAAAATCTTTGGCTCTTGAAAACAACAATCTGAAAGGCACAATTAACCGATTAGAGGTGACACTTACCAAGAAGGATCTAGAACTTGGTAAGATTCGTGCAAGATTGAACTTAGCTGAGACCACCTTCCAAAGGCTCAACACGGGAACCTCCAAATTGGATGAAATCTTAAACTTTAGAAAACCTACACAGGCAGGGCTTGGGTATCAACCACCTAGTAAAACCTAGACTTCCAAGATCCTTAGTAAAAGTGAGAGGATAAAATTTGAATGCAGCTACTGTAAAAAGTTAGGACATCTAATGCCTTACTTTTGCTGCCCAGATTCAAGAATGAGATTCTTGTTAAAGCAATTGTAATGATGATGATGTATGTTTCTTTTTAGATGTTTTATCTTTAGACTGAAGTCATATGCGACTTTGTTTTTATTTGTAATTTCTTTTTTGTTTTCATTGCTACGAATTGTAAAAAGAAATTCATTTGTATAATATATATACATTACTTCGGTCATTGACCATCAAGAGTTATATTAACATATACCTTTGAAAATATAAATCTTGTGTCTTTTACTTTTCCGCTGCATTTATACTCTTAAGGTTTATTACTGTTTTACCATAGTGTTGCCTCAGGTGTTGAGACAACACTGACGACAACATTCAGAAACTGTCTAGTTGTTCAAGTGTTTTATTTTTTATTCTTACTCAAACTGCTTATACATAAGCTTCGGACCCAACAATTTCAAATATGTAATTTTTATATTAAAGAATTGAATCTATATTCAAATTAATATCGAAAATTAAGTGCTTTGACTCCCATAATCTAAACAATCTTCTCACATAAATTGGGATAGAATAATTGTTTATAATAAGTATGATCTCATAACCTAAAAATAGCATAAAAATAACATGTGATAATAGTTAAAATTACATCCAATGACAGTGTATCAATTTTCTATATTGTTAATGAATATAAATTAAATCGATTTCCTTATGTTATATCATTTTTCTTATGTTTGTACTAAGTCATGTCTATGGAAATGCCTCGTGTAAATAGTTGGGTAGGTATGAATGAAAGCAGCCGGCTTTTGTTGTTTTTGGCACTATGTTCACTTAACTTGGCTCATGATCATTATTTGATGATTGGAAATATACATATTAGTTATCCAAGGGCTCATATCATCTGCAGTAACTTCTGGTGTGCACGCAATGTCCATGTGCGGTTTGGGCATTTTTTCGGTGATATAACTTTCCTGAATTTCCTTCCACTAATAGAGGCTAAAAATTTGGAGTTTATGGTGACGAGATTGGCACTTGAAAGTGACTAATTGTTCATTTGGTACGAAAAAATTTATCTCAAAAACATTTTATATAGTCTAGCAAACACCGTAGGAGTGAAGGTGGCGGGTAGGTAGGGGCGAATTTATGTACAAAAATTGGGTCAAGTAAATATGTGGTCAACTGACTAAACTCGGTAGATTATGTGTTTATATAATTCTTAAAATATATCTAATATAACTGAAGGAATTCATGATCAAATGAAATTGAGCGGTGTATTGGTTAGGCATTGTGTTTGGTTCCTTAAGGTTGAGGAATCAAACCCAAGTTGCTTCATTTTTTGTGTCTTCTCTTTTTTATTTTAATTTCTAAAGCAATCTTTAGAACAATGGTGCACTCTATCCTTGATGGGGATGGGCTATGAGGGTGGAGGTGGGTGTTTGGAGGGTGGGGAAGATACTTGAAAGAATTAATCAATTGATTATTCTTATTGATTGAAGACATATATATACAAGTTATAATAGGAGAATCTTATTCTACTTTACATCTAAAACTCTATTCTATACAATTAAGGTAATAGTATAATTTTAATTATAGTACAAGACTAATTATATTACAAGACTAAGTCTACCAAATATACAAGAATAATGTGTCCACTGCTGAACACGGTATTGGCCCTGGATATGGTCTGCCCGAGAGCCCACTGGATGTGGGCTTTAACACACCCACACAGTCATAGCGGACGATCTTCGTACGCTGTGACTGTCTCTAAAATCTTCAAAAAGGACTCGAGAAGACCTTTGTAAAGATGTCTGCAATTTGATATCTGAAAGGGACATGGCAGACGCGTACTTGCCCTTTAGCTACTTTTTCTCGAACAAAGTGGATATCCATCTCTATGTGTTTAGTGCGCTGGTGCTGAACTGGATTACCAGAAAGGTAGATGACACTTATATTATCATAATACACCAAAGTAGCCTTGTCAATAGGACAATGGAGCTCTAACAGTAGATTACGTATCCAACATGACTTGGAAATCACGTTGGCTACCCCTCTATACTCGGCCTCTGCACTTGAACGTGAAAGCGTGGATTGACGCTTGGCAGACCATGAGACCAAGTTATTACCTAAAAACATGCATTAGCCAAACATAGACCGTCTGGTGTCAGGACAACCACCCCAATCAACATCTGTATAGGAGACTAGTGTAGACGTCGATGAAGGATAAAAATGCAAGTCATACTCAAGTGTTCCTTGAATGTACCTAAGAATGCGTTTGAGCGCATTCATATGCTCAACTCTGGGATCATACATAAACAAACACACCTGTTGTACTGCATATGTAATATCAAGTCGCGTGAACATCAGTTACTGAAGGACGCCTGCAAGACTACGATAGCGGGTCAGATCCTCATAGGGAGAGCCAGTTGTAGCACCCAACTTGGGTTTAGTATCAACTGGAGTAGAAGTGGACTTACAGGATGACATCACAGCCCTCTCAATGATCTCTGCTGCATACTTTCTCTGTGATAAGAAAAATCCACCTGCATGACGTGTTACAGCAATCCCCAAAGTAACTCAATGGACCCAAGTCCTTCATGGCAAACTCAAAACTGAGCATTGTCATAATAGGCTTTCGCGAATCATCAGAAGAGGCAGTCAAGATAATATCATCAACATATAATAGAATATAAGTCATGGAAGATCCCTGACGGTATATGAATAATTAGTTATCAGACCTGCTGTGAGTGAAACTCATAGTCGAAACATAGTTAGCAAACCTCTTATATCATGCCCGTGGAGACTGCTTAAGCCCATACAAGGACTTCCTCAATAAACAGACATGATTATGATATCTAGTATCCCTAAACCCCAAGGGTTGATGCATATACACTGTCTCATGAAGATCGTCACGTAGGAAAGCATTTTTCATATCTAGCTGATGAATGGGCCATGATTTCGAAAGAGTCAAGCTGAGCGCAGTATGAATAGTAGTCGGCTTGACCACCGGGCTAAATGTCTCACCACAATCCACACCAATCTGCTGAGTCTTACCATCACCTACAAGACGAGTCTTATGCCTTGCAAACGAACCATCAGAATTCTCTTTATGATAAAAAATCCACATAGGCCGAATAATATTAACACCAGATGGATGGGGCACCAACTCCCACGTCTTATTATCAATAAGAGCATTATATTCATCGGACATGACAATTTTTCAATTAGGGTCATTTAGGGCAGACACATTATTATGGGGTAAGGGTAATTTAAGAACATTAGAATTCAAATTAAAATGTCTTTTTAGTTTTAAAATACCCCGTTGACTGCGAGTGATTGGACCTTGATCCTGGGCTGGAGTGAGTGAATTTTGTGAAGTGTCGAAAATTTCTGTCAGAAGCGCCGTGGAGCAGGGAGCAAGGGTCGCGGCGCTGGAAGAACTGCAAAACTCTCTGAAGTATTGGCGCCGCGACGCTGACGACGGGATCAAATTCGATTGTTCATTGGAAGGCAGGCGTCGCAGCGCCTCCCCTAAGGGCCACGACGCTGATGACGTATTTTCTGAAAATTCTGAAAACTGACGGAGAACATATGGGGAGATAGCATCATCCAAAAAATCATAAGAAGTAGGCACGTGTTTCTCTACTTTAGAAAATGGAAATTGGGACTCATCAAATAGAACATGACGACTAATGATGATTTGTTTAGAGGACAAATCAAAGTATTTATAACCACGGTGATTTGACGGATAACCCAAAAACACACACGGGAGAGAACGTGCCTGAAGTTTGTTGATTGTGGTGGATGGAAACAACAGATAACATTAGCATCCAAAGACCCTAAGATGAGAATACGTAGGAGTCTTATTGTATAGAAGATGAGAAGAATATGTCAAACCTTTAGAGGGAAGAATATTAAGTAGATCGGTAGCCATTTGTAGCGCATGATGCCAAAACAATAGAAGGACGGAAGAATGAACCAATAAAGTGCGAATAATGTTATTGATGGTACAAATTTTTCGTTCTGCTTTCCCATTTTGTGAGGACGTATGAGGACAAGAAAAATAAAAATTTATCTCATTTTGTGCACAAAACTCCCTAAATTCCTCATTGTCATACTCTTTACCATTATCACATTGAATGTTCTTTATTTCTCGTTCGAATTGGGTTTTGATGAAAGCTCTAAATTTTCGCAATTGGAAACGTCCATAAAAATTTAGAATAGTCATCCAAAAATAATACATAATAACGATGACCCATAGAACTGAGAATGAGAGATGTACATAAATCGCTATGAATAATATCAAATGACATTGAAGTGTGAGAATTCGAAGCTACAAACGGTAACTTAATAATTTTTCGTAAAGAACAAGATTGACAATTTGGAGTACTACACGTACCCTTACAAAAATTCAATTTATTCTTATCTAAAACAGATAAAATTGACGACCCTGGATGACCTAGACGAGCATGCCACAAGGAAGGAGCAAAAACTGCAAAAGTGGATGGCAGAGCTTGACGCGAGATGCTGAGACTCGGTGTGATTGGATAAAGATACCCCCTACTGTCACACCTTATGAGAGGACTCCCCGTCTTGAAATCCTTCACAGAAAACCCAAACGAATCAAAATCAATAGAATTAATTGGGGCATGAAGGGTATTTTTCAGGACAAGTGGTGGATGAGGAGGGGACAAAGTTTTATTATCATAACCCTTAATTGGAATAGAATTGCAATTACCAACAATTATACCACGATTAGTGCTCAAATTGGAATAAGACGAGAGAGTACCTTAGTCGAATGTCATGTGGGTAGTGGCGTCGGTGTCCATGTACCAATTAGGGTCCGATTGAGTCAAGTCAAGCGTGTGCATCGCTGCTTTAATATCGGTCTGAGTGGGTCCTATTGTGTGATGGACCTGAGGAGGGAGAGGCCCAAGAATTTCGGACTGTGGGGTCTGCCCATAAGCTGGTCTGAAACCTGGATTCTGACCTGGGAAAAAGCTGGGCTGCGGTGCTTGCACTAGCTGATACGGAGGCACCGCGGTGCTGTACTGCTGAGCCGCGGCGCTATGTCGCGCTGGGACCCACTGCCACTATCCATGGGGCCCCAAACCTCCTGCTGCTGCTGACGGTTGCCCCCGTTGTTGCCACCGCGATTCTTGTCATTATTCTTTCGATTTTGGCCCTTCTTACCACCCTCGTTGTTGTGATTTTGGATCACGTTAGCTGGATTGGAAGAGGAAAAATTGAAAGAAGTCATCATGACGACTGGGCTTGCTCCGATCGATGCCCTTTTAGCCAAACCTGCTTCTTCCAAAGTGAGCATGGAGCGGGCTTGATAAAACTCCGGCAGGGGGTTACTTTGATGAATAACCGAAGCAACCCCTGTATAGGCCTCGAATAGACCGACAACAATCTGAAGAACTAGACGACTATTAGAAACAGGAGAACCCACGTTGTGAAGTTGGTCTGCCAAGTCCTTGAGGCGTTTGCAATAAGAGGAAACGTTTGGAAAATTCGTCATAGCAACCTGAGAAAATTTCTGCTCAAGGATAACAATGCGAGAATGAATGTTATCTTGGAAGATGTCACGCAATCGATTCCACGCCATCATAGTTGTGGAGTTGGGTTTCATAATCGTCTGTAAAAGATCCAAGGAGATAGTGACATAAATCCACTAGAGAACCTTGGCATCAAACATGGCCCATAAGTCTGGATCTGTTTCTTTGGTAGGAACAACCGTTGTAGATGTAAACGTCGCGTATCACCCTCTATAGGAGTAGTGGGAAGGATGATATGGTGAAGAATTTTATGTGTCATAGCATGAATCTTGAACAATTTCGCTCACATCTCATATTGAACGTTTTCAAGATCAAGAACAATATGAAGGACGCTCTTGATGTTAGAAACGGTTAGGGCAGGATGAAAAGTGTTCTTATCAGCCATAAGGAATAGAACAACAAGATTCGGAGAATTGAATTTGGGAGAGAAGATTTTCTGGAAGAGAAGAGGCGCGGCGCTGCGGGCTAGGGGTCGTGGCGCTGGTCACGAAAATCTGAGAGGGAGAGAGAAAGTTTTGAGGAGCGAAAGTAGGGTAAAGTGAACCTAAACTCTTGATACCATGAAAGAATTAATCCCTTGATTATTCTTATTGATTGAAGGAGAATCATATTCCTACTTTACATCTAAAACCATATTCTATACAATTAAAATAATAGTATAATTCTAATTATGGTACAAGACTAATTATATTACAAAACTAAGTCTACCAAATACACAAGAATAATGTGTCCACTACTGGACACGATATTGGCCCTGGATATGGCCTGCCCAAGAACTCACTGGATGTGGGCTTTAACAATACTATTAACGTAAACTGCCACTAGTGAAATTTATTATCCTTACTTCGATTAAAAAAGTCATTTTCCTCATTTTAATTTTTTTTTTTTTTATAGAAAAAATATTTTCTAAAATATTTTGTTCAAGCAAGCATGAAACATTGAAAAACATTTTTTAGAAAATATTTTACTCCATACCAAACACACTACAGTCTGAATGTAAAGAACCCGTCAAAAAAAAAAACATGCCAAAAACATAAAAGAAAATAAAACGCCAATGTTATATGCTTATGAAACAACATAGAAAAAGTAAAAGCTCTCTATGGAATCTTGCCAACCCTATGTGTTGTAATTTCTTTTGTGTGTCGTTCAAGAACTTTATGTAGTCATAATTTAGCCCCTTGTTCTAGGCTTCTAGCTCTCTTGTAATAATGAGGGCTTGTAATTGAGGCCGCGAAAAAAGAAGTCCTGAACAGGAAATAGAGATTGCCAAAGTTGGATAGATTTTCTTAGTTTTAGATTTTAGAAGCAATAAAAGACAATAGAAAAAAAAAGGCACCTATTTTAGATGCTTATCAGTTATCAACAGCGTGCAGATGTAAACGCTTTTTTTGTTTTGTTTTCCCTCGGTGTCAACCCTAATTTTGCGCATTGTGCGTGACGGTCAACTAGGTTTTTGTTCTTAATCCTCCTATAAAGTTACCCTTATCACCGAAAGGTAGGTAAGGAACGATACTGGGGTTGAGTGT
Organism: Przewalskia tangutica; assembly: GCA_029844215.1. Lineage (NCBI taxonomy): Eukaryota > Viridiplantae > Streptophyta > Magnoliopsida > Solanales > Solanaceae > Przewalskia > Przewalskia tangutica. The sequence continues at coordinate 18,847,096 of CM056726.1, read as the reverse complement.
TTATATAACCCTAACGGGAGTATAAAACGATTTCAGAACCCGCTTTCTCCAAAAGAAGAATACCATAAGTAATGCATTAGTAAGTAGCATAAGCGGATAGTGAGGATACATAGAAGTCCTATTCTCATCACATCTGAAGTAAACCTTTATACTTTAAATAGTTTTCATAATTCTTAGCTATAAACAACCAAATCAATTATCAATTCGCCAAATAGATACTAGAAACTAGATAGTTGGTACTTGAACCCTAATCTCAGAGGACGATATTCGGTCTTATCAAAGACTATACTACTTGATACGATAACGTGCACTTGCGTTTAAAGTGTGTGCATCTTACCGTGCATCAAGTTTTTGGCGCCGTTGCCGGGGATTAGGCATAGTTCAATATCAAATTTATCTATTTTTAATTTCTAATTTGATTTTTATTTCTTTAAATTATTTATCTTATTTTTCTTATTGAAAAAAAAAACAAGTGCCTTAGTGATTATTTGTTGGTTTTGATTCATCTCGTGATCCTTAAGACATGGATTTCATCCGCCAATATGATCGAGCTCCAACCATGTAAGAAGAGAGGAGGAATTGAGAAGTTATACTCGCCTCACGAGGTACCAAGCTCGATTCATGGACGAAACGAGAATGGCCATGAAGAAGTTGGAAACGCAAATAGCGTAACTCGCAATCATATTCAATCGCGAACAACAAATTGAGGAGCTAACCAAACCCAACTATTGAGGAATCTGGTGAGGTAGTTGGTGTAGAAAAGGAAAGGATAGCAGAGATTCAATTATTTACCTTCTTGGATTCTGTGGAAATTCTTTTTCTTACACCTATTACAGAAGAAACACCACTAGCTATCACGGCTGATTCCCAATTAGGAAGCCCATACCATCAAGGGTAACCCTAGAGTTGAGAGATGTAGAGAAGTTCACGGATTCCTACATTATAGAAAGCATAAAAGACAAGCCTACTTGGGGGATAATTGTGTTTTTAACGCTCTTGTTTGGACAAATGGTTGTAGGGAAATTGAGGCCTACAACAATAAATTCATGGATCAGCGGTTCGCGAGTATGGACGAATGGGCACTCGTAAAGGTTAAATGCGTCCGGCTAAAAGACGTTAAAGACAATGCTTGTTGGGAGGCAACCCAATATTTTTAATTATGTTATTTTAATTTCGTCTTTATTTTATTTTATTTTGTCTTGAAACCTCACGGCTTAGGTTCTTGTTTTGTGTTGTTGACGACAGTGGACCGAAAGTCAAACCGAGGAAAAAGGAGCAACAAACGAAAAAGAAAAAAGAAGTCCGCCGCACGCGCAGAATCGGCCATGCGCGAACTCCGTAGGCCACAAGATTAGCAAGGCCGCGGCCGAAATCTCGTGTCGCGCGTAACTTCGAGAGCCATATTTCCGCAAATTCCGTAATTTTTCTTCCTAGACCTCCATTATGACCGCTGTGTTGTGTCAGTAAGTTGTCCATTTTTCATTTTTTTTAGTATTGCACACATTGGGGACAATGTGTGATTTAAGTTTGGGGGTGTTTTATTTGTGTCTTGTTATGTTTCAGTTAAGTTTTTTTTTTTTTTTTTTTTATTTTTGAGTCACAATTTTTTTTTTCTCTTTTGAGTCATAATTGCCTGTCAAAGATCATGTATGCTGTAGTTGCTAGAAACACCTAGTGAAGGAAGGTGGAATAATGTAATGGAATTAGAAGCAACTATCTAAACATCTAGGTTAGATATGCCAAAAACTCACAAAACTGCCTATTTGAGTTTCTTGCTTAAATTGTGCATGCTAAATAATGAAAATCTATGTGTTATGATTGCTTGCTATTTGAGGCGAAATAGTTAGGATATGCATGATAGGGAGATGACTCAGACATTTCTTTGATAGCCAATTCTTACCACTCTTTTCTATCCCGGACTTTAAAAGTATCCCTAGTCAGCCCCATTGAGCCTAAAAAGTTAAACTTCTTCTTTTGACACCCTATATGCCCACAAATTGTACCATAAGTAAAAATGTGAAAAAGTGGAATATAAAGTGTTGAAAAAGAGACAAAAAAGAGTAAACAATTTTGATGCACCCCAATGAAAAAGTAATAATAAATAGGCAAAAGCCTAAGTTTGGGGGTGCTTGTTTTTCATAATACACTTCACTCTCTCAAAACAAAAGAGGGGAAAGATAGATATGAAGTGAAGAAAGGAAATCAAAAGAAAAGGGAAGAATTGAAAAAGCAAAAGAGCTTATGGTACACGAAATGAGCCTAAATGCCTATTTTTACCTACCTACACCTAAGCCTACATTACAACCCTTAAAATCATGAAGATCTCTTTTATGCATATCCAGGATTAGTGGAGAATAGCAAGTAAGCATGCCATAGGATTTCTTTGAATTTATATGCATGATTTAGTATATTGACTTTCATTAAGCATGATAAATATGAGTTTGCGAAATATCTAGCTTAATGTGTTTAGTGTGCTGAAATTTCATGCTATATGTTTGTGCATATTATTCTGCTAACCTTCATGTTTTTCTAGATAACACTAAATGCAGCAAAAATGATCAATGTCAGTGAGTCTTTTATTTTCCATTTTCTTGAGTCCTTTATTTCTTTCTTTCTATCTTTGCTCGAGGGCGAGCAAAGGTTAAGTTTGAGGGTATTTGATCGGTGTATTTTATATACACTTTTTGAGTCATTTTTAGTTAGTATTTTACTCATTTTGTTTATGTTTAGTATAGTATTATGATCGTTTTTCTTTCTTTTGTGTCACAACGGTCAAAAATGGAGAAATGGCGAAAAGAAGAGGAAATGAGCTTAAAAGAGATGGAATTGCACACTAAAAGGGCAAAGAGATGAAGTCTAAAAAGTTCCGGGAATTATAGAGGAAATCAGACGAAGTCCGGACGAGAAAGACGCATTTAAACGGAATTACGTAAAACGCAAAGATGAGCCGCGCGCGGCAAGAGCCGCGGCGCCCAATGTCAAAGTCCGAAAGTTGTCGATCTTCGGGCCGCGCCATACAGGCGCGCGACGCGGGAATTATAAAGTGCTGGGCCGAATTTGACTTGTTTTCAGAATCCTAAAGGGATAACTTTTCCTTCCTAAAGGGATAATTTTTCCTTCCTAAAGGGATAACTTTTCCTACCTAAAGGGATAACTTTTCCTACCTTAAAACCCTTACCTAAAAGGATTCTAATAACTTTTCCTACCTACAAAATCCCTAACCCTTCACCAAAAGGATTCTTTGGCTATAAATACTCTACATCATTAGAAGAATTATTCATTCTCCATTCCACCATTCACCATTCTACATCCTTCCATCCACCAATCCATCTTGTAAATATTCCACAACACAACCCTTGGATGCTAGGCTTGGAGACTCATTCTTAAGTAATTTTCTTTACTTTTTCTTTACTTTATTTCAGTTTTGTATGATGAACATGGAATTAGTCCTTGTCATGTCAATGACTAGGAACTAATCCTCTTATAGGGCTTTCCATGTTGAATTGCTTGAAACTAATGCTATAATTTAATGCATGCTTATGGTTGTTTTTCTTATTGAGAGATCTATCCAATAATTGAGTTGAATTCTTGGTAATTAATTGACAACTAATTATCACTATATGATTTCTTATCAGATTCTGAAAAGGGGGGATTGTGAATATGCTGTAAGTTGGGTAGACATGCTTGAATTGGGTATGAAAATACCTCAATTAGTTATGTAGCGTTGATGAGAGGCTTAACAACCCTAATTTTGCGCATTGTGCGTGACGGTCAACTAGGTTTTTGTTCTTAATCCTCCTATAAAATTACCCTTATCACCGAAAGGTAGGTAAGGAACGATACTGGGGTTGAGTGTTTATATAACCCTAACGGGAGTATAAAACGATTTCAGAACCCGCTTTCTCCAAAAGAAGAATACCATAAGTAATGCATTAGTAAGTAGCAGTGCGGATAAATGAGGATACATAGAAGCCCTATTCTCATCACATCTGAAGTAAACCTTTATACTTTAAATAGTTTTCATAATTCTTAGCTATAAACAACCAAATCAATTATCAATTCGCCAAATAGATACTAGAAACTAGATAGTTGGTACTTGAACCCTAATCCCAGAGGACGATATTCGGTCTTATCAAAGACTATACTACTTGATACGATAACGTGCACTTGCGTTTAAAGTGTGTGCATCTTACCGTGCATCAAGTTTTTTGGAGCCCGACTATATCTGAATTCATGTCTTATCAGATAATATCAAATAATTATTTGCCAACTTTAGATTATTAGTAAAGTTAGACTTCCACAATTAAATTGTTACTTGTTATGAATTCATTGTATTCATTAATTGAGAGTGGATGTCATTTAGATATACATGTATATGTTGGAAATTTATGAAATGTGAAATAAAGTTAATCCTATTAATTATGACTCGAATAATTGGGGCCCCGCGGGTCGGAAACTTCGTTTCCACACACGTGCACACGCTGTACCAATGATCATAAAATTCATAAGTGGAAGAGATATTGGTACATATACAAAATATTTGAGATGTAAGTTAATAGACGGTTATTGGCCAAATGACAATGGTTTCACGTTGGTAAATGAAGGAAGAATTGTACAATGTGTTGAAAAAATGAAACGAGTCACAAAATGCCACGAGCCTTAGCGGCGCGGCGCCTCCTTGCAGGGTCGTGGCGCTGTAGAAGGCCAAAACTCTCTGAAGTTTTGGCACCATAGCGCCTCCTTGCAGGGCCGCGGCGCTGAAACTCCTGAAGCTGCGACGGGAGACGAAAAGATATGATTTTTGGGCTGGTTTTGAGGCATTAAACCTCTGTTACTTCTCAAATGAATTCAGCCATTATTTGGCTGAATTTAACCTCCACAATCAAGGTCATTACATGGTCATCAAGGCCATTACTTGGCCATTTGGAGAGTCATCTTCTCAACACTATAAAATGAGTCTTTAGGCTCATTTGCAAGGACACTCTCAACACTTCAGAAAATCTTCCTCTCTTGCAATCCTTCATACACTCATAGATTCATCTTTTTAGTAAACTCTTGAGTTATCCTTTACTCAAGTGTTTGTGGTTGTTTTATCTTGGGAGACAAGTTGCCAATCGTCATTAAGGGATTAATACGGGACAATATTGTCTTAAGGACAGATTGAACATCAATCGATTCAACCAACCTCTTTCTTGTTTTTCCATTCTAGATTTGGAATTTGTTGTTGTTGTTACTTTCCCTAATTCCTTGTAACCGCAATTTTACTCACATTCTTAAGACAATATTCGCTGTTAACAACAACATGACTGGAGGAAATCAATTCACCACTACTCAAGGCAACCCAAATGCCTTCGCTACTCAAGGCACAACTAGTGCCAACACCACTACTGCTCAAGGTGTTCCAAACGCCTTTACCACTGCTAATGGGAACACCACTGTTCCACCACCTGTTGTTTTTCACCATGAACGCCCCGAGAAGTTCATGGGAACAAACTTCAAAATATGGCAGCAAAAATGTTCTTCTTTCTGACATTTATGGGAGTATCTCGCTTCCTAACTGAAGATTTTCCAAAAATTGGAGATGAAGTGGACCCTCAGCCTGAAACATCAGCGGGATGGGGCCAAGATATCCATGTCACTAATGGCATGAAGTTGACTCTATATGCCTGGAGTCATAGTGATTTCCTTTGCCGAAACTATATCCTGAATTGTTTGTCTGATCCTCTTTACATGGTATATTGTACCATTGGCACTGCCAAAGAATTATGGGATAAGCTTCATAAGAAATACAATACCCAAGATGCGGGTTCTAAGAAGTTCATCATTGGAAAATTTCTGATGTTTCAAATGGTGGACAACAAAACGGTGGCATCCTAAGTCCAGGAATTTCAAATGATTGTACATCACCTGAATTTGGAAGGTTTGAAGTCAAACGAGCAATTCTTGGTTGGCTCATTAATTGAGAAGTTACCTCCCTCATGGAATGAGTTTATGAGTTACCTAAAACCCAAAATGAAAGAAATGACTCTTGATGAACTTATTATCAAACTCCAGATTCAGGAGGATAATAAGAAGGTCATGCTAAAAGGGAAGCAACCCGCTGAGGCTAAGGCAAATCTAGCGGAAGTCAAAAAGGACTCAAGTAAGAAGCGGAAGTTCCAAAAGGGCGGTAAGGGCCTACAACAATGAAAAAGTTTAAAGGGACTTGCCATTACTGTTGCAAGACTGGTCACATGGTCAAGGAGTGCCGCAAACTCAAGTATGCAAATAAAGAGAAGGCCAAAGGGAAAGCCAAGGTTAACGTCGTCGAAGATACTCTTCTTGGCGATATGATTGAGGACTTTTCGGCGGTGGTTCTTGAAGCGAACCTCGTTGAGAATCCTATGCAATAGTGGATGGACACGGGTGCTACCCGCCACATCTATTCCAACAAAGATGCCTTCTCCACATATACACTAGTCACGAACAAGAAGTTGTTCATGGGTAACAATGCTTCTTCAGAGGTGTTGGGGGTAGAAAAGGTGGTCCTAAAGATGACGTCCGGTAAGGAGCTAACTCTGGAGGAAGTGATGCATGTCCCAGAAATTCGAAGGAATTTAGTTTTTGGACCACTGTTAGTGAACACTGATTTTAGACTAGTATTTGAGTCTAACAAGTTTGTAATCACTAAAAATGGAATATTTGTAGGAAGAGGCTTCGTCTGTGAAGACCTCTTTAAGATTAATGCTTCATCTATAATGGTTGCACCTATTATTAATAAAATTGAGTCTTCTACTTACTTGCTTGAGTCTTCCAATTTATGGAATCATATTTTAGGACATGTAAACTATCAATATATCCAAAGGTTGGTAAAGATGGAGTTGTTGTCTTCTATCGACGTAAACCCTCAACGTAAGTGTGAGGTGTGCGTAAAGGCAAAACTTTCAAAGAGTCCTTTTAGATCCGTCGAAAGGGAAACCGCTCCTCTAGAACTCATACACACCGATATATGTGATTTGAAGTTCGCGCAAACTAGAGGGGGGAATAAGTACTTTGTGAAATTCATAGATGATAGCACAAGGTATTGTTACCTTTACTTACTCAAAAGTAAAGATGAAGCCTTTGAAGCATTCAAACATTATAAAGCAGAAGTTGAAAACCAACTAAACGGAAGGATTAAATCAATCTGTAGCGATAGAGAGGGAGAATATGTAGCGCTTTTTGAAGAATTCTATGCTCAATCGGGCATTATTCATCAGACAACGACTCTTTACTCACCTCAATCAAACGAGATTGTTGAACGCAAGAGCCGTACGTTAAAGGAAATGATGAACGCATTACTCATCAACTTAGGCCTTCCCCAAGAAATATCGGGAGAAGCTGTCCTTACCGCTTGCAAGATTATTAACAGAGTCCCTCATAAGGGTAAGTACAAGACTCCATACGAGCTCTGGAAAGGAAAGAAACTCAACTACAAATATTTTAAAGTTTGGGGTTGTCTGGCAAAGGTTAAAGTACCTAGGCCAAAGCAGGTCAAGATTGGACCTAAGACTGTAGATTGCATATCCATTGGATATGCGAGTAACAGTAGTACTTATCGCTTCATAGTGCATAAGTCAGATGTACCCAACATTCATGTGGATACAATCCTGGAATCAAGGAACGCTAGATTCTTTGAAGACTCGTTTCCTAGAAAGGAAAGAGACATAATCTCTCTCAAATGAAGTATGAGCAAACCTCACAAGATTCAGGAGTCACTGACTGCCAGGGCCTAAACGGTTCAGATGCAGCAAACTCTGAAGTAGCTGATTATCCGTAATCCAGTATTCCAGATTCTCAGGACTCGGAGAATCCGGAGATGGAACCAAGACGTAGCAAGAGGGCCAGGCAATATAAGTCCTTCGGTCCAAATTTTGTAGCTTATATGGTTCATGACGAACCACAGACAATCACTGAAGCATTGTCAACTTCAGAAGCACCGCTTTGGAAAGAAGCTATAGAAAGTGAGATATAATCCATCCTGCACAACCATACTTGGGAGTTGGTTGATCTTCCTCCGGGAAAAAAGTCGTTAGGTTGTAAATGGATACTCAAACGGAAGTTAAGAGCAGATGGTTCTATAGACAAATATAAGGTCAGGTTGGTAGTCAAAGGCTATCGACAAAAAGAATGTATTGACTATTTTGACACCTATTCTCTGGTGTCTAGGATGACATCCATACGTATGATCATTGCTATCGCCACCTTGCAGGATCTAGAAATACACCAAATAGATGTCAAGACAGCCTTCCTAAATGGTGATTTGGAAGAAGAAATATATATGGAACAACCCGAGGGGTATGTGGTTTCTGGACAAGAGACGAAGGTTTGTCGGCTTGTCAAATCTTTGTACGAGCTGAAATAAGCCCCTAAGCAATGGCATGAGAAGTTTAATAATACTCTATTATCAAAGGGATTCGCCATTAATGAGTGTGACAAATGTGTCTACACGAAAGAAGATGCTGACTCATTCGTTATGATATGTCTTTACGTAGACAACATGTTGATCACAGGAAGCAGTCCTAGGGTAATCCTAGAGACTAAGAACATGTTGAAATAATGTTTTGACATGAAAGATATGGGTATCGCAAATGTCATCTTAGGGATCAAGATCTATAAGACGTCTGACAGACTGGTATTATCTCAATCTCATTACATCGAGGATGTGCTGAAGAAATTTGAGGTTTTTGATAGTTCGCCAATAACGACACCACTGGATGTAAATCAAAAGATTTATAAACATTTTGGTGCACCCATACGTCAGGAGCGATATGCTCAGGTGATTGGTAGTCTGATGTATGTCACAAACTGCACTCAACCTGATATCGCTTATGCAGTCAACAAATTGGCTAGGTTCACCCGCAATCCAAGTGATGACCACTGGAAAGCGTTAACTCGGGTACTAAGATACCTAAAACACACGCAAACTTATGGGTTACATTATTCGAGATATCCAGCTATACGAGAGGGTACAATGATGCAAACTGGATATCTGATATCGAGAACACCAAGTACACCAGTGGGTATATATTCATAATTGGTGGTGGGGCTGTGTCTTGGAAATGCTCTAAGCAAACTTACATTTCCCGATTCATGATGGATTCGGTGTTTATCGCTTTAGACAAAGCAGAAGAAGAAGTTGAGTGGCTTCATGACTTCTTAAAGGATATCTCATGTTGGGATAAACTTGTACCTTCTATAATGATCCACTGCGACAGTCAGTTGGCTCTAGGAATGACACGAAGTTCTATGTACAATGGTAAATCTCGTCACATCAGACGAATACATAAGACCGTCCGGCAGCTGGTCACCACGGGTATTATTTCTAGTGATTACATAAAATCAAAAGAAAACATAGCAGATCCATTGACGAAGGGCATACCCAGGGATCATATGTTCTGTCTGTATAGGGGAATGAGCCTAAAATTCAATCACTAAGAAATGATACCACGAACACCCAACCTAAAAGACTGGAGATCCCAGGAATTAGGTTCAATGGGAAAATTAAATCGTAGAAGTTCAGTGGAGCACTTCCGTGGAAGCAAGAGCACTTCGGATAATGTATCTATATAGAAACATGAATCCAAGGCCGGTCCCGTGATAGACATCAAGTGTTACCTGCAAAGAGGTAAGAGGTTAAGTTTCCAAAACCTTTAATGATCCTCTTCAGATGAGGTTAGGTTTGGGAAAACTTTTAATGGTTCATAATACTTGTAAAGTTGGGTATAACAGAATACCTTGTAGGAGACCACCTATTTAAGTGCGAGGACTAGCTGACCTCAATTGAAGCACTAAAGAACCCAAGACGTGTCCATGGCCACAACAGACAAACTCTTAAAGAAGAATAGAGTAAGGAAATATGTTGTGTTGGTACCATTGTCTTGGCTTATACTAAAAACTGACGGTTCAAGACATCGCGTTCACCGCGCAGTAAATAAGTCCGATGGTATTCTACTATGGAAGTTTCAAAGCCACGACTACCTATCCAGATGCAACATTAATCCACTGAAAGATTGCTAGAAAGACACCATGTGTGTGCTCCAAAATCTCTTCCAAGAGGGGATTGTTGGAAATTTATTAAACGTGCGATAAAGTTAATCCTATTAATTATGACTCGAACAATTGGGGCCCCACGCGTCGGAAACTTTATTTCCACACACGTGAACACGATGTACCAAGGATCATAAAATTCCTAAGTGGAAGAGATATTGGTACATATACAAAATGTTTGAGATGTAAGTAAATAGACGGTTATTGGCCAAATGACAATGGTTTCACGTTGGTAAATGAAGGAAGAAGTGTGCAATGTGTTGAAAATATGAAACGAGTCGCAAAAATGCCACGGAGCCTTAGCGCTGTGGTGCCTCCCTGCAGGGCTATGATGCTGCAGAAGGCCAAAACTCTCTGAAGTTTTGGCGCCGTGGTGCCTCCTGCAGGGCCGCGGCGCTGACTCTCTGAAGTTTTGGTGCCTCGGCACCTCCCTGCAGGGCCGCGGTGCTGAAACTCCTGAAGCTGCGATGGGAGACGAAAAGACATGACTTTTGGGCTGGTTTTGAGGCATTAAACATCCATTACTTCTCAAATGAATTCAGCCATTATTTGGCTGAATTTAACCTCCATAATCAAGGTCATTACATGGTCATTCAAGGCCATTACTTGGCCATTTGGAGATTCATCTTCTCAACACTATAAATGAGTCCTTAGGCTCATTTGCAAGGACACTCTCAACACTTCAAAAAATCTTTCTCTCTTGCAATCCTTCATACACTCATAGATTCTTCTTTATAGTAAACTTTTGGGTTATCCTTTGCTCAAGTGTTTGTGGTTGTTTTATCTTGGAAGATAAATTTCCAATCGTCGTTAAGGGATTAATACGGGGCAATATTATCTTAAGGACATATTAAACATCAATCGGCTCAACCAACCTCTTTCTTGTTTTTCCATTCCAGATTTGGAATTTGTTGTTGTTGTTACTTTCCCTAATTCCTTGTAACCGCAATTTTACTCAAATTGTGTTATTAGTTGTTATCTAACTTATCTTTTTAATACTCACATAAAGATATGTAAAATTGAGTGGTTTCATACCCTATAAAAGAGATGTTTTTCATTCTTTTATAAACACTGAAGAAATAAATAATAAAGACATTAATTTTCATATTTCTTGTCTCTAATTTTTGTTCACTATTTGTATATTTCACTCTTATTTTACAACATGTTTTCAGCACGAGACTCTGCCTTGAGCACTTATTTTGAAAAGATCAAAGATATGTGTTTTACAAATCCAAATTAACAATGGTATCATATTGATTTCTCAATCTTATTGTTAAACAGTGACGGGTCACGTTCCAAGTCCAGTGGGGCCCTTGTCCTTCCTTGTATATTTGGTAAATATTAGACTTAGAATTGTACTTTAATTAGTAGTGTAATATTTCTATAATTGTAAAGTTAGTATTCTTATAGAATATGAATTTCTAGGTAGAATAGGAAGAGGATCTTCCTTGTAACTTATATATATATATATATATGTCTTTCATTAATAAGAATAATCAAGAGATTATTTCTTTCATGGTATCAAGAGTCTAGGTTCTCTTTACCCTGCTTCCGCTCCTCAAAAATTTTCTTTCTTTCTTTCTCGGTTTTCTAACCAAGCGCCGCAACCCCTCAGCCTTAGCACCGCGGCCTTTAACCTCCAGAAAGTCCGTTCTCCCAAAAATTTCCTTCTCCAAATCTTGTTGTTCTATTCCCTATGGTCGATAAGAACAATTTTCATCCCGCCCTCACAATTTCTAACATCAAGAGCGTCATCCTATCGTTCTTGACCTAGAAAAAGTCCAATATGGGACGTGAGAGGAATTATTTAAGATTCATGCCTTGACACATAAAGTCCTCCACCACATCATTCCTCTAACTCCTCCAAAGGATGGTGATACGACGTCTACTTCTACGACGGTGGTGCCCACTAAAGAAGCAGATCCAGAATTATGGGTCATGTTTGATGCCAAGGTTCTTCAGTGGATTTATGTCACTATCTCCTTGGATCTTTTATAGACGATTATGGAACTCAACTCCACATAACAGTCATTCTCGAATTGTTATCCTTGAGCAGGAATTCTCCCAGGTGGCTATGGCGAGTTTTCACAACGTTTCTTCTTATTGCAAACGCCTCAAGGACTTGGCAGACCAAATCAGCAATGTGGGTTCTCCTGTTTCTAATAGTTGTCTAGTTCTTCAGATGGTTGTAGGCATGTCAGAGGCCTATAGCGGTGTTACTTCGGTTATTCGTCAGAGTAACCCCCTTCCGGGATTTTATCAAGCCCATTCTATGCTTACTTTAGAAGAAGTCGAATTGGCTAAGAAAGTGGAGATTGGGGCCAGTCCTATCGTCATGATTACTGCTTCTAATTTTTTTTCTTTCCAATTCAGCCAACGTGACCTAAAATCACAACAACGGGGGTGCTAAGAAGGGCCAAAATCGGAAGAATAATGGCAAGAATTGTGATGGCAACAACGGGGGCAACCGTCAGCAGCAGCAGCAGTTCTGGAGCCTACAGAGGGCCTCGATAAATGATGGGTCCGCGCTACCACAACACTGCAAGACCACATTACAGCACGGCGCCAAGATCACCAAGACAAGCACAATGCCCAGCCTTCTTCCTGTGCGGACTCAGCGCTCGCATCAACAGATGGGCAGCAGCAGCAGTCCAGTATACTTGGCCCGCGGCCCCATTAGGCCCACCACACAGTGGGCCCCACTTAGACCGACATTGAAGCAGTGATGCACACGATTGGCCTGACTCAACCGGACCCTAATTGGTACATAGACACTGACGCCACTACCCATATGACATCCGACCAAGGTACTCTCTCGTCTTATTCCAATTTGAGCACTAATCGTGGTATAACTGTTGGTAATGACAATTCTATTCCAATTAAGGGTTATGGTCATAAAACTTTGTCCCCTCCTCGTCCACCACTTGTCCTGAAACATACCCTTCATGCCCCAAAATTGATTAAAAATTTGGTGTCTGTCCGTAAATTCACCACTGATAATTGGGTTTTTATTAATTTTGATTCATTTGGGTTTTCTGTGAAGGATTTCAAGACGGGGAGTCATCTCATGAGGTGTGACAGTAGGGGGGATCTTTATTCAATCACTCTGAGTCTCAATATCTCGCGTCAAGCTATGTCATCCACTTTTGCAGCTCTTGCTCCTTCCTTATGGCATGCTCGTCTAGGTCATCCGGTGTCATCTGTTTTATCTTCTTTAGATATACATAAGTTTATTTCTTGTAAGGGTACGCGTAGTACTCCACTTTGTCAATCATGTGCTTTGGGAAAAATTATTAAGTTACCATTTGTTGCGTCAAATTATAATACTTCAATGTCTTTTGATATTATTCATAGTGATTTATGGACATCTCCAGTTCTCAATTCTATGGGTCATCGTTATTGTCGCGCCCTTTTTCGGCCGCGGCATTATTAAGAATAGCGAATCCCTGCTCAAAATGCAAATGTTAGAAAATAAAATAATAAAATGCTAAATAGTTTAAGAGGCTTAAAGGTTTTAAAAATGCTAAAAGGATGCTAAAATTGCAAAAGAGGCTAAAGTTTAAAAGGGTGCTAAATGCTAAAGGGTTGCTAGAATGCTAAGGGTTCGCGGGAGTCGCCACCTAATTAGTTGGGTGAATTAGGACACCTAAATGTTTAACTAGTTTGAAGTAAAACATTAACTCCATTTTAATGGTCTGCTAAACTTAATGAGATTCTGGGTAAGAGTTCTTTATTAATCTAGAGGAAGGTTAGGCACCTCTAAGATCCGCTTAACTCATGGGTTGTCCTGCCAAACCTAGGGTAATTATTATATTTAAAGAATGCATGTTTTTTTTTTGAAAATATAAAGGGTGCTTTCAAAAAAAATGTTTTATAAAAGGGGCATGTTGATAGAAAGTTTGCAAAACTAAAATAAAGCTTTATTGTTTATAGATGTGCAATGTTGGTTTATGATCAAAGATATGCTTTTAAAATCAAACATGTATGACGTAGTGCAAAAGGTAATTTTCTTGTAATTTTATGATAAGCAGGCTATCCAATATAAATTATTTATATCATACTATAAAAATGCTTGTGGGAAATGCAATTTATTTTATCATGTTAGTGCGAGTTGAATATTTTAGTAAAGCTTAGACATGCATGACAAATCAAAAATAACTAATTTAAGAAGAGTGAATTTCTAGCGCCACTATTTTCTAATGATCACCAAAATTTAATTATTCTAAATGTACTACTAGTAGTGTGATGTTTAGACAAATAATTACAACAAATAATAGGGGAGGATATGGATTGATAAGGACTCAAGAAATGGCGAAGTCATTCACGGTGGCTTGGAATTTCCGACGCGGATAGAGAATGCACATAGACGGGTTTTTGTGTTTGCCCCGACGAGTCCTCTATGAGACCCTTTGTTGCTGATGCATTTCATGTAAAATAAAGAAAGATAAGGATTAGTGCATGCTCAATTAAAGACGCATAAAGGGAAACAAACATGTATATCCCGCTTAATCGTATAAGTGGATCGTCGATTCCAAACCAATAGCCCACATAAATAAAAATCTAGCTTGGTAACAAGCAAGACATAATGATACAAAGCAAGACACAAAGATTATTCCAATCATTTGGACTTTGGTTACAAGACGCAAGAAACAGAGTAAATTCGCATGTGTACACATAGCTATCAGAAGTAAAACATTTATTTTGTAGAACCTATACACATCCACACTTATTGGATAAGAATACATCTCAAATTAGTAACTTGACGGATATGACTTATATTTTTAAATAAGAGATTACATGGAACTAAAAGCAAATGGGAATTCGAGCGCCATTTTATTAAAGCCGTATAGGCACGCTATCTAAACGAAAGACCAATACTTAAGTCGAACTTCGACATAAGCGACAAGCTTTACCATAATTATTTAAGCCCCTTTAAAATCTAAGGGTTGATTTAAACATGTCATGCTTCTTTAACGCCGACAATTATTTTTCGCTCAAATACTACTACAAATAATCAAATAGGGATATGAGAGCCATCATTTACATACTAGAATAGGTACAAAACCATCAACAAAGAAATGGAATTTAATCACTTTTAGATAGCTTCAAGGCGAACATGACAATCACAAAGAAAGTCCAACATTTGATTATCCAAACAACAAGAATATTCGAAAGACTACATTTTACTCTATAAAATAATAGACGGCAATACGAGAGGAATTTGGGTTTATATGCACACCAATTGTTAAAAGTGGCTTAAGTCGATAGTTCCCGCTGCTACAAATTGAATCAAGTCCGATTGGAGTGGAAGGATGTGGTATGGACACATATAACGAGGCAAAGACCACGGTAGTGGTATGCGATGGCGATAGCCATAATCGTGAAATACAATTATGCTTAATCAGCTCAAAAACCACGGTACAGTGGGCCATCTTACACTACATACTATAACTAAACCAATCTAATATGCAGATTACTCATCCTACACACAATCAAACAGATCCATGAAGCATGTATTCCACACAAAGATAAATAAAATGAAGCTTCAGATTATCACAAGAGATGATTAACGATACAGATTGCGATCTCGGCGAACAAACACCACATGACCTTAAACATTAAGACAGTACAACAGATTCCAACATAACTCGAAACTAAGCAACACGTATAGCTTACTATTTCAGATATGATCTAGTCGATATTATCATCCCAAACATGAATCAGCCAAGTAAGGCAGATTTGACAGGTGAAACAATACTAACAAGTATAATGAATGCCTATATGACAGGACGCGCACAGATTCAAATAACGGGAGCAAAATTCAAAGGGGTTTTGATTTTACCTTCTCCGGCAAATAATCGAGGCAACAGATCGTCGATCCACTTGGAGTGTATTGCTATGCGATTTTGGAGAGAAGCAAAGCTAGGACGATTTTGCTCGTTTGTACGGAAAATAAAGAGTTTTAGTTTGTGTTCTTGTTTGCTCTTACTGATCCGCGATTCAGATTTTCACCGGTGCTTCCTTTATTGGATTTTTACTCGCTTTCTCCGGATCGCCTTTTTGAATGCCTTTGCATGTAACAGTGGCCTCACTTATATAGCCTACGTTCGACTCTAATAATGGTAAGCAATTAAAGGCTGATTTCGTGCTGATTTTAGTGTGATTTGAACAGGTTAAGGTAAGGTAAATGATTGACATGATTTGGGCAAGATTTTGCCGGTTCGTGTTATGGTAAGGGCGAGCCGCGTATGCATGGGTAAGGAAGGTCGCCGGATTCTCAGCAGAATCTCGGCGGGAAGCGCTTGGCGATTAGCTTTTAGGGTTCTTAGATTTTGTGGGTTCATTTTTTTTTTTTTGAAGAAGAGGAAGCGTGGGGTAAAGGACTGGGGATTTAAAAGCTGAAGGGGAATTGGGCCGCGGATTAAAGCTGAAAGGGGGAGTTGGGCCACGGGTCAGGCTGAAGATGGTGGGCTGATGGGGGAATGAAGTAGAAGGGCGTGGTCATGCGTAAACGGGTCACGAGGGTATTAATATTTGGTAGATAGTTTAAGGAGTTAATTTAAGTATTAGGTATTTAATTAGTAGTGTATTATTAATTAATTAGTGATAAAATTATTTAGGTGCTTTGTTAATCTAATTATTAAAATAATAAATGCGGGCGTGCTATTTAATTAGTGCTTAATATTTTAGAATGCGGCGCTATTATTCAAAATCTTATTTATTGTCTGTGTTTATGTATTATTGTTGCATTTTATTATTATTAAAATTATTAGAATTATTGTTGAAAATTAGTGTAATTTTATAGTTAATGACGAGGGTCAGGTCAAATTGGGTGCGCCAATCCGGTCCCTCTTTGTATGGAGATGATGGAAGAATCTTCTGACAAAGACGTTGACTCATAGCCAATTTTGTCTCGATCCTTAGAATTAGAAATGTTGTAATTAGGCAAGCGACACGACTAAAACCGTCCCATGTCGAGTTATGGTCGCTAAGGTCGGGTTACCATGGTCGAAACTTGGCTAGCAACGGACTTATGATGACATCTATGGTGTAAAAAGTAAAAGAATATAAGCGGCGAACACGGGTGTCGCTATGGCTTGTGGTCTGGTTCTACGGTGATGTGGAGCGAGTGGACCGACGCTGAGGCCGCTTCGCCAATCGTTGGGAAGGTTGGCCCCAAATGATTGCCCCGTTATTGTAAGAGAAAATCCACGTTGTGCTCGCGCTCGCATGCTAAGACTTGAACAAACGGTTAGTGCATAATCGTTAAGGCAAAATGATGATGCATAATTTTGAAAGTAATGTGACTGTGAGTAGAAATGTTATCCTGCAAAAATGCGATGCCTGTTGTGTTGATGCGATGCTGCAAATGCTGTGATTTCGCCCTTGCACAGACGTGTTGCGATTGTGAATGCGGATACGTTGTCCTTGCCGCAATTTGTCCGTAGACTAAAGCTCAAAAGCGTTAGTGCATAAGCGCTAAGACAGAATAATATATGAGGAAAAAAATGCAATTTTGAACGGAGAAATCGTCCCTCGTAGATGTGATATGCCGACTTGTCGCCGTTCGGACTTGTCGCCGTTTCGGACCGCGTCCGCTTTCGGACTTGTCGTCGCTTTCGGACTTGGCGTCGTTTCGGACTTGTCGCCGTTTTGGACTTGGCGCCGCTTTGGACTTGGCGCCGTTGGACTTGGCGTCGTTTCGAACTTGACGTCGTTTTGGACTTGGCGTCGTTTGGACTTGGCGCGTTTTTGGACTTGTTGCTGCTGCTCGCAGAGACTAAAGCTCAGGAAGAAGAGTTAGTGCATACCGCTAAGACGTAATAAAGCATGAATGATAAAATGCAATTTTGAGAACAGAGAAAATCTTTCTTGTGTAGATGTAATATGCTGATGATGGCGTCGTTTTCGGACTTGTTTGCGCCGATAACGCGTCGTTACTGGGCGTGTTCCGGCGCCGCTGCGTGGACTCGCTGTGGCCGATAACGCCGTTACTGGGCGATATTCTTCTTGGCGTCGTTGCGTGGACTGCGATCACGTCGTTCGACGGGCGATGTTCCGGCGCCGTTGCGTAGACTTGTTGCGGCCGATAACGTCATTGCCGGGCGTATTCGCCGGGCGCCGTTGCATGGACTTGTTGATTACGCCGTTATGCGGGCGTGTTCCGGGCGTCGCTGCGTAGACTTCTTTGTCGATAACGCCGTTACCGGGCGTGTTCCGCGATAACGCCATTGCACGGGCGTATTGCCGCTGGCGTCGTTGCATGGACTTGGTGATTACGTCGTTGCCGGACGTGTTCTTGCCGGCGTCTGCGTAGACTTGATGTCCGATAACGCCGTTGCTGGGCGTGTTCTTCGGGCGTCGCCGCGTAGACTTCTTTGCCGATAACGCCGTTATGCGACGTATTGATCGGCGTCGTTGCATGGACTTCTTGGCCGTCGTTCGGGCGTGTTCTTTGGCGCCGTTGCGTAGACTTCTTTGCGGCGTCATAACGCCGGACGCGTGTTCGCCGATAACGCCATTGCACGGGCGTATTCCGCTGGCGTCGCTGCATGGACTTCTTTGGCCGACGTCGTTACTGCCGGCGTGTTCTTCTTGGCGTCGTTGTAGACTTCTTTGTCCGATAACGTCGTTATGCGGACGTATTCTTCTTGGCGTCGTTGCGTAGACTTTGCGGCCGATAACGCCGTTGCTGGGACGTGTTCTTTGCTCTGTAGAATAAATGCTCCCGCAAGCTAAGCTGAGAAAACGTTAGTGTATACCGTTTAAATGAAATGATAAATACATATGAGAAGTGCAATTTTATGGGTAGAGATGCGTCCCGATATGCGGATGAATGCGAGATGTTGTCCTTGCGGTTGACCGAATTGCCATAGTGTCCTTGTTGTGTGCGTGGGTTGCAACTTTGACTTTATGTCCGAGTCGATGCGCTAGATTTTGTCATGGAACTACGAACTTTGACCGATTGTTGATGCCTTTCTGCTGCCGCTTTGCTCGCGGACTTTGGATTGTTGTCATCCTCTGCTTTTGCTTTCGCTTCGCAAGAGACTTTTCGTCGTATCTTCGCGCTACATTTGCACTTTCTCATTAATATTAAAAGACCTGCGCTCAAAGAAAAAATTGTGAGTTTTGGGGGGGGTCGATTTGTATTTGACTTCGCCGCCTTGTCCCTTGGCATCTGCGTGCCTGGTTTGCTTGGATTTGCAGCCCCTGTCTGGTTTCCTACATTGTCCCAGTTTGAGAAGGTGTCGTCGCTCTTCTTTTCGAGACCGCTGCTTATAGGAACCCAGACGGGTTAGATTCGCTCAGATGCCATTGAATCGGTCATGTCGCTGGACCGTGCCTTTGATCTTGCGAAATATTGATGCTCTGTCATTGCTTAGTCAAATACAAATCGACCTTTGGGGGAGATGATAAATCTTTCTAAAAATGCAACAAACGGTGTTAGCATAAAACACATAATTTGCGAGTATGTAGCAGATATATTGCATATAGCACATTCAAACGTTTCCTAACATGCAGGGGGACCTCTTTATGCCAGAGGTAAGCCTAAACGTCACTCATGCGAGATTATGACGGTTTTGTCCAAGTCGTCCAACTATAATGCCTTTGTTGGAAATGGCGACCAAACGGTTTCGCACTTTTCCCAATTTCGGCATGTCATGATTGGGTTTGGATTTGTCCGTCATTGCCACGCTACACATAATATCTTTGGTTGGTCGTTGGGTTGAGAAACCCGTCGACAAGTTTAGTGTCTTCCTAATTGTGGTGTCGATGCGAGGACCAACCCACCTAAGGTAAATGCGCATGCCCTAAAATAAAGGGTGGTATAGCTCTATCTTAAGTTTCTAAGATTTGGCTTTTCCGACGCATGAGTTCCCGAGCGGACAACTCGAGTGAGATATACGCTACTGATCGAACAACCGATCTAACTCCAAGCAGCGCCAACTCTCCTAAAATTTGGATATTTTGAAAGAAATTTGCGGTGCGCGAGCACACCAGCGTGAGTGTGTGATTGTGTGAATTTTCAGTGGAAGAAATATGAGCGGAATGCGGTTTAAGGAAAGCGATGCGAGTAGCAAAAATAAACAAAATACAATACACAAAAATTAAATGCAAAATAATTGCCAAGTAATAACCCTAGGTCTGTTGTGGTTAAGAACCTAAAATCCCCAGTGAAGTCGCCATTTCTCGCGCCTTTTTGGCGGCATTATTAAGAATAGCGAATCCTCGCCAAAATGCAAATGTTAGAAAATAAAATAATAAAATGCTAAATGGTTTAAAAGGGTTTTAAAATTGCTAAAAGGATGCTAAAGTTCAAAAGAGGCTAAAATTTAAAAGATGCTAAATGCTGAAAGGTTGCTATAATGCTAAGGGTTCGCGGAGTCGCCACCTAATTAATTTGGGTGAATTAGGACACCTAAATGTTAACTAGTTTAAAATAAACATTAACTCCATTTAATGGTCTGCTAAACTTAATGAGATTCTGGGTAAGAGTTCTTTATTAATCTAGAGGGAAGGGGTTAGGCACCCTCTAAGATCCGCTAACTTGCGGTTGTCCTGCCAAACCTAGGGTAATTATTATATTTAAAGAATGCATGTTTTTTTTTTGAAAATATAAAGGGTGCTTTCAAAAAAAATGTTTTATAAAAGGGGCATGTTGATAGAAAGTTTGCAAAACTAAAATAAAGCTTTATTGTTTATAGATGTGCAATGTTGGTTTATGATCAAAGATATGCTTTTAAAATCAAACATGTATGACGTAGTGCAAAAGGTAATTTTCTTGTAATTTTATGATAAGGTGCTATCCAATATAAATTATTTATATCATACTATAAAAATGCTTGTGGAAATGCAATTTATTTTATCATGTTAGTGCGAGTTGAATATTTTAGTAAAGCTTAGACATGCATGACAAATCAAAAATAACTAATTTAAGAAGAGTGAATTTCTAGCGTCACTATTTTCTAATGACCGCCCAAAATTTAATTATTCTAAATGTACTACTAGTAGTGTGATGTTTAGACAAATAATTACAACAAATAATAGGGGAGGATATGGATTGATAAGGACTCGAAGAAATGGCGAAGTCATTCGCCGGTGGCTTGGAATTTCCGATGCGGATAGAGAATGCACATAGACGCGGTTTTTGCGTTTGCCCCGACGAGTCCCTCTATGAGACCCTTTGTTGCTCCGATGCATTTCATGTAAAATAAAGAAAGATAAGGATTAGTGCATGCTCAATTAACAGTACGCATAAAGGGAAACAAACATGTATATCCCGTTTAACTGTATAAGTGGATCGTCGATTCCAAACCAATAGCCCACATAAATAAAAATCTAGCTTCGGTAACCAAACAGTACATAATGATACAAAGCAAGACACAAAGATTATTCCAATCATTTGGACTTTGGTTACAAGATGCAGCAAACAGGAGTAAATTCGCACAAGTGTACACATAGCTACTGTAAAGTAAAACATTTATTTTGTAGGAACCTATACACATCCACACTTATTGGATAAGAATACATCTCAAATTAGTAACTTGACGGATATGACTTATATTTTTAAATAAGAGATTACATGGAACTAAAAGCAAATGGGAATTCGAGCGCCATTTTATTAAAGCCCTATAGGCACGCTATCTAAACGAAAGACCAATACTTAAGTCGAACTTCGACATAAGCGACAAGCTTTACCATAATTATTTAAGCCCCTTTAAAATCTAAGGGTTGATTTAAACATGTCATGCTTCTTTAACGCCGACAATTATTTTTCGTTCAAATACTACTACAGTCAATCAAATAGGGATATGAGAGCCATCATTTACATACTAGAATAGGGTACAAAACCATCAACAAAGAAATGGAATTTAATCACTTTTAGATAGCTTCAAGGCGAACATGACAATCACAGCAAAGTCCAACATTTCAGTTATCCAAACAACAAGAATATTCGAAAGACTACATTTTACTCTATAAAATAATAGACGAAGCAATACGAGAGGAATTTGGGTTTATATGCACACCAATTGTTAAAAGGGCTTAAGTCGATAGTTCTCATGACTACAAATTGAATCAAGTCGATTTGAGTCGGAAGGACAGGGTATGGACACATATAATGTGGCAAAGACCACTAGTGGTATGCGATGGCGTGAGCCATAACTGGTGAAATACAATTATGCTTAATCAGCTCAAAAACCACGGTACAGTGGGCCATCTTACACTACATACTATAACTAAACCAATCTAATATGCAGATTACTCATCCTACACACAATCAAACAGATCCATGAAGCATGTATTCCACACAAAGATAAATAAAATGAAGCTTCAGATTATCACAAGAGATGATTAACGATACAGATTGCGATCTCGGCGAACAAACACCACATGACCTTAAACATTAAGACAGTACAACAGATTCCAACATAACTCGAAACTAAGCAACACGTATAGCTTACTATTTCAGATATGATCTAGTCGATATTATCATCCCAAACATGAATCAGCCAAGTAAGGCAGATTTGACAGGTGAAACAATACTAACAAGTATAATGAATGCCTATATGACAGGACGCGCACAGATTCAAATAACGGGAGCAAAATTCAAAGGGGTTTTGATTTTACCTTCTCCGGGCAGCGAATCGAGGCAGCGTATCAAGCGTCGATCCACTTGGAGTGTATTGCTATGCGATTTTGGAGAGAAGCAAAGCTAGGACGATTTTGCTCGTTTGTACGGAAAATAAAGAGTTTTAGTTTGCTTTCATTTTACTGATCACGATTCAGATTTTCACTGGTGCTTCCCTTTTATTGGATTTTTACTCGTTTTCTCTGGACTGCCCCCTTTTTGAATGCCTTTGCATGTAACAGTGGCCTCACTTATATAGCCTACGTTCGACTCTAATATTGGTAAGCAATTAAAGGCTGATTTCGTGCTGATTTTAGTGTGATTTGAACAGGTTAAGGTAAGGTAAATGATTGACATGATTTGGGCAAGATTTTGTGCTGGTTCGTGTTATGGTAAGGGCGAGCTGGCTGCGTATGCATGGGTAAGGAAGGTCGCCGGATTCTCAGGCGAGAATCTCGGCAGGGAAGGTGCGAGGCGGCGATTGCTTAGCTTTTAGGGTTCTTAGATTTTGTGGGTTCGTTTTTTTTGAAGAAGAGGAAGCGTGGGGTAAAGGGCTGGGGATTTAAAAGCTGAAGGGAATTGGGCCGCGGATTAAAGCTGAAGGGGGAGTTGGGCCACGGGTCAGGCTGAAGATGGTGGGCTGATGGGGGAATGAAGTAGAAGGGGTGTGGTCATGTAAACGGGTCGAGGGTATTAATATTTGGTAGATAGTTTAAGGAGTTAATTTAAGTATTAGGTATTTAATTAGTAGTGTATTATTAATTAATTAGTGATAAAATTATTTAGGTGCTTTGTTAATCTAATTATTAAAATAATAAATGCGGGCGTGCTATTTAATTAGTGCTTAATATTTTAGAATGCGGCGCTATTATTCAAAATCTTATTTATTGCCTGTATTTATGTATTATTGTTGCATTTTATTATTATTAAAATTATTAGAATTATTGTTGAAAATTAGTGTAATTTTATAGTTAATGACTGGACGGGAGGGTCAAAATTGGGTGTCAACAGCTGTCCCTCTTTGTATGGAGATGATGGAAGAATCTTCGGACAAAGACGTTGACTCATAGCCAATTTTGTCTCGATCCTTAGAATTAGAAATGTTGGGCAATTAGGCAAGGCTGACGCGGACTCAAAATCGCCGATTGTCGAGTTATGGCGACGACTTTGGTTACCATGGTCAAACACCAAGGCGTGGCTAACGCGACTTAAAGGCGTCCCAATGTCGAGTTATGATGACATTTGGGCTATGCGTGTAAAAAGTAAAAGAATATAACGGCGAACACGGGGTGTCGCTATGGCTTGTGGTCTGGGTTCTACGGTGATGCGAGCGAGTGGACCGACGCTGAGATCGCTACGCGAATCGTTGGGAAGGTTGGCCCCAACATTGCCCTGGTCAGAAGAGAAAATCCACGTTGTGCTCCCGCCTGCGCACGCTAAGACTTGAACAAACGGTTAGTGCATAACTGTAAGGCAAAATGATGATGCATAATTTTAAAGTAATGCAACCGTGAGTAAAAGGTTATCCCGCAAAAATATGATGCTGCTGTGTTGATGCGATCCGCAAATCTTGTGATTTCGCCGCACGACGGGCGTGTTGCGATTGTGAATGCGATACGTTGTCGCCGCAATTGTCCTGTAGACTATAGCTAAAGAAAGCGTTAGTGCATAAGCTAAGAGAATAATATATGAGGAAAAAAATGCAATTTTGAGAACAGAGAAATCGCCCCGCGTAGATGTGATATCTTGACTTGTCGCCGTTTGGACTTGTCGTCGTTTCGGACTCGTCGCCGTTTCGGACTTGTCGCCGCTTTCGGACTTGGCGTCGTTTCGGACTTGTCGCCGTTTTGGACTTGGCGTCGTTTCGGACTTGGCGTCGTTTTGGACTTGGCGTCGTTGACTTGACGCCGTTTTGGACTTGGCGTCGTTTTCAGACTTGGCGTCGTTTTTGGACTTGTTGTTGCTGCTCCTGTAGACTAAAGCTCAAGGAAGAGTTAGTGCATAACTGCTAAGACAGAATAATAAAGCATGAATGATAAAAATGCAATTTTGAGAACAGAGAAATCTTCATGTAGATGTAATATCCGATGATGGCGCTGCTTTCGGACTTGTTGTCTGATAACGCCGTTCGGGCGACGTGTTCGCCGGGCGTCGCCGTGGACTCATTGTCTTGGCCGTTAACGCCGATGTTCTTCTTTGGCGTCGTTGCGTGGACTTGCTGATCATGTCGTTATGCGACGCGGTTGCCTTTGGCGTCGTTGCGTAGACTTGTTGTCGGCCGATAACGCCATTGCTCGGACGTATTCGCCGGGCGCCGTTGCATGGACTTGTTGATTACGCCGTTGTCCGGACGTGTTCGCCGGGCGTCGTTGCGTAGACTTCTGCGGCCGATAACGCCGCGTCGGACGGGCGTGGCCGATAACGTCATTGCTCGGACGTATTCTCGGGCGCCGCTGCATGGACTTGCCGATTACGCCGTTGTCCGGGCGTGTTGCTTGGCGCCGCGTAGACTTGATGTCCGATAACGTCGCCGCTGTTCGGACGCTTTGGCCGCCGGGCGTCGTTGCGTAGACTTGTCGCGGCCGATAACGGGCGTATTCTTCACGGGCGCCGTTGCATGGACTTGCGATTACGCCGTTGTGCGGGCGTGTTCTTCTTGGCGTCGTTGCGTAGACTTGCGGCCGATAACGCGTCATTGCACGGGCGTGTTGCCGATAACGCCATTGCTGGGCGTATTGCCGGCGTCGCCGCTGCATGGACTTCTTTGTCGGCCGTCGTTAACGCCGCGTGTTCTTCTTTGGCGTCGTTGTGTAGACTTCTTTGCCGGCCGATAACGCCGTTATGCGGACGTATTAGCTTTGGCGTCGTTGCGTAGACTTGTTGTGCTGATAACGTCGTTGCCTGGACGTGTTGCTGCTGCTCCTGTAGAATAAATGCTCCTGCAAGCTAAGCTTGAGAAAACGTTAGTGTATACCTGTTTAAATGAAATGATAAATACATATGAGAAGTGCAATTTTATGGGTAGAGATGTCATCCACGATATGCGGATGAATCGAGATGTTGTCCTTGCGGACCGACGAATTGCCATAGTGTCCTTGTTGTGCGTGGGTTGCAACTTTGACTTTATGTCCGAGCCGATGCGCTAGATTTTGTCGCGAACTCGAACTTTGATCGCGATTGTTGATGCCCTTTCGCTGCCGCTTTGCTGCGGACTTTGGATTGTTGTCATCCTCTCGCTTTTCGCTTCCGCTGCGAAGAGACTTTTAAATCGTATCTTCGCTTGGTGCACTTTCGCTCGTTAATATTAAAAGACATGCGCTCAAAGAAAAAATTGTGAGTTTTGGGGGGGGGGTCGATTTGTATTTGACTTCGCCGCCTTGTCCCTTGGCATCTGCGTGCCTGGTTTGCTTGGATTTGGCCCGTACTGCAGTTTCCTACATTGTCGGTTTGAGAAGGTGTCACGCTCTTCTTTTCGAGACTGCTTTGCTTATAGGAACCAAGACAGTTCACTCGCTCGCTCGAGATGCCATTGAATCGGCCACATTTGCCGACCGTGCCTTTGATCTTGCGAAATATTGATGCTCTGTCATTGCTTAGTCAAATACAAATCGACCTTTGGGGGAGATGATAAATCTTTCTAAAAATGCAACAAACGGTGTTAGCATAAAACACATAATTTGCGAGTATGTAGCAGATATATTGCATATAGCACATTCAAACGTTTCCTAACATGCAGGGGGACCTCTTTATGCCAGAGGTAAGCCTAAACGTCACTCATGCGAGATTATGACGGATTTGTCCAAGTCGTCCAACTATAATGCCTTTGTTGGAAATGGCGACCAAATGACGGTGCACTTTTCCCAATTTCGGCATGTCATGATTGGGTTTGGATTTGTCTGTCATTGCCACGCTACACATAATATGCTGGTTGGTCGTTGGGTTGAGAAACCCGTCGACAAGTTTGGTGTCTTCCTAATTGTGGTGTCGATGCCAAGGACCAACCCACCTAAGGTAAATGCATGCATGCCCTAAAATAAAGGGTGGTATAGCTCTATCTTAAGTTTCTAAGATTTGGCTTTTCTGGACGCAAGGTTCCCGAGCGGACAACTCGAGTGAGAAGGCTACGCGGCTGATCAGACGAACCGATCTAACTCCGCGCAGGCGCCAACTCTCCTAAAATTTGGATATTTTTGAAAGAAATTTGCGGGTGCGCGGAGCACACCAGCGCGTGAGTGTGTGATTGTGTGAATTTTCCAGAGTGGAAGAAATATGAGCGGAATGCCAGTTTAAGGAAAGCAGTAAAGCAGGTAGCAAAAAATAAACAAAATACAATACACAAAAATTAAATGCAAAATAATTGCCAAATAATAACCCTAGGTCTGTTGTGGTTAAGAACCTAAAATCCCCAGCAGAGTCGCCATTTCTGTCGCGCCCTTTTTCGGCCGCGGCATTATTAAGAATAGCGAATCCCTGCTCAAAATGCAAATGTTAGAAAATAAAATAATAAAATGCTAAATAGTTTAAGAGGCTTAAAGGTTTTAAAAATGCTAAAAGGATGCTAAAATTGCAAAAGAGGCTAAAGTTTAAAAGGGTGCTAAATGCTAAAGGGTTGCTAGAATGCTAAGGGTTCGCGGGAGTCGCCACCTAATTAGTTGGGTGAATTAGGACACCTAAATGTTTAACTAGTTTGAAGTAAAACATTAACTCCATTTTAATGGTCTGCTAAACTTAATGAGATTCTGGGTAAGAGTTCTTTATTAATCTAGAGGGAAGGGGTTAGGCACCCTCTAAGATCCGCTAACTTGCGGTTGTCCTGCCAAACCTAGGGTAATTATTATATTTAAAGAATGCATGTTTTTTTTTGAAAATATAAAGGGTGCTTTCAAAAAAAATGTTTTATAAAAGGGGCATGTTGATAGAAAGTTTGCAAAACTAAAATAAAGCTTTATTGTTTATAGATGTGCAATGTTGGTTTATGATCAAAGATATGCTTTTAAAATCAAACATGTATGACGTAGTGCAAAAGGTAATTTTCTTGTAATTTTATGATAAGCAGGCTATCCAATATAAATTATTTATATCATACTATAAAAATGCTTGTGGGAAATGCAATTTATTTTATCATGTTAGTGCGAGTTGAATATTTTAGTAAAGCTTAGACATGCATGACAAATCAAAAAATAACTAATTTAAGAAGAGTGAATTTCTAGCGTCACTATTTTCTAATGACCGCCCAAAATTTAATTATTCTAAATGTACTACTAGTAGTGTGATGTTTAGACAAATAATTACAACAAATAATAGGGGAGGATATGGATTGATAAGGACTCGAAGAAATGGCGAAGTCATTCACGGTGGCTTGGAATTTCCGATGCGGATAGAGAATGCACATAGACGCGGGTTTTTGCGTTTGCCCCGACGAGTCCCTCTATGAGACCCTTTGTTGCTCCGATGCATTTCATGTAAAATAAAGAAAGATAAGGATTAGTGCATGCTCAATTAACAGTACGCATAAAGGGAAACAAACATGTATATCCCGTTTAACTGTATAAGTGGATCGTCGATTCCAAACCAATAGCCCATATAAATAAAAATCTAGCTTCGGTAACAAACAGTACATAATGATACAAAGCAAGACACAAAGATTATTCCAATCATTTGGACTTTGGTTACAAGATGCAGCAAACAGGAGTAAATTCGCATGTTGTACACATAGCTACTGTAAAGTAAAACATTTATTTTGTAGGAACCTATACACATCCACACTTATTGGATAAGAATACATCTCAAATTAGTAACTTGACGGATATGACTTATATTTTTAAATAAGAGATTACATGGAACTAAAAGCAAATGGGAATTCGAGCGCCATTTTATTAAAGCCCTATAGGCACGCTATCTAAACGAAAGACCAATACTTAAGTCGAACTTCGACATAAGCGACAAGCTTTACCATAATTATTTAAGCCCCTTTAAAATCTAAGGGTTGATTTAAACATGTCATGCTTCTTTAACGCCGACAATTATTTTTCGTTCAAATACTACTACCAATCAAATAGGATATGAGAGCCATCATTTACATACTAGAATAGGTACAAAACCATCAACAAAGAAATGGAATTTAATCACTTTTAGATAGCTTCAAGGCAACATGACAATCACAAAGAAAGTCCAACATTTGCTTATCCAAACAACAAGAATATTCGAAAGACTACATTTTACTCTATAAAATAATAGACGAAGCAATACGAGAGGAATTTGGGTTTATATGCACACCAATTGTTAAAAGGGCTTAAGTCGATAGTTCTCGCGCAAATTTGTTGAATCAAGTCCGATTTGAGTGGAAGGACAGGGTATGGACACATATAACAGGGCAGCACCACGGTAGTGGTATGCCAGTGGCAGTAGCCATAACTGGTGAAATACAATTATGCTTAATCAGCTCAAAAACCACGGTACAGTGGACCATCTTACACTACATACTATAACTAAACCAATCTAATATGCAGATTACTCATCCTACACACAATCAAACAGATCCATGAAGCATGTATTCCACACAAAGATAAATAAAATGAAGCTTCAGATTATCACAAGAGATGATTAACGATACAGATTGCGATCTCGGCGAACAAACACCACATGACCTTAAACATTAAGACAGTACAACAGATTCCAACATAACTCGAAACTAAGCAACACGTATAGCTTACTATTTCAGATATGATCTAGTCGATATTATCATCCCAAACATGAATCAGCCAAGTAAGGCAGATTTGACAGGTGAAACAATACTAACAAGTATAATGAATGCCTATATGACAGGACGCAAGACAGATTCAAATAACGGAGCAAAATTCAAAGGGTTTTGACTTTACCTTCTCCGCAAATAATCGAGGTATCAAGCGTCGATCCACTTGGAGTGTATTGCTATGCGATTTTGGAGAGAAGCAAAGCTAGGACGATTTTGCTCGTTTGTACGGAAAATAAAGAGTTTTAGTTTGTGTTCTTTGCTCTTTCTGATCTTGCCGATTGATTTTCACGGTGCTTCCTTTTATTGGATTTTTACTCGCTTTCTCCGGATCGCCTTTTTGAATGCCTTTGCATGTAACAGTGGCCTCACTTATATAGCCTACGTTCGACTACAATATTGGTAAGCAATTAAAGCGCGATTTCGTCGATTTTAGTGTGATTTGAACAGTTAAGGTAAGGTAAATGATTGACATGATTTGGGCAAGATTTTGTCTTTGGTTCGTGTTATGGGTGAGCCGCTGCGTATGCATGGGTAAGGAAGGTCGCGGATTCTCGTGGCGAGAATCTCGGCGGGAAGGAGGCGATTGCTTAGCTTTTAGGGTTCTTAGATTTTGTGGGTTCGTTTTTAAGAAGAGAGCGTGGGAGTAAATTTGAGGATTTAAAAGTGAAGGAATTGGGCGCGGATTAAAGCGAAGGGAGTTGGGCAGGTCAGTGAAGATGGTGGTGATGGGAATGAAGTAGAAGCGGTGTAAACGGGTCACTTGAGGTATTAATATTTGGTAGATAGTTTAAGGAGTTAATTTAAGTATTAGGTATTTAATTAGTAGTGTATTATTAATTAATTAGTGATAAAATTATTTAGGTGCTTTGTTAATCTAATTATTAAAATAATAAATGCGGGCGTGCTATTTAATTAGTGCTTAATATTTTAGAATGCGGCGCTATTATTCAAAATCTTATTTATTGTCTGTATTTATGTATTATTGTTGCATTTTATTATTATTAAAATTATTAGAATTATTGTTGAAAATTAGTGTAATTTTATAGTTAATGACTGGACGGGAGGGTCAAAATTGGGTGTCAACAGCTATTATGTTTTATTCTTAGATGATTATTCTAAATATTTATGGACGTTTCCAGTTGCGAAAAAATCTCAAGTTTTTTCCATTTTCATAAAATTTAGACCTTTCATAAGAACACAATTCGAACGGAAATCAAGAACATTCAATGTGAAAATGGCAAAGAGTATGACAATGGAGAATTTAGGGAGTTTTGTGCTCAAAATGGGATAAATTTTTGTTTTTTGTGTCCTCATACGTCTTCACAAAATGGGAAAGCTGAGTGAAAAATTCGTAACATTAATAATATTGTCCGCACTTTATTGGTTCATTCTTCCGTTCCTACATTATTTTGGCATAATGCGCTACAAATGACTATCGATCTACTAAATAGTTTTCCCTCTAAAGGTTTGACATATTTTTCCCCTCTCAAAGTGTTATACAATAATACTTCGTCATATTCTCATCTTAGAGTCTTCAGATTCTTATGTTATCCACTGTTTCCATCCACTACGATCAACAAACTTCAGGTATGTTCTACTCTTTGTGTGTTTTTGGATTTTCCGTCAAATCACTGTGGTTATAAATGTTTTGATTTGTCCTCTAAATTAATCATCATTAGTCATCATGTTCTCTTTGATGAATCTCAATTTCCCTTTCTAAAGTAGAAAAACATGTGCCTAGTTCTTATGATTTTTTGGATGATGATGTCTCCCCCTATGTTCTCCGTCATTTTTCAGATTCTTCAGAAAAAACGATGTTAGCGTCGCGGTGCCTGCCAACCAGTGACCAAACAGTTTCAATCCCGTCATTAGCGCCCGCCATTTCAGCCACGCGCCAAAAACTTCAGAGAGCTCGCAGCCTTATCCGCGTGGCGACTTGATCCTGGCCATGGGCGCTTTCGATCATTCTCGAAATTTCTCAAAATTCCCAAAATTTCCCAATCCAAATTTCGTAGTCACGGTCCAATCACTGCAATCAGTGGTATTTGTAAGCCAAAAAGACATTTTAAATTGAATTCTAATGTTCTTAGATCTCCCTTACCCCGTAATCATGTGTCTGCCTTAAATGACCCTAATTGGAAAATTGTCATGACCGAGGAATATAATTCTCTTATTGATAATAAGACGTGGAAGTTGGTACCTCATCCATCTGGTGTTAATATTATTCGGTTTATGTGGATTTTTGTTCAAAAGAAAAAATTTGATGGTTCATTTGCAAGGCATAAGGCTAGACTTGTAAGTGATGGTAAGACTCAGCAGGTTGGCGTGGATTGTGGTGAGACATTTAGCTCGGTGGTTAAGCCGACTACCATTCGCACTGTGCTCAGTTTGGCTCTTTCAAACTCATGGCTCATTCATCAGTTAGATGTGAAGAATGTTTTTCTACATGGTGATCTTCAGAAGACAGTGTATATGCATTAGCCTTTGGGGTTCAGACATACTAGATATTCTAATCATGTTTGTCTATTGAAAAAGTCATTGTATGGGCATAAGCAGTCTCCACGGGCTTGGTATAAGAGGTTTGCTGACTATGTTTTGACTATGAATTTTTCGCACAGTAGATCTGATAATTCATTATTCATATATCGTTGGGGTTCTTCCATGGCTTATATATTGTTATATGTTGATGATATTATCTTGACTGCCTCTTCTGATGCTTTGTGAAAGTCTATTATGACAATGCTCAGTTCTGAGTTTGTCATGAAAGACTTGGACCCATTGAGTTATTTTTTGGGGATTGCAGTCACTCGTCATGCAAGCGGATTGTTCTTATCACAGAGGAAGTATGCATCAGAGATCATTGAGAGGGATGGGATGTCATCCAGTAAGTCTTCTTCTACTCCAGTTGATACTAAACCCAAGGTGGGTGTTGCAGTTGGCTCTCCCTATGAGGATCCGACCCATTATCACAGTCCTGCAGGCGCCCTTCAGTATCTGACGTTCACGCGACCTGATATTACATATGTCGTATAACATGTGTGTTTGTTCATGCATGATCCCAGAGTTGAACATATGAATGCGCTCAAACGCATTCTTAGGTACATTCAGGGGACACTTAATTATGGCTTGCATTTGTATCCCTCGTCAACGTCTACGCTTGTCTCCTACACATATGCTGATTGGGGTGGTTATCCTGACACCAGATGGTCTACGTCTGACTATTGCATGTTTTTAGGTAATAAATTGGTCTCATGGTGTGCCAAGCGTCAATCAACGTTTTCACGTTCAAGTGCAGATACCGAGTATATAGGGGTAGCCAATGTGGTTTCTGAGTCATGTTGGTTACGAAATCTACTTTTAGAGCTTCATTATCCTATTGAGAAGGCTACCTTGGTGTATTGTGATAATATAAGTGTCATCTACCTTTACGTAATCGATTCGGCAAATACTAAACACATAGAGATGGATATTCATTTTGTTCAAGAGAAGGTAGTCAAAGGACAAGTACGCGTTTGACATGTCCCTTCAAGATATCAAATTGCAGACATCTTTACAAATGGTCTTCCCTCGGTCATTTTTGAAGATTTTAGAGACAGTCTCAGCGTACGAAGACCGCCCGCTATGACTGATGGGGGTGTGTTAAACAGTGACTGTATGGGTCACGTTCCAAGTCCAGTGGGGCCCTTGCCCTTCCTTGTATATTTGGTAAATATTAGACTTAGAATTGTACCTTAATTAGTAGTGTAATATTTCCATAATTGTAAAGTTAGTATTCTTATAGAACAGGGATTTCTAGGTAGAATATGAAGAAGATCTTTCTTGTAACTTGTATATATATGTCTTTCATTAATAAGAATAATCAATGGATTATTTCTTTCACTTATATATGGATATCTTCAATTGTTTGATTTCAATGTATGAAACTCATCAATATGAGTGTGCCGAATTAATTAAATAATGGTCCTTGAATTCACACATAGCTTGATTCTATTTTATATATGTTGATGTTTACATAGTTACTATTTAAATATGATAATGGTAATGATTACATTCCTATATATTGAGATTTAGAAAGAGATGTTTAGTTTCTTTTTTTCCCCAATGCAACGAATGTATGTATTGAAGATATGTTTGAGAAAATGTCTCCACATCATATATATGCATCGATTTGCTCTTGAAGTAGCAAGATCTTAAAGAAGTTCTAAGTTATCATTATTTGATATGTTTAAGGCACGCTGAGATATGTTTCATTCCTGAAGAATGGAAACTTTTGATAAATGTTATAAGTACATATTCATTCCCTGAAGTGAATGTGACAATATATAGTAAAGCTTGTATATACGAACGTGCATTGGTTGTGAAGATATCACGACTCACCTCAAGAAGAGGTATAATAATTGAGAAAAAAATAAATATTTTATGCTTTACTCCCGAAGTAGTAAACTCTGAATTCTGCTCCCGAAGTAGCAAATTATAAACTGTACTCCTTAAGTAATAAATCTTTGAACTCTACTCCGAAAGTAGTAAAACTTTAAATTTTACTCTTGAAGTAGTAAATCTGAAATTTACTCTTGAAGTAGTGAATTCAAAATTTATTTCTGAAGCAGTAAGTCTCTGAAATTTACTCTCGTATTAGTAAAATTTTGAATTTTACTCCCGAAGTAGTAGAATTTCGAACCTTACCTCCGAAGTAGTAGAACTTTGAATTTATTCCCGAAGTAGAAAATCTTTGAACTTTACTCCCCAAGTAGTATGATTTTGAATTTTACTTTCAAAAGGGTTCAACTTTGAAATTTACTTCTTTTACTCCCCAAAATCTGTTGTGAGTTTATAATGAATGTAAAGGTATTTTTTATTTTCCTGCAAGCTTCAGTTTTAGTTATATAAGGTGACAAAATAACGACGAAAATATTTATATTTAATTTGCTGCAATTTTCTTAGAGTATTGGGATGTACTACTAAGAGATGATTTTATATGTATTTTGATGGTCTAGAAGTATTGGTATGATTTTTGATAAGCGGAAAAATGTTTGAGAAATATATTGAAGCGGTGTTATCTTGTGGTTGAGTGAAATAATTAGCTATTGAAAATTATGTATAAAGCGCATCTAAATGACCAGGTTTCATTCCCCTAAGTGAATTAAGAAATACAACAACACACCTCCCGCAGAGACTGAATACAGAGAATATAAATGTTATTTTGTGGTATGAAGGTCATTGTTCCATGTACCCCTCGTACGTCAAATCATCTTGAAAACTTTTATTATGTATCATTCTAAGGTAAAATGATACAAATTGTGTAGAATACTATCTACTATAACCACATTGATGTATTATGGTTATTGTCGCAACTTTGATGATAAATATTCGAATGCTAATGGTATTCTCCCTGAAGGAGATGTCTGAAATACTAAAGTTTAGAACTTACTTTTCATCATTTATAAATTGTATTGTATTTAAATGTCCATTTAATTACTATTTATTTCATGACACCGGTAGTGTTTAACTATAATTTCTTTTAAAACACCAGCAGTTTCTAAGTAATATTTGGTTGTACAAAATTAACGATCAAGTGCTCCAGAGTAGCTAACTGTAACTATTTACCTAGAAGATCATGGTACTAATAGTGTCCAAATAATATGTGTGATTATGGAGAAAAAATTAGAGGCTCCTGAAGAGCTTATATACTATTATGTAATTCGTTCTAAATTATAATATACGGAGTTGTTATGATCGAAACACAAGTTGTAGTAAACCCAAAGTTTACTCAAGTAAATAGGATATCATATTGAAGCTATAATTAATCGGAGGATAAAATATCTTCAAAATAATAGTGGTTAAGAAATATGTATGTGAATGATTACCCTCTTTATTCTTCAAATTGGACTATACAAATATAAGCATGATGAAATCATATGTCACGGTAAACCAGAAGTTTATCGGTGCACAAAAAAATCATGTCATAGTAAACCGGAACTTTACAAAAAATAAATAGCACATGACATGATAAACTTGATTTTTACTAGTGCAAATAATTTTATCAATTGACGTAACAATTTTGGTTGTCCTAATTTATATCTGATGTGCTAAGTTTATATTCAGAATATATTGAAGAACTAGAAGATTCTTCAAGAATTAATTTGCTTGTTCTCATGATAAGTTTATTATAGCAGCTAATGTTGGGATTGAATTCCCTAAATTCTGAAAAATATAAAAAGTGAATAAGGTCCCGTTCACCTGTTATGAGATGTCTTAAATAGATGCATCGATAAGACGGTCACATGTGCGTTTATTGTCAACCCGCAATTTGACATATGCAAAGTTACTTGCTTAATATAATTGAGTTGAGAACACAATATTCAGATTATGTAATCAATATAATTCATCTTGTTAATGCTGGTTTATATTCAAGCTAGTTTAGCGTTGAATGCCTCCGATAAATAGCTAAATCACTGCGAATGAGAACAAAGCTTCATGTGTTGATCTGAAATATGATATATTGCATACAACGATATTTGTATGCTTCAGACTAATAACCTATGATAAATTCTCCCCTCATAATTGGTTCAAGGTCAGGAATAAAATATTTTTATTTAATAATTTTTTATGCAGTATATGATTAATGAATCTACCAAGATGCACACACATGAATTCCCCAAATAAGGTCGAAATATATGTTAGTTTTTCTAATATAAGGGGGAGAGAATAAACAGCTAAAAAATATGTTGTGAATTATCATCAGTATGATCCTCGTTCAAACGATAATTCAAGTCAAATTCTAGAAGCATTTGCTTACCCAACTATTTCATATTCCAGCTGCAAATGCTCCTAAATGTCCCTGAAGGACGGGGTTTACAACATGTGTGAAGCATGGTATACAAATCGATTTCAAATGCAATAATACTTGGAAAAAAATAGAGAAGCAACTGATCAAAATGATCATAATAAGGAGACAATGTGCTCTTGAAAAGCCTACGACATAACACTTCATAAAACCTCATACGAGGTTCAAGTACCTGAAAAAAATAATGAAGTGATAAAATCTCAGTAAGATGTGTCTAATTTCAAACCGATACAAAATGATATGCCGTCGACGATTTCTTTGATACAATATAGTACGCAATATTGTATAATATTATGAGGATCTGAATTATATGTCTCTTAAAGCATATTGATGTAGAAATAATTATCAAGTAGATACATCTTGGTAAATTTATTGGACCTGCAGTCCTGACATCAGATGATGTCATATAAATTAAATACTAAATGAAAATTGTCTCAGCCTATATAACTTATGTGACAAAGTTTATATGAAAATTTTGAAGGATTCAAAATACCTGAAGCATATACAAGTTATTAAAAAACTTGTCTGTAATCCTTAAACGAATTACATGAACTAAGGTTGATGTACTGAAATCGCTTTAATAAATATTTACTGATGAGGGGTACAAAAATGATTATGTTTACCCTTATCCCTTTATTATATCCAAAATCTTTCATATTGTTGTGCATGTTGTTGACTTGAATATTATTGAAGATTTTGAAGAGTTTTCGAAAAGCAATAGACTATCTGCTAAAAGAAGTTGAAATGAGAAATTAGATTGATCTTAAAGTACCATATATTTATATAATTTATGCATTTATTTATCTTGCTATAACTATGAGCATGATATAATTTCTTTCTTGCATTGAAATACTGAAATAAGATCAATTGCATAATATCGATTTGATGAGACAATTTTTCTAAAATTAGGAGGAGAGAATAATGAAATAAAAGGAAAAATTTTGTGGAATAATTCATCATTGTCTCATCTTGATCCACGCACTTCTATTTGTGAGCAAGAGGTCCAAAAGATTATTCACTTGCAGAAAATAGCAAATCAAATGCCAGACGCATTTACTAATTTGAAAAGGATTACCAAATCACATATCTCTGCAGAGAATATCTCAATTCGGATTGATGTCCCTGTAGGACCATCTACTAGTGTCATAGCAAATGAGTCCAAAGCTCGTTTGAAGCGTGGTAGACCATTGAGTTCTAAGGATCGGAATCCTAGAAAAAGAAATGGTCAAGATGACACTAAGAAAGAGTCTCATAAAGAAATGTAAGATTTGATCAATCCTGATATTCTTGAAGAAATCAATGAGCCGCAAACTCAAGAAAATGAATAAATGTCAATAAATCCAATTGATGTTATGACTAATTTGAATCACTTGGGAATAAATGTGGTTTGAAATATGACAAAATACCCACAATCTTATATGAAGATAATGCAACATACACTGCTCAATTGAAGGGAAGATTCATAAAAGAAATTGGACAAAGCACATTTCACCAAAGTTGTTCTTCACACACAAGCTTAAAATAATGGTGATATCAACGTGCAACAGATTCGTTCAAGTGATAATATGGTTGATTTGTTCACTACGTCTCTGCCAACTGCAACTTTCGAGAAGATGATGCACAAGATTGGAATGTGAAAACTCAAGCATTTGGAATGAAGTTCTCATCAGGGGGAGTTAATACATGTTGTACTCTTTTTTCCGTATAAGGTTTTGTCCCACCGGATTTTCCTTGTAAGGTTTTTAATGAGGTAACCAAAATGTGTACTCTTTTTCCTTTACTAGAATTTTTTCCATTGGATTTTTCCTAGTAAGGTTTTAACGAGGCACACTATCTATGGACATCCAAGGGGGAGTGTTATGAATTCATTGTATTCATTAATTGAGAGTGGATGTCATTTAAATATACATGTATGTTATTAAGTGTTATCTAACTTATCTTATTAATACTCTCAATATGTAACATTTGGTGGTTTCATATCCTATAAAAGAGTTGTTTTTCATCCTTTTATAAACACAGAAGAAATAAATAATAAAGACATTAATTCTCATATTTCTTGTCTCTAATTTTTGTTCAGTATTTATATATTTCACTCTTATCTTACAACTCTGCTCCTATTTTGATTTGATTTAAACTCAAAGATTGTTGTTCATATGATCAAGCGTGGACCCTGTTTTGACTTTTGTTCATACATCTCTTCACTTTAAAAAAAGACCCACATTCCCCTCATCCACACCCAATTAATATATATTAGAAGTTTCTCAAAATTTTGCTTAAGTAGTTGCCAACAGATTAAATTAACAAAAAAGCGGGTCAAACTGTCCCTAGCTTATTGAAATGGATTACATTTGACCTCCTTCACTTATTGGACTCTAATTATCCTTAACATTAATTTTCGGGTTAAAATATCCCTCCTTTTGTGCTACCAATAGTCCTTAACGTTAATTTTACGTTAAAATGCCCATGTAGATCTTTAATTAAATAGGTAGTATTGATTTATTGATCCATATGGCCTAATCATAAATAACCTGAACCATCTAGGTTAACCCTAACCAACCAGAAACATTCATCCATATCCAATTCCTTCAATGTTTCACATTTTGTGACTAAATGACTTCAAAAAACGATAATATCTTCTTCGTTTGGAGTTGTGGTTTTTGGTTCAAAGCCGATGCAAACGAGCTCAAATTCATTCAAGATCAAGGTTCAACTCAGCTTATTCATCTTTTAATAATGGTGGATTCTTAGAAATTATACTCCAACAATTCCTAACAAATAAATTCGGATGAATCGAATTGTTTATGGGTTGCGTCTAATATTCACATGAAGCAATAAATAAGTATCACATATTTAATTAAACTCCCATATATATCATCTTGTTATGTTAAAATGTATGGTATTTTTAACCGTAAAGAGTAATTTGGGTCCATGCAGATGAAATGAGGGGCATTTTTAATTCAAAGATTACCATTAATAAGGGTCCAATAAATAAAAAGATGATAAATTTAAACCATTTCCAATAATGTAATTTTAACCCTTCTCCGTTAAGCTAATACAAAAAACAAAGATCTGCTCATTAATTAGAAAGATTGAATATTAATTAGACTCTTGTTATCTTTTTCCGAATCTTGCACGCATAACAGAAACTTAATGCACGAAACTTTCATTTTTATCGAACATTTGAAAGTAGGTAAATCGGAAGAAGACAAAAAGGACAGGTGACAAAGGACGACTTGATTAATAGTCAATGACGTACTAGAATAAGCATGCTCTATATGAGAGTGCCAGTTGACATTCTCTTACTATTCTATTGAAGACCTATTAAAGGAAATGAACTAATCTCAAATCTCAATAGTTGCATGCAGTGTAGCTTCGGCATTAATCAATTAAATATCCACTCTTCTAACATGTCATGCTCTGGATTAGTTAGGGAGAAAATTAAATTAACACTCAACTGAGATATGAGACTTTTGAAAAGCCACTTGGAGTACAGATATGTGTAGTAGTTTTCATTTTATGTGTAGTAGGTTATGTATCATCACTTTTCTTTCTTTCTATCGTACGTGATTGCATTTGAGGGAATTCTAGATTTAGAGGTGGAATCAAAACTTAAAGTTTAGTATATAATGTCAAGCTTCTAGAAGTGTTTCTCAATTTGATAAACACTTAGACCAAACAGGTACTTATCCAGAAGTAAAAACACTTTTTAAAAAAGCCAAAAAATATTTCTAGATGGAAAGAGAAACAGAAATACCAATTTGATGTTTTTTTCAAAGTGTTTCTCGAAAAGCCTTTTTTGTCCATTAAATGAATTTTTTTGGACTCATTTACCCTTTTCTTTTCACAAAATTCCTTAAAATCTCATATAAAAGAGAAATTTGAGAATGGGGTAGGGCGGGGGTAATAAAAAAATTCATTTTTTTTTATAAAAATAACAAAAAATATGAAATAGAAATTTGAGAATGGGGTAGGGCAATGGGGTAGGGCGGGGGTAAAATTATAAATTATTTATAAAAGTAAAAAAATATAAAATAGAAATTTGAGAATGGGGAGAGGGGAGGTAAGAAAAATATCATATTTTAAATATTTTTTTATAAAAGTAACAAAAATATGAAATAGAAATTTGAGGATGGGGTGGGGTGGGAAAAATTCATATTTTTATAAATTGTTTATAAAAGTAAAAATATAAAATAAAAATTTGAGAATGGGGTAGGTGGACGGGGAGGTAAGAAAAATTCATATTTTCAATCATTTTTTATAAAAGTAACAAAAAATATGAAATAGAAATTTGAGGATGGGGTGGAGGGGGTATGTGGGGTTAGGGCGGTGGGGAGGGTAAAAAATTCATATTTTTTATAAAAGTAAAAAATATATGACATAGAAATTTGAGGAGGGGTGGGGGTGGAGGGGGTAGGTGTGGGTAGGGAGGGGGTAGGTTTGGACATATTTGAGTCATTGACTATCATATTGTCGTTACATTTCTTATGTACAATATACTATTATTTTTTGATTAAATGTTGCAATTAAATAATTTTAAAAAAATTATTAAATTGTAAAGATATACTAATTTTTAGAAACATAGGATAAAAAAGAATATTTTAAATAGTTTTAAATCTATTAAAAATAATATTCTAGTAAATTTGCATAAATGTGGGTCAAACAGGAAACTGTTTCTGTTTCTCAGAAGTACTTTTATAATTATAGGCCAAACAATCTAACAGTTTCTGCAAAACTACTTCTAAAAAACATAAATATTTTTCTAGAAGCTTGGTCAAACAGACCCTTGTGAGTTTCAATATTTATGTTATTTGTTACTAAATTAATTAATTGTGAAGACAAATATAAAGTTTGAACCAAAAGTTCAAACCTACCAGATTCCGCCGAACAGTAATCATATTCTAGCTCCACGGTTGCCTAGATTTGCTCCCTTTAAAATGAAAATGACACATGCAACTCAAGAGAAGCCCTATACGTCCCAAAGATCATCCCAAGCAACAACGTTAATTCAGCATTCACACTTTTAAAATTATACTCGTATAACGTTTGAGTCAAATGAGTATGACATCTGACTCAGAGTTTAAATCCTATGTATTCAAGGGTACGTAAAAATGTATATTTATAACTAGATCACTCATAGTTATATGTCAACTACAAGAAAACTTATGTTATACACATTAATTGGGGGAATTATTACAAATCTGTTATAATAGGTTAAATTACACTTATCTTGTAACAAAAATTATACACTATCATTATATATAACTCAAACTTTTCAATGAAACACGAAAATGTGGATCAATGACTGGTTATACATCATTGACTAGAAAGCTTATGTAATCTGTCTATACATACCTAAATATAGTATTAGTTACATACAATGATACAAATAACACTTTATGAGCATGTATCTAGGAAGGACATGATTTCAAAATTGTGGGATGGGGTACATTTATATTCATGTTAAAAGTTAAAAGTATGTAATAATCTTCTAAGCTTAATGTTAATTGCCAATCCCAGGGCTAGGAACTGATCGATCAACATTGATGTCACCAGCAAACTCATGTTGCCCTGCATAAACAAGCTTGGCACGACCTTTTTTACTTGGAGAAGAAGGTGGCACGATTCTTTTATTCAACAGTTTTCTTGCTTCAAAACTCGGTGGATAACAGACTAGCAGAACAATTAAACTAAGAGAAAGTACCATTTTGCGATGAGACATTTGGTAATACAATGAGAGAAATAGTTGAGAGGGAAAATGTTCACTTTGTTAAGATGGAAAGAGAAGTAGATGAAAAAACACAAGCTGTTGAATGAAGGAAAGTAGAGGAATTTATAGGAAAATTAAAGAAGAGTTGACACGATAAAAGGAATATTTATTTTGCACATGTACTTTGTCCAAGGTGTCATTAGAAATACCTTGTGGAAGTTGGGTTGGTATGGATGGACTAAGCTGCCGTCTTTTCTTGTTTGTAAGTTCAAAAGTACAGTTATATATGTCCCTTTTTTATATGGCTTCTGTTTTTACTCCAAACTATCTTGGTTTTGTTACATTTGGACTTCTCGCACATGAGTCTCGAAAATGAAAAAAATTAGGGCTTTTTTTTTATTTTTTATTTAATATTAACTAAAATTTACTGTAAATGTTCATAATTCGCAGATCTTAGCTTAATTAAGGACCCACTTATACAAATTAGAACAGAGCCCCAAAAATATTTGAGACGATCCTACGTTGAGCGATAGTGGAGGGAGGGAGAAAGAGGGGGAGAAGGTTTGGATGAACCCTCTTGTGGTTCCTTAGCTCCGCACATAGGGGGAGGTGACTTGCACAGGCGACATGCACTGAAGGGTGTTCAATTAAATTCACTTCCTCAAATATCGAATTATGTAAATAATGTTAAAACGATTCTTTTTAATTAATATCGAATTCTTTGACACAAGAAGCTCTAATGTAAATAGGTGTCTAACGGGCTGAACCGGTCCGACCGCAGCCTTCACGTTTAACTTGTTCGACCGATTATCGATCCGTTCATCGGACTACACCAACCGGTCCGGTTCGTTACCGGATTCCAGGTCGGCCCGTGCGGTTTCGGGTCAGAACCGGTCCGATTTCTATTTTTTTTTTTTATTATTTCTAGTATTTATTTTCTATAATATAAACTAAATTCAATTTAAATATGTAATATAATAATATAATATATAATTTAGTTGTATTATAAAATTGAAACTTTAAAGTTAACTTTTTATTTTATAGTTTATAACTTTATACTTTATAGTTTATAACTTTATACTTTATAGTTTATAACTTTATATTGTAAATTTGTAATTATACTTTTATTAATTTATTAGATTAGTAGATATAAGTTAACAAATAAGTAATAACAGATTAACAACTAAATAGATAGTAAAATTAAAATTAATGATAAGATGTAAACTTTTGAACTTTCATAACGTTAATAAGAGTACATAATGAAGTAATAATAATTTTATTTACATATTATGCATCCTTCTTGCAAGTTCTTCGTAATCTATAGGTTGATTGAATTGGTTATGATCCATAGCCTCTAAATCTGGAGTATTAATTTCAGTCCCGCCTTCGCTCCCGCCTTCCAAAATATTGCCTATTTTTTCATCTTCCGGAGAATTAACGTCTCCACATCCTTGATTTCTTCTCTCTGATCTGATCTAATCCTGCGGACTAACACTTCTAATGCTTTCACCCAACGAGTGACGTGTGTCTCCTATTTGATCTCGTGTTTGGCTAAATGCACTAAGCCACCGCTTTCGAGATCGACACATTAAGAACATCCCGCCATCGCAAGTACAGGAATTGCCTTTTGTTATCCCGCCACCATGTAAAGCGGTCAAAATTTTCTTCGGCTCACTGCTTTTGCAAATAAAATTGCATCTCATCGCAAGATCGGCCAGGTTGGTTTGTCCCGACCGAATTTCTTCCCTCTGTTGCCGACGCCTACCCGCAAATGAGAAGCGGTGGTTGGTTGTAAAAGTGCTCCATATGTCTAAAGATTCTTCTTCATCGTCACAAGATTGAATCCTGCAGTGTAGACACGTAACGAACTAGAAGGAATATTAGTAGCAGAGTTGGTGTTATCATGTAATGTAGCATAATATTCATATAATGTAGTTAAATTAGTATCAAGTTTACTTATGCAATCAAATGAAGATGGAGTTTCTGTTTGACCGATTTCCATATAAGTATATAAAGTAAATATTAAATTATGACAATCTACTTTTTTAATAGAAGGATTTAAGATCGCACTAATACAATAAACATCG
The DNA here is from genome assembly GCA_029844215.1 of Przewalskia tangutica. Lineage (NCBI taxonomy): Eukaryota > Viridiplantae > Streptophyta > Magnoliopsida > Solanales > Solanaceae > Przewalskia > Przewalskia tangutica. Next base: position 18,803,005 of record CM056726.1, on the reverse strand, counting down.
GGAATAGGAAAAAATATTTTTAAACTTTTCAAACATAATCAGAATCGCATCTTTATATTTCACATTTGATTTTAAATCATAAAGTAAATATGAAATTTCACTATATGAGCTAAAGCATTACAAATTGTTGGGTAATAAGATCACGAAAATTCAACGATTGCAGTGTAAAATTTACGTAAAAATTTTAAAAGTTCACCAATTGATTTCCAATGTTCGGTTAACATATACATCACGTTCTACAATGCGCATTTGCAACATGTGTTATGGGGTCTTTATACTTATAACATTCTTTTAAAAATAAATAAGTATAATTCCACTGTAATAATCTCTTACGCATGAATTTAGGTCTCAAATTAAATTGTTTACATTTTTCTTTAAATTCTATAATTCTATTTTTCCTATTATTACCTGAATAACTCCAACAAATTTCTTTTGACAAATTTTATTTCAGTGAAAATAAATCAAGACCACTTTTAACAATTAAATTATAAATATGACAAGCACAACGAACATGAAATATATCAGGAAGTGGTGGTTGTACTTCCGCTTTTAAAAGATCTACATCAGCAGTATTATTAGATGCATTACTGAATGATACACAAAGTATTTTATTATAAAGATTATATTTTTGGGCATAAAAACAAATAGTTTCGCTTATATATTTTCCAGTATGACTTTGATCCTCGTCATACGCAAAAGCAATAATACGTTTTTCCATTCTAAAATTTTCATCAATCCAATGACAAGTAATTGTTAAATAATCATAACCGTTCAATGCATGTCCAATGTCTGAAGTAAAACTAACATGGCATAGAAGGTTAGCAAACAAATATTGCAAGAAAATAACATAATCATTATGAAGTCTAAAAATATCGGCTCTAGTAGTAGTACTACGAGGAACACCTTTAAAAAAAGGATTATATACTCTTTGAATATATGTAATTAAATATGAAGAAGAAGCAAAAGAAAAAGGTAAACAACCTCCGACAATCATTTTTGTTAATTCAATGCGATCTTTTTTTGGATCGTACTTAGCCAACCCCCCAGTTAATGGATTAAGTTGTTGTTGACCGGGTTCTAAATCAGAGACAGCATCCCATTGTGCCGTATGATCGTGTTTTATATGTCTACCTATAGTGCCCGTCCCCCCGTCACCACCCCCTGTCTTATGTTTATAAGTTCTCCCACAAATATTACATTTAACTCTATCAGTACCCACAACTTTATCATAAAAGAGCCACACTTTACTTCTTTTTTTTCTTGCTACTGGTCCTGGTAAAGGAGGTCTACGACTACGACTACCACTAGCAGTACCAACATTGACAGAAGGAACACTAGTAGTTGTAGGATGTTCTTGTTCTTCAAGTTCATCAATATCATCTAATTGAACGTTATCATATTCATTATCTTATATTCCAAAATCTTCTTGCATTTGATCATAATCTATATTTTGATTAGATGATGAAGAACCTACAGATTTGTTACCCCTTGAACTAGATTTACGGCGCAGTCCCGACGCAATTCCCCTTAGTAAAGACATTATAAAATATTTAAATAATCAACAAATAAATATGACAATTTAATAAAATAATTAGAGAATGAAACGAGTGTACCAAACTTCGGGATTCAGAATTCAATTGAAACTCGAAGCTCGAAGTCTTGTGTCTTGCTACTTTGAATTTGAAAACTAATAATAATAATAACTTGAAAATTGATAATAAATATGATTAAGAGAGTATGAGAAATTGAGAATAAGAGAATTGAGAGAAATGTTGTGTGATAAAAATGAAGAATGTAGAGAATTTATAGATTTTTTAAAGGGTAAAAATGTAATTAAAATAAATAAATAAACAAAACAAAAAAAAATATAAAAAACAGTCCAACGGTCGAAATGACCGTTGGCAAGGCCCCTGCTCCCCAGGCCCCCCTCCCAAGCCCAATGGTAACAATACCGTTTGGGCAAAACATTTTTACATTTTTCTTAATTTCTCTTGTTTAAATTTATGGCTCCCTCAGTAGCTCAAGAGTTCAAGAAATTTAGAAAAATAATGTACGTCACATATTATCTACGACAGAGACGGATCTAGAATTTACAATTTAGATTTCTATAGTAATCTCAAATTTATTTGGATCATAACGGGATACATAATAAAGTATTTATAAAAACTTAATAAAATTTTTAATACATATAATAGAACCTTTATAAATTAATACTCGATTTATTAATAACCTCTCTAAAATAATAATTTCTCTCGGTCCCGACTTGGGCCCAAGGTCTAAATTAATAATTTCGATAAATTAATAAGATAATAATTTTTCGGAAGACCTTTATATAAATTTATGGTCCCTTCAATATTATAAATTAATAATTCTATAAAATTACAAATATAACTAGGACAACTTAGTAAAATATGATTCTATTGTGTTTGCTTCTTCTTAAAATTTAAATCTAGATGTATTTCATCTCTAGTTTTCCTTACTGCATCCAAAAGCTCCGGTGTTGCTTTCTCATACTGCAACAAAAATTTGCGAAGAGTTGTTGCTGCTATGAGTGCTTCCTTCCGCGTAATTTAGATGTGAAGCCATGGTTGGTTGGTTTTGATTTGGATTGACTAATTAGAAACGTTTGATGTTGTTTATATAGTGTTGATTTCCTTACCATACATGAACTTGCATTAAGTTTTAACTAGTACTGCATACTACAATGAACTTTATTTTTTTAGGGGGATGTATTATATTTAATTAGTCACATTGTACATGAATATCATTCAATTAGTCAATACAATGTATATGTTTTATTCATGAAGAATAATGTAGGTTCGTTGAATCGGAAAAAATCTCTTTAAATTAATAAATTATTAACTTATCGATTAATTAATACCTCTTTAAATTAATAAAATTACGTGATCCCGACATTATTAATTTATAGAAATTTTACTGTAATAGTAGAGCGAATTGTCAAAATAGCACTCTCTGAAAAACTTATTCCCAGAATACTATTTTCCCAAAAATAATTCCTATTTTACTACTAATTTTGGAGCGAATTGCCAAAATAGTACTATCTGAAAAAATCATTCTCAGTAGTACTATTGTCCCAAAATTAATTCTCATTTTACAACTAATTTTGTCACATGAATTCTCAAGTGGATAAAAATATATTAGTTATTATTTAATCAATATTTCACATGTCACATATATTGTAGGAATGTAAATTTATAAGTTTATATTGTACATTATTCTATTAGAAAAGTTAAAATATATATTTTTCGTTTATTCTTGGGTCGGGTCTACGTGGCCCGACAGATTTATTTATTTATTTATTTAAAATTGATTTTTCAGTTTCGTTTAAAAAAATGAATTTTCGTTTTTTTAAAAAAAAAAATTGAATTTTGGTTTTTTTTTTAAATTGTATTTTCAGTTTCGTTTTTTTTAAATCAATAAAAAATCTGCTGGCCCACATCGACCCGACCCGAGAATAAACGAAAAAAATATATTTTAACTTTTCTAATAGAATAATTGTACAATATAAATTTATAAATTTACATTCCTACATTATATGTGTGGAATATTGATTAAATACTAACTAATATGTTTTTATCCACTTGGCAATCTATCTGACAAAATTAATAGTAAAATGAGAATTAATTTTGGGAGAATTGTATTCTGGAAATAAGTTTTTCAAAGAGTATTATTTTGACAATTCGCTTCAAAATTAGTAGTAAAATGAGAATTAATTTTGAAAGAATAATATTCTAAAAATATTTTTTTCGCAGAATACTATAGTATTCTTGGTTGGCAATTCACTCGTAATAGTATTAGCAAAAGCTACTAAATTTATGGGAACCTACCGCTTAAGTCACTTCTTGTGTGCACGCAAAAGTCGAGGTCCATTTAGTGATAATGAACTACTTTCTTTCCACTATTAGAGGCTAAAAGCTTTGAGTTCTTGCTGCTTTGACAGAGATTGACTCCGACTGATTACCATTAGAGTACATATATACATCAAAACATATTACGTGGAAATGACCAAAACTCCCAACAGGAATTAGTATTTGAACTTAGACATCAATAGTTAAAATACTGTTTTGATTTCAAATCCACTTTTTCCTTCATATAAGCTGAAAATTTACTATCCTGTTTTAGAAGTGAGGGCCAAGAGAAATTTTGTTTAAATGTTCGACAACTTAATGCAAATATATGAAGTGGTTAAATTAGAAAGGTGCAAGTTGGAAGAGAAGACAGATGAGAAGGGACGAAAGTAGGCAAAGGTCGACTTAATAACCAAATAAAGTCAATGATGTACCAAGCCAACTAATAAAAAAAGGGAATGTCCACTTTGTTTAAGTAGGCTACACTGGAGTAGTAAAGTAAGGGGTTGCTCAAGCTACAACGCCGGTGTTGGTAGTTAAAAATTCTAGGCCAGAGCGGGTTCAGGCAGCTTAATATTTAGTAGTTTGCTCACCCCGAAATGAATAGAGTTCAAGTACTCACCCTACAAGTATGGAAAGTGGAAGGATTTCATATTCATATCTGGAAGTGTGATAGCGGATTGACATTAGAGGTAGGTCATGGGCTCAATCTCAGCCTCAGCCGATTCATTAGTTCTTTGGTTGTTGACTCTGATAGTATGAAAGGGGCGAGATAACTTATTAGTCAGGGTCGGGGCGGTCATCGATTCAATCGAAGCCTCTTCTCATGCGCGGTGATTCTATTGATGAAATCTCAAAGTGGTCATTCCTATTGATTGAATCCCAACGAATATTGTATGGCAATTCGATTCCTCTGCTCTGGTAGCTCTTGAAGCATGCAAGCAAGGAAGGTGATGTGAAAGTCTTGTTTTACAGCTTCACGAACTGAAGATATTTCTTGTCTATCTCCGAGAGCTGTTTTTTTATTGGATAAGTCATCTAACAAACTGATAGAAAAGCACTGTGTTAATCCGCTAATAAGTCATTGTGAGTACAATGGTGGATATACGGAAATAGTAATTGTTGAGTCTATTTTTAGTACTGTTTAAGAGTGTATTTTAGGGAGTTGTTTTTTAATTGTTTTGTACAGTACTATGTGTGTTAAGTTTTGTTGTCAAGTTTTAAGCGATTCAGTAAGGTGTGAGGCGAATTCAAAGAGAATAGGCGTTTATGGAGGCCCAAAAATGCATATTGAGTCCTAGGCAATCAGTCAAAGAAGTCCCGGGAAGTTCAGAAAGCAGTTTAAACGAAATTCGATCAGAAAATGAGGAAGAGACGCGATGCAAAAAGGCAAGGGTCGCGGCGCTGATGAGCCGCGACGCATGAAGGTGGCGCCGCAGTGCTTGGCAGGCAGAAAATGGAAGGAATTTCGTTGATTGAAGCGTCGCAACACCTAACTGGCAGTAACTCCCGAAGGAATTAGAGATGTGGCGTCTGGCTGAAGCGTCGTGGCGCTGACGGCGAAAATAAGCGAGAAAAAACCTATTTTTAACGAGGGTAAAAAGTTCCAAGAGGGGTTTTTTGTTATATAAGTTGTGGGAGGCTGATTTTAGGAATTATCTCATCTTTGGAGCAAGGAATATGAGGCTAAGAAGCAATTGGAGACCATCTTTGTTCAAGTTCTTTTTCTTTTCTTTTCTTTAATTCGTTTCATGTTGGATATTGAGTTAATTAATTTTCTTAGCATGTCTATGAGCTAATTGCTTTATTAGGATTTTCTGTCGATTCGCTTGAACCTCTATTATGAATTAATGCATTGTTAGTGTTTCTTCTTCATCTATCATTATTTATTCAACTTGTGTTTATTGAATGAGAATTAATTGGCCATTAGTTTTCATTACTTATATGATTTCAAATCAAGATCTGAAAATAGATATTTGAATATGATATAGTTGATTAGACATAGATTTAATCTTGAACGAGAGTATCAGGATTAATCTTGAACGAGAGTATCATGATTGTCTGTGTAGCGTTTAGGTTATTGATCTTAATCCTCCTATGTGGTAAAATTTATCATAGAAATATGAAAAATTCTCACTTAGGTTGAGTTTTTATATGTCCTAACCGGAATATAGAATACCTCAGTTAACTTGTTATCTTGATAAGAAGAAGAATTGTTCGTCTTGCATTAACGAATGATAGAGGGATAGTTGATGAGATTGGAAATCCTAATTTACCTTCATTACTGAATTAAACTCCAAGTATTTTCATTCCTATTTTATTCATGCATACTACTTTAGTTTGTTAGTTCTTAATTTAGAAATCAAAACTTATATACGTTTTCCAAATAGAAACGAAAGGTTAGTTAATTGGTAATTGATAATTCAGACTCTGTGGACGATATTCAGTCTTACGTAGCATATAGAAATTTCGCAACAGTAATTAAATATCACTAGTGCATCGAAAGGATAAACAATAACGAATTATAAAACAACAAATTTTGTAGCCTAACAATATTTGTAGCAACAACAAGTTTTGTGATCTTGATCTTCTGTCTTGAATCAGTCTTGGATCTTTGTGTGAATCGTCGAACGCTCTTTGAATCTTGAAAATCTGAAATCAAGAGACACTAAATCTAGTAGCGTTACAACTGTGCTGAGTCGAGTAATATTCACTCTGTCCTTAAAGACATTATTTCCCCGTATATCCTTTTACGTTTATGGGCAATTGTATTCCAAGATAAAACAACATCAAACAAATGAGCAAAGAAAACTCAAGTGTTTCTAAAGAAGAACCTTTGAGTGTTTGAAAGAATGCTTAGGGAGGAAGAACTTCAGAATTTTCTGAGAGTGTGTAGTGTTGAGTGTCTTCTTCAATTGAGCCAAAGCCTCAATTTATAGATGTAAAAGATGGATTTTCAAATGCCCCATAATGACATTCAATTGTCATGTAATGGATGATCTTTAATCCCCAAGTAATGCAGCCAAGTAATGGCTGTTTTATGGAGGAAAGATTGACAATTTAATGCCCCACAACATCTCCATAATCAGCCCAACGGTTGGAATTCTGTCACACAGACACTTCCCGGGAAGTGTCGCGGCTCGGCCTCAGAGGCGTCGTGGCTCCATTAGTCAAGAAGACCAACCAGCGTCGCGGCCCTAGTAGTGGTGGCTCCGCGGCACCCCGGCTCCGCGATGACGCCGCGGCCCTTTTCCGACCCGTTTCGATCTTACACTTCTTTCTTCATTTACCAACGTGGAACACACATCATTTAACCAACGACCGTCCATCATTTTATGTCTCAAACGTTTACTCACGTACCAATATCTCTTTCACTAATAAAATTTACGATACTTTGCATTACGAGTGCACGTGTGTGGAAACGACGCTTCCGGCGTGTGAGGCCTCAATTGTTCGAGTCATAAATAATGGGTTAAACTTAATTACACATTAGTAAATTTCTAACATTCCCCTCTTGAAAGAGATTTTGGCACACTCACAAGGTATTTTTCTAGCAATTTTTTGGCGGACCGATGTTGCATCTGGATAGGTAGTAGCTTTGAACCTTCCATAGTTGACTACCATCAGACTTACTTACTGTGTGGTGAACTTGATGTCTTAAACTGTCAGTGTTTAGTGTAAGCCAAGAGAACGGTATCAACACAACAACTTTGCTTACTCTTTCTTCTTAATGTTTTGTCCGTTGTGGCCGTGGACACGCTTAGATTCTTAAGTGCGTACATTTGAGGCGGCCGGTCCTCGCACTTAAATAGGTGTTCTCCTACAAGGTATCCTGTTATACCACACTTTACAAGTGTTAGTGAGGATCACGAAAGGTTTTAGAAACTTACATCTATCCACAATGCAGGTAGCACTTTAATGTTTACCGCGGGAACGACTTTGGACTCATGTTTCTTTACAGAAATCATCATCCGAAGTTCTCTTGCTTCCACCGAAGCGTTCAACTGAACCTTTACGATTTAGTTTTCTCATTGAATCTAATTCATGGGATCTCCAGTTAGTAAGGTTGGGTATCCACCGTATCAGTTCTTATTGTTTAGGTTTTACGCTCATTCCCCTAGACAGGCAGAAATCTTGATCTTCGGGTAGTCCCTTAGTTAAAGGTCTGTTATATCCTTTGATTAGTAATCAAGGAAGTGACACCCATGATGATGAACCGCCATACGGTCTTATGTCACTGACAGATATGTACATACGTCGTCATTCGTGCCCTTACAGTGTATAACTGACGAAGGCACGAGTTACTGCCAATAAGGGATATCCTCTAAGATGTCGTGAAGTTACTCAACTGCTCTTCATGCTTTGTCCAAATCTTTAAACTCTGATTCCATCATGAATCAGTCGATGCAAATTTGCTTAGAGGATTCCAAAGACACACCATATACATCCACTTGTGGATTTTGGTGTTCTTCAAGTATGATGTCCAATTGCATCATTGTGTTCTTCCAGAACTTCTGGATATCCAGAATACCATAATCCATAGATAAGCGAATATTTTAGATATCATCATATCTGATTTAATGTCATCTATTGATCATGAGTGAACCTTAGTTCAACTGATCTACTTGTAAGTCAATATCGGGTTAGTTGAAGTGTGTAAAATATGTTGAATTACATGTGACATGCGCATATCGCTCTTAGTATATGGGTGCACCATGATTCCAATCAGTTCTAAGATTCATATCCATTGGTGACTTTCAACGAGACTGTCAAAACACCTCACAAATGAGTTTGGATTAGACCAGTTCGTTAGATGTCTTAGAAATCCCAATTCCTAAGATGTCATCTGTGATGTCCATATCCTTCATGTCGAAATATTATTTCAACATACTCTTAGTCTCTAGGATCAACCTAGGGTCATTCCCTGTGATCAACATGTCTTCTATGTAAAGGCATATCATGACAAACGAGTCAGAATTACCTTTCATGTAGACACATTTGTCACACTCATTAACGTAGAAACCCTTCGATAGTAGAGTACTGTCAAAGTTTTCATACTATTACTTCGGGGCCTGTTTTAGCCCGCACAGAGATTTGACAAGTCGACAGACTTTCTTCTCTTCCCTGGAACCACATACCCCTGGGGTTGTTTCGTATTACTTTCTTCTTCCACTTTCAGACTTTTGGTTTTCCAACTGTTGGCTTTCTAGCTTCAGAGTGAATGTTTCTGTAGTCAGATTCATTATTTCTCTTTTATCTAAAACTTCCAGCACCAAAATGTTTAGGGACCAAAATGGAAGTTCAGGAAGAAGTCCAACATTCCACAAAACCAACGCTCCGGTTAGGAAGGTCGTCTCAACATCCATATCACGCAAGACTGCGGTAGCCCTTGATGTTAAGCTATTCACATAGAAGCACATGTCCGAGTAGCCGAGGCCTTATACTCGTCAGTAGATCCATCTACTTTTTTTACTCAATTTGAATATCCACTTTTACAACCCAAATGTTCTTTTCCCGTAGAAAGATCAACCATCACATAAGTATGTTTCTATCTGACGGAATCTATTTCTTTCTGTGTAGCTTCTCTCCAAATCAGTGCTTCTGGAGTTGACAATTCTTTGTTAACTGTCCATGGTTCATTTTTAACCAAACAAGCTACAGGGCCTGGAACAAGTCTTTGTCCCCTCTATGCTCTATCTCGATTCAACATCTAGAATCTCTGAGTTCTGTAGATCTAAAAAATTAAGTTTCGGACAGTCAGCAACTTTCGAGTCTTATAGATCTGGAACGCCTAGTTCTGGATAATCAGGCACTCGTGGGTTCTTGTTAACCTTGAGTAGTCACTTCTTTTTCTCTCTCGAGGAAAGTTATCTTCAAAGAATTCAGCATTCTTTGACACCAAAATGTGATAAGCACTACTGTTATTAGCAGATCCAGTGGATATGCAATCTACAGTCTTAGGTCCAATCTTGACCTGCTTTGGCTTAGATATTTCAACTCTTGCCACACTACCCCATATCACAACATTTGTAGATGGGATCTGTTCCATGTTTTATATGGAGTGTTATCATTATCCTTATGTGGAGTTCTATCGAGAATTGCATTAGCGGTAAGGACCGTCTTGCCCCACATATTTTGAGCGTTTGGCTTTGTGCTTGGCTAACAACGTTAGATTGATGTGAGTAAGGAGCAGTCGTTCGATGAATGATGCTTCACATTATTGTTTTTCAACTTCTGTAACGCTTATCCGCTTCAACAGATTCATCTTTGTTCTTCAACAAAGGATATAATATGTTGTACCATCGTTAATGAAGATCACAACGTACTTGTCTCCCCCCCCCCCCTCTATTTGTACCAGCTTCAAATCACCCAAGTAGGTGTGACTAAGTTATAGAGGAACGGTGATTCTTTCGCTATTCCTTTGACGGAATGGAAAAGTGATTTTGCCTCTTCGCCTACCTCACATTTATTTTGAGGGTTTATGTCGAGAGACGTCAACAATCTCAACTCAGTTAGCTTTTGAATGACTTTTTATTTAACGTGTCTTAATCTATGATGGCATAGATTCACAGATTACAAATATATCATTCATTTGGCTACAGACATACTGTAACATTCTTAGTTATTACAGATTTGTTGGACTAGACTCAAACCAATTTGACCAACAGTGTCTCTGAAACTAAGTTTGAGACATGTATCATCTCTTTTTAGAGTGATCTAATTCCCTTAATTCCTTTTGAGGACAACCTCTCCAACCCCTTCTACTTTAGAGGTGGAGTTGCTTTACATAAACAAGCCTTTGCCCGTAGTTAGGGCGTAACCGAATCATATGTGATCTAGATACTCTGGCCCACTCCAGTTGCCTTGACAGACTGAGTGTCCAATTTATTTTCTGCCTTTCTTTTGGCCTTCAGATCATTTAAGATCTGGAAACTCTAGCCCACTCCAGTCGCCCGTAGGCTTTGTATGACTGAGTGCCCAATACCATCCTGTCAAATGAAGGATCTTATGTCGGAAACTTTGACAGGTTTGTCTCTAGTACTCTTCTCTTGTGATTGGTGCCCATGGAAATTCCTTGCACTTACTTAGGATTGCCCATAATTCCAATTTTATTACAACCTAAGTCCATATCTTTTATTTAAGCTATTATTTCTAACAGTCCAATCGTTAATCGAGAAGATAGGTGAGATTAAACTTCTGATTTTAAAGAGTAGGAAATATAAGTCTTTAATGAAACCACTTCATATTCATTGCCTTACTTTACTCACTTTATTCAAACATGATTTAATCTCCTTATTAACAAAGAAGAAAGGTTACTTAACTCATCTTCGGACTCCTTGTCTGGGACAAGCATACCTTCTGCTGCAAGATAGAACATGATCTTCAACCTTCTCCTTTTGTCCCAGTTGATGTCATTCGCCTCTCGTGGGCGCTTGTTTCCATCACTCTCGGGAGCGGTGACCGCAACTCTTCCTTGATCCTTAGCGGCATTTGCATGACTATCAACATTATCTTGAAGCTCAGCATCAGATCTAGATATCCTTCCTTTGACGGAAATAGATATGTAACTATCGTCAAAGAGAGACCCAAAACTAGGACCATATTTGTTGATAGAGACTGTGTTTGAACTGTTTACAGAACTGTCAACAGAACTTGTTTCAACAAGAAACCCACATCCAGGTTTGGGATCATATCTGCTAGCAAACATCTTTCGAGCACTAGTACAAAGAATGTCTTAAGATTGTGAGTACAATGGTGGATGTACGGAAATAGTAACTAACTATCACTAGTGCATCGAAAGGATAAACAATAACTAATTACAAAACAACAAATTTTGTAGCCTAACAATAGTTGTGGCAACAACAAGTTTTGTGATCTTGATCTTTTGTCTTGAATCAATCTTGGATCTTTGTGTGAATCGTCGAACGCTCTTTGAATCTTGAAAACCTGAAGTCAAGAGACACTAAATCTGATAGTGTTACAACTGTATTGAGTCGAGTAATATTCACTATGTCCTTAAGACATTATTGCCCCGTATATATCCTTTTACGTTTGTGGGCAATTGTATCCCAAGATAAAACAACATCAAACAAATGAGCAAAGGAAACTCAAGTGTTTCTAAAGAAGAACCTCTGAGTGATTGAAAGAATGCTTAGAGAGGAAGAACTTCAGAATTTTCTGAGAGTGTGTAGTGTTTAGTGTTTTCTTCAATTGAGCCAAAACCTCAATTTATAGGTGTGCAATATGGCCTTTCAAATGCCCCATAATGGCATTCAATTGTCATGTAATGGATGATCTTTAATCCCCAAGTAATGCAGCCAAGTAATGATTGTTTTGTGGAGGAAAAACTAACAATTTAATGTCCCACAACGTCTCCATAATCAACCCAATTGTTGGAATTTCGTCGCACAGACACTGCCCGGGAAGCACCGCGACTCGGCCTCGGAGGCGTCGCGGCTCCAGTAGCCGAGAAGACCAACCAGCACTGCGGCTCTACACTTGGGGCGTCGCGGCCCTGGTGGTGGTGGCGCCGCGACTCCGCGGTGACGCCGCAACCCTTTTCCGACCCGTTTCGATCTTACACTTCTTCCTTCAGTTACCAACGTGGAACACGCGTCATTTAACCAACGACCGTCCATCATTTTATGTCTCAAACGTTTACTCGCGTATCAATATCTCTTTCACTAATGAAATTTACGATACTTGACATTACGAGTGCACGTGTATAAAACGATGTTTCCGACGTGCGAGACTTCAATTGTTCGAGTCATAAATAATGGGTTAAATTTAATTTCACATTAGTAAATTTTCAACGGTCATGGTATGGAACTATGAATAGTTAGTTATGTTGTATATTAAGTTATTGTTTTATAACTAATTTAGTAATGAGCAAACCTGAGATTTTACATATTCAGTATCATACTGGTACGGATATTTGACTTTTCTTGTTATTCAATACTAACAATTTGGATCTTTCCGAAGAGCATCTTTTGTGGATTATGAACCGTTTCCAACTGGTGTCAGCAGGTGACGGTTAACTTTTTATCAAGCAAATATTGATGGAATATTTAAGTACTAAACTCAATAATAGTGGATTGGTGTTCTTAGATAAAGTTCCTGCTGCTCCAAACCTGGTCACTTTTGGCCACTTCTGCATAACCATACCCAGGGCGGAGCCAGTGTACTAGTTACAGGTTCGGCAAAATACAGTAATTTTGTCTCAAAGCCTGTATTTATATTACAATATTCATCTAATATGCGCAAATGATCTATTCATAACCCATTAAATTAAAAATATTGGTTTCGCCTCTGATCGTACCTGCAGAGTTCACTAAATTATCAAATGGGATCGCACGTCATTTTCCTAGCTGCCAGCACGGCAAAAGTGAATCTACTTCCTTCCTGCCTGAGACCATAAATGCAAATAAACTCAAGGCAGAAGTGAGGATCAATAAAGCTGAATATTGCTTATCGTTGACTTAGTTCATAACATGTAACATAGTTATAAATACTCGTTCATAACATGTAATATGGAGTCATAAATACTCGCAGTAAGCTCCTAGCTTATCCCTAGCTACCTGCTATAAAGACTAGGCAAAACAGCAGAACAAATGTAAAGATGTGCAGTCAACTGAAACCACTCTGTTCCCATCTCATTGCATCTTTTCTTCACAAGAATCAGATCAATATGCTTACAGCTTTCCTTCCAGTAGTATCGGCCATTTACCCCCACTATTAGGCACTACTGATTCATACTCTGAATAACTCACATACAAATTCAAACAAATTTATATTGCTGCTTATGACACTAATCAAGATGCAAAGACACATTCTTGCTAAATATTCCAGATCCCTCCCACTTTATCTAAATGATCAATCACGTTTACACTTGAATCTCATTCTGTATCTTCCAGTAGCAAACAAAGAGGACAGGAATGTATATCACAGTAGGTAACAGATCATAGAATGAACTTTAGATTTCCAGAGGGCAACATGGTTAAAGCTGAAAGAGAGCAGAAAAGTTTATTTCAAGGAATTAGTTAAGCAGCTTAAAGAAAATGTCTCAATGGGTTGTTGTATGTGAACGGCAGAAAGAATAAGAAGTTCTGATAGCAATAGCTTCTCATACAATAAGGATAGACTACTCAGATGATCAATATCGCCCCAAAAAACAGATTTCAATACAAGCAACGCTAAAAATAAGATTACTTTTCAGTCTTTTCCATATTTGGTTTATCAAATTTACCTTATGGAAAACTGAATCTTGACCATTACAGCCTTCTCTATCCAGATATGGGGCTAAAAATATAGAAACAAGTTCCACAGCCGGTGAGACTACAGTCTAAAAATATCTTACAGCCATGATAATAATTTACGGAGAAAAGAGAGGCAGACTACATGCTTAAGAGCAAAAAGTAAGCTTAAGCATTGTTACAAGGAGAATTTGTTTACTCCATTAGTAGCATTCCTACAAGACCATATGCATTAGACAAGTTATCTTGTTGGCACATCATAGAAATCATCATTCCCCACACTTCTTTACTAATACAATTTACAGAGGCCATGTTATCCAGAGCTCTCATTAACGATTCCCTATCTCCTTCTTGAATTAGCCCATGGAATAATTCATTTAAACTTGTATCACGAGGAACATATCCTTTGAAAACCATCTCATGCAAAATAACTGCAGCTTCCTTAAACTTCATCACTTTACATAGCCCATCAAAATATATCCTATAACTAACCACATCCGGTTTACACCTTCGTCTAGGCATATCATCCAAGAGTTCACTAGCTTCTCTTAATTTCCCGTCATTACAAAGGCCTCGTATTATCACGTTGCAACTAATTACATCAGGTTTACACCCTTTCACTTCCATCTCGTCAAGAACCCTAAATGCAGAATCAAAATCTTTCTCCTGACAATAACCGTGCATTAACGCATTGAAAGTAACCGTATCACATTTGCAACCGTTCTTTTCCATCTCGTTCAACAAACCATAAACTTCATCTTTTCGACCGACCCTAAAATACGCGCTAATCAAAGTAGAATACACTGCTGAATCCAATTCAACTTTCTTTCTCAACATCTCATCCTTCAACTTAACCGCCGCGTTCAAATCATCAACCTTACAAACCCCTTTAATCAACGCGACATACACGAACGCATTACCCTTCATCTTAAAATCTATCTCCATTATCTTTTTCATCCTAAACGCCTCATCTAATCCCCCATTCGCGCAAAGCCCGTTAATCAACGTCCCGAAACTCACCACATTCGGCCCAACTCCTCTCTTACGCATTTCATCAAACACCTCACGTGCGTTACCCAAATCACCACTTAAACAACACGCATTCATCAGTATATTAAACGTACAAACATCTGGGATTCCATATATTTCAAAGTTCTTTAACATTTCACTAATCTTGTCATATTGTTTACAATTTAAAAGTGCATTTAACAAGGTGTTAACAGATTTTATACTTCTATAGCAACGAAAAGAGGGTATTTCGGTAAATATACGAAGAGCTTTTTCAGGTAAATGAGATCTACCATAGAAGGTAATAATATTGCAGAAAACGACTTCGTTTAGATAAATTTGAGTGTCATGTTTCAATTGATTGAGTATTTGTTCCATTTGGTTGAAGAGTTTAGCTTTGCCTAGTTTGGATATGATGAGATCATAGCATAAAGGAGAATAACGAAAGGGTATTTTAGTATTTTTGGGATTCGGATTGAGGAAGAGTTGAAGGGCAATTTTGGCATCTTTTTGTTGGCGAAGGAGAGAGGAGAGTCTCAAAGGAGATGTTTGTTTTACTTTATCCATTTTGTGTTGTTTTTTAATTTGGAAGCTTGGTAGTGTATACTTATATATGTCGCACTTGTTTGTGCTGAAACGATTCCAGGCCCAATCAATCACACTTGTATCATTTTTATAAGGGGAAATAACTCTATTGGCTAATCTAGCCCTCATCTTATAGATAATGTATATATACAGTGTTTGTATAAAAATATGAAATTTTAGGATTGACATCATGACATTTTTCCTAACATATCGTTTTCCAGAAAATATCGGAATAAATGTCTTGACATTTGGGCTAACATTTTGTCTATCTTCATTGACTGTTTTTCAGGAAACTGTGACCTTATTTAACACATGACAAATTGACTTGGCAAGGAATATTTAAAGCAGATTATGATCGATGAAGACCAAGTCCAAGTGGAGCATAACTTGAGGAGCAAAACGTGGAAGAAAAAGTCCAAGCTGTTGAGAAATTCTCTCCTCAAGTTTATGCTACACGTGACCACTTTTAGCTCAACCTCTACAACCAATTGATGAGCTTTCAAGGAGAATTCTCTACTATAAATAGAGAGGGCAGATCAGTGAATCAATATCCAAAAACAAAATGTAAAATTACCAAGAGAGCTCTCGAAATTTCTTCTCAGAAATCTGGATCACAAAACGTTGCCTGAGTTTGTGACGACATTCTGCATGACATTTCAGTCGCTGTTTCAGATTCTAGATTAGCTTTGTATGAAGCGAGTGTAATGAGATGTTTGTCACTTCTATTTAGATAGATTTTTCAGGCATAAGTCATCTGCGACTTAACCTTTTTATTCTTTTTGTATCATCTTGTAAATCCTGTAAAGAAAGGAATATATCAATTGTATATACATATATATACAATACTTTGGTCATTGACCATTATGGGTTATATTAATATATAACCTATAAAAATTAAACATTTGTGTCTTTATTATTTCCGCTGCATTTTACTCTTCAAAGATTTTATTCTGTTTTTAACTGAACACTGTTTTTACCGAAATGTCGTCATTTATGTCAGACGACATTTTCGCCGATATTTGTAAACTGATCCAGCATTCGAATTGAGTTAATTTCCAGTTTGTTTTTATTGTTCCATAGTTGTACCCCCGGGACCCAACAAGTGGTATCAGAGCCGACACTTAACACAATAAGTGATTGGTCCTTTTATTTAACTATGGATCCAGCTAATTCAAATATTGGTAGACTTTCCATTTTAAATGGTTCAATCTATATCTATTGAGGATTCACCTACGTTCTCACATCAAATCAATTGATGTTGGAGCATGAAGATCTATAACCAATGGGTATGTTGTTCCAAATGTTGTCGCCGGATTATGAAGGTGACATTCTAAACCTGAATCCAAATGGACGGCGGAAGAAACCAATAATACTAGCTTAACGAAAAGGTCTTAAATGCAATTTTTGGATGAGTTGATATTCACATGTTCAAACTCATTCAAAACTGCCCAACGGCTAAGAATTAATGAGATACTTTGCAAATTCATTGTAAATGTAGCTCAAGTGTCCGTCGAACAAAGCTACACATAATCATGAGCAAATATGAACATTTAAGGATGGAAGGAGCGGATGATATTAAAATTTTATTTAGAAAAGTTGAATTGATTGACATCTTTATAAATGTCAAGTGTTTGGAGAACCATTAACCAACACTCAACTTCTTGAAAAGGCTCTCCGTTCTCTTCCTGAAAAGTTCAATTTAAAGATTTGTGCCATTAAAGAAGGTCACAATCTTGCTACTATGGACCTTCATACCTTAATGAATATTCTCAAAACTTATGAGATGAACATTGAGAATCAAAAGGAACTATATAAGAGCAAGAATGTGACACTTCAAGTTCAATCCTCGAAGAATCAAATCAATGAAGAGAATGTGAATCTTGAAGAACTTGTGGAGGTGCTAATGTTGTCTTACTCACTCGAAAATACAATTTGAATATGAGAAAGTTCAACAATGAGAGAAATCAATCTAAATCTAAAAGGCACCAAAACCAAGGCTTCAATCAAAAGTCCACCAAGTTCCTTCCAAGTGCTAAAAAGGGATGTCCACTAAAAAGAGGAAGAAGATCAAGAAATCAAATCACAAGCACCGACCATCGTTTCTGAACAGCCCTCGCATCGATAATGAAAATGTAAATGCGTAATGTTGCCTCAGGTGTCACGACATTTCAGGTAACATCTGCAACGACATCTGCATCTCCAACAACATCTGAAAGGAACATATTCTTTAACTATATTGATGTTAATTGCTTTACTGATTTTACTTCTAATGGTGAGGCTGAGAGTATGGATCAAGTTTAATGCAAAGATGACATGATTAATGAATTATAAAACATTTGTAAAGCCTTAATCATAGAATTCAAGCAACTTGTGACAGAGGTAAAATCTTTAACTCGTGAGAATGTAGATCTAAAAGGCACAATAACCCTACTAGAGGTTGCACTTACCAAATAGGATACTGCATTCGGTAAGATTCGTGCAAAATTGGATTTAGCCAAAAGAAACCTTCCGTAAGCTCTACTCATGGACTTCTAAATTGAAAGAGATACTCAGCTTTAGGAAACCTCCACATACAGGTATTGGGTATGAAAAACTCTCTTAAAACTTTTTGCTCTAGTTTGTTTGACAAAAATGAGAAAATGTGCTTTGTAAAAGAAAAGTGATTAAATAATAGGTTCTCGTATATGTCAAAAGGATATGAAGTTTGTGTGCTGTCATTGTAACTCCCCTGATTTTTTTAAAACCGTACTGTTTTCAAACTTCAGAAGTCTGTGAGCGAAATGTTGCCTAAAATGTTGCCCAACATTTCTGACAACATTCAAAGCAACATTTCTGAGCTGAAATGTAAAAATGTTTTAAAAGAGTTTGAAATCCCAAACATGTCGAAACTTGTAATGTTGTGATAAATGTTTTAAGAACTAACATTACAGGTTTTTGTCACTTTGATATTGGATGTTCTCACCACATGACAAGTACAAAAGAATTTCTAAAGAACTATGAGTTATTCAATGGAGTTAACGTAACTTCTGGAGGTGGGAATAAAATAATTGAAAAAGAAATCTTGGATGTTCCTGAATGTCCAAACTTTAAGAAATGTCTTACACGATTGAAGGTTTAATGGCTAAATTGATGAGTCAATTGTGTAATGACAACTAGAGGTGAAATTTAATAAGAATGCTTGAAAAGTTACGAATGAAGCTAATGAGTGTGTCGAATGAGGTACTAGAACATGTGATAATTGATATACTATTGCAAGACAAGAGACAAGCAATAATGTCAAGATGGACGACACAACACTATGACATCAAAAGTTGGGGCATGTCAACTACCGCAATCTGAAAGAATTGGTCTCATATGAAGCGGTTAGAGACTTACCCAACTTCAGCCATAAAGGTAAAACAGTCTGTGCAGATTGTCTCCAAGGTAAGCAAACCCATGTTTCCCATAATGTTGTCCAGAATGACGACAACATTCATGTATGTCTCACTATTCTCAAATCATTGCACATGGATCTTATAGGTCCAATTGAGGTAGACAGTTTAGGAGGCATGAGGTATTCCTATGTGATAGCACATGATTTTTCTAGGTACTCATGTGATATATTTCTTGAAAGAAAAATCACAACTTTTGACATTTTTAAAAAAAAATTGCATTCTAGAATTAGGATCTTGTTATATTCTCCTATTTTATTTTTTTGGATTATATCCAACTATGAAAAAGAATGTGAAAACATCTCCTTCATAAAATTTTGTGAGAAAAGAGAAATTTTCCATGAGTTTTTCTGCTCCCAAAAATTCCTTAACGGAATGGGTAGCACAAAGGAAGAATAGAACATGGTAAGGAATGGCTAGAGTTTTGCTTAATTCTAAAAATTATCAAAATATTTTTTACTGTCTGTCACATCACTAATAGAGTCTACTTAAGGTCTGTAACAAAGATGACACCCTATGACCTAATATATGAAAAGAAACTAACTTGTGTTACTTTCATATTTTTGGATGTATTTGTTACTTTTTAAATGATAGAGATTATCTGACTAAGTTTTACTTTAAGAGTGACAAAGGGATTTTTGTTGGCTATTCCCAAAATAATCATGCTTACTGAGTGTACAATCTAATGACAAAAAATGTACATAAGAAGACTGCTGAAGTCGATAATACATGTGGAAATGCGCAGAATGCTGAAACTCTAGATGTTGCTCCAAATGTCACGACATCCGAAGCAACAACTGAAGCGGAATCAGAGACCACTGAAGGTGTGAATGATGAGTCAAATGATGAATTGCTAGATCAAAGGGACCCCTCATCAAGGATTAGGAAGAATCATCCAACATGCCAAGTGATAGGGGGAGTGTTTGAAGGAAGTAGAACAAGAAGCAAAGAATCACTCAATTACAAAGATATGGTAAGGTATGTGTGTATGTCTATCATATACCAAGAGGTTTGTCTTTCTTGTTTTATATGTGCTTTAGAATATTTGTTTAGTGTTTATGTTTGTGTATGATTCCAAGCATATCCAAAGCCTCCTACTTAAATGTCGTAAAACGTGTCATTAGATATGTTGTCAGCACATAGAGTTGGAATTTTGTATTCCAAAGACACTAATCCTAATTTAATAGGACATAGTGACTCAGATTGGGCTGGTGATGTAGATGATAGAAAGAGTACAATTGGATGATATTTTTATCTTGGCAATAATCTTGTTTTTGTATAGTCGTAAATAACATTGTGTCTCACTTTCAACTGCTGAATTTAAATATGTAGCAGTTGGAAGTTGTTGCTCTCAATTCATATGTTTAGGACACAAGTTAGACGACTATGGTTTTACTAGCAATATGTTTTGTTTACGGTAATATTGATTTTAGACATCACTTTGTTTAAGGAGGTTTGATTGAAAAACGGCTAGTTTAAATTGAACATGTTGATACTCTTCATCAACTAGCTGATATTTTTACAAAAGCTTTAGATCATGAGAGATTTTCCATCTTGAAAAGCTTTTTTGGTCTCTGAAACAGGCACTGTTGGGCGAATGTCGGCTGAAATGTCTCTAACATTTCAGGTGACATTTACCCTTGTAATATCATAATCTGATTTTCAGTACTGTGCAATGGCTGATTTTTGTTCAACCATGTATGATTTCCAAATAAGAACATGATTTTAATGTGATACCGTTCTCTGCGATGATATTAGATATCATAAAAAGGGAGTATCAAAATAAGGCAAAGCCTTTCTAATTCTCGACAACTGTGCAATACGGGAAAAGCCCTTGAAATTGATATCGTTCATATACTATAGGAGTATCAAAGTGCTTAAACAAAAGAAATTATGAGGACGCTAAATAAGTATTCTTGTTTTTGACACGAAAATGAATTTTGTATGTGTTTTATGATTAGATCTAGGACTCAATGGGAAAATGTTACATTGGTCTGGAGGTTAAACTCATAAAATCATATATGAAACGTTTCTTGATTTGTTGCCGAAATGAAAAAGTTCTTGAAGGATCATGATACTTGTGTTGTTCAAAATGTTGTCAACATTACTGTTGATATTTTCAGATAATGATATTTGTTGGGATGCTGATTGTAATTGATTTTTGAGAATTCAGTTATTTTTTTCTATTTGTATGCATTGTTTCAAGAGGAATTTTGAACTTTAAAATGATAAGATTAATTGAAATTCCTACCGTGATGTTTATCTTTCTATCCCAATATTTTAGGTGTAAGATATTGTGTAAAATTGAAACACCTAAAACTAAGGAATTTTTGTTGCTTAGAAAAATTTGTCATGTATATAGATATTCCTCCCATTTGTTATTTTTTATCACTCTCTGATTTTCCCTATATATAAAAAAGAAAATTATTATTAATAAAAAAAATTGTTATTTTCTATCATTTCTATTTTTTTCATAAAAAAAAAGGAAAATCACATCACAACTCGGGCATATAGGAACTGTTACAATCCTACCTACCCGATGGAATCTTCATCATTCCAAACACTTTCTCAATCTCCTGAAAACCCTCTCCATCATATTCACCCATGGAAACTTCTTCAATACCAACACCAATATCAACCAACTTTCCTATAAGTACTAGTCATTCCAGTGAACATTGAATCTGCTGAGCATATAGAACCACAACAACCCCGCTGGTTTCTTTCTTCACCATCCACAGAGGACTTGTATAAAGCTACAATATTGGGTAAGAGATCAAGACCCTCCACCTTCCCTACTTGTCGATCGAGTAGATTGTTTGAGCAGAAAAGTTCGTGCAGAGTCAAGCAACAACAGGTCCAGGTCCAGATGTGATACTTCAATACAAGTTTTCTCGAGTAGTGACAGTGATGACATGAACTTGGTGTTCTCAATAGAAGAGAGTGAAGAAGAACCATCTGTTTCTATACTGCAAAAATGTGTCTCAAGTAAACGAGGAAGTTCCTGATGAAACTACAGTGACACAATTCTTCCCAAAGAGAATTTTCAGATATGCCGAATCGAGTGTTGCTCCGAATGTTTCCACTAATGCCACAACATCTCAGACAACATTTCACCAACATCAGTAGAGACACAAACTCCAGCATCCTCAACTATCGACTCTTTTCAATCCTTAATGCAACTGGAATGACTTCTTCTTCTACGTTAAGATAGCGGTTAACTAGACTGTCTTATATTCCGGTTAGGATATATAATCGCTCAACCCCAGTGCAGAACTCTTCTATATTTCTATGATAGGATTTACCACATAGGAAGATTAAGAACAATAACTTATAATGCTACACAAGTATCGGGGTACTTTCGTCCACGATTTAACCTATGTCTATTCAATTACAACATATCCAAATCTCTGATCTCGGTTCTTAATTTAGGGATTATATACTGTAAAAATCGTGTGCCCTGGACCCTTCTGCCCCTGGCCAATTTCGCCTCGGATCTAGAAAAACGCACCTCGGCACCGCGTTTCTGCTGGCTGGCGCCGCGGTGCCGGCAGTCCTGTAGCCAATCCGAACTCGCAGAACTTTTGACACCGCGGTCCTGCTGGCTGGCATCGCGGTGCCGGCGACGTCCCATTCCCAGATTTTTCTGATTTTTGTATCTGGACATCCACCCCAATCAACATTTGTATATGATACGAGAGTAGAGACAGATAGATATAAATGCAATCCATAATCAAGTGTGTCATGTATGTTTCGTATAATACGTTTGAGTGCATTCATGTGTTCAATTCGCGGATCATGCATAAATAAACACACATGTTATACTACATAAGTACTATCTGGTCTCGTGAAAGTAAGTTACTTAAGAGCCCCTGCAATACTACGATAGTGGGTGAGATACTCATATGGTGTGCTAGAAGTAACACTCAACTTCGGGTTGGTATCCACCGGAGTAGAATATTACTTACAAGATGACATGACAACTCTCTCAATAATATCAGTTGTATACTTCTTTTGTGATAAAAATAGACCACATGCATGATGAGTGACAGTTATACCCAAAAAATAACTCAAGAGTCAAGTCTTTCTTAGCAAATTATGAACTACGAAGGGACATGATAGACTTGCTCAAATTATCAGATGAGGCAATCAAAATTATATCATCCACATATAACAGAATGTATGCTAGAGAAGTACCGCGACGATAGATGAACAGAGAATGATCAGACCTACTGTGAGAAAACCCAATTGTAGACACATAATCTGCAAACCTCTTATACCACGCTATGAGGCATGTGTAAGAAGACATTTTTCACATCCAGCTAATGAATGAGCCATGCATTTGATAGAGCTAGACTAAGCACAGTGCGAATGGTTGTCGGTTTGACTACCGAACTAAATGTCTCTCCACAATCCACGCCAACCTGTTGTGTTTTACCATCGCATACAAGACGGGTCTTATGTCTCTCAAAAGAACCGTCCGAATTTTCTTTATGAGTAAAAATCCACATAGACCGGATAATATTAACACCAGGTATATGGGGCACCAACCCCCACATCTTATTTTCAATAAAACCATTATATTCGTCATTCATGGCCATTTTCTAATTCGGGTCATGAAGGGCAGACACTGATTACGTGGTAGGGGAGATTTAGTGACATTAGAATTAAGATTGAAATGTCGTTTTGGTTTAAAATTACATCGTTGGCTACGAGTAACGGGCACTTAACTCGAGATAGAATTGGATGTGTTTTGGGTAATTGTCAGGTTGGCAGTGGACTGACCAACATGTAGTGGGCCTCCTGTCCCAACAACGGGTCGATAAATAGAAGTTGGATCGAAACTTGCATTGGGCCGTGACTCGGGAACAATACCGATATTGGGACTGGGCTGAGACACGAGAACAATGTCGAGATCACTTGGGCGAGCAAGTAGTGGGCCTGCTGACCGGGACGACGTTGGATCAGTTATATGTACGCCAACGGGCAGTGGGCCTGCTGCTAGACTTGGGTCACGGGACATCTCGAATAAATGGTGGATAATATACGGTGAAATCTCATCATCTAAAAATTATACGAACTAGACACGGAACTACACAATTTAGCAAATAGAAATTGGGTTTCATAAAAAATAACATGGCGACTAATTATGATTTTGTTAGGGGATAAATCAAAACATTTATAACCACGACGATTAGATGGGTAACCCAAAAATACACAAGCGGTAGAACAGGCTTGAAGTTTGTTAATTGTAGTAGACGGGAAAAGTGGATAGCATAAACACCCAAACACCCTAAGATGAGAATACGAGTGATCTTTATTGTAAAGAATTTTAAGTGGGGATTGATATGCTAAACCTTTGTTAGGGAGAATGTTAAGGAGATATGTAGCCATTTGTAATGCATGATGCCAAAAAGAAAGAGGTAATAAAGCATGGGCTAGCAAGGTTCGAACAATATTATTAATGTTACAAAATTTTCTTTTGGCATTCCCATTTTTTAGGAAGTATGTGGACAAGGAAACCTAAAAGATATGCCATTAGTGGCACAAAAATCTCGAAATGGCCCATTATGATATTCTCTTCCATTATCACATTGAATGTTTTTATTTTCCGTTCAAATTGAGTACGGATGAATGCTCTAAACTTTAAGAATGTTGAAAAAACTTGAGACTTTTTAGATAAAGGAAAGCTCCACAAAAAAATAGAATAATTATCCAAGAATAAAATATAATAACAATGTCCCAAATAACTTAAAATGGGACATGTCCAAATCACTATGAATAATGTCAAAAGACATCAACGTAATAGAAGTAGAGGCTACAAACGGTAATCTAACATATTTCCCTAATGGATAAGAAGAACAAATTGGAGTACTACACGTACTCTTACAATCAATAAAATTATTATTTTGCAAAGAATAAATAATAGACGACCCTAGATGACTCAAACATGCATGCCACAAAGAAGGAGCAAGAACGACAAAATTGAAGGTGTGGCTTGACTCGTGAAAATGGTGGTGGTGGTGATTGGATAAAGTTATCCCCTACTATTACATCTCATTAGAGGTATCCCCGTCTTGAAATCCTTCACAGAAAATTAAAAGGGTCAAAATTAACAAAAACATAATTATTTGTGGTGAATTTTCAGACTAACACCAAAATTTTAATTAAGTGAGGGGCATGAGGAATATTTTTTAAGACTAGATGTGGATGTTTGGGGAGACAAATTTGTGTGACCATAACCACGAATCAGAAATGAATGACCATTACCAACAATTAAACCACGATTGTTGCTCAAATTGAAACAAGATGAGAGAGTATTTAGTGCAGATGTCATGTGAGAAGTGGCACCAGTGTCTATATACCAATTTGCATCCGGGAGATTTAATCCAAGTGTATGCATCAACCTCGATATCCGTGGGCATAGGAACTGCCGTTGAGCCTGTAGCAACGAAGACTTGCTGAGGCCGAGGCCCAAGCAGGTCATCCTGCTGCCAAGTCCCAACAGGCTGCTGCTTGGCCTGAGAATTCAGAAAACTTGGCCTCTAAAAATTCTGAAAGTTGGTTGGATAAGGTGGGATGGGCATATTAGGCCACTAGCCCAGCCCCATGGCCAGTTGGCCCAAGGATGCAACCAGTGGTTCAGTGACCCACTGTTTTGACCACCGCTACTGCCACCGCCACCACCGTCATTGTCGGGGTTCTTGTCATAATTTTTATGATTTTGACCCTTTTTGCCGCCAACGTTGTTACGATTTTGACTAGAATTATCCGAGAAAGAGTGAGGGTCGTCTCACGTGGCCATCATCATGACGAAATTTGCTCCGGTAGCCGCCTTTTTAGCCAAGTCGACCTCTTCTAATGTGAGCATGAAATGGCATGGTAGAACGGTGGGAGAGTATTACTTTGACGAAGAAGCGTCCCAACGCCATTATAGGGCTCAGATAGGATGCAACCATCTGAAGAACAAGACAATCATTGGTGACGGGCGCACCAACGTTTTTTTGTTGATTCACCAATTCCTTCAGCCTTTTACAATAGGCTGAGACATTCGAAAAATCCTCCATGTTGACATGAGAAAATTCCTGCTCAAGGGCGACATCACGGGAATTTTTGTTATCTTAAAATATATCACACACCCTATTTCAAATTTCCATCGCCATGACGTCGGGTTCAATATTTGTCTGCAAGAGGTCTGTAGAGATGTTGAAATAAATCCACTTGAGAATGGTAGCATCAAGAGTTGTCCATAACACAGGGTCATCCTCAGGGTAGGCAACTTCTCTTTGCCTGTTACCGAGTGGATGATGTGATGAAGGACTTGATGTGAGCATGCATGAACCTTAAATAATTTTGCCCACGTCGCGTATTGGACGTTTTCCATTTCAAGAACAATATGGATGCGGTTCTTGATGTTGGAGACTATTAGGGCTGGGTGAAACGTGGTCTTTGAGGTAGACATAATGAAAGAACAAGTGAAGAATTAGGATTTTGGAAGAAAAACTATTTGAAATGAGGTGATAGTATGGCCGTCGACCACTATTTACGCCTGGCACCGAAGGAGAAATATTTGAAGAAGGAAAAGTTTGCCCTACACTGCTGATACTATGAAATAAATAATTCATTGATTATTTCATTAATAAAGAGATGTATATATATAAATACACAATTCCTAAATATGAAAAATAACTCTACCTTTTTATACTCTATTTCTAATAATTTTTCTAATACAATAATTTTACAATTTACGAAGACAAATTCAGACCATCTCGTGTATATCGTCTTTCACATCCAAAGATGCTTTGTTAGGTTTTGATAAAAGTGCGTTGAATTTTAGTACTCAATTGGTAGCATTTCAAAAACCCATCTAAAACCCTCCCGCTCTTTCACCTTTCTCTTTCTCCTCCAGCCCAATCACTCCACAACTCCCAAAACACTCAAATCCAAATAGAAATACAATGAGGGAAGAAGAAACAGAGAGACTAAGAGGTGTTATTCGAGATTGTGTGAGCAAACATTTATATTCTTCAGCAATATTCTTTGCTGATAAAGTTGCTGCTATTACTTCTGACCCAGCTGATATATACATGCAAGCACAAGCTTTGTATCTTGGTCGACACTATCGTCGTGCTTTTCACCTTCTTAATGCTTCCCAAATTGTCCTTCGTGACCTTCGTTTTCGATACCTCGCTGCCAAGTGCCTCGTATGCCCTTAAAACTCTAATTAATTTTATTTTATACTTGCTATTTAGTCAATCGTTAAGCTAATTGGGACCAATATCGTGTCTTTTTGAACTTGTATAAATAGGGTTATTTGGGATTCAATGTGTAATTTGGTACTATTCATGTGTAGGTGTCAATGGAGTAACGGGTCGTTTGGTAGGGTGTATAAGAATAGTACGTGTATTATTAATGGTTTCCACCTTCTTAATGCTTCCCAAATACCTCACTGCCAAGTGCCTCTTATGCCCTTAAAATTCCAGTTATTAATTGTCTTAGTTGCTATTTAGTGAATTATTTATCTATTTCCAAGCTAATTAGGGTCATGTTTGATGTGTATTTGCCTTTATTTGAGACCCATTTTATTCCAAGATTGTGTTTTTTTTAACTTGTATAAATAGGGTTACTTGAGATCTAATACCTTGTATGCCCTTTTTCTAATTAGTTCTCTAGTTGCTATTTAGTGAGTTATTTCAAGCTGATTGGGGTCATATCGACGTCTATTTGCCTCCATTTAGACGTATTTTATCCCAAGATTGTGTCTTTTTGCACTTGTATAAATAGGGTTACTTGGGATCTAATCCATCGTATGCCCCTTCTCTAATTATTTCTCCAGTTGCTATTTAGTGAGTTATTTATCTATTTCAAGCTAATTGGGGTCTTGTTGATGTCTATTTGGACCGATTTTTTTTTTGCCAAGATTGTGTCTTTTTGCACTTGTGTAAATAGGTTTATCTGGGACCTAATGTGTAATTTGTTAGTATTAATGTGTAGGTTTTAGTGAAGCAAGGGGTCGTTTGGTAGGGTGTATAAGAATAGTACTGAATAGGGTGTATTAGTAATTCTTTCCACCATCTTAATGCTTCCCAAATTGACCTTCGTGACCTTCAATTTAGATACATCGACGCCAACCTCCTTGTATGCCCTTAAGATTCCAATTATTAATTGTCTTAGTTGATATCTAGTGAATTATTTATCTATTCTATAAGCTAATTGGGGTCTTGATGACGTCTATGTGGCACTATTTTGTTCCAAGATTGTATTTTTTACACTTGTGTAAGTAGGGTTATCTAGTGAATTTGAAAATGTTTCTTGCAGAACAAGTGGTTTCTTACTTATTTTTTAGTGTTTAACACGTAAGAAAAAAAATAGTATGGGATGGAATTGGGTGGGGAGTGAGAGTTTGGGGTGGCGGTGGTTGGGATGGGGTTGGGGTGGGAGGAGACAATGAGTTTGGAAAGCCACTTAGGAACTTGTTTTCCTTGAGAAAATATTTTTTCAATTAATTTAATTGGCTAGTTGCTATTTGGTGAATTTTATCTATTTCAAAGCTAATTAGGGTCACGTTGACGTCTATTTGCCTCCATATGGACCCATTTTATTCCAAGATTGTGTTGTTTTTGCACTTGTATAAGTAGGGCTATCTTGGGTTCTCATGTGTAATTTGGTACTATTGATGTTTAGGTCTAATGGAGTAATATGCTACATCGGCTAAGCTTTTGAAAAGACAAGTGTTTTTTTTCCTTCTAAAAGGTGTTTATTTTAGAAAATTGAGGTGTTTCGCCAAGCTTTTAGGGAAAAAATAAGTATTTTTTTAGTTGCTATCTACAACAACAACATACACAGTGTAATCCCACGAGAGGGGTCTGGGGAGGGTAGAGTGTACGCAGACCTTACCCTTACCTTGGCAGGTGGAGTGACTATTTCTGATAGACCATCGGCTCAAGTAAAGCGGAAACAACATCAGGATAGCAAGAATAGTAAAGCAGAAGAGACAATAAGTAGTAATAGAAAACTAAGGATAAGAAATATGTGAATACTAAAATAAAAATACAAGAAAATGACAAATCTAATACTGATCCAACAACAACAACAACAACAACATACCCAGTGAAAATCCCACAATGTGGGGTCTGAGGAGGGTAGAATGTACACAGACCTCACCTCCACCTTGATAGGTAGAACGACTGTTTCCGGGAGACCCTCGGCTCAAGACAAAGAATAATCAGGCAAAGCAAACAAAGCAAAGCAAAATAAAGTATGAGAAACGATCAGACTCAGACGAGAAATTAAAGCATTTTGGACAGCAGATGGTAAAACTCAAATACACAATAATACTTATCCTACTACTACCCTTCTACCCTAATTCTCGACCCACACCCTCCTATCTAGGGTCATGTCCTCGGTAAGCTGAAGGCTTGCCATATCCTGCCTGATCACCTCTTCCCAATACTTCTTCGGCCTACCTCTACCTCTTTTCTAGCCCTCCGTCGCCAACCTCTCACACCTTCTTACCGGAGCGTATGTGCCTCTCTTCTGGACATGTCAGAACCATCTCAGGCTTGCCCCCCACATCTTGTCGTCCACGGAGGCTACTCCCACCTTATCCTGAATTTCTTCATTTATCTTTATTTCCGCAACTTTCATTTTCTGTTCTAGTTGCTATTTAGTGAATTATTTATTGATTCTAAGCCAATTGGGGTCTTGTTGACGTCTATTTGGCTCTAGTTGGACCCATTTTATTCCAATTTTTTGCACTTGTATAAATAGGGTTATCTGGGAGCTAATGTGTAATTTGGTACTATTCATGTATAGGTGTTATTGAAGTATCATGCTACTAAATTCTCTATTTTCTATTTAGTGAATTATTTCTCCATTTCAAGCTAATTGGGGTATTGAGGAGAGGAGGTGCAACTTACTGAGGACATGACCTTAGATCGGGGGTTGTGGAGAGCACAAATTAGGGTAGAATAGTAGTAGGTAGTTGCGCGTAGTCCTACTTACGCTAACATATTAGTAGTTGTAGTATTATTATTGTAGCCCGCTTAGCCTATCATACTAGTAGCAATATTGTTTTATAGTTCCCTGACCTTTGATTTCATGGAAAATTCTGTTGTTTCGTGTATTTCGACTATCTTATTGACTTGAGGTAGTTACTACTTTTTTCAGAATGCTTTATCATGTCTTATTCACTTTTGTTACTTTTATTTTCATACTGCTTTAAATTTCTTGTTCGTGTATGACCATTTCTTTTGCTTTTGCTTTTGCTTATGCTTTCTCTTGAGACGAGAGTCTTCTGGAAATAGTCTCTCTACCTACCAAGGTAGAGGTAAGATCTGCGTACACTCTACCCTCACCAGACCCCACGTTGAGAGATTTTACTGGGTATGTTGTTGTTGTAAGCTAATTGGGGTCATGTCGACGTCTATTTGCCTCTATTTTGTTCCAAGATCGTGTCTTTTTGCACTTGTATAAATATGGTTATTTGGAATCTAATGTGTAATTTGGTACTATTCATGTTTAGGTGTTAATGGAGTAATATGCTACTTACTCATTTACATTAAGGGTGTGTTTGGTATGAAGGAAAATATTTTCCACAAAAAACGTTTTCATAGAAAATATTTTCTTCGGAAATAAGTGAGTTTCTTACTTATTTTCTAGTGTTTGATACGCAAGAAAAAACAATAATGTCCCAGGAGCATTTATATGTTATCTAAACACTAGGATGGGATATGGTAGGGAGTGGGAGTTTGGGGGTGGGATGGGGTTGGGGGTCGTTGGGGGTAGGGAGGAGACAATGAGCTTGGAAGGACACTTTGGAACTTGTTTTTCTAGAGAAAATATTTTCCCAATTAATTCTCTAGTTGCTATTAGTGAATTATTTCTCTATTCGAAGCTAATTGGGGACATGACGACGTTTATTTGCCTCCATTTTGACTCATTTTATTCCAAGATTATGTCTTTTTGCACTTGTATAAATTGGGTTATCTGGGATCTATAGCTTGTTTGGCCAAGCTTCTGGGAAGCCAAACGTGCTTATTTTTTAAAATTGAGCTGTTTGGCCCTATGTTGCTCGGACTCGGGTGTCGGATAAGGGTACAAATCTATAGGTCGGATTCGTACGGGTGTGGGGATTAGGCAAAAAATAATCCAAAATTCTAAAAATAGAGTTATAGAGCCTAAATTATGAGATATTATGTGGAAAACTTGAGGAGAAATATTGATCAAGTGGAGAATCTCGGAAGGAGATAAAAGGAAAAGAAGTGACATAGAAATTTCTATATACAAGCTATTCCATTTTCTTCAACTTCACCATAGCTTTTGTTTCGATTACATAAATCATTGAATTTGTCCGGAATTTCACCCTCGATTTTGGTCGAAGTACCCAAAATTGGTTGACCAGATCGGGGGGCACAGATCCCACACCCATGTCGTGTCGACACGGGTGCTGCACCGAAAGTGAAAAGTCCGAGCAACATAGGTTTGGCCAAGCCTCTAGAGAAAACATAAATGCTTTTGAGTAGTAGAAGAAGTTGTTTTTTAGAAGCTAAAAAGGTAGCATTTCTCCCATAACACTTTTGGATCCCTACCTAAGCACACATTAATGCTATGATATTGGCAAAAGTGTTTTTCGAATTGATTAGCCAAACACAAATTGCTACTTCCCAAAAGTACTTTTCCGAAAAGCATTTCTGACAAAAAATACTTTTCAAAATAAGCAGATTTTAAAAGTTTGGCCGAACAAATTAATGTGTAATTTGGTATTATGTTTAGGTGTTAATGGAGTAACTGGCTACTTACTACTTTTATGTTAACTGGTGACTAACAAAAGTAGGTCTAGGCTCTAGTTTGTCCAAATGACATGGACTATAGTTGTGGTATAGTAATAAATGGGGCTCAAAAACTACCTGAAAGAACTTGTTTTTGCGCTTACTTAAATAGGGTTATTGGGGATTCAACACGTTTAGTGGTATTCCCCAGCTGTTAATTGAGTTAGACTGGCTACTTGTTGTGGTTTAACATCAGAAGTGGTGAATCAGCAAAGTAGGTTCAGCCTCCAGGTTGTCATATGATATGGTTGTGGTTTAGTTATTAGTAGTAAATGGGGCACAAAAACTACACAGAAAATTATATCTTAAGCTGTTATCAAGCAGTGCATTGGACCCTATTATGTAAAACTTCAAATGTTTCTAGATTGTTTGGAACTTAATTCAGGTGTTAAATTTCAAGGGTTGCAATCATTTGTAAGATACTTGTTACTCCCTCCGTTTCAAAATGTTTGTCTTGCTTTCCTTTTTAGTCTGTTTAAAAAAGAACACCTCTTTCCTTTTTTGGCAACTATTTAACTCCAACTTTTCCCATGACATGTTTAAGACCACAAGATTGGTACATTCTACACATCTTTTATTTAAGACCACAAGATTCAAAAGTCTTCTCTACTTTCTAAACTTTGTGCCAAATCAAAACCAGGCAAACATTTTGAAATGGAGGGAGTAATATATTTAAGATGATTTGATTATATATCGGTGAGGTCGATCGAAAATGTAAAAGCTTGATGAAACCTCATATTTTTTTAGCATCAACCACTTTTTCCCATCCCAAGTAATGTTATGAACTTTCACTCCCAATCTATACTAGAACCTTGAGCCTCTTTCTTCTTTCTGTGCACTAGGTGTTGATTGATGGGATAAAAGAAGCACCCTGTGGAATCAAACCACTGTCTTTTCCTTATATGCCAAAACTTGAGAGTGGAAATCTGGACTTGAAAGCATACGCTTGTTAGAGGTGATCCCCGCCTCCCCTTTTCGCCTACTCCAGTGGTTCACAGCTTCGCCACTCTATCGAGGATCGAGCTACCAATGTACCACGCTCTTGCAACATCATAAATTCGCTTTTATTGAATGAGAATATAAAGAAAAGTAGAAAACTAGCAATTCTAATAAAAAAAAAATATAAACTGAACAAGTGGATCAGATTCTAGTACAATGCTTCTTTGCTTGTCTGCGCTAACTTGAAGTGTTACAGTTGCCACACTACCCCAGCTGCAGAACACTAAAAGATTTAACTCAAAAACTTGGTAGGTGATAGAAGCCTGACAAGCCCCACTAAACTTCTAATGTCGTCGAAGGCCCGCTTGATGCATGCGTAAGCCATGAAACTACGTGCAAACAGGTTGATCGCTTCACCTTGCTTGGGCGGCGCTTCAGTGCAAACACAAAGGTGTTAAGGCGTGTGTCTCAGCGTCCAACTGTCTTAAAGAGGACACCACACAACAAATATTTCACCCAATTGTAATTCTTAAAATGATTTATATAATTGTTATTTGTGTTTATGATTATTCTTGAACTAAACTTTACCAGTTTAAAAAAAAATATAATTATTCTTGAACTACTACATATTTTGATTCTTTTGTTGAATTGTTCATTAGAATCCCATGCTTTATTTGCATGTTGCGCTTAAAGTCCAACAGACATTTGTGCTTC
This sequence comes from Przewalskia tangutica, assembly GCA_029844215.1. NCBI lineage: Eukaryota > Viridiplantae > Streptophyta > Magnoliopsida > Solanales > Solanaceae > Przewalskia > Przewalskia tangutica. The sequence goes on along the minus strand of CM056726.1, from coordinate 18,769,379 downwards.
TTTTCGCTTTTTGCCTTTGATAACATGGCTGCCTACATTGGGCAAGGTGCTACCATTTGAGTGTAGGTTGCCATCTTTCCTCTTTCAGTTATCAACATGTCACGCCCCTAGGTATGATTCTGGCTAGGTTTCAATGTATAGTATCTGTTCTCTTGTTACGAATCAATCAATCAACGAAGCCTCAGTCCCTAAATAGTTGGGGTTAACTATAAAAGCTAGCTGGATCCATATTTCGTTCCACTACTAAATATGTGTCTCTCAAGACTAATTAGGAGTTCTCCAAAATAAGAGGTCATCATAATCTTGCACTTATCCCTACACTTACATACAAGTAACTATCCAGACTAAACATTAGGCTCAGCAAGTTGGATCCTATTTTAATCTAAACTAATTTGCTTAAAGTTCCGTTTATAATTTCTGTATTTTTAGGAAGAACTGAAGGAGTGGGATCAATGTCTTCTAATGCTGGGTGATGCTAAAGTGGATGAACATGGAAATATTACTGACACAAGGGAGTGCAACAGCATGTACTTAGACAAGGATGGTGAAGATCGTGAAATAAATGTAAGTTTCTCCATTCTCCCTGACCTAGTGGGGGTTTCCAGTGGAATCCGTTATGAATCTCTACTTTCCACAGAATTAAAATGCTCTCTGTAAATCTTTGACAGATTTTATCAGCAATATGCTTCTTGAGGGGCAAGGCATATGAAGCTTTAGAGAATCGTGCACAGGCTCGACTATGGTTAGTGATAGTTTGGATATAAGATACTGATGTTCATAGACATAATTTTGGATTACGGATTTGGCCTGAATTTCTTGTGTGAGTCATTAACACGAGAGATTGTTCAGTGCTATGTTTTCTGTTTGGCTGGTAATCATGTTTTCAGACTAGTTATGCCGTCACTTATGCGGGAGAAGAAAGGATAGAAAGTGAGACAAAGTGAAGTTCCACATTTGATTTGAACATAGTACGTGATACGATCCGACTTGGGGATAAGCGGATTCAAATAACAAAACGCGGAAATTAAGATAGTAAGAAATCAATAGATGAGAATGAAGAAATAGGAGATGAGAATAGAGGAAAGAAGAGATCAATTCAACTCAAATTGTAATTAATCAACAACAAAAGATGAATTAATCCAAGGGAGACAGTCTCAAACTCATACATGGAAATTTAATTCAAGATTATCCAAGAGAGATTCAAGGTAAGAGTTAAGGGAATCCACCCTAATCCCAACACTAGCTAATCCTAGCTAACCTAACTCCATACAAGGAGAAAAGAGCTATTTCATCAATCTCAAAACTCAAGCTAAGAATGAAAATAGGCTAAGGCAAGCTTATATAGTTTTGCCTTTACATGCATAACCTATTATTTAACTAATAGCCACCTTTGACATTTAACAGCCCAAGCTTGCAATTGTAGCCACACATCAAACATTTGGGCTTCTTTAAGAGGCAAGCTTTGGGCCTTGGGCTCTTGGACTCTTGTAATCTTCATCCATGCTATCTCTAATAGCTTGAAGGCTCTCCATTGGCTCTATTCAAGTGCTTCCATAGCTTCATTCTCCATGAACATGGCTTCTAAAGCTTGAAAGTCCTTGGTTCGGCTTCTAGTACAAGTCCTTGGAGAAGTTTGAGCAATTGTGCCCCCGATATTATATCAGTACGTCTTAGCAAAGCAAATAAGCAAAGAATGAAGAAGTTTAAATGTGTATTTGGGATCCTTGAGATAAAGGTGGTTTAGAGTATTTAAACTCCTTACATCTGATTTCTGGTAGTTTCCTAAACTCGAAAGAAGAGTGACATTCAGAAAGAGCTAATTATTTCAATAATTGGTGTCGAACTAGTTAAATTTTTACTATATCCTATCTTGTGGTTGAACCTTTTGTTTACGGACCTCATCCTTTCCCGCCTTTTGTCTTCTTTCATTTGTTGGTTGTTAATACAATAAAGAAGTTATCAGTTCCTCTTAATATAACTGTAGGAACAAATTATCCTCGTCTTTTTTCTTGTGTTCAGCGTCTCTGATCATCAGCAATCCCATCTTCTTACATCTCAGTTCCTTGCTTTATTGTGCATGAAATTAGATTAGAAAATGGATCTTGAAGGTCCTATTTGAGCAGGAACGAAAGAGATGTATTCTGTCTCAAGTTAACTGTATTACAAGAGATGAAGTTAAGGAATTACAGTTCCATCATGTGCTGGGGCGTCTTCCTTATTTCTTAATATTGGTCTAGCGGTTAAATATTCATTTATATCATCGGAAGGAGCTGACTTGTTATAACTCCATGACACTTGTAGGTATAAAGCTGCTATTAAGGCTGATCCTTTGTGTTATGAGGTATGTAAGTTTTGCTGTAGCTGTCTTGCTTCTGTAATTGATGGAAGTCTTTCTCTAGGGGTTGGTTAGTATGTTTCTTGGTTTCTTCTTTAGCTTTTTTCTTCTCCTTTTGGGATGAAGTGGGGGATAAATCTTGGAAATTACTGTATTAGAGGCCATATTTTTACAGTAAAACTCTAGAAGATACTTAGTTATCTTATATTCATGTTTTTCCCAATCTTAGAAGCCTCATAGGTCTTTTATGCTTTCAATTCCATGACAATTTTTTGAAATTCATCTAATGTTCATTTTCTCATTTTCAGGCATTGGAATGTTTGATAGAGAATCACATGCTCACTTGTGATGAAGGTGAGAACCTATGCTGGTCAAATTGGACATTCTTGGAACAAATGAAATTGTACAAGCTAGTTTATAGAATCAAAATGTCTTAAAAAACGCAAGTACTTTTGGAGACCGAGTTGATTGTACTCCAAAAATCCTAGGTGTGTGTGTTTTATAAGTGATGAACATTCTCTTTCTTTCAACCAAACATTCTATTATTGTTCACTTTTCTGTTAAAGGCAGTTGGCTGCTTAGCGTTGCTTAGGCAGCATCGATGTAGGCACCAAAACTAAGGGATCCTCCTCATCGCCTATAAGCTTGATCTTGTAGGGGGTGGAACTAAACGCTATATATAACTGGAGATGTATTCGTAAAAAAAAAGGCAAAGTGATATATTAATTGATATAGAAACGTTATAAAAAATATGTAAGTTATTAGAAATAGAAAATTAGAAATTTAGTATGGAAGTAGCCACTAAACCTAAATTAGAAAATCAAACCGCCTCTTAGCATTAGAATAAGAAATTTTAAATAGTTGTGGAACAATTGATATGATTTATATATTCACTTAACTGTAGCTTCATAAATTCCTTTGTCCTATAAGTATTATTCGTGTTATAGTTACTTTTTCAGATCACATTTATATTTTTCATTTGTGTCCTTTTGCACCTTTATTTACCAAGGCCTGTGCTTTAGTTGTGTTTTGCACTTAAAACCTTGACGCATTGTGGTGTTTTTCATGCTTTTGCCTTTTATAATGCTATTTATTGTTGGTACTATTATTGAAAACTGCTAAATTTTTTAGATGATAGTATTATTGTGTCAATATAATCTTTGTTGAAGGCATTATTATGAAAAATTGACAAATCCAGTTCCTAGTGAATTTCAGAGAGAACCCTGCTCTCATGTTTGCAATTTGGTCCTGAAGATGGGTGGCTGTCTTCATTCTATTCGTGTTTGATAAAGAAGGTAATCACTTCTTATAAGACTACTTTGTATTCCAAATGACCTTTTGTGGATCATAAGCACTTAGCTTTTGTGTTTCACTCAATTGAAAAACAGAATATTGAATTTGGTACTTTATGTTGATAAATAGACAGACATAGCTCCACTTGAATTTTTACAGAAATGTTGAATTGTTTTATCATTTGCATAGAATAATTTTAATTTTATGTTTTGCGTACCCATTTACTCTTCAATGGAATAAGTTTTTTCTTTTCCCATGCTTCCCAGTATGATAAAGAAAATGTGGTGGAAGCCAAATTTAGAGAGCTGGAACAGAGTGGTGGACCTAATATAAAGCCGTCGGACAAATCTGTTTTGTGTACGCTTAAAGCCAACACTGATCTTTTGGCTTGCAAAGCCGAGTACTATCATCAATGCGGTGAATATCAGAAATGCTTTGAACTAACATCTGAGTAAGTTGGTAACCTACCAGAAAAGAAATTATGTCCTTTGCTTTTGCTTGATCTTTATGCTACACTGAGAACATGTTTTTTGGTACCTCGTTTACGTCACTGCTTAAAATTTGGTGACCGTTTCCTTTTCCTCTTATCCTTTGGTACATGATAAAATACAGATTGCTTGAAAAGGATCCATTCCACCTCAAGTGTACCCTGGTGCACTTAGCAGCAGCAATGGAGTTGGGACATTCCAATGAGCTGTATCTTATGGCTTGCAATTTAGTGAAGGATTATCCTCAAAAGTAAGTGAGCTTGAGTTTTGGTCTTGGAGTTTTGAAAAATATATTGCTGCATCTTCGTTCACAAGGCATAGCTATTGCATGAAGATTTCTTTGCTGAATAAGATTAAAGTACAATAAATTCTTATTAATCAAGAAATTTGTGATTCTACTCAGCCTTTTGCTGGGAGTTGAGTTCTTTTCAAGATCAATAAGTTAACAGTGATTATTCGTGCAAGGATGTCTTTTCTTGTTGAGATTTGACCTATGTGTTACCCTGATCATTCATTTCGATAGACATGGCAACAAACAAGAGAGAGGGTAGGGGATTATAAATTTTGCTATTCTGATATGTCAATCAAGTAATACTTTCAAAATTTACAACTAATTTCTCATGTAAAATATGCAACAATATGTACTCAATAGAATGACAAAAGAAAAAGATAACAGAGTTGAGGAATAGAAAAGGAAAACCAAATAATGACAGCATGACCTGCTTCAGCAACTTGCCTACTCTGATACACACACCCAGCCTTAGAATCTATTCCAGTTGATGTGGAATCCGCAAACCCAGCAGGGAATTCTCTTTCTTTATTACGACTTTGCCTAGAGAAATTACACCAATTTAGTGCTTACACTTCACCTAAATGATCCGCAATTTGAAAAGTATCTTCAGCTTAAGCACTGATGAGAATAACTTTACTTTCCATTAAAGAGTAGATTTTACAATAACTTGGTGCTAATTTTGTCAGAGATAGTTGTATAAGGACTAATGCAAATCTTTAAGATGATAATAAATGCATATATGGTTTCATTCTTCAGTAAAAGGTATACCAAACTGAGATCGTCTATTTTCCAACATGCCGTTATTAACCGGTCAATTTGTAGAGTCAAGAGAAAATCTAGATAAGTCAATTCGAAACATTAGCAACCGATTATTCAAAATTAAGCATGTCATGAATTGAAAAATTAACTCAAGTCTTGACTTTCTTGTCAATCATCTTTGTTCCTTTTTTTAGAATGGCGGTGTTCGAGCCAGCTTGAATATAGGTCTATATTCCACGGTAAACTGCTATGAGTGCTATCTTCCACTGGCAAAAGTACCAGTATCAACAACATACCCAGTGAAATCCCACAATGTGGGGGTCTGGGGAGGGTAGAGTGTACGCAGACCTTACCTCTACCTTGGTAGGTAGAGCGGCTGTTTCCGAGAGACCATCGGCTCAAGACAAAGCACAAGCACAAGCACAAGCAAAGCAAGAGAAATGGTCAGACCCGGACAAAAAATTTAAAGCAAGTACCAGCATCAGTTGAGTAGATAACTAACAGATAGGAATTTCCATAGATAGGTGTCTATCTAGTAGATAACAGTTCGAGGTCTGAAATGTATGCAATGTGGCATTGATTTTATGTTTTGCATCATTTACAAGAATAGGCTCTAGCCTAGTGGTAGAAAAATTGTCATAAGATAGACTTGAACATGGAGTTTCAATTTGTTTGAATTGATGAATTTTTTTATTCATTTTCTATGTCCATTATTTGTGGTGAAAATTGCTATTATATCATTAACTGCCATTTTGCTTTATGTCCTAGAACCTGTTCTGAATCTGATTGGCTCACTAGACCATGTTTTTTATTCAGGGCTCTGTCATGGTTTGCTGTTGGTTGCTACTACTATTGTATCAAGAAATATGACCAAGCACGCCGCTATTTTAGGTATAAACTTTTGTGTCATCATGTGAAGAAGAGGGTTTGCATTTCTACCCTCTTTCTCTCTCGTGGAACTTCTTTTGTTTCATGACAATATTTCTGGTCAAACATTTTCTTCTGCTCTCTGTCTTATGCAACTCTTTTAGTACATGTGACAATAGTTCTATGTAAAGCACATCTACGTAAGAAAGTGAGTGGTGAGTATTGATACTAGAAGTGATTATTCTGATGCTTAAAGCGATGAAGCGATGGGAAGCAAGGGGGTCCTCGCTTCGCGTGGATGAAGCAAAATACTTCAATGAATCATGCGCATTGAATGGTAAGGCGCAAAATAATTTGAACAAGAAGCGGTCACTTCTTTGAATTTGTCTTTAAAGGCGTTAAAAAAGGAAAAAAGGTGAACAAAATAGTGCCATTTGCTATCTGAGTACTAGGACACTCTGAAGCGAGGCCCAAAACTTATTTAAATGTAACATTTACTAGGACAAAATGTTACACTCTGAACCAGAGTTCAAATCAGAGTCCTCATTAAGAGTGGATGGATCCCAACAATTCCGTCATACCCCGTGGTGGAGTGAGGCTTCTTCCCTCCTTAATAGTCAAGATTTGTTTCTAAGGGTACTAGTTTACTTCTACCAAAAGTTTGACTGGATCATATAAAGTTCTTCTAACATTCAGGATCTCTGATTTCCCTCGTCAAATAAAATGTATCCTTTGGGTAGTAATTTTCTATGTAACTGCTCCGTCACTGAAGTTAGGACTTGTCCTTCCATTAAGGATATTAAATGATATGGTTTCCAAAACCTGACAAAATGAAATCTTAGCAATTGTGCAAGTGCTTATGCTTTGAGAGCTAAGGCCTAAGTGCTATCTCATATTTTTGGTTCTTTCAATATTCTAATGTAGCTTATAAATAATTCATTCACATTCAGTTGTTGAAGGTCTTATTTTGTATTCCGAATTTTGATATTTGGCAGTAAGGCAACAAGCTTAGATGGAACATTTGCTTCAGCTTGGATAGGATATGGAAATGCTTATGCTGCTCAAGAAGAAGGAGACCAGGCAATGTCAGCTTACCGCACTGCTGCTAGATTATTTCCTGGGTAAATCCTATTTTTGCTTGATAACTTTGTCTGGTCCTACCTGTCTAGATTTGTCATGACCTATTTTCGTGAGCTGCGACCTACACCTGAAGAGCCGCTATCCATTTCCATTCACATAAGTCGCCATTCCCAACGTTCAAAGTAGAACCATAGTATAGATAATGTCATTCGGAAACAGAGGAATAAACCAATCAACGTAAAAGTCAAACTGTAGCCCAAAACCCGTTTTACATTGTCTAGTAGCACCTACAATACTCTAAGTACAAGGAATAAGGGATGCGGCCCATAAAATTGAAAATAGAAAGTAAAAGCATAGCAACCACTACGGACAGGCTGGTTGGCTCTCACCTTGATTGCCACAACAACATACCCAGTGAAATCCCACAGAGTGGGGTCTGAGGAGGGTAGAGTGTACGCAGACCTGGATTACCACCTCGATCGAAAATCTGCACAGAGCAATTAGTGATTTGGTGAGCCACAAGGGCCAAATAAGATCATTGATCCACTACTCCGTTTTACCCTGTGGATAAGTTTTTAAAAATAGTGCGCATGTAGCAAACAAGGTATCACACATTATTTCATAACCATAACATGTATAACAAATCAATACAATAGCCATCAGCACGACACAGAACACGTGCACTGAACCCTCATGAATAGGATCACTAATATAGTGGGCCCTATGCAGATAGGACTGGTAAACCAATAAATGGACCCACACAACCCTTAGTTGCTACACTGAACCATGGACCCTACACAGACAAGACTTCTAGACCAATAAACAGCTTGATATCAATAGCCATACATCTCAATATGGGACGTATAAGTCACGGTTAGCATACAACATCATTTGATGCAAGTAATCATGGCATACATATAAGTAGTATAGCAACATCAAATAGCCTAGTATACGTCATGTCAATGCAAAAACCAGGATTCCATGGTCATCTTAACCCAAAACATGTACAGATCATGCGTACATATCCCAACAGTTTCATGTCATAGTCAATGTTCTAAAAAACGCTAGGCGGGACCAGGGCGGGGAGTGGCCACCTAGGCGTTTTTTTTAATGTCCATAAACTAGTAAAATATTAATCATGATTATTTTAACAAATAATTACAAATTTAAATGTTTTAAAGATTCTCAATGTAAAAGAATTAATGTTCTACTCCATCAAAATTGGAAAATTGACTAATTAAGTACGATAATGAAATTACATCTCAATTTCAAGTCATGTTTTAAATTAAAAGAACTTTTGCATGATTTTAATTTCTTAAATCCTAATTGGTATCGAATGCGGGTTTAAAATGAGGCTTTAATTTTAACTAGGCTATTTACAAAATTATTTGGCAATTTTTAAATTTAAAATGTGACCACATTTGTAAAATATAACCACAATTGATTAAGGCTTGTTTTAAATCACAATTTCTGGGCGTCATTTGCTTTAAATCAGCCGAGCCCATGTCAAAACGACTCAAACTCGGGCCAGGCCCATTTTTGGACGTAAACTCAGAAGAGCCAAACCCCTTTTCCCCACTTTCTCATTTCTTCACGTTGAGAAGGCTTGGAAAACCCTAGCCGCTCAAAGCCCTTCGTCCCCAAGTGTCGTTTTTGGCAACGAGAACAGAGTACGGCTTGCTTCGCAGTACTGGTTCGGTCGAAGAGTATGCCCTTTCCCTCTCTCATCTCACGCCACCATACCACCACTCCCGACCCCAGGTGAGGTTCGCCCCCTCTGTTTAGTGTAAGATAGGGCCGCCTAGGACAAATCGGGACGGTCTGGGGGCGCCTAGGCGGCCGCCCAGACCTTTTTTAGAACACTGGTCATAGTCATAAGTGAGTATAACATAGTTTTATAAAGTCAGTGTCTCAAACATAACGCGTTTAGCTCAAAAGTAGCATATTGGTCCTAGTACTAGCTTGTCTCTCGACATACTAGGTATTTGGAAGTATTTATGCAAGTTATAGAGTAAGTTATAAGTTACTATCTTGTACTTTGGCCCACTAGAGTAACTTCCTATCTTGGCAGTTCCTCTTATTACTTATAGGGTATATATTTTCTTTGACAGGTTGAATCCTTAAATTTTGTTATTCCAGGTACCATTTGCCTACTTTGTACATTGGAATGGAATATATGCGAACTCACAGCTTTAAACTGGCTGAGCAGGTGACTGACATAGTCTGTGGCTTCCAATGCTCAATTCTTGGTCATGCTTTAGTTGTGAGAAAAATTTATTCCTCTTCTCTGAGTCTGCACAAATATGCGTGCTGTTTATTCACCCTGAAGTCTATTGACATTTGATTGTCTGGGGTTCCCCCAAATAACAGTGCTGATAATGTTTCCCTTTAGTTTTTTATGCAGGCAAAATCAATATGCCCCTCAGATCCACTTGTATATAATGAACTTGGAGTTGTTGCTTATCATATGAAGGAGTAAGGATCTTACTCTTGTAAAATTTGCAGCATTTATGATTTAGTTGCATAACCTAATTTTTTTTTGAAAAAGCTGCAAGCATTTTTCTCTCATTTATCCTCTAGAAGTGATAAAACATGGATTTTCTGTGTTAACCTCGACTGGTTCACATTTTGAAATTTATGGATATATTGTTCTGAAGTCTTGTTCAAGCTAGTATACTTGAGTATCTTGCCCCTTATTACCAAAGAATCTCTTGTTTTATCTTTCTCTTTTTATATCCTTATCTGTTTTACCAACATTTTATTTATATATTCTTCCAACTCTTTCAGGTATAAGAAAGCAGTGCGGTGGTTTGAGAAAACATTGGCTCATATTCCGTCTTCCTTAAGTGAGATGTGGGAATCGACTGTAATCAATCTTGCTCATGCCCTCAGAAAATTAAAGTAAGTGACTTATGCTACGATTAATTCTGTATGTATAAGTTGTAGTCTGGTGGCCATTTGTTTTCCTTCTCGTTAGATCCAAAAATAACATAGATTACTTCTTCAAATTCGCGATCATAGTATTCTTGGATGAGTTTTATATTTCTAAAAGTTCTTAAAAATGTTAAGAAGACTTGTCAACATATTTGTTTCGGTTAATGTGCTAATGAGTTTACCAGCCGGAGAAAGCTGAACAGCTTCACCAGCAATGTGATTATTACTTTTTTGCTTGAAAAGCATGCAATGGAGTTATCATATGGAAGATGCTCTGAATCGATCAAGAGAACTTTTTAGTTCCTTAGGTCATTGACTATGTGGCCATCCTTTTGGTAATTAATATTAGGGACGTCAAATTTTCCCAGCAAGCCGATTGTATTGCCTGAAGGGTAAGCAGAGGCGGATGGAGCCTTTACTTAATTGGTTAACTGCACCCAATATTTTGATATAGAACATAAATAGATATATGCGAATAATCATTAAAATTTTAATGCATATTAACCTTCGAACTGATAATTCTATAAGTATAACAAGTTCATTGTGACAAGTGAAGGTTGCTCAGTTGGTAAAGCACCTCAACCCACTACCGGTAGGTCCAGGGTTCGAGTCACGCTGGAGGGGAAGTGTGGAAACACTATAGATCCTCTAAATGGGGGGGGGGGGGGTAAAAAAAAGAAAGAAAAAAGCTTTAACCCAACAATTTAAATCTTGGATTTACCTTTGGAGGTAAGTTGGTAACCATTTTATCTGTGGGTAACATTAAGCAAAACTTTCTTTCAGGAGGTACAATGAGGCAATTGCAAATTATGAGAGAGCCCTTGCACTGTCTACGAGAAGTCTAAGTACTTATGCTGGTCTTGCATACACTTATCACCTCCAGGTAATAAATCTCTGAAAAAGAAATTTCTGAAATTCAATATGATGTCTTTTTCCGCGGATGCATAGATTGACAAAAATTGGCTTCAATTTGTTGCTCTTGCTATTGTGCAGAACAATTACACAGCAGCTATTACATACTACCACAAGGTGGGTTTCCGACTCAATGTAAATATATATGCAAATATTTTTAAAAGGATATGGTTTTATGCCAAAAGATTCATTTTAGGGTGTGTTAAATATTTTCCTGGGTTTCTTACTTGTTTCCTAGTGTTTAGAAAGTATGCAAAACAACTATTATCCCAAAAACATTTATATGTAATCTAGCAAAAACTATGAGAGTGAGATTGGGTGGTCAGAGGTGGCTGGCCGGGGTGGGTGGGTGGAGGTGGTATGGTCAAGGGGTGTGGTTGGGTGGGTTGGAAGGAGACAATGAACTTGGAATGTCACTTATGGATCGGAATTTGTTTTTCCTACTTCCATTAGGGAAATGATTTTCCTCGTTTTTAAAGAAACTTGTTTTCCTAGAGAAAATGTATTGGAACCAAACATGGAGTTTCTGGAAAATGTTTTCCTCCATACCAAACACTCCCTTAGTTAAATGAAGGAAAATCTTGACATGGAAAATGTTGATTTTTGGTCTGATAGTATTACTTTTGCACAAATCAATATTCAGTCTGTTCCATTTTCCGAACAGGCTTTGTGGTTCAAACCAGATGATCAGTTCTGCACAGAAATGTTAACTTTAGCTCTTACCGATGAAAGCGACCATGGAATTGACCGGATAGTTGAATCTCATTCTGGTGGTCTATTTATCTAATGTGGAACCCGAGGAAGAAAATTCTCTGATATTGTTATTAATTTGTGATTTTTTCGATGAGTTCCAAAAGGTTAGGAAAAAGATCTACAAGATATACTTGTATCTTGTTGTATCATAGACTAATAGGAGCAGTAGAAATTTGTATCTGCAGCTAGTTCTAGCAGTTGAAATCCATATCAAGACTACAAGGCATCATGATTTTTTTAACACAATATGATGCAATTTTTTTTTCTTGCATTTGTAAAATACCTAAATAGACATGTAATTGCATCAGGCTGTGTTCCCGACCTTCAACTTCACGGGGTTTCATTTAGGCATCTCTACATATTAAAAATGGCGTTTTAAACCCCTTTGTCGTTGATCAAGCTTATGTGCCATTGATTTAGTTGCGTTGGACCAAGTGCGTGAGGTACGAGCGAATACAGTGGTTTTGACCTAAAAAAATGGTTTAAATAAAGTAACGTCTCCATGGGAGTGGAAGTGGAACTGCAAGGACAGCTAAATCTTAAGATGGTAAAGTTTCATTGTACTCTAATTGCAATGTCCAAAGTGAAAGTAACTTGATAATTTTGGCATGAACATAATAACACAGGCTTATCTTGTCGTCATGCAAATTGGGAAGAAATCTGATTAGTCCTTCCCGTCCACAAGACTAGCAGCACCAAAATTTCCCAATTTTCTCGTTGATTTCAAATCCATTAAACTAATCTTTTTTACGACTCACAATTGATTCCTGTGAATCAATGGTGAATCAGATTCAGATATCTATTTTTCTTTTTGGTTTCAAGAAGTTGCTACAGCTGTGTGGTGGGAGGAAGAGAAAGAAATGGGAATGATCGTCAGGGAGGAGGAAATTCAGGAAAGACAAATAGGGGATGGATTTGGAACTTTTAAAGAAAATAGTCTGTGACATACATATGATGATGTGACATAATTTTATCTATATGGATATTGGTCGAGGGTTATATGGGTATAAATCACTAGTTTTGAACATGTACAAGTGTCTAAATGAAACCCCCTGAAGTTAGGGGAAGGTGGGACAATCTCTGCAACTACAAATGTTTAAGATGACCTGATTATTAGTTTGATGTAAATACTGGAGGCTGGTAAGTTCTTCCATCTACCGGATTTCTCCGGGAGTGAACAATAGAATCATTTAATTTTACTTGTCCTCATTGTCCATAATCTTGATGGTTCGAGAACTTAGTTTATATTACTGTCACTTCTGTTATTAACTGACGAGAATGCCTTGAGAAAGTGTAGGATATCTTAATGTAAACAGGAAGACTGAAAGACATTCACTGTATCAAAAAAATGTCGAGAAAGTCTGATTTGATTGAAAAAAACATAAAGAGCTGCATAAAATTTATTAAAACAAGATCATGAGAACAGTACCAGGTGTTGAGTAACATGCAGGGAGGAATTGAAAGTTGACATATAGTCGGATCTTTCTATAACAATCATCCTCTATAACAACATTTCACTATAACGACCTAGTTTTCTTTAGATCAACTTTCATATTATATTATATTATATATTCTCCATAAAAACATCATGCCATAGTAGCTAAAAAGTATTCAAACAAACGACCATTATATAGAGATCTGACATAATTAGTTGAGGCTGTATGGGCAGTGTTGAGTGGCGGTATTATCATCATGGCCCTGTTGCTCAATGTTAGATTCAGAAATTGGTGGCCCCTTAAATAGTCCAGCAAAAAGTTCTGCTGGATCATAGTATATCTCTACATCCTCTGCTCTTAGAGATTCATCAACCTGCCAATATAGAAACCAACTAGTTTTATATAACTGAAGCGAACAACTTTTTTTCTGATATTGGAGAAATCCCCGGTATCGGCGCATCACAATCCTCGCCTGACTTAAAACTTTTCTATAATGACGTTATTCTATCGGGATACATTTTGGCTGCAACAACCAAACTTTATAGAGAATGTATAATGTAATATAATATAATATGAAAGTTGGTTTAAAAAAATCTAGACCGTATAGTGAAATGTTATTACAGAGAATGACAGTATAGACAGGTAATTGTATACTACGTTTCTGCTTCTACTCTAAAAAGAGGAGATCCCTAACCTATTGCAATGAATGGAGCTCCTAGAAATGGAAGACATCTTCCTTGAACCAATGATTTGGAAGGAGAGAAGACTAGTTGTAACCATGGTTAATAGATTTTTTTACCGTCTATGTGCTTTTTATGCAACTTATCTGCAATATCTTGTATTATTATTTTTCACTAACGTTACTAACATCATCCTTAATGACACTTGTATAATTTATAAAAATGATATGTTATAATTAAAATCACAGGACTCAAAAAGCATCTTATGTTATACACATTTTTAGTTAAAATACAAGACTCAAATTTATTTTATTTTATTTTTAAATAAGCCGGAACACCGACCACAAATGAAGAATGGCCAAATATTTCAGGATTAGGATATTTCCTATTATGAGCCTGAGGATTAATTCATTGTGAAATGAGAGAAAAGAAAGAGGAAGAGAAAGAGTAAGATACAGAGAAAAGGAAGAGAGATGGCGTGAGAGAGAGATCGTGAAGTAGAGAGAGATGAGAGAAGATATATTTTATTATTTGTGAAGAATGAATTGAATTACAATGTGTACAATACTATGTGTATATATGCACACATTCTAAATTCCAAAATATCTAATCAATCAACTAATTAAGTAACTAACTTTTAACCACCTTCTAACAAACTTGTAACTACCTTTAATAGCCTTTAACCTTCAGTTGCTAAATATCTATTATCTCCCTATTATTGATCATTCATGGAACAATAGTACAATCTCCTAATTCTTGCACACACCCCTCAAGTTAGGAGATATGAAAACATTCTTCATTCCTAGCTTGGATAGTAAATGAAGATGTTGCCGTCGACCAAGAGCTTTTGTAAGCAAATCTGCAAGTTGATCATTGGAGGCCAAGAACACAGTATTGACCAGCCCTTTCTGTATATGTTTTCTGATGAAATGACAATCTATGTCAATATGTTTTGTTCTCTCATGAAAAACTGGATTGACAGCAATTTGAATGGCTGATTTGCTGTCTGTGTATATGGATATTGGTTTCTGAACTTCAACACCAAGTTCTTGAAACAGTCCTGATAGCCATATTACTTCTGCAACATAAGATGTCATAGCACTATATTCAGCCTCAGCTGAGCTCCTAGACACTGTCTCATGTTCTTGGATTTTCAGGATATGGGTGATGAACCATACTTCACCAAGTAACCAGTAACTGATCTCACATGCACCCCAATAAGCATCACAAAATACTTTGAGTTGAGGCACACTAGAACTGCACATGAAAATTCCCAAACCTGGAGCCTGTTTGATATATCTGATCAGCCTCATTCCTGCCTCTATATGTGATGTTTTAGGAGCATGCATGAACTGACTTAAGCACTGTACTGCAAATGCTATATCAGGTCTGGTAGTGGTTAAATATAATAATTTACCAACCATCCTTCTATAGCTGCTTGGATCTGGTCGAAGTGCATCAGTCTGTGGTAATTCTGGTGCAGAAGTAGATTCAACATAGATGTCAAATTCAGCAGTAGTAAACTTCACATTCATATCCATAGGTGAAGAAGTAGGCTTGGCCCCTCCTAGTCCCATATCAAAAATTAATTCCAAAGCATATTTCCTTTGATGCATCAAAATACCTTGAGAGCTTCTTGCAAATTCTATTCCAAGAAAGTATCTAAGTTCACCAAGGTCTTTTATTTTAAAAGATGACTGCAAATCTTCCTTAGTTGATTCAATAAGAACTGGATCATTTCTAGTTTGCAAATCATCAACATACACCAGTACTATCACAATACTATCAACATGTCTTTTAGTAAACAATGAGTAATCTCTGTGACTCTGTTGGAAACCAACAGAAACAACAGCCTCATTCAATTTAATATTCCATTGTCTTGATGCTTGCTTTAAGCCATATAGAGACTTTAACAATTTGCACACTTGTGTCTTATATCATTTAGCTCTAAAACCTTCAGGGACTGTCATATAAACTTCCTCAAAGATGTCACCCTGCAAGAAAGAATTATAGACATCCATCTGCTGTATCACCTAATGTTTTGCAGCTGCAACTGAAATGACTGCCCTCACAGTGCTCATTTTAACCACTGGTGAAATGGTCTCTTGGTAGTCAAGTCCTTCTTTTTTATTGTATCCCTTTGCTACCAATCTTGCTTTGAATCTTTTCACCTCACCTGTGGCCTTGTATTTAATATTATACACCCATCTGCAACCAATGGTCTACTTCTTTTCTGGTAATGCAACCAGCTCCCATGTTCCATTATCTTCCAGAGCTTTGATCTCAGTCTTCATAGCTTCAACCCATCTCTTATCCTTTATAGCCTCCAAGTAATTCTGTGGTTCAGTGTCTTGAGAGACACTGACCACAAAACTCTGATACTGAGATGACAAACCTGTGTAGTCAATCACATTAGATATAGAATATAGGAAATTAGGAGTACCATGTGTAGTAACATAGTCTTTGTGCCAGATAGGAGGTCTGCTAATTCCTGCAGATCTTCTAGTATCATTTCTTGAGTCCTGTGCAGTAACATCTGTGCTATCATCTGTGTGATGACTCTCATGATCATGATTGAAATTATGATATGTTGTATGTATGTTTTGATCTGCATCAACAGATTCTTGAACTCCCTGATCTGTATTTTGGTGATGAACCAGAACCAAATCATCATAACAGAAATGTTCATGTGATTTGATATGATCAATTTCTTCATATGTACTTCCTTTGAAATGAAATATTGTCTCCATGAATATCACATACCTGCTCATAAAAAATAATCAGTTTTCCATGTCATAAAGTTTGTAACCTTTCTGTACTGATCCATAACCAAGCAACACTACCTTCACAACTCTAGGACTAAATTTGTTTTGGTTGGTTAAAATAGTTGCAAAACAAAGATAGCATATCACTCTTAGATGATTGAGTGATGGTGTTTTTGTATACAACATCTCAACTTGTGACTTATTATTTATTGCAGTAGATGGAATTCTATTTATGACATACACAACACCCTCAACACACAGACCCTAAAATCTATTTGGTAATCCACATTGTATTTTAATAGCTCGTGTTGTTTCCAGTATGTGTCTATGTTTCCTTTTCATAACATCATTTTGTTGTGGTGTGTATGGACAAGAACTTTCATGTATTACACCATGTTGTAAGAACAACTCCTTACAATTGTGGTTAAAAAAATTTGTGCCATTATCAGATCTCACCTTTTTTATTCTGATTTCAAATTGAGTGTTAACTTCAACAAAAAAAATGTTTAAGTATTGTTGAAACATCAGACTTCAGTCTCGTTAAGAAAATCCATGTCCATCTAGAGTAATCATCCACAATATTCAAGAAATACGTCATTCCATTATATGTTTCAGTCTTATAAGGTCCCCATACATCCATATGCAACAATTGAAATGGCCTTGATGGTCTACTAGTACTGACAGGAAAGGGAATCCTAATTTGTCTAGCTAGGGGATATACTTCACAGTTATTCAAAGTAGGAGTAACATTGTAATTTAGAATACAGGATATTTTTCTCAACACACTCATAGGCACATGACACAACCTCTAATGGCAGACTGTTGCATCTACATGTTGAGATGCTGACAAACAGTTGTTCAGTTCCTTCCCTTTATTTTGAATTTCTGAACACAGTATGTACAATCCATCTTCCTCATTACCAATCGCCCCCACCTTCCCAGAAGAGAGATCCTGAAATACACAATATGTAGGGGAGAAATTGACAATGCAATTAAGTTCTTTTATCACTTTTGACACTAACATCAAATTGAATTTGAACGTTGACACACATAAGACATTTCTAAGAACATCACCTCCTCCTATGTGGTGATCACCAATACATGAGATCTTAGCAGAATCTTCAGTAGGTAATTGCACCTTTCCTGTTCCCTCTGTCAATTGTTTGTCATGTAAATATTTTTGATCACTAATCATATGATTAGTAGCTCCTATATCTATAATCCACTTTAAGGTTTCCTTTGAATAAAAAACACACTTACATGCCAAATTTGCACTGATGCCAATATTTTTTTGATTGTTAAGCAGGTTGACAAGTTGCTGGTACTGTTGTGGTGTAAGTTGTACTGATGTTTGCATTCTCTGATCATGATGATTATGCTCCACAGATTGTGTGCTATGTTATTGCATAAACCTTGATCCAAAGTTCTGATTCATGATGTGCCATATTCTCATGTCCAATGTCTTCAAATAGTGAGTTTCCTCCTATCACAACATATGCTTTCCTTGTTACTTTTAAAATCTTCAGGATATCCATTGAGTTTGTAGCAATGTGTCTTGTTTTATGACAAAAATCACACTTCATAAGGTTGAAACAATCTACCTTCCAATGTCCTTTCATATGACAAAAGTCACATGAAGCATTGAGGTTGTATGGTTTCTTCTGCTTCATTCCTCCATTCCCATTTCTACCACTTTTATTCCAAGCTATGAACATAGCAGAGGATTCAATTTGTTCATGCACTATACTGCTTGTGCCTGCCACCATCCTTTGACTTTCTTCCTGATTGATCATAGCATACACTTGGTTCAAACTTGGTACTTGTTGCATCATTATTATTTGACTCATGGCCTGACTATAGTTCTCATTTAGTCCCATAAAAAATTGTAACAGTCTTTGACACTGCAAATGATCAACAAAATCCTTGGACTTTGGACAACATGATGAAACTGGAATGATGGAATCATATTCATCCCAAAGATCTCTCAGCTTAGAATAGTACATTGAAACAGATGATGTTCATTGCCTCATAGTAAATATCTCTTTGTGTATTTGAAATGCTCTAGAACTGTTTATTTTATCAAACCTTTCCCTTAGCTCCTCCCATATGTTATGAGAATCTGAATTGAACAGTATCCCAGTAAGTAGATTCTTACTCACATTCCCCATCAACCATGACACTACAGTTGCATTGCATCTATCACATATCTTGGTCAGATTTCCTTGGAAAGAAGATCTTCTCACAGATCCATCAATAAATCTTATTTTGTTCTTTCCTAATAAAGCTAGTTTCAGATCTCTACTCCACAGTGTATAGTTATCCATTCTACTCAAAATAATTCCAACTGACAAAGATCCAGGTGCATCAGAAGGAAAGAGATATAAAGGATGATTGTGATCAATATTCATATTTACTGTCGTGCTTTCAATAACTTCATCTTCTCCAAAACTCTCAATTACTCCTTGTATCCAATTCAATTTTGCAGTTTACACTTTTACTAATGATAAAATCGATTCTACTTTATCATAGAAAAAGACTTTGTCTATAATTGAGCATTTCTTTCGGAACTTAATTACCGTCTCATAAAAGCTTTCGGTTTCCTAAATAAGGGCATAGGGCTTTCTGGATGTAGATGATGATATCTATAGAGGCTATTCTTATCAGTGCTTCTCTTCCTAACCAGCCAACAAGTTAAAGATGTAAAGACGGTTAGCTATTTAGGGGGGAGCCCTAGATTGTATATGGTTTTTTATGGACTTTACAGATTTTTTAATGGAAAAAAAATGTGCTAACCCGTTCGGTATTAGTCAAGAGAATTATCAAGAGAAAATCACCGAGTCCATGACCGAAATTGTCAGAAATAGAATGAGGAAGAGAGAGGACCCCTCAGAATGGTATGTGGGCCTTCCTCAAGCAATCCCCTATGACTCAACCTTTTAGTTAATGCAGCTACTTGTTTGTGTTAACTACCTCTTCCCCTTGTTGTTGTCTTATTTTGCGACTTGCTTAGCTGACATAACTGCTTATCTTTAATCGATGGCTCATTTCCTAGAATCCTTCCTTTGAACGCTCCTTATTAATAGTTTCTTCTATCTGGTACTTAATCAATTTATCTGGTTCTACCTCCTTAGCAGTAAAATCAAAGATAGACATCAAATGATTGATTATACTTCATAATAGGAACTGATTTATCAGATTCTGCTCCTCAGTGATGAAGGTAAAACAGACTAATCAACTGATTGCATGCAACAACAACAAAATCTTTTCAATTTACCAGAACTTACAATTCTAGCTTCAATCTTGTATATTTCAACTCCTTACATATCGAGCTTCGATTTTGTAGATTTGTACTCCTAATTGATTGCATGTAACTTCGATCTTATTGCATGCAACTTCGACCTTATAGATCTCGATTCTCATCTTCTAGATCAATCCTTTTAACAAATTGCATGTAAAATTGCTCCAATTCTGAATTGATTCATCCAAGCTTTGATACCATGAGGATTAATTCAATGTGAGATGAGAGAAAAGAAAGAGGAAGAGAAAGAGTAAGATACAGAGAAGAGGAACAGAGCTGGCGAGAGAGAGAGAGAGAGTGATCGTGAAGTAGAGAGAGATGAGAGAAGAGAGGTTTTATTATTTGTGACGAATGAATTGAATTACAATGAGTACAATACTATGTGTATATATGCAAACATTCTAAATTCCAAAATATCTAATCAATCAACTAATTAAGTAACTAACTTTTAACCACCTTTTAACAATTTCTAACAAACTTGTAACTACCTTTAATAACCTATAACCTCCAATTGCTAAATATCTATTATATCTCTATTATTGATCATTCATGGAACAATAGTACATTCTCATAATATTTGCACAGAGCCTTTTTGTCATGTTAAATTTAAAAATATAAAATGAAACCGACGAAATAGTTCATTCATTCTCGATAAGTTACGTTCTAAAAACCCAATGTCAGACTAGAAGAGTTGGAAATGAATCCTAAGGCGTTTTTGTACGAAGGCTGATATTTTTGATGAAACAAAAAATTATTTTGAAAAATAAGTGAATTTCTCATTTATATTTTGATGTTTAGCAAATAAGAAATATTAGCCGCAAACATTTACATATTATCTAAATAAATACTATGAAAGATGAAGGTAAGGGTAGGGTTTAGCGGGATGGGGATTATAGAGGTGTCGGAGGATGTGGAGGAAACTATCAGGGTCAGTTGCTATTATGAAACATTTTTCTTATTTTTAAAAAACTTATTTTTGTAGAAAAAATATTTTTCACAGAGGAAAAGAGAGACCTTCATTATGCCAACGCCATAGAACTGGACCATCTCACCAGTAGGGGCATGTCCCTTCAAAGAAACCCCAATGCCTGATCAAAATGCTTTCCTATTATTCAAGTAGATCAAAATGTCCATCTTATTAACGATTGTTCCAAAACAAGGGGGAAAAGGGTCAATTTTTGTTATCAAATTATTTGAATTGAGATAATCTTGTCTTCCTCTTAGAGTTCGAGACAATTGCCCTTCGTAAAGATTTGAGAAAAAAATTATATCACAAATTATGAGATTACTTTAA
The DNA here is from genome assembly GCA_029844215.1 of Przewalskia tangutica. Classification (NCBI taxonomy): domain Eukaryota; kingdom Viridiplantae; phylum Streptophyta; class Magnoliopsida; order Solanales; family Solanaceae; genus Przewalskia; species Przewalskia tangutica. Next base: position 18,748,193 of record CM056726.1, on the reverse strand, counting down.
CTATTTGAATAATTATATACACTGCCAAAAATATAAAATTTAATTATCAACATTAATTTTTTGACAATACATTTAATTTGTTGTTCCTTTCCAAACTATTTTACCTCGATTGAAACATGAGATGACTTAAAATTACAATAAGTAATATGACATACCAATGTATAATTGATTTGATTACTTTTATCATATCAATCTTAGAACTTGTCATTTGTTTGCACTTAATGAATGTTCAATCTTAGTCATTCAGATCTCAATCATTAAGTATGTTTGTTTTTAAAGTCTGAATCTTAAGCATTAAGATCTACACAGATGGCATTCAATTCATCACTATTCCATCCATTTCCACCGCTAACCACTGTCTCCACCATTATCAACTACCACCACGAACCACCCACAATCACCATAATCAGCCACAACTATCAGCACGAATCACGTAAGTCATAAGTTACCATCATTTATAATCATCACCGTCAATCACGTAAGTCAACTGTCACCATCATTAGCCACCATTTACAATTATCACCACTAACCATAATTACTATCACCAATCACTAATGAAAATCACTACAATCAACCACCATTATATATTGCCAACTACATTCGTCATACACCACCACCATTAGCTATCACTATGTCCTCTACAATTATTAGTTGTCACCACCAACTACCACGATTAATTACTACTGTCAGCCACCATCATCACTAGCTACTACCCATAACCATCATCATAACGCAACACAATTTTCAATCAGTATCTACAACCACCATCAGTGGTATCATTCACCTCCAACTATTATATAAGTTTTAAAAATATTTTATTGATGTAGTATTAGATCGGTTTAATATTTTATTTAAATTTATATTTATAAGTTTTAAAAATATTTATTAATATAGTATATATTGGATCAATTTGTATTTTATTTAAATTTTATATTTATTAATTTTAAATAAAAACATGTTTTATATATTCAGATATTGAGAAAATAAATAATTTTGATTATTTAGCATTCAGACCGTAATACAACATCTTAATATTCATGTGTATTCAGATTCAGACATCGAATAAATCTTAATGCACATCTCAATATTCAAATGTATATTCAAATTCAGACATCTTCATCTTGATGAAAAAAATGAGGTCTAAAACAAATTAATTATTATTAATGTAGAAAAATAAAATTTTAAATAGTTAGGCAAGAAAAAGGTACACGTTTTCATGTCCAGAAATAATAAATCATACATATTATGTGAAAAATCTACATGTCTTTGTTGTTACTTGTAAAAATGGGAAGATTGTATGCTATTTCCTTCGTCTCATATGTAATACTTTTCACTTCTCGAAATTCACATGATTAAAAATCGCATTAGTTAGTAATCGTCAAATTGTCGAATTGCAATAATTTCTCAAACAGCTGAAATTTGATGTATTTGTGTAAATTATAAAAAACACATGCACAAAAAAACGTTACAATTAGAATAATTTTTGGAAGGTTATAAACACCACAAATTAAATGTATAGTGGGTGTTTTTTACAACCCCCACATTTAAACCGCTACAAAAAGAGTTATTTTGTGGGGGTTGACACAAACGCTACAAATTGAATATTTAGTGGGGATCTTTTACAACCCCCATATTTAAACCGCCACAAAATAAATTATTTTGTGGCTTTTGGCACAAACGCCACAAATTAAATGTATAGTGGGGGTTTCTTATGACCCCGTAAATAACTTTTTATAACTTTGAATTTTTATAACTTTCTCTCTCTAACCCCCCCCCCCCCTCTCTCTCAGCTTAGAAAAGAAAGTATAATAATATTAGCATAGGCAAATCTTTTGAAAAGTTTAGAGAACTAATTTTAAGGAAAAGTTTGTGTTTTGTCAGAGTTCTAAAAAAAATCTTTAAAGCTTCTTCTAAACTCCTAGGGGTGAAATAGATGTTTTTTGATCGACAAACAAATTTTCATTGAAACGCTAAAAAACTTTTTAATTTTTTCATGTAAAAATATTACTATTTTTTTTTCACTGAGTCAATCCAACTATCTGTGGAAATAGTCACTAAACATTTTTTTAATTGGAAATTTCGGTGGAAAATAATAATGTTTTAGTAGTGGGTGCATAGATTAGATAAACATGAAATTCGAATAAAAATTCGAGCATTTTGAATTCCCAGATTATTGGATTTCAAAATTATTTTTTAAAAAATTAAATTTTGGATTGAATTTCATATTTGAAATTTCATATTTTGAATATTCGAATTTCTATACCTTATGGTTAATGTACTAGATATGCACTAGATCTAGTTTGTATGTGCAAACTAGTCGTAACAGTGATAGTGAAGATGAGAAGAAGAAGGTCGCGTGAGAGAGAGCAAGTTGTGAAAGCTTTTCAATATATTTCTGAACACCCAAATATCACTGATGTGTCTCTATTTATACAATATAGAAAACTCTAAGGGACTAAACAGAACAATGAAATTATCTAGAAGATTAAGGAAAATATCTAATATCAATAACCAACTTCTTAACAACTAACCACCTTCTAATAAATGTAATTTCTCTGTTTCAACACCCTCCCGCAAATTAGGTGGCAAGAACAAGTTCTTCAATCCTAGCTTGAGTAATAGATAAGCATGCTGCCCTGGTAACAACCCTTTTGTCATAATGTCTGCAGGCTGCTCTGTGGTAGTAATATGAATAGGAGACACCAATCCTTTTTGTATCTTCTCCCGGATGAAATGACAATCGATGCCTATATGTTTCGTTCGTTCATGGAAGACAGTATTCGTTGCTATCTGAATAGCTGATTTGTTGTCGCAATATACTGAAATTGGCTGTTGTATGCATACATTAAGCTCTGTAAACAACCCAGTGAACCAGACTGTCTCAGCCACCACTGATGACATGCCTCTGTACTCAGCTTCTGCTGAGCTTTTGGAAATGGTCTGCTGCTTTTTCGACTTCCATGAGATGAGAGAAGACCCAAGAAATACAAGGTAACATGTGATAGATCTTCTAGTATTGGGACATGAAGCCCAGTCAGCATCACAATAGGCAGATAACTTATCAACATCTCTTGTGGGAATGAAAATCCCTAAACCTGGTGTCTTTTTCACATACCTTTACCACCCTCTCTGCTTCTTGCATATGTGATACTTTAGGTGCCAGCATAAACTGACTCAAGCACTGTACTGCAAATGCTATATCTGGTCTAGTGTTAGTCAAGTAAAGTAATCTCCCAATAAGTCTCTGATAGCTAGCAGAGTCTTCCAAGAGAGGGTCATCAATCACACTCTTAGTACCATCTTTGACAACCATGGAATTGTTATAATGTTGGTCAAATTCTGCAGATGTTAACTTCACATTTGATTCCATTGGAGAACTGGCAGGTTTTGCTCCCATCAACCCCATATCTGTGATCAATTCCAGTGAGTACTTTTTCTGGTGCATGACAATACCAGTCTTGTTCCTGGCAAACTCCAACCCCAGGAAATATCTCAACTCCCCCAGATCCTTGATCTTAAAGTGTTGTTGCAAAGTGGATTTTGTTTCTTTAATAAGCTCTGCATCATCTCCAGTTATGAGCAAGTCATCTACATAAATCAACACTACTATCATTCTACCATTCTTCTTCTTCTTTGTAAGTAGAGAATAATTCAAATGACTTTGTGCGAATCCAGAGGACTTCAGAGCAGTAGTCAATTTGATATTTCACTGCCTTGAAGCCTGCTTGAGTCCATCTAATGACTTAAGCAATCTACATACCTTCCATTGCTTGTGTGTAAATCCTTGTTGTGGGCTCATGTACACCTCTTCAAGAAGGTCCCCTTGTAAAAAAGGCATTAATTACATCCATTTGATGTATAATCCATCCCTTGGCAGTAGCAACAGAAATGACTGATCTCACTGTCACCATCTTCACCACAGGAGAAAATGTATCTTGGTAATCAATGCCTTCCTTTTGGTTATACCCCTTTGCCACAAGTCTTGCTTTAAACCTTTCTACTTCCCCTGTTGCCTTGTATTTGCTCTTGTATACCCACTTACAGCCTATGGCCTTTTTTTCTCTTGGTAAGTCAACCATCTCCCAAGTTTTGTTGTCTTCTAGAGCTTAGATTTCTGCCTTCATAGCATCTATCCACCTCTTATCCCTAGCTGCTTCATAGAATGAGTGTGACTCATACTCTTCTGATGTCTTGGCTATAAAACTTCTATAAATTGCTTATAAACCAGCATAGCTGATCACATCTGATAGTGGATATGAACAGGTCTTAACAGGCCTTGATTCTGCCACTAGTTGTACAAAATCATTCATCCAGCTAGGAGGCCTTCTGTCCTTGGTTGATCTTCTGGTTCCTGATTACTCCTGAGTGTTCATCAAGTCATGTATCATGTCCTCAGGGTGGTCATGAGATAATACCACATCTTCTGCATGCAGTGGACCATCTGCTCCTCTCTGATCATCAGGATCCATCTCCAGTTCAACAACAATCTCAGTGACAGTATCAACAGCCACCTGCTCACCATTGTTTGCCTGCTCATCATTATCTGCATGTAAGTTAGAAATATGGAAGTATGTATATTATCCGTGGACTTGTATTCATGATGCGGGTATAGATTCTCATGAGAGTATATTGTCCGTGGAATTGTATCCTTGATGCGGGTATAGATTCCCATGAGAGTATATTGTCCGTGGACTTGTATCCATGATGCGGGTATAGATTTTCATGAGAGTATATTGTCCGTGGACTTGTATCCATGATGCGGGTATAGATTTCCATGAGAGTATATTGTCCGTGGACTTGTATCCATGATGCGGGTATAGATTCCCATGAGAGTATATTGTTCGTGGACTTGTCTCCGTGATGCGAGTATAGATTCCCATGAGAGTATATTGTTCGTGGACTTGTCTCCGTAATGCGGGTATAGATTCCCATGAGAGTATATTGTCTGTGGACTTGTATCCATAATGCGGATATAGATTCTCATGAGGGTATATTGTCTGTGGACTTGTATCCATGATGCGGGTATAGATTCCCATGAGAGTATATTATCTGTGGACTTGTATCCATGATGCGGGTATATATTCTCATGAGAGTATATTGTCTGTGGACTTATATACATGATGCGGGTATATATTCCCATGAGAGTATATTGTCCGTGGACTAGTATCCATGATGCGGGTATAGATTTCCATGAGAGTATATTGTCCATGGACTTGTATCCATGATGCGGGTATAGATTTTCATGAGAGTATATTGTCCGTAGACTTGTATCCATGATGTGAGTATAGATTCCCATGAGAGTATATTGTCCGTGGACTTGTATCCATGATGCAGGTATAGATTCCCATGAGAGTATATTGTTTGCGGACTTGTATTCATAATGCGGGTATAGATTCTCATGAGAGTATATTGTCCGTGGACTTGTATCTATGATGCGGGTATAGATTTCCATGAGAGTATATTGTTTGTGGACTTGTATCCATGATGTGGGTATAGATTCTCATGAGAGTATATTGTCCGTGGACTTGTATCCATGGTGCGGGTATAGATTTCCATGAGAGTATATTGTCCATGGACTTGTATCCATGATGCGGGTATAGATTCCCATGAGAGTATATTATCCGTGGACTTGTATCCATGATGCTGGTATAGATTCCCATGAGAGTATATTATTCCGTGGACTTAGATTCGTGATGCGAGTATAGATACTCATGCGGGTATAAAGACCCATGCGGGTTCGATTCTCATGAATAGGATATGCATAATGATTCTATGGGCAGGTGCCCCTGGTTTGGACATGACTTTCATATTTTGAAAATGGTACAATTGACTCTTGGTTTTTAAAAGGCACCGTTGATTCTCATCTTTGAAAGGTACAGTTGCCTCTATTTTATATGACACGGTTGGATCTAGTATTTGATTTTCATACTTGTCCCTGTCATCTTTTGGCCAGTCATGATATTATTTATTGTACTTTATGTTTACATACTTAGTACATTGTTGTACTGACCCCCTTCTCCGGGGGGCTGCGTTCATGCCCGCAGGTATATGTACTCAATTTGGTGATCCTCGAGCTTAGGATCCTTGCCCAGCTTTTAAGATAGCTCCACTGTTCCGGAGCTTGTCATTTTGGTACAATTTTGCTATTACAGGCTTATGTATATTCATGAGTACGGAGGGGCCTTATCCCGTCATAGTTATTGTTATACTCTTAGAGGTCTGTAGTCATGTGTGGGTTGGACTTATGTACAGTTGTAGTTATTTCGATATTTCTCTACAGTGGCGGCCTTGTTGGCTTGCCTGTTTTATTTATAAGAGTTTGTCATTACAATTTAGGGGACATGATCCATTTGGTATGAGATTGTGAGTTATACTTAAGCTTCCGCTGGTTATATGAGATGTTTGGATAGAAGGGTGTCCAGGCAGGGCACCAGTCACAGTCCGTCGGTTCGGGTCGTGACAAAGGTGGTATCAGAGCAGTTAGTCATCGGAATATCTACAGACCGTGTGCAGTAGAGTCTTGATTATCGGTGTGTTGTGCACCACACCCATAAACATGAGGCTACAGTACATTTAGGATTGGTTTCTATTTTTCTTACTCTAAGATCGTGCGATAGAGCTGTGTTGTTACGGTAGTCCCTCCCTAACAAATTATTGTGGTTACAGTTATGCCTCCAAAGAATGCGACAACGACCCAGAAAGGGAATATATGGACATGTATACAAGTTGATAAAATTGTTGTATAGTTGGTGCGATGATGATGTACATCTATACGAACATATTATTTACGGCTATGTGTGTTGCCAAAAGTGATTAAGGGGTATCATGAGTTGGTTAAGCTGTAATAATTGCTTGGAAGGTATGAAATCGTGTAATGAATCCACATCAAGGCATACTGGGTGTGCTAATTTGGAATATTCAGGAGGTAATGAGCTGTCTGAGATTGTGATAGACCCTTAAAAGATCATGTTCAATTGACTTAATGACATACCATGTTGTTAGATTAAGCTATGTTGTATGCTTAAGTGATATGCACGAATAATATTCATATGGAGTAAATAGGGTTGTTATGATTAAGACAACATGATTTTGAGATTACGAGGACCTACCTTACTCATGTATGAGAGATATAATGTAAGCTTGGGACATGGAGTAATTGTGGATCTTAGAATATGGGGATAATTGTTGAGACCTTAGATATACAAGGCTTCCTTAAGTAAATATTTTACGTGTGATCTTGGTTAAAGTACGTAGTAGGTGTGAAGTATATTAGTTGTGATGATTCCTTGGTTTGAGTATAAACCACGTGTGGTTGTTGTTGATGTTGTTGAGCCGTTTGGAAATGGTATTACCAATTTTAAGGGAATGCAAAATGCAGTAGAGGATTTACTCCTAGATGCTGAACACAGGAGGTGAGCATATCCTTGCAAACTGGTCTAGCAATTATAAGGGGATTGAAAGAAGGAATTTATATTGGAAGGTTTAGTAGGTTATAAGGTCCATACGTTTTACGGTGACTCTTGCTGATTAAAATTCTAGAGGGAACTGCAATAGGACCTTATGAATGTGACTTGATTACAAAGGAAGTACAATGTGCTAAGAACTATCAGGGGTGGAATGAGACTATGTGTTATATTGTGGCCAGATGAGACATCTTTGTGTTGCTGAGTATAGGTTTATAGGTATAGTTAAAGTAGACTATGCCGAAATGGTTATAGTTTGAGACCTATTATGAACATTCGAGGACGAATGTTTCTAAGGGGAGAAGAATATTACACCCCGTAATTTTAGGGCAAGGAAATGAGAACGTAAGTTAGGATATAAGATTTGAATGTTGGAAGGAAAGTATATTTACATTTGCTATATGGATTTTTTTGGATACTACAAATGTGACGACGAGAAGTAGTACTAGTAATTGGATTATTTCCAATGAAGTTGTGGACTTATGATTGTATTATTAAATCTTGGCATTAAGAATATGAGGCCATCGAAAATTTCACAGTTTTGGCTAAGTATGGATTTTTTTTTGAAGAGAATTATGGGCGAAAGGCTGCAGCACTGCGGTGCCGGACAGTAGGACCGCGATGCCATAACTTCTGAGAGCCTCAGTACTTGCGGCACCGCGGTTCCATTGTGCAGGACCGCGGTGCCGAGGCAGGAATTTTCCAAATCAAATATTTTGAGAAGGGAAAGACAAGTGGACAAGTGGGTCCTCCTCCACTTGTGTTATGTACACCTTATATTATCCAAGTGTAGCAAGACCTGGATCACAAGAATATCTTCATCCTCCCAAACTCTTATCTCTTTTCTTCTCCTTTCAAGTTTTCGAAAACCCTAAGCCAAGTGAAGAACAAGAGTTAAATATTTTCTAAGATTAAGTTCATTAACTAAGTTCTAAGCCAAGGTTAATACTCCAAACAGTGGGTTATGGTTATGGCCGAAACTGCCTTGAAACCCTAAGCTTGGAAATGAACTTTTTGGAAGAAAAACGTGGAAGCAAGATGGTTACAAGCTTGTAGAGGATACGTGTGTGTTATTGTAACGTGAAGAAGGGGTATGGAAGGCAGTTGGTCGAGAACTTGTGAATTGTTTTGACTAGTTAAGGTAAGGATTATTCTTCTTATAATGTTATTGAAAGTTTAATGAGGTTATAGTTAAGGAATGAACATGTTATTAATTTAAGGAAATCTTGTTATCGGAAGTTGAAACTATTTATATAAAAGTGTTGAAATATGAATTGGATTTTAAGGTATTATGGAAAGGGCTTTGGATTGTTGTTGTTGGCCGAAACTATCTTAAAACTGTTGGATATTGTCGTGTTGTTTTAGGGGCTGTTTTATGTGTGTATAATGCTGGAAATTTAGTTACTATTATGCATATTTAATGTGGTAATTGCTAATGCATGTTCTAAAGGAATAAGGGTGTAGAAAGGTGTAGAAGAGTTTCACATTTCACCCTCGTTGTTGTTGAGGTATGAACTGTTTTAGTGGACTGTTTTTATATGGATTAAGAGGCCGATTAACATGAGAAGTAGGTGTATGAATCACCTTGATTGCTGTTTGGTTATGTCCTTAATTGGTGCTTGGTTATTGATGTAATTGGCCTTATTTGTAAGGTGGAGATGTATGTATAAATAGGGAAAGTGCTGCCCAAATGTTTATATGAAAAGAGAACCATTACTTGGTATATGACCTACACTAGTAAGCATGAAGTTGATATATGTGTTATCATTATTATAGGTTGAAGTACTACTTGAGGCGTATTCTACTTGTCGTATTGGTATAGTCGATAAGGTATGTAAAACTATCATTTCTTCTTTTGACATGATTTATATGAAATTAGTGTACGGTGGACGTACATAGTTCTATTGGATCCAAATTTCTAATGATACATGATATATAGTGCCTTTGAGTTTTCAAATGATGGTTTCAAAGAGAGAGACATGACATGATAATGCCTTGGTTTTTTTTTCTAAAATGAAGGTTCATTTTAAATATTTTATCGAGAGTCAAAGGATGATTTAAATTGCACAAGGTTACTCATGATAGTCTAATCGGGCTGATGTGAGTAGATCATTTCACTGCGCCCTTCACAAGAGGGTCGGGCTGTATACGTATATTATCCGTGGACTTGTATACATGATGCGGGTATAGATTCTCATGAGAGTATATTGTCTGTGGACTTGTATCCATGATGCGAGTATAGATTCTCATTAGAGTATATTGTCCGTGGACTTGTATCCATGATGCGGGTATAGATTTCCATGAAAGTATATTGTCTGTGGACTTGTATCCATGATGCGAGTATAGATTCTCATGAGAGTATATTGTCCGTGGACTTGTATCCATGATGCGGGTATAGATTCTCATGAGAAATATTGTTTGTAGACTTGTATTCATAATGCGGGTATAGATTCTCATGAGAGTATATTGTCCGTGGACTTGTATCTATGATGCGGGTATAGATTTCTATGAGAGTATATTGTTTGTGGACTTGTATCCATAATGTGGGTATAGATTCTCATGAGAGTATATTGTCCGTGGACTTGTATCCATGATGCGGGTATAGATTTCCATGAGAGTATATTGTCCATGGACTTGTATCCATGATGCGGGTATAGATTCCCATGAGAGTATATTATCCGTGGACTTGTATCCATGATGCGGGTATAGATTCTCATGAGAGTATATTGTTCCGTGGACTTAGATCCGTGATGCTAGTATAGATACTCATACATGTATAAAGACCCACGCGGGTTCGATTCCCATGAATAGGATATGCATAATGATTCTATGGGCATGTCACGACCCAATCCCGGGCCCGTGACTGGTACCCTACCTGGGCACCCTTCTAATCATACAATACCAAAACAACTGCGGAAAATAAGTAACACATTTTTTTTCTTTTTAAAACCAAGGCAAAGCCGATAAGGCTGCCATAATATAAATCACCCAAAAAGGGCTTACACTATCCAAAAATGTAATTACAACTCTAACTACCCAATCCGTGAAATACATGCACTTCTAAGATTTTGGACCAATACTATGACGGAAAAGGCCCCGCTGCACTTCGAATATACATAGCCATGACGACAAGCTCGAACATCGAGCCATCTCAAAATGTCAACCAGATCCTAAGTTCATGGATCCACAATCGTACCTAAACTCGCGGACATTTAACGCACTGGCGGATCAAGATAACAAAAATTTAATATGGAGCGAAAAATAAGGTACGAGAAACAAATCATAATCGCATAAAAGAATGACAGGGCAAGTAAAAAAGGGTAAATACGGATCCTACCGTGTCATTCCCATCTCGTGAACTTAATCGCACCTTATTATCTTTTCCCATTTTTACATAAAAGTTATAGTCACATTCTTACGCATACGCTTAGGAAAACCGTCAAGTTCATTACCATATAACTTACTTACTCAGATAACATAATCCGCCTTTATGGAGGACGCTATACCGCCTTACCAATCTGGGACGCGATAAAGTCACTTAAGTCTGCCCATAGAGGTATACTGCCCGACCCATTTCTGGGACGCGATAATGTCATATAGTCTGCCCATAAAGGTATACTGCCCGGCCCATTTCTGGGACGCGATAATGTCATTATAAAATCCGGGAATTTAACCCAATGTACTACATACCTCTACTCCTTTAAAATGACTCTTTTTCAAATAAAACTTCCAAGATACTAATAACCGTAGTATCAAGTCAAATCTACTTTTCAAGACGAGTCACAATACCTTTTAGAAATATAATTAGGCTTCTAAATCAAGTGACTTCTTTCTTTAAAACCTTAAGCACTTGGTACCCTTAAAACAATTTGCCCTTCTTTATTTCAAGTCATTCTTTGCTTACATTACTGAAGAAAACCATTCTTTAATCTTCCATAAAGTTGTTATAACCAACTTCCCATAAAGCCGTTATAACTCTTTATGTCTTAGACAAATTCATTCCTTTTATAACCAAGAGACTTATACTTTCAAATCGAATTACATACCTTTTAAAATACTTCAAGTCTCTTAACTTTAGAAGTCAAGTTTCTTAACTTAGAATTTAAAATCTCTTATCTTTAGAATATCAAGAAATCCATGCTTTCCAAATCAAGTATTCTATACATTTAAATCAAGTCATTTCTTCTTTTAGAAATCAAGTCCCATAACTTGAAAAATAAAGTTTCTTAACCTTTTAAGAATTCAAGGTTCATAGTCTTAAAAACTTCATACGTAAACTCTTTTAAATTAAGTAACATATACTTTGGTGCGTTGTGAATGAGTTATACTTATTTATAACGATCTTATTCAAGTAGCCATGATCTAGAAAATGTAATACAATTTTGTCTTATCTTAGTTTCTATGCAGATGGAGAATTCTACTCATTTTAATATAATCAATTGTCATTACATTTTCCTTTATTAACGCTGCAATGTCTTGTTCGATACTTATTCTCATTCGTGCCGTAAAATTAGCCAAGTCAACTTGGCTCCAATTACCTCCTAACGACTCTTACCAACATCCCCCATAAGACTTGGTAAGAACTTAGGATAACCTAGACATAACCTTTACATAGAGTAAATCACATACATACATCTTAACCTCTAAGAGTAGAAGGGAACATGAAATAATAACACATGTATATTCCATACATAGAATCATGCCAAAGGAAGGAAGAGGTTCACATACCTCGCGACGATTATCGACAAATAGCAAAATGCTCCAAAGTACTTCAACCTTGATAGCTATTCTAAGACCATAGCATAGAGAGCATAGAAAAGCTTCTCTCTCATCCACTTTGAGCTCTATCCTTCCAGTAGAATACGCTATACTTAGTACTTCAACCTATAATGGCCATAATACGTCCATTAACCTCTAGCTTCGAACGTAGAATATTCTAAGTGCAAAGTCACTAAATTCTACGGAAAATCGGACAGCACTTCCTTTGTTTCTACATACTTTGCCACCTTTTTCAAGGCCGAATTCAATAACCAAACACGCCACATTTAAGGCTCAACAATGTAATTAACAATAGGGGATTACACTCCTACAAGACGTGTAAAATTCCGCCCCACAATTGATATCAAACTAGTCCACAATACAAATGCCAATTTCGGCCAAAAGGTGCAACAACTTATCAACCTTTCCAATTCCTTTTCAATCCAAGTTCTTAGGTCTAACATGTTATATAGTCATAAACAACTTCAACAACTACAATTTCCTTCATTATATAACATGTGACGACTTATACTTATAATCAACTTGAATTGTAATTTTAAGCCTAAACATGCTAGTTTCGGATTAGGGTTCCAATAGCCAATATACTTATCAAACTTCATAATATAAACATCTCATGCTTGCTAATATCCATAGCTACAACAATAAGTAATCTTAATTACTAAAACGACAAGAATTATACCTTTACAAGCCCTTAAAATTTCCAAGATTCAAAGTCGCTCCTTAGCAATTCTTAGCTCCTTTCCTTTACGCTCCAATCCACTATTTGAAGCCCTTAGAAGTTCACAACCAACTTCTCTTCCATTTCCAATCCAAAACTAGGGAAACTACTTAGGTTTTCGCCTTGCGACTAACGTGAAAACGTCGTTTTTCCGAAATCTTTCTATTGAGATACCCTTACAATACCCTTAGGGATCTTGGGTTTAAGTCTTGTGAATAATGGATCAAAATTACAAAATTTTCTTGTGGAGAAGACCCTAAAGTCGATAGCTCATGTAGTAGAACAAGAAATGTTGTGAAATATTCTAAGTGTTGGAGACTTAGTCTTGCACTAGTTATGTATATATAACACAATGGAGGGTCAAGATAATAACAAATGTGTGGCTAGGATGAAGAACATTAATTAAATAGCCAAGTGGACAAGTTGACTTGGTCAATATTATCAAGCTAGCAAGACTTATCATCTTCAATGGTCAATGACCATTTTAACCTTGCAAATTTCGTCCAACACCATGTGGGGGGTGCCATGTGTCGCCCTCCCATTCGTCCATAAAATTCCGTAACTCTCGTGGGCCCCACAAAACGTAAATTTCCTCGGGTGGGTCCCACGGGACCAAATCCATAAAAATAAATTTCCATAATGATAATAAGTTCCATACTCTTCAATTAATGCATTTTTGAGAATCTAATTCTCACCAACGAACATTTTTCCTTTCCGACGTTCGGAAGATTTTTCGTCGGAAAAACAATTCTTCCTTTCGTACCCTTTTCAAGTCTTGTGTTCCTTACATACATTCTTAACCATGTCCTTGAATTACGGGGTGTAACAGGGCAGGTGGCCCTGATTTGGACATGACTTTCATATTTTGAAAAGGGTACAGTTGACTCTCGGTTTTTAAAAGGCACAGTTGATTCTCATCTTTGAAAGGTACAGTTGGCTCTATTTTATATGGCACGGTTGGATCTGATATTTGATTTTCATACTTGTCTCTGTCATCTTTTGGCCAATCATGATCTTATTTACTGTACTTTATGTTTACATACTTAGTACATTGTTGTCGACCCTTCTTCGGGGCCGTTAAATGCCCGCAGTATAGTACTCGGGCCAGTGATCCTCGAGCTTAGGATCCTTGCCCATCTTTTGAGATAGCTCCACTGTTCCGGAGCTTGTCATTTTGGTACAATTTTGCTATTACAGGCTTATGTATATTCAGGAGTACGACGGGGCCTTGTCCCGTCATAGTTACGGTTATACTCTTATAGGTCTGTAGTCATGTGTGGGTTGAACTTGTGTACAGTTGTAGTTATTTGGATATTTCTCTACAGTGACGGCCTTGTCGGCTTGCCTGTTTTATTTATAAGAGTTTTTCATTACAGTTTAGGGGACAAAATCCCTTTGGTATGAGATTATGAGTTATTCTTAAGCTTCCGCTGGTTATATGAGATGTTTGGGTAGAAGGGTGCCCAGGCAGGGAACCAGTCGCGGCCCGTCAGTTCGGATCGTGACATTAACCATATTTGTAGCATATCATAAGCATCCTATGACCCTTATATGAGATAGGGAATGTGCCTTCTTAAACAACTTTTCATATGGTGATATGTTCCCTATAACCACAGATGGTATTCTATTAAGAACATATATTGTTTCTTCAACACAGTCTCCCCAAAATTTTGCTGGTAGATGTCCTTGGAATTTAATAGTTCTTGCAATCTCTAAGATGTGTCTATGCCTCCTTTCCACCACCCCATTTTATTGTGGAGTGTATGGATAAGAGCTTTGATGTATGATCCCAAGCTGACTAAGTAAATATGAACAAGCATTGTTGAAAATTTTTGTCCCATTATCTGTTCTTACACATTTGACACTTACACCAAAATGTGTTCTAATTTCCATTAACAGAGTTTTAAGAATAGTGGTTACATCAGACTTGACATGTAAAAGAAACACCCAAGTCCATCTAGTGTAGTCATCTATAACTGTAAGAAAGTACCTCATGCCAGTATAAATGGGTACCTTGTATGGTCCCCATACATCAAGGTGTAACAATTGAAAAACAGCTTCTGTTTTTTACTGATACTATTAGGGAATGGTTTCCTAGTTTGTCTAGCTAGTGGACAAACATCACAATGTCTTATTGTAAAACTGGATCTATTACCAAGGCCATTTATTTTCCTAAGCATACTCATTGGAACATGCCCCAATCTTCTGTGCCAGAGATCTGCCTCCAGCTCTGCCTTTGTGACTATTGTATATACATGTGCTTGTGCTTTTAGACCATCCCTCCTTAACTCCAACATGTATAAACCATCTACCTCTCTACCAGTCCCCTTCACCTTCCCAGTGAAGAGATCCTGCAGAACAAAGAAGTCAGAAAAGAACTTTGCACAACAGTTTAATTCCTTAGTTAACTTTGACACAGAGAGGAGGTTGAACTTGAAGCTTGGTACACATAACACATGCTCAATAAGATCACCTCCTTCTAGTCTGCAACTCATTGTCTGTGTGATTGATGTTGTTTTACCTGTAGGTAACTGCACATAACCTGCATTGTTTAGATCATATCTCTCAATCATGTCCTTATTATTCACCATATGGTTAGTTGCTCCTGAATCAACTATCCAAATCAGAAACAACATGTTTTGTTTTATGAACCATACCTGCCATATGGACCTTAGCCTTAGGTACACAAGGATCATTATTCTGTTGATTAAGCATTGTCAGCACATTGTCATATTTATCTGATGGACATGATTTCAACATGTAGTTAAGCTGATCATGTTGCTCCTGAGAAAACTGCCTCAATCCTCCCCTGTATTTCTGATTCTGCTGAATGCCATTTTGTGGATAAAATCCACCATCATTTTCCTCAGATGGTAAGCTTGTCATGACTACATTTGCCTGTTTCTTTTCCGCTGCTCTGAAATCAGCAGGATATCCTACAAGTCTGTAGCACTTTTCTCTTACATGTCCTTGTTTGTTACAGTAATCACAATGCATCAACTTATAATAGATTTCTCTACTATGTCCTTTCATTTGACAATGATCAGGACATGTATGATTTATTCTGTTTGTTCTGGTTACTAGCAGGTCTGCCAAACATTGCTATGAGATCAGTAGACTCAGCTGCAAACTGCAATGTACCTTCCTGACATTAACTTCTGGCTTTCATCATATGCGATCATGGCATAAGCTTGATTCACACTAGGTGTAGGTGACATTAAGAGAATATGGCTCCTAGCCTAATTGTAACCATCATTCAATCCCATAAGGAATTCTAACAATCTTTGATTTGTTAAGTGTTCTATATACGCTCTGAGAATGTTATAGTCACAGGTAGGTGGAGGTATTATGGAATCAATCTCATCCTATAAGTCTTTCATTCTAGAATAATAGCTAGAGACATGTGAAACACCTTGATGTAACATAACAAGTTCCTTTTTAAGTTGATATACCTTAGATAAATTGATTTTATCAAACTTTTCCTTTAAATCCTTTCACACTGCACTTGCAGTGGATCTGTATAAAATACCACTGAGCAAGTTCTTATTTACATTCCTCATTATCCACGATATCACCATCGCATTACACATATCCCACTGGTTTACTTGAATAACACCATATGTCTCTCGTTTAACTGTTCCATCTATCAATCCAATTTTATTTTTCGTCAAAAGTGCTAATCTCATCGCTCTACTCCACAAAGTATAATTTTCCATTCCTACTAGTTGTATGTCCACCTGTACTGCTCCAAGAGTATCTGAAGAACTCAAGTACAGTGGATGATTATGATCGACTATGTTCGAATTTAAAGTCGAATTGTTCGAACCTTCATCAGTAACAATTGCAGTAACTGAAGGTGTGTTCTCCATAATAGAAGTGTAGAATTGAATGATTGATGTAGAATTTCAACTTACAGATGATCCGCGATCGTAATCATCGAATCGGAAAAAATGTTGAATCGGTTAACTGCTCTCGATGAATCCTCGATTTCGGTCGTAAATCTCTCGATTCACCTTGCCCGAGCTTTGATACCATGTTAATGTACTAGATATGCACTAGATCTAGTTTGCATGTGCAAACTAATCGTAACAGTGATAGTGAAGATGAGAAGAAGAAGGTCGCGTGAGAGAGCAAATTGTGAAAGCTTTTCAATATATTTCTAAATACCCAAATATCATTGACGTGTCTCTATTTATTCAATATAGAAAACTCAGGGACTAAACAGAACAATGAAAATATCTAGAAGATTAAGGAAAATATCTAGAGAAAATATCTACTATCAATAATCAACTTCTTAATAACTAACCACCTTCTAATAAATGTAATTTCTCTGTTTCAACACTTATATTTAGTCTTACTTAACTATTTATTCAACATTAACACGTTACATACTTATCCAATCTGATAAATTAAATATATCCTATCCATTAGACATCAAGCCATAACACTTTCTCTCTCTATCTCTAATTGATTTGGTGAATTCCACTTTGGAGGTAATTGCAGCGGAAAGTAAAAGACACAAATGTTTATAATTTTAAGGGTATATATTAATATAGCCCTTAACGGTCAATGACCGAAGTAATATATATTACAATTACAAAGAATTTCTTTTTACAAATAATCGAAAGATAAAAAGAAATTACAAAAGGAAGTCGCAGATGACTTCACCTAAGTACTAAATGATAACGTAAAAATCTACAACATCATCACCACAATTGCTTTAACAATAAGCTTAATCTAGAATAGAGATAGCAATTGTAGTGTGAGACAAATGTTGGAAAGATATCCGCAAGGGTAGCCAAGTTGGTGTAGCAGTAGAGCGCGGGACCGCAAGGTCACGAGTTCGATCCCCTGCATAAACCTTCTTGGTTGAGCCTGTCACACATGGCTTGCCAAGTGTGGTTTACATGGCTGACGTGGTTTGCCAACTCTGCACACACCGGTTTACCCTGTGCGCACTCGAAAGAGTAGCGGCTGCGGGTTCCTTCGTCAACAAAAAAAAAAAATGTTGGAAAGATCCATTCATTGCGAGAGCAAAATTCTGACTTGGTGGAATTCCAGACTTTGAAGTCCGAATTCGGTCAGCGATTTCAGACACTAAATGACTTAGGCTAAGGTGTTTTTATCCAGTTTTCTGGGTTGAATTCTCGAGAGCTCTTGAAGATATTCTTGCAATCTTTTTCTGGATGACAATACACTGAAGTTCCTCCTCTATTTATAGTATGAAACTTCCTTAAAACTCTCGATGGTTGGTCGTGGAAGTTGAGAGAAATTAGGCAGCAACTTGGACTTCTTCTAGCTCCATGAAATCCTCAACAACTTTGACTGGATCTTCAAGTTGCTTCGATTCCAAGCTTGACTGATTCAATTCCCGCGTTTTAAACACAGCTCCATATTCAGCTTACCTGAGACATTTTTAACTCACAATAACAAACACTGTCTTGACCGGAAGAATAGGCAAAATCATTTCCAAAGATGTTGTCATGAGATGTTGCGCAATACGGCAGGCAACATCTGCAGGACACTGCAGGATGTTGCACAACACTGCGAGCAACATTTGCATAGTATTGCGAGATGTTATTCAGACGTAAATTTTACTTTGTACTTTCATTTATTCCAATAAATATTACATATATTCAGACCTTTCAGAGGTTATCAACACCAAAGCGTTGCAGTCTCCTTCCGATCTCCCCTATAAATTTAAAAAAAATTACAAATAAAGAAAGGTATTTCTCTAAATACTCCTTAAATGATAAGTTCACACGATATGACAAAGATTCTTTGTAAAGTTATGTGAAAATGCAATTAAAGGAATAT
Source organism: Przewalskia tangutica (assembly GCA_029844215.1). NCBI lineage: Eukaryota > Viridiplantae > Streptophyta > Magnoliopsida > Solanales > Solanaceae > Przewalskia > Przewalskia tangutica. The sequence goes on along the minus strand of CM056726.1, from coordinate 18,729,416 downwards.
AATTAACTAAAGAATATTGAAAAATATTCTATTAATAATAAACTGCTTATTAATAACTGAATAGACAAAAACACCTCTATTTGTAAGAAGTTATAGAATTATTTCATTAAAAAAAAATTATACATATTAATCATGAACATAAACATTATCTGATTAAGAGGTTAAGACGAGTCTTTCAATTTACGAAGATTCATAGTAAAGCGTGAGAGATCATATCCTAGTATTTCTTTTAGCTAAATTGCTGGCATGCAGTATGAGAGAAAACAAATATTCTTTGCTATTCAGGAACTACCTTTGAAGTCTTTTATGACAATCAACATTCGCTAGTTGACCTTATGTTTTAAGCATGAATGTATGCACATACGAGTGAAGGAATGCAAGTTAATCAAATTTTGGCGATTAAATCTAATATTTTTTGCTTTCGAGCTAAATAGCAAGGTAGAAGAAATCAGCAGGCCCGAGCTATATAATTTGTGATATGATGCACATTATGCCTCTTTAATCACTCAAACTTAGTCATTCCAAATTTTCGGACTTCTTCATACCGTCTTTTACAACAAGCAATATATAGAGAAGACTAATCAAAACCAAACTATGACATAAAGGGCTGCACCTCCCAAAGTAAAGTGCTCCCACTGTTAATGTGCATGGAATCATAATAGATCACCCTTGGCGTTCTTTGGGACTCCCCAGTGTAAGGATCATGGTCATTGAAGTTGATTAAATACGACATTCCCATTAGCCAGGAATGTATCCTCCATTTTGAAAACACAAAAGAGGCTAGATTGGCAATTGGTAGGTTTCACGAGAAAGTTGACACAAGATCCCTAGAAAGAAATTAGGAATCACCACGCACACAGAAATTCGCATAGCATGAGCAAGCACTCATTTTCCACAGAAAAAGCACTCAGTTTAACTAGGAAAATAACATCCACAGATCCAGACATGACAAAAACCAGTGGTTAAATAAAACAGTCAAAAGAAAAAAGGCTCATGTACATGACCACTTTTAGGACTCTAAAGATAGCGAGGTCCAGAACGTTCATCCCCCCCTCCCCCCCCTTACAGTTTATTTCTTTCCGCGAAGTTTTACACCAAGAGCTCTCTCCAGTTTAGAAATTATTTGTTGGTTTGGGATTGCCTTTCCAGACTCATACTCCTGAATGATCTGTGGTTTCTCGTTTATCAACTGCACAACAAAGGGATTACCAAAATTATATTGATACAATGAATTAAACCTTTCTCTTGACTCTATCTATATGTAGATTGCTTTTTTTTAAAAGGCAGCCCGGTGCACTAAGCTCCCGCTATGCGTGGGGTCCGGGGAAGGGTTGGATTACAAGGGCCTATTGTACGCAGCCTTACCTCACATTTCTGCAAGAGACTGTTACCACGACTTGAACCCATGACCTCCTGGTTACACGGCATCAACTTTACCCGTTACTCCAAGGCTCCCCTTCAATATAGATTGATTTACTGAAAAAAAGAGGAAAAAGAACAGGGAGCGTGAGAGAGATATACTTGGGCAAGTTGAGACTGAGTCAGCTTCTTATCCTGTCGAGCTTGCATAATGGCTTTCTTCAATTCAGTTGGTACCTTCTGATCTGAGAACAAAAATGAAAAGTAACACCAGCCGTCATCACCAAAAGATTAAATGTTTTTTTTCCCAGTGGCAAACCAATTAAACTTTCTAACTTTAGCATTATGTCGGTATTTGTAACCAGAAGGAGAAACCTTTAAAAGGTGCCTGCTTGTCAAGTCAGGATGTAAGCATGACTTGAACTCACAGAGCAGAGAAGAACTCTTCTTTTTTTTATAACCGAGAAATTCCGAGAGCTAGTGGCGCCCGGTTCAAAACAGTGGATAATGTGTCAGAGCAGAGAAAAGCTTTCTAACCACAATAATTGTTTTATAGAAGTATTTCTAATTATAATGTTAAGTCAAACTTACGTGACAGATTCTCAGTATCTTCATCGAGCTTCCTGGTGTTCAAAGTTGTACTACTAGAGGCAGCCTTGTTTGACCCTGCAGTAGCTGCATTAGAAAATAGATATTGTGAGTGCTAAACATTTTGCTCGATTTCACAACTAAAGGATCCATGCCAACGAGAAAAAAAAAGACTAACAATGAAGATTTGCACCGTCTAGCAATTGGCAGAACATATGAGAATGCGTGCATACAAAATAAGACCAATTTAGTCATGAAATAGCAAGGATTGGTGTTAATCCGGATACAGAGATACAGTCTATTTAAAAGTAGGTGCCTTCCAGAATCAATGAATCACTGCCCTCCCGACCCTGACTGCCCAACTTGAGTTACATCAAGAGAAATCGACATGCAATGAAAACGCGAGAAGGAAAGTGATCACTCAGGACATAGCAGTATCCAACTATCTACTTACCAAATTCAAAATTCAGATTAGGAGTCTCTCTAAGCAGACAAAGTAGAAAACTACAATGCATAAAAAGTAACTCTTAGCCTCTCTCTTTCCTAATGTTAAAATAGAGAAGAAAAGAAGGGCGAATTTGACTGAATTGGTTGAAGGCAATATACAAGATGCTCCTTATATAGGAAATTAGGCTACTAACAGGCAAGTTCGAACTACACGAAGCAAAGAAGTTATTAAATAAGGAAATCTATCCAAACATTGAAATTTCTAATTGACACTATTAACCTAAACACAGAGAATGAATCTGGACGACATTAACTACGCTAATTAAGTAAATAAAAGTGTGCTCTCTAATAGCTTAAGCTTTTAGATAAAATGCTTACACACCTTAACGTGGATGAGGTTATAGGTTCGAGTCTCATGCCCACCCGTTATTAAAAAGAATTTCCATGTGTTTGGCCCATGAAAAACAATCAGGCCCGCACGTGAGGGGACATATTGAGAATATAATTTAAGTACATAAAAGTTTACTCTCTCTAACAGCTTAAACTTTTAGACGAGATGGTTACACTTAACTTACACCTACTTACAAAAGATTGGCTAAACAGTAAAACTTCTTACTCCATAATATGGAAATCATTCCAACTACAACAGGAAAATGATAAAAAATTCAATTAACATAAACTTAAGCAGACCAAAATCTGGAGTAACAACCTAGGTAACCTTGGTTAGAATCCCATTAGAAGGTACAATCGTTTGTTTCTTTGGGGAAAAAAAGCAAAATAAAAACCCTACAGGCACTCATTGTAGACCAATAACAGTATAATATCACACATGAGTCCATGAGCAGAGCTAGGATACAAGGGGTCTTTCGTCAAAAAATTACACTGTCCATATGAGGTCAAAATTATTTTTATGTATATTTAGTGGATGTTGAATCCTCTTAGCTTCTTCATTTATTCATTTCACTATATTTTGAATCCCCTTATTGAAAATTCTAGCTCCGCTGAATAAGCATCAATCCCACAATCAAAACAAAAAAGGGAAATTTTCAAAAACACACCGCCCAACATAAAATATTACGCCACCTAGCACAATATACGACATTATATAACATTATAGTTGGGGGAAAACATTATACTCTCAACCTTGTATAAAAGTATATAAAAGGTGTTTATACACAAATATGAGTTAAACCGGGTAACAAACTCAAAATATGGGCTACATGGCATAAATATTTTCTCTCAAGTAATTTTCTCCAATATATATCCATTACACCAAATACCTATACGGAAAGAGGCAACCAAAAACATAGTAGAAATTGGCTGATAATCTGACCGAAAAAACAAAATAAAAGCCCTAATTCGTACCAAGCAAAAGGAACGGGTAATAGTATAATTAATTGAAATAAAGCATATTATTTTTATAGGAACCTTTTCTGACTGTTTCGATCTCAGCACCGGAGCGACGGGCGGCGTTCACTGCTTTTTCGTCTTTCCGTGCGGCGGCGGTCGGCGCTTTCTTGCGAATCACCACCGGTTCCCAATCTTGTGATAATCCAGCCATTTTTCTTTTTTCTTTGAAAAATGTTATTTTCCTTAGCACTACATATTTCTATGAATTGGAGTCCCATTAATTTGCATTCATGTCAACATTGTCAAGTAGGTTTCATTTCGGAAAAACATTATCTATTAAGAATTTTTTTTCATATTCATAACAATATATTTGATTTAAATCCCTAAATTTAATAATTTTACTAAAAAAATCTATTAAAACTAATGACTTTTTCAAGAAAAGAAAAAATTCCGAGTAAGAGATAATGGTTGTTTAAAATTTAGTTTGTCAAATACCGGTTTTGATGTTTTTTAAGCAGTTCAATCTCATTTTCTCTTGAGAGATAAAATATAAATGGTTATGCTTCTCCTCTGTAACGATCTTCCAAATCAATTTGAGTTTTTGCGTATATTTTTTTTCAAATTACTCTTCCTTTATTTTGATATTTATGACATGCGGGATGGAAAATGGTTTCCGAGGCAATCAGATGATTTTCGGATCGAAATTAGTATAATTGAAAAAATTTAAGTTAAGAAAATAAAGATATTTGACTAAAGTCAACATCAAGGATAAACACGTCTTTTTAAAAGTTTCATCGATTCCATTAGGTCTAGAATGTGATTTTTACTTAGCCGAGCCGTTGATTCGGATCTCATAGTGTTTGGGTGCGTTTTGGGTTTTTGATTGAGAAACTGGTAATTTGAAAATTTCAAAGTTTCTTTAAAATCCCAATCTAAGAAAGGTCATTCTACAGAGTCATATATATGCCTTATGTAAATCAATATCTTGCAGAAATGAGTTATCCACTTTAACTATAAACATATCCAGTGCAATCTCATGTGGGGTCTGGGAAGGGTAGAGTATACATAGACCTTACCTCTATTTGGTAGGTAGAGCGACTGTTTCTGAGAGACTCTCGACTCAAGACAACATATAATCACAAGTAAAACAAGCAAAGCGAGTTATCCATGTTAACTAGATCAAAGATAATTTGTTGGGTCCCAGGGGTTATGCTATGGAACGGTAAACAACAAACTGGAAATAAAATAAAATCGAATGCTAAAACAGTTTGCGAATGTCGGCAGAAATGTCATCTGACACAACTGACAACATTTCGGTAAAAATAGAATAAAACCTTTGAAGAGTTAAAGTGCAGCGAAAATAAATAAAGAACACAAATGTTTAATTTTCATAGGTTATATATTGATATAACTCATGATGGTCAATGACCAAAGGTATTGTATATATATATATAATTGAATATATTTCTTTCTTTACAAGATTTACAAGATAATACAAATGAATAAAAAAGTTAAGTCGCAGATGACTTATGCCTGAAAAATATAAATAGAACTGCACAACATCTCTTACAATCGCTCCATACTAAGCTAATCTAGAATCTGAAACATCGAATGTAATGTCGGACAGAATATCGTCACAAATTCAGGCAACATTTTGTGATTCAGATTTTTGAGAAGAAATCCCGAGAGCTCTCTTGGTATTTTTACATTTTGATTCTGGATATTGAATCCCTGAAGTGACCTCTCTATTTATAGTAGAGAGTTCCCTTGAAAGACTCATCAACATGTCGTGGAAGTTGAGCTAAAAAAGGACGCGTGAGCCAATAGCTTGAGGCACGAAAATCTCAACTGCTTAGACTTTTTCTTCACACGTTTTGCTCCTTAAGTAAAGCTACCTCTTGGACTTGGTCTTCCTCGTTTGCAATCTGCTTCAAAGACTTTTTGCCAAATCAATTGCCATGTGATAAAAAGTCACACTTTTCTGAAATCTGTCCGTAAAGATAGGCAAAACAGTTATCAGAATGTCGGCCCGAATGTCAAGACATTTGTTCCGACATTTTCTGATTTGGACTTAATACTGAAAAATGATATGTTAAGAAAAATGTCATAACACAAACCCTAACATTAACATTCTCCCCCCTTTTGCATTTCTTCACAAAACTTAATCAACTAAGTGTGAGAGACCTATAGCAATGACATATCCACACAAATGCTCCCCCTCAACCTGAAATTGGCATAAACACAATATACACAAATATACACATATATGTCGTTTATATAGGATTAGAAAAGAAGAAAGATGTTAGCACATATACACATATCATCCACTTATACAGATTTATATTCAGACCATATTCTCAACACCAACCAGTAGCATCAGCTTCAGTCCGTAAAGGAAGGGCAAAATGTTATCAGAATGTTGGTCTCAAATCCAACATTAACATTCTCCTCCTTTTTGTCTTTTTTCACAAAACAACCTTGCTCAACAAACATCAGTAGCTTCCAGCACAGCAGCACTAGCTTCCAGCAGCTCTCTACTCTTGCATAACTCCTTCTCTGCACATAACAACATCATATAGCAGCAGCAACTTTCCATCATCTTTCTACTTCTGCAGCTTTCAAAGACAAAGAATAAGAATCTCCAGAGTTTTCTACTGCATAACTCTTTCTCCGCATTGCAATGCAAAGATCTAACCTATCTAGTTTTGCTCCCCCTGCATTAGCATTTCCTCTACAGCATCTAGCCTTCTTTCTCTGCTCCCCCTACATTAGTACTTCATCTGCAGCATCTATTTCAGTAGCATCATCATTTTCTCCATAGTAGCATTATCATTCTCTCGACAGTACAGTAGCATATGCATATCATTTTCTCCCCCTTTTTGTGAAGAAAGCATCAGCATGAACTGGTTTCTGACTTGAATCAGAGCATTCCTCACAGTATCAACCTCAGAGATTTGTTGGTTCATTCTTGCAATTTAATTCACAAGTCATTCAGTAGACACTGGAAACTATCTTGGACCAGTGTTGCCAAAAATGTTGGTGACATTCCTGTCAACATCTGCACTATCTCCTTCCATTTTTCAGGGTAGATCAATCAAGGATGTTAATTCAGAGGCTGGACATATAGAGATCCACTTATGCATTATACCTTCAGTAAGGTACTCAATTACTTCATCTCTATTATCCACTGCAGGGTCTGCTTCTCTAACATTCTCCTCAGCATTTAATATCATAAATTGATTTATAACAACAAGTTTAAAAAATATACTATGTTATAGAGATATACCTTCCCAAATTTCTTTGAGCCTATATCCTCTATAGCAGAACTCAAATTAGCACAAAAACAACCTGACTATTTTATCAATAACAAATCTTTTCTCAGTAACAAATCCTAGGAGATGTCTTTCTTTTAAGAACTCTACCAAACCATATTCTGAACAAGATGCAATATCTATTACTTTTTCAGCCCTAAAAACTCTATTTTTGTACCAGTCCTAATTATGAGAATTAGTTTAGAATAGAATTTGTCTGAGTAGATGCATATCTGAAGGTCTGGATCAGATTCAGTTTTGCTGGAGGATGTTGGAGTTTGCGTCTCTTCTAATGTTGACTGAAATGTTGTATGAGATGTTATGGCATCAGTGGAAACATTCGGAGCAACACTCGATCTGACATATCTGGAAATTCTCTTTGGAAAGAATTGCTTCACTAGAGTTTCATCAGGAACTTCCTCACTTTCTTGAGACACATTTGCAGTATAGCAGCATTTGGTTTAACTTCACTCTCTTCAGTTGGGAATCCCAAGTTCGTGTCATCACTGTCACTGCTTCAAGCAAGCAGGTATAGAAGAATCACATCTGGACCTTTGGCTCTTCACGAACTGTACTCTTAAACATTCTACTCGATCGACAAGTAGGGAAGGTGGAGGATCTTGATCTCTTACCCCAATACTGAAATATCAGATGTTTCATCAACATCTTTTGAATTGTTTTCATCACATGGGTAGCTGATGTATAAAGGTTCATCTAAACCTTTGAATACTATAGCTTTAGACAAGTCTTATGTGGATGGTGAAGAAGGAAACCGGTAGGGTTGCTGCAGGTCATTTTGCTCAGATGAAATAGTGTCCATAGGATGGCTAGTACTCATAGGAAAGTTGGTCGGTGTGTTGGTTGATATTGGTGTTGACATGGGAGAGGTATCCATAGGTGGATATAGTGGAGAGGGTTTTGAGGAATTTTGGAAGATGAAGGGCTTGAGTGTTCCATCGGTTGTATATACCGAAGTTATGTGATCTTTCCCATTTTTTTTTATATATATATATATTTTTTTTTTATTTTCGAAAAAGCAAAAAAGATAACAAGAATGACAAACCAGTAAATAATGATTTATAAACTTGGCAGGATAACAACAATTTATATTTTTATTTTATTATTATTTTATAGGAAAAATCGAAGATGATAAAAAAAATAAAAAATGAGAGGAATATGTATATACATGACAGATCTTTCTAAGCAACAAAATTTCTTAGTTTAGGTGTTTCAATTTTACACAATAACTTACACCTAAAATATTGAGATAAACTAACTAGACATCAAAGTAGGAATAAAAATTAATCTTATCAGTTTAAAGTTTGAAATTCCTATTAAAACAAGGCACAAAAATAGTGAAAAATAACTGAATTTTCAAAAAATCAGTTACACATCGCATCCCAACAAATACCATTATCTGAAAATGTCAACAGTAATGTTGGCAACATTTTGTACAACACAAGTATCATGATCCTTCAAGAACATATTCCTTTCGACAACAAATCAAGACACGTTTCATATATGTTTTTATGAGTTTAACCTCCAGACCAATGTAACGTTTTCCCATTGAGTCTTAGATCTAATCATAAAACACATACAAAATTCATTTTCGTGTAAAAAATAAGAATACTTATTTAGCATCCTCATAATTTTTCTTTGTTTAAGCACTTTGATACTCCTATAGTATAGGAACGGTATCAATTCAAGGGGTTTGCCCGTATTGCACAGTTGCCGAGAATTAGAAAGACTTTGTCTTATTTTGATTCTCCATTTTTATGATATCTAATATCATCGCAGAGAACGGTATCACATTAAAATTATGTTCTCATTTGGAAATCATATCTGGTTGAACAAAAATCAGCTGTTACAAGTATTGAAAATCAGATTCTGATATTGCAAGGGTAAATGTCACCCGAAATGTTAGAGACATTCCAGCCGACATTCGTCCAACCGTGTCTATTTCAGAGATTACAAAGACCAATAGATTTTTTTTTCAAACTAGAAAATCTCTTATGATCAAAAAAGTTTTATAAAAATATCAGCTAGTTGATAAAGAGTGTCAACATGTTCAATTTGAACTAGTTATTTTTCAATCAAATCTCTTAAAAAATGATGTCTAATCATACTAAAAAATTAAAATGTTGCTAGTAAAATCATAGTCGTTTAACATGTGTCTTAGTCATATTCAGTGAGAGCAACAACTTTCAGCTGCTACAGATTCAGATTGAGCAATTGAAAGTGAGACACAATTTTATTTACGACTCTACAAAAAAATAAGATTATTGCCAAGATAAAAATATCCTCTACTTGTACATTTTCTATCATCCACATCACTAGCCCAATCCAAGTCACTATATCCTATTAAATTTGTCACGATCTGTTCCGGGGCCCGTGACTGGTGCCTTACCCGGGCACCCAAGCAGTCATACATCAGAGAAAATCAGCGGAAATATAAAACAAGATATGAATCAATGAAAATTGAGACACAGTTTATATGAGAAAAGTCGCTTTTCTAAGATAATATATATAAACCCAAATTCCGCGTTACATCCCAACTGCATAATAGACTACTGCACTTAAGGAAATAACAACTATGGCGGAAGTGGCCCCGCCATACCCGAATGGACATATATCTACAACACAGGAGAACCATACCAAAAGTCGAGCCTCCTATAAGATGGAGCTCCCGACACCAAAGCAAAGATCCTAAGGATGCGGATCTAGCACTGCGCTTACCTGGCAGAGATTTAACGCAGCCTTCAGAGGTCAACAAATACTAAGTATGTGAAATCAGAAATACTTAAATGAAATCATATCATTTTAAAACCAATTTACAAATATGCACTTAAACAACCAATGTAATCGCACATAAGGCCCTATCATAACAAGAGCAACAATAGGTAAATCAGAATGTCTTTTCTAGTCCGCGAATGATCGAGCAGGCCAATCGCTCGTAGTATCACTATGCAAGCCTAATCCTCGACTCAGAGTCCGCATAGGCCACTCACATAGGCCCGCATAGGTATAACCCCACATCGGCGGTAGCTACTCCAAGATCGCCCCGACTCAGTCCGCATGGCCACATGCATCGCAGGTATAACCCCGCACACTAACTCCGAACTCGAGCTCGCATATGTCCCCGGACCCGCATGAGGTATTCTCGAATCACGGTCCTGCATCACCGAGTCTACCCCGACGGAGGCGCCTTAACCCCGGTATCATGTCAAGAGGTGAGTGATATTATACTAACACAACAGCTTATCGTTAAACAACATAAGCACAACAAGAATACTCTCTTATACAAACGTTACAAGATACTAACACACATAGCATCATATTATGTCTACTTTTCAAACAATCTTACTACACCTTACAACAATCAATACAAGGTTTTTATAAACAAATAAGTAAACAGTTCCTTTTACCTTTCTTAAGTTGTTATACCTAACTTCCCATAAAGCTAGTATAACTCTTAAGCTTTTTGTTAAAAAAAAAACCAACATTTCTCTTCTGTAAAAAAATGATTCAGTATTCTTTTGAAATGCTTTAAGATCCTTATTATTCAGGCTTAAGTTGCAAGACATTGCCGTAAGTATTATTCAGGCTTAAGTCGCAAGACATTGCCGTAAGTATTATTCAGGCTTAAGTCAAAAGACATTGCCGTAGTTACTATTCAGTTAACACACGTACGTCTACCGTACTATATATATATTTAAAATATCATGCTCAAGAGTATATGAAGAATCACATACCTTCTCGGCGAAAACCACATGCCAAGTCGAATATGTCGCGCGCAGAGAATCAGCCTATAATAGTCAAATACGTCTATCAACATCTAGACTATTCTCAGAAATCTAAGCAGAGGTTCTCTATTCTACGGAAAATTGGGCAACACTTCCCTACCCGCTGCCTACTCAAGCTCATCAGTGAAAACAAATTCTATGTAAGTATAGTTCAATTATTCTTCTTTAAACCCTTCATCGTGATAACAGCTCAATTCTATTCAGAATATCCTTCTAAGTATTTATACTTATTCCTATACTTCTACAAGATGTATTCTCTAATTACAAATGTAAGGATAAGTTTATTTACCTCGATAAGCCCAAAATTATCCAAGTTAAAAGTCGCCCCTGAGCAAGGTTTAGCTCCTAATTTGTACGCTCCGATAGCTTCAAGAACCCTTATAAGTTCTTCACAACTTCTACTAAGTACTAAGGGATTTGGGCTAGGTATTTAGGAATAGTAACTTAAACTGGAAGACAACTTTCTACCAGGGGGGTAGATTTTGCCAGGGCTTTCTTATGGGAGGCTCGCCAAGCCACTTAGGCTAGTGAGAGGGTGTTGGACGAAAATTCTCAAGGAGATGAGGGATTTTAGACTTGGAAAGTTTGCTTTGTGGATGAAGAACTCTTCATCTTAAGGGGGGTATTTATAGGTCAAGCAAAGGCCAACCAATGGCCAAGATGATGCCAAGTGCAAGGCAAATGTAAGGTCAAGATTTAGGCAAGTGTACCTTATCCAACTATCACACAAAATATCCTACCAACTCCATGACAAAATAGTCATTCCAATCGGCCCTATTGCCGCCCCACATCCATCAATGAGAGGGTGACAAGTGTCGCCCTCTCGTTGGTCCAAAATGTTTCGTCTCTCGGAAAAATCCGCAAAAATTAGAAATGACATAGCCGGAATTTACCCTACGCGAGTCTGGTCAAACGCTTCGCCTGAAAACGATTCTTTCAGGAGAGTTGTGCCCAAAAACGCCCCAGGCCTAAACTTTAAGGCTAAACTTTCGTGACGCACGCCTCACGCATATATTCGAAATACGGTATAACATTCTCCTCCTTAGAAACATTCGTCCCGAATGTTCCTTCCCAAGACGCTTAACGATAAGGTTCTTCATAACTTAAATAGCTTGCAAATGCCACACACGGTCACAAAACAACACTTAGGCATAAACGATAATTTAAAATTTACAAGTAGGAAAGTGAATTACCCGAGGTGTGGGAATAGTGAGGATACTTCGCCTCATGTCCTCCTCGCCTTCCCACGCCATCTCCTCCCGAGATCGCTCCGCCACAAGACTTTGACGGCCACGCCCTTAGTCCGCAGACGCTTAACTCCGACGATCGATTATCGCCATGGAATCTCTCATACGATAACCCCTCACACCGACATCGCCAATCGTGTACCCTAGATGGATCCCCGATACATCTCTCAAAGATAGAAACATGAAACACCGGATGCACCGCTTCCAGACGGACGGCAGATTCAACTCAGAGTAACTCGCCTACCTCGCGACAACTGATAGGCCCAATGTACTCTGGCCGAAGTTTCCTTCTTCCCGAATCTCATCACACCCTTCATGGGCGACACCTTCAGAAAACCCAATCATCAACCTCGAACCTGATGCCGACGACGATGATCCGTGATATGACTTGCCGACTCGAGCCGCGAGCAACCGCCCCGGATAAGCTTCACCTTATCCATCGCCACGCACCAAACCGTCCTACTAATCGCACTCTCGCCACATCAAACCATCCTATAGGCGACCGCATTTCTCCCATACAAGGCCTCATAAAGCGCCATCCAATATCGAGTGGTAGCTATTATTATACGCAAACTCAACCAGAGGCAAATGATCCTCCCGCCTACTCGGTCGATAACACAGCTCGCAGATATCCTCAAGAGTCCGGATAGTGCGCTCGCCGTCCGTCTGCTCGTGGATGGAATGCAGACTGTGCTCACTGCCCCTAATCCTTCGGAAGCGACCTCCAGTTAGCCAAACCGGGCTCTGCTCGATATGATCGAAATAGGACTCCACGCACCGACGATCTCTGATGTAAAGTCCGCATAATCTCACTGAAAAAGTCATCCCGACGGAAGAAAGTGGCTGATTTCACACCGCCGACGATAACCCATATAGAATCATGTCTCTCCGAGCGCGAGGTAATCCCGTGATGAAGTCCACGCTGATCACCTCCCACTTCCGTGTCGGGATCTCTATCGCTCAGAATAAAACCATCGTGCCTCGTGCTCTACTTTCACCGCCGACAACACGCACCGAGCTACGAACTCGCAACGCCCTCTTCGCCATCCCACCAATACACGATATGGCGTCGTGATACATCTTGGTCGACTTCGACGGATAGAGTAACGCGCTACGCAGGCTTCCCCAAGAACTCCGCCAAGTCTCAAACATCCGAACACACAACTCGCCAAACCTTAGCACCCCATCAAAGTACTCAAAAGCGACCTTCCTCACGAAGAGTCGACACGATAACGTGTCAAAATCGATCTCGAATCGCCGCTTCTTCACCTCTCGACGATGGAAGACTCGCAACCTCACGAACTCGAACCCCATCGCTATCGTAATCAATCAAACGACACCAAGGCTCGCTAATCGATGCAAATCACGAACCATGTCCTCCTCCTCTCGCCGCACATCCGATAGGCTCCCATCGACCTACGACTAAAGAGCATCCGCCACAACATCGACTTCCTGTGGTACAGATATCAACATCGTAATCCTAAGCAACTCTAACCACCGCCTCTCGCCGTAAGTTCACCTCCTCCGCCGAGATATACCTGAGGCTCTTGTGGTCTCAGATAAATATCCACACGAACCCCATACAAATAGTGCCTCCAGATCTTCAAGGCGTGAATCACCGCCGCTAACTCCAAATCACGCTGGGTAGTTCCTCGTGTTTCTTCACCGGGACGCATACGTTATAACCTTGCCTCCGCCGCATCAACACACATCCCAACCCGATGCCCGACGACGATCACAATACACGACATAACCATCCGACCTCCGGAAGAGTAAGAACGGGGCGGCCGCGCCTCTCCTTCAAAGAATCGAAACCCCGCCACACGCATCACCATCAAACTTAGCCGCTTTCCGAGTCACCCTAGTCAACGGTGCGTAGATAGAAACAAACTTCTACGAACCGCCGATAATAACTCGCGAGGCCTGTAAAGACGCGAACCTCTCGTCGAGTAAGAGGTTCAGGCCAAGTCTCGATCGCTTCGATCTTGGCCGATCCACTGAATGCCATCAACCCCGGCTAATATGCCCAAGAAAAGCCACCGGTTAACTAAAACTCACATTTGGAAAACTTGGCGCATAACCGCTGGTCTCGAGAACTCTCAAAGATACCTCAAATGCTCCGCACGCCTCGCTCGAGCAAGAATAAACCAAGATATCATCAATGAACACTATCACAAACGTGTTCCAAAATGGTTTGAACACTCGGTCATCGATCCATGAATACACGAGCATCGTCAACCCAAAAGACATGACTCAACTCATAATGCCCGCATCGTCCGAATGCAAATTCCAGGGACATCCACCTCTCTCGACTCGCACTGATGATAGCCCGATCGCAGATCAATCTTCGAGAAACATCTCGCACTCGCAATCGGTCGAACAAATCATCAATCCCGGAAGGGTATTCGTTTAATGGTCACCTTGTTCACCGTCAGATCAACACACATGCGCAGCTGCCCCGCCCTTCTTCTTCACGAACAATACCGCGCTTCCTGTGAGAAACACTAGGTCCGATGAAGCCTTTCTCCAAAGAAATCTCTCACCGGTCCTTCAACTCTCTCAACTCGCAGTGCCATTCTCAGATGGCGAATGGAATAGCCGAGTGTCCGCAACACATCTATACAAAACTCGATCTCCTCTCGTGAGGATACCCGAGAGGTCGCCCTGAAACACGCCCGGGAATTCTTCCGACTACCGAATCGATCAAAACTGCATCGCAGCCTTCAGATCAAACACCCAACGATGGTAGATGCATTCTTCGCACCATCTTCCTAGCCTCGAGGTAGAAATAAACCTACCTCTGCGATACAAAGGCTCTCCCACTCAAGAACCGGCCTCAGAAATCGGAACTGCATTACTTCTCTCCTCGTAGCTTACATTGGCGTAGCAAGAAGCTAGCCAATACATACCCATGATCACGTCGAATCACCATATCCAACTCTATCAAGTTTCCGCCAGGGTCCGACGATCAGAATGGTCATCGACAAGCCCTATATACCCGCCGAGCTACCACCGAATCACCCATCGCGTAGCTACTCGAAGTGGTCTATGGACTCGTGCTCTATCCCTATCCTACTAGCAATAATGGGAGATATATAGGACAGAGTAGAACCCGAATCTATCAAGGCATACTCATCAAATCCAGAACCGAGCAAGGTACTGCGATTTACATCAGCGAGGCCTCCGATCCCGCCTACCGACAAGGCATAAATACGGCTTCGAGGACCGCTAGAATCGGGACCCGCGCCACGACTGCCGCGACTGCCGCCCACGAGTACCTTATTCTCCGGGCGAGTAATCGTAGGAGATGAAGACCCGGCGAAAGAACTCGTAGTCGACTCTACCATCAAGATCGCTCGCCTGACAGCCGCAGTGACTCGCCGCCACAATCAGAATAAACTCCCGTAGCGCATCACACCCGGCGGATCTACCGCACCGCCACACCGGGGGTGGTCCCGACGCCGCACTTCACGCCGCTCGACGCTCAAGTCCCGGGCCTCGGTCCGCCGAATATCCGGCCGCCCCGAGGACGGTGCAAGAGTGCTCAGCCGCCGTGGTGCAAATCTCGATCGCCGCCGAGGCCGCCACCACGATAGCCACCAAAAGACTTCGCTGCCCCGCCTTCTTCTCGCTGCTCACAACCCGCTTCTTACGCCTCGCATCCAAGTGCGAGCTCGCACGCGTAATGTCCATACCCGGCCAAGAGAAACACCCGCACAAGACTCGCCATATAATCATCTAGCCCTGACGTAGCGGTGCACCCTATCCTCCATATCGCTACCAACGCTGGGACATATCGAGCCAACGAATCAAACTCGACATCAGACTCCCTAATCGGCGCCCTCTGCCTCAAGAATAAAAATTTGTCACCGCGCTCTCCTCATCCGCGAGGCAAGAAGTGAGTGAGGAAAGCCTCCGAGAACTCGCCCCAAGTACTGGGACGCGTGTTTCCCGATAACTCCCACGAATCAAACCAACCGATCGCGGATCACGAGCCGATGCGAACCGGCGTCACGGACCGTCTTCAAGCCTCGATCACCCGCGATGATCATTCAGAATCGACGGATGAACACCGCGATCATCCTCCCGCCGACCGTAGAACTCGCGCTACAACTCAGAAATCCCGTAGCTCAAATCGTCGCCTTCGTGAACCACGTGCGCATCGGGCCGGAATCGAATCGCCAGATTCACTGCCCTCATGCTCGCCACGATCCCGCCGTAGCTGGGTCATCTTCAGAATCTATCTCATCCGCTTCCAGCCGTGGGATGGAGCGAGGTATCGTGGTCTCATCACCATCGCTGCGCCCTAAACCTCTCGGTCGGGCGACGCAGAACTCACCGCCTCTGCATAGATCGGGCTCGAGCCCTCGTGACTTAGGTGTCCCACTAGCGCCTCCTACGCTGCTTTGCCTTCGCCCGGTTGCTTTACGCGAGGCATAATCGTTATAGAAAAGGAATACGTTAGAGGGTCCAACTTATAACACGCCTCTAAAGCACGATCTCAGAGTGAGAAGAATGGAAACCAATCCTAAATATCCTATAGCCTCCGATTATCGGTGGTGCACAACACACATATAATCAAGACTCTACTAGATACGGTTCGTAGACACTTTCCGAGGATTAATCGCTCGATACCACTTTTGTCACGACTGCTCGGTTCGTGGATCGTGCCTTACCCGCACCCAAGCATCATACATCGAGAAAATCAGCGAAATATAAAACAAGATATGAATCAATGAAAATTGAGACACGCTTTATATGAGAAAAGTCGCTTTTCGATAATATATATAAACCCAAATTCCGCAAGCATCCCAACTGCATAATAGACTACTGCACTTCTAAGGAAATAAACAACTATGGCGACAGTGGCCCCGCCATACCTCGAATGGACATATATCTACAACAAAGGGAGAACCATACCAAAAGTCGAGCCTCCTATACATGGAGCTCGACACCAAAGCAAAGATCCTAAGGATGCGGATCTAGCACTCGCTTGTCTCTTACTCGCAGATGTAACGCACTTCCGGGCGAGGTCAATACAACAGTACTAAGTATGTGAAATCAGAAATACTTAAATGAAATCATATCATTTTAAAACTAATTTACAAATACGCATTTAAACAACCAATGTAATCCGCACATAAAGGCCCTATCATAACAAGAGCAACAATAGGTAAATCAGAATGTCTTTTCTAGGCCGCGAATGATCGCAGGCCAATCGCCTCAGAGTATCACTATGCAAGCCTAATCTCGACTCGTGAGTCCGCATAGGCCACTCACATAGCCCGCATAGGTATAACCTCACATCGAGGGTAGCTACTCTCGCATCGCCCCGACTCGTAGTCCGCATGGCCACATAGACCGCATGAGGTATAACCCCGCACACTAACTCGAACTCGTAGCTCCGCATAGTCCCCGACCCGCATGAGGTATTCTCGAATCACGGTCCTGCATCACCGAGTCTACCCCGTGACGGAGGCGCCTTAACCCCAGATTATGTCAAGAGGTGAGTGATATTATACTAACACAACAGTTTATCGTTAAACAACATAAGCACAACAAAAATACTCTCTTATACAAACGTTACAAGATACTAACACACATAGCATCATATTATGTCTACTTTTCAAACAATCTTACTACACCTTACAGCAATCAATACAAGGTTTTTATAAACAAATAAGTAAACAGTTCCTTTTACCTTTCTTAAGTTGTTATACATAACTTCCCATAAAGCTAGTATAACTCTTAAGCTTTTTGTTAATCAAAAAACCAACATTTCTCTTCTGTAAAAAAATGATTCAGTATTCTTTTGAAATGCTTTAAGATCCTTATTATTCAGGCTTAAGTCGCAAGACATTGCCGTAAGTATTATTCAGGCTTAAGTCGCAAGACATTGCCGTAAGTATTATTCAGACTTAAGTCAAAAGACATTGCCGTAGTTACTATTCAGTTAACACACGTACGTCTACCGTACTATATATATATTTAAAATATCATGCTCAAGAGTATAGGAAGAATCACATACCTTCTACAAAAACCACACGCCAAGTCGAATATGTCGCGCAGAGAATCAAATTATAATAGTCAAATACGCCTATCAACGCCTAGACTATTCTCAGAAATGCTTCTAAGCAGAGGTTCTCTATTCTACGGAAAATCAAGCAAAGACTTCCCTACCCGTCAAGCTACTCAAGTCTATTGTGAAAACAAATTCCCATGTAAAGATAGTTCAATTATTCTTCTTTAAACCCTTCTATCGTGATAACAGCTCAATTCTATTCAGAATATCCTTCTAAGTATTTATACTTATTCCTATACTTCTACAAGATGTATTCTCTAATTACAAATGTATGATAAGTTTATTTACCTCGATAAGCCCAAAATTATCCAAGTTAAAAGTCGCTCCCGAGCAAGGTTTAGCTCCTAATTTGTACGCCCGATAGCTCCAAGAACCCTTAGAAGTTCTTCACAACTTCTACTAAGTACTAAGGGATTTGGGCTAGGTATTTAGGAATAGTAACTTAAACTTGAAGACAACTTTTCTACCAAGGGAGGGGTAGATTTGCCAGGGCTTTCTTTATGTGGGGGGAGGCTCGCCAAGCCACTTAGGCTAGGGGAGAGGTGTTGGACGAAAATGCTCAAGGGAGAGGGAGGATTTTAGACTTGAAAGTTTGCTTTGTGGATGAAGAACTCTTCATCTTAAGGGGGGTATTTATAGGTCAAGCAAAGGCCAACTAATGGCCAAGATGATGCCAAGTGCAAGGCAAGTGTAAGGTCAAGATTTAGGCAAGTGTACCTTATCCAACTATCACACAAAATATCCTACCAACTTCATGACAAAATAGTCATTCCAATCGGCCCTATTGCCGCCCCACATCCATCAATGAGAGGGTGACAAGTGTCGCCCTCTCGTTGGTCCAAAATGTTTCGTCTCTCGGAAAAATCCGCAAAAATTAGAAATGACATAGCCGGAATTTACCCTACGCGAGTCTTGTAAAACGTTTCGTCGGAAAACGATTCTTTGTGAGAGTTGTGCCCAAAAAAACGTCCTAGGCCTAAACTTTAAGGATAAACTTTCGTACGTACGCCCTCACGTACATATTCTGGAAATACGGGGTATAACAAAATTAGGATTAGAGTCTATGGAATACCAAATTCTTAACTCACATGTGCCGACAACATATCTAATGACACGTTTCACGATATTTAAGTGGGAAAATTTGGAAAAGACTTGGACTCGAGCACATACATCAAAAACTAAACATAGGTTCTAAAGCACATATAAAACAAGAGAGACAAACCTCTTGGTATATGGTAGACATACACACATACATCACCATGTCTTTGTAATTGAGTGGTCCTTTGCTTCTTGTTCTACTTCCTTCAAACACTCCCCATATCACCTGACATGTTGGATGATTCTTCCTAATCCTTGATGAGGGGTCCCTTTGATCTAGCAATTCAGTTTGACTCCTCATCCACACCCTTTGTGGTCTCTGGTTCAGGTTCAGATGTTGCTCCGAATGTCGTAACATTTGAGGCAACATCTGGTTCTTCAGCAGTATACTCTTGTACATGTTTTGTCCTTCGATTGTACACTTGGTAAGCATGACTATTTTGGAAATAGCCAACAAAATTCCTTTCACTCTTAGAATCAAACTAAACCAGATAATCTCTATAATTTAAAATGTAACAAATACACCCAAAATAATGAAAGTAACGCACATTAGATTTCTTTCCATTTATAATTTCATAGGATGTCATCTTTGTTACAGGCCTTAAGTAGACTCTATTAGTGATGTGACGGGCAGTAAAAACATTTTGACAATTTTTTAGAACTAAGCATAACTACTCTAGTCATTTCTTGTCATGTTCTATTCTTCCTTTGTGCTACCCATTATGTTAAGGAGTTTTTGGGAGCAGAAAAAACTAATGTAAATTTTTTCTTTTCTCACAAAATTTTGTAAAAGAGATGTTTTCAAATTCTTTTCCATGGTCGGATATAATCCAAAAAATAGGAGAATAGAACAAGTTCCTAATTCTAGAGTGCAAAAAATTAAACATGTCAAAAGTTTGTGATTTTTCTTTCAAAATATATCCATAAGTACCTAGAAAAATCATCTACAATCAGCTAGGAATACCTCATGCCTCCTAAACTATTTTACCTCAATTAGACCTATAAGATCCATGTGCAATAGTAGAAAACAGTGAGACATATCTGAATGTTGTCGTCATTCTTGAAAACATTATGGAAAACATGAGTTTGCTTACCTTGGAGATAATCTGCACAGACTGTTTTACCTTTATGACTGAAGTTGGGTAAGTCTCTAACCGCTCCATATTAAACTAATTTTTTTCAGATTGCGGTAGTTGACATGCCCCAACTTTTGATGTCATAGTGTTGTATCGTCCAACTTGACATTATTGTTCGTCTCTTGTCTTGCAACAAGGTAACAATTATCACTTGTTCTAGTACTTGACATGACACATTCCTTAGCTTCATTCGTAACTTCACAAGCATTCTTATTAAATTTACCTCAAGATTATCATTACACAATTGACTAATACTCATCAAATTAGTCATTAAACATTCAACGTGTAAGTCATTTCTTAAAGTTGGACATCCAGGAACATCCAGCATTCCTTTTCCAATTCTTTTACTTTTACTGTCATCTCCATAAGTTACGTTGCCTCTATTGAATAACTCACAGTTCTTTAGAAACTCCTTTGTACATGTCATGTGGCGAGAACATCCAATATCAAAGTACCAAAAACCTGCAATGTTAGTCCTTAAGGCAGTTATCGCAACATTACAAGTTACAGCCATTTTGGAATCCAAACTCTTTTAAAACATTTGTTACCTTTCAGCTCAGAAATGTTGCTTTGAATATTATCAGAAATGTTGGACAACATTTTAGGCAACATTTCTCTCACATAATTCTGAAGTTTGAAAACAGTACGGTTTTTAAAAGAAACCAGAGGAGTTACAATGACGGCACACAAACATCATATCCTTTGACATATATGAGAACCTATTATATAATCATTTTTTTCTTACAAAACACATTTTCTCATTTTTGTCAAACAAACTAGAGCATATTGTTTTAAGAGAGTTTTAGTGCACAATACCTGCATGCGAAAGTTTACTAAAAACTGAGTATCTCATTCAATTTAGAAGTCCATGAGTAGAACTTTACGGAAGATTATTTTGGCTAAATCTAATTTTGCACAAATCTTACCAAATGCAATATCCTATTTGGTAAGTGCAACCTCTAGTCGGGTTATTGTGTCTTTTAGATCTACATTCTCACGAGTTAAAGATATTACATTTGTCTCAAGTTGCTTGGATTCTATGATTAATGTTTTACAAATGTTTTGTAGTTCATTAATCATGTCATCTTTGCATTAAACTTGATCCATACTATCAGTCCCACCACTATAAATAAAATCACTAAAGCAATTAACATCAGAATAGTTAAAGAATATGTACCTTTTAGATGTTGCTGGAGCTGCAGATGTTACCTGAAATTGTGACATCTGAGGCAACATTACGCATTTACATTTTCATTATCGCATGCTGATCAGAAACAAAGGCAAGATTGCTTGTGATTCAACTTCTTGATATCATTCCTCTTCTCCTTTTTGCCTTTCTTTTTTAGTACTTGAAAGGAATTTGGTGGACTTTTGATTGAAGCCTTGGATTTTGATGTTATTTAGATTTAGATTGATTTCTCTCATTGTTGAACTTCCTCACCATCAAATTATATTTTCGAGTGAGTAAGACAACATTAGCACCTTCACCAAGTTCTTCAAGATTCTCACCCTCTTCATTGATTTGATTCTCGGAGGATTTGAACTTGAAGTGCCACATTCTTGCTCTAATATAGTTTCCTTTGATTCTTAATGTTCATCTTATAGGTTTTGAGAATGATCATCAAGGTATGAAGGTTCATAGTAGCAAGATGTGTGCTTCTTTAATGACATAAATCTTTAAATTGATCTTTTCAGGAAGAGAACGAAGAGCCTTTCAAAATAAGATTTAATATTGTTGACAGTCAATTTTGACCCATCTTTTGTATATTTGTTGCAATTCTAAGTATTTTAGCACATCGCATTTTAATCAGCATTTTTTGCATTTTTTATCTTATTATGTTAAAATAAGCATATGTCTTTGTTAATATTATGTTTTTGTTATCATAATCATTGCTTTATTTTGATAATATTTGCATCTTTTTAAATAATTAATTGACATCCCATTTTTTACTTTTAATCAGGCATTAAACATGTTTTAAATATTGCATTTTAATATTATTGCGTCGACATTTGCATTTTTATAATTTTGCATCTTTTTAAATAATTTTTCTGTTAAATAATTAACCAGCCTTCCATTTTTGTCAAACCAAATTACCAAGACACAATTTGAATCAGTCCAATCCAACACCATTTCTTTTTAATTTCACCCAAAACTTTCATCTTTTATTTCCCCCCCTAAAATCAAAACCCACTTTTCATTTTTCCCCCCCAAAACTAAACCAAACCCTAAACCTAAATACCCCCTATAAATAAAACCTTACCCACCCTAAACTAAACTACCCAGCCCCCTCGCTTATCTAACCCCTGCCCGCTTAACATCAGCCCACAAGACCCGCCCTCTCTCTCTCCACTCCTCACCCTCTCCTTCTTCCTCATCCACGCCGCCGCCCCTTCGCCGGAGCTCCCCGCTCCGGCGAACACCCTTCCCACCGTCGACCCCCTCCAACCTCACCCTCACCCCTAACCTCTTCCATCATCTCCACACCACTGCTCCCGGCGCGAACCGCCGGCGAACCCCCCTAGCAACACCCTCAGCCGCCCACTTCAGCCCTTACACTATAACCTAGCCGCCACCCTCATTACCCCTCTCCCGCTGCCGACCACCCACACGCCATCGCCGGCGAACCCCTGCTCTCACCTTCAACCCACCGCACCTCACCTTCCCAGCACCCTCTCCCAGTCTCACCGGCGAACCACCACACCACCATGACCCCACTGTCACCCCAACCCTATCGGCGACACATCACGCTTCCCGCTACCAGCTGAACCGCCATCGCCTCTACACCAGTGACGCCGCCGCCCAGATTCTTACCGCCGGCGACGCCGCCACCCTCATTTGCTGCTATTGAAACTAGTCGGAGTTTGAAACTCCGGCGACCTATGTTGGTTTGCATTTTTACGCTCATTGGACCGATTTGCTTGCATTTGTGTAATGGTATATTGCCCAATCTATGTTGGTTTGTGCCGCCCTTCACTATTTTGACGCCGTTGTTTGGTTTGTTTTGTTTTGGAATTTGCTATTGATATCTGATCGATTTCAATTGGGGTATGTTGATGGAGTTTTTTTAAAAGCTCCGACTCCGAAATTCCGCTAGCTTCGCTTTGTTTCCACTAATTTCGCGACCGCCACTCACCGCTTTTTGACATCGATTTTATGATTTTTGTATCTTGCCGGTTAAAATGCCGCAACCTTGGTTCGATGTTATGTGTTGGCATCCGCTCGTTGTGGTTAAAGGATTGTTCTCTCGTTCTTTTGGTTAGCCGGAAACTTCGCATCCGTTGTTCTCGCTCGCTTTGTTTAAAAGTCGCTGCCATCGCTTGACAAAGATTCGCTGGTTTTTGACGGTTTTTGCCCCTTTGTTAATCTATGAAACTGATTTGAACAAGATGCTACACTTGTTTGGCCAATGAAAAAGTTATCCGTCGACTTTTGAGGCCTCCACAGTTGCAAAGACGGAAAATAAAATAAATGAAGCTCGGGCGATGATTTCTTCCACTTACACCGATAACTAACATGCGCTGCAAGGCGTAATTTCGCCGCCGCACTTGTTTAGGTGTCCTACTTTATATTTTTACATATCCGAGCCCTCCGTGTTTAAAACTATTATTGTTTTGGCGGATATGAAGGTTTTATTTATTTTATTGCAATAGTGGTCGATGAAGAATCTCCGCTCGATTTCCAAGGCCTCTGTGCAAAAGACGGATTTATTTTTGGCTTTATTTATTAATTATTGCAATTACTTTTAAAATTGTTTATTTTATTACTAACACTTTTACTAAGTGTTTACGCAGTATCCGAGATGCATTTCAAAAAGAATGTCCTGAGCTTATTCTATGTCGTATTTAATTTCAGTTTTACTTTTGCATTGCATTTTATTTTTATTCTAAATTATGTAAAAAATGCTTAGAATAGGTAGAATAAAAGTCAATATATAACTAACCTAGGTTTGAACGGATAACCGCAAGTTAGCGGATCTTAAAGGATGTCTAACCCCTTCCCTTTAGGATAATAAACCCTTACCCGAACCTCACATAGCTTTCAGCACCTTTAAGATGGAGATCATTCGTAGTATTTTATGCTACATTTTTAGTGTCCTAATTCACTATAATAATTAGGTGGCGAATTCTTAAAATGCATTTAGAATCAACCATACGTGGCACTCCCGCTTCAACTTGTTTTAAATGGGTGTTACAGATGGCGACTACTGGGATATCGTGTTCTTGATCATAGCAAATCCAAAGTTAATTAAATATTGCACTTTATTTTACTTTTATATTTGTTGTAAATATTTTATATTGTTTGCTTTTATTTTGTAATTAACTACTTTAATTGCTACATTATTTTATTGCTTTCCTTAAATTGACATTCCGTTCATATTTCTTCCACTAAAAATTCACATTGTCACACACTACACGCTGGTGTCAGCGACCGCAATTTTAAAAAAAAATACCCAAAATTTAGAGAGTTGGCGCTATGGAAAGTTAGATCGGTTCGTCTGATCACCGCGTAGCCTTCTCACTCGAGTTGTCCGCCGAACTCGCCTAGTAAGCCAAATCTTAGAAAACTTAAGATAGAGCTATACCACCTTTTATATTAAGTCATGCACGATAAACCTTAGGTGGGTTAATCCTTGGTATTAACGTCACAATTAGAAATCCACCAAACTTGTCGACGGGTTTCACAACCCAACGACCCATTAGCATACTATGTGTAGCGTGATGATGATAGACGGATCCAAGCCTGGTCACGACACGTCAAAATTGGAAAAAGTGCACCGTCATTTGGTCGCCATTTCCAACAAAACATTGCGCTTAACGCTGACCTATTTATCATAATCCCGCATATTTGGCGTTTAGGCTCACCTCTGGCATAAGAGAGGTCCCAAGCATATTAGGGCACGCGCTTGATTTGCATGTTTTTTGTTTATTATTGTTTGTCACTAGCAACTCTGTACATATTATTTAATTCAATAATTGCTCTTTTGTGATTCCGGGCTCGAGCATTTGTATTTTTGCACTTTTTGCTTTCACATTGCAATCAGACTTCTATCACAGAAATCACTCTTGAATAGCGATTTGGACTTTGTGAAGCATCAACCACCAGTCCGGTCGAACCAATCAGGGGAGTCTTTGACTATATTGTCACACTTTTGCATTTTTATTATTTTGGTCATTTTCCTACTCACCTATTTCTTATATTTTTTGCAGGAAGGTCGTCCTCGCAAACAACCGAGGGCGGGCGGAAAAAAAAATGAGCGTTAGTTATGTTGATTAAAAGAAGTTAGTCTATACCGGATTCAACGATACATCGCTCTCAATTCTTCTTTACTTTGTATTTTTATTCATATTTGCAAATTCAAATAATATGTTTAGCGTTGATTACATAGTTTTTTCATATCATGCATTTTACAACATAATTATTCCGAACTACGCGTGTCTGATTCTCACCGCACGCAGTGATACGTTGGCAACTCATTTTGGGTTCGAAACCACAAAAAAAAAAAAACAAAAAAAAAAACAACAAAACAAAAAAAAACACATTTCTCACTCATGCATCTCATTCATCATGTTCTCGGGCATTCATTTTACTTTGCATTCGTCCCACATGACAATCATTTTCTTTGCATAGCTTTACATTACCATCCTTTCATTGATAAATTCTTTTCAAGCATGCTTTTAAACATATTTGAATGAACTACGTGACACCGATTCTCGGCGGATACGAGGCAAATTTCTATTCGGTTCTACCATTTAGTCTAAAAAATACAAAAAAAAAATACTTTATTCAAAAGAAAGAAAAATGTATATTTTCTTCAAAAAATACAAAAAAAAATGTGTTATTCAAAAAATACAAAAATATTTTGTAAGTATTATTGTTTGACTTTGTTAATACCAACACAGTTACAAATGTGCATAAACATAAACAAACAAACAAAAAAAAAAAAAAAAAAAAAAAAAAAACGAGTGATAATCAGTATGGGTTGACTTTGTGGTAAACCATAGATTCTTTTGGTACCTCTTATTCATACCCGCAGATAACATTGTCTTGCATGTTTCCAAGATAAGAATGAAGCCGACCTCATCGTTTCATATGCATTGTGTGGTGAGTTATTTGAATAAGTTCAATCGCATTGCATTGTGATCTAGAACTTGGCCTGAATGTTTGTTGAGGCGAAATCCTGTGCAACACTCGGTGTGGGAAATGATAGTAGGCTTTCTTTGACCCGTTTGAGCCTTTTCAGCCTACCAAATAATATTATCCCTAGTACACCACTTTGAGCCTAAAACCTATTTTTTGACAACCGCATAGTACACCTATACTTTCTCGAAAGTGCACGCACTATCCTCTCTCGCCGGACTCCTCGAGCGCTTTAGAAATGCAAGTGTCGACAAAATCTCGCTTGAAGTCAAGAAGACAAAAATTGTCAAAGTCTCAAAATCAAAAGCAGAGACGACTTCACACAATCAAAAGCCCCGATAAAAAAAAAGGGGGGCTCCAAATGAAAGATTCAAAAGAAGTCAATACAGAAAAACTGGGACAAAAAGAAAGTAAGTCAACATTAAAGCGCACAAATATCAATCATGGACGTAGTCCAACTCTCGAGGAATGATTAGTCACTTTTATCCAAATGATATCCATTCCCTTTCCCAAGCCTACATTACAAGCCTGTGACAAGCCCTACATGATCTTATACTGAGGGTTCTCACATTAGTGGATACTTACATGACGACCAAGCCTATGGTATCACAATTGCATGCATTGAACATCTTTTTGAGTGTGAGCGCAATTCTCTCAACGTCCCAAAATTCAAAATACTGGAATATATGTGTGAGATGGGACCTTCTTTCAGTGAGGCATTTGAAACATGAGATTACGTTTAGTTCAAACTCGATGCAAGCAAGTGTGTCGACACTCAGGTATGTTTGAGGTACTATCTGAAACTGTGTGAATTACACCAGAGTCAAACTCGGTTAGACTGAAAACAATAAAAGAACATCCTTATGCACAATATTAATTGTTGGTATCAACTGGAGTCAGAACGTAATGTCGTCTTCCATTTTTTCAGAAAAAAAAAAAACAACAAAATGCATATTACATAAAAATCATTTTGCTTCACGAACTACACGCTCGACTGATTCTCAATGGGATACGAGCGCCACATCGGCTTCGGTCCCGCATCATTTTAAAATCATAAAACTTCTTATTTTTTTGCAAAGACGAACTACGCTTGACTGATTCCTCACGGATACGAGGCGCCGTGACGGCTTCGGTCCCACATCATTTTAAAATCATAAAAATTCTTATTTTTGCAGCACGAACTACGTCTTGATCTGATTCCCTCAGCGGGATATGTAGGCGGCCATATCGGCTTCGGTCCCGCATTATTTTAAAATCATAAAAAATCTTATTTTTTGCAGCATGAACTATGTCTTGACCTGTTTCCCTCGGCGGGATACGTAGACAGCCACATCGGCTTCGGTCACTCCATTAAAAATATTTTCCTTGTTTTGCACTGGACTCGATTTTGTCCATATTCTCGCATTAGCTTTTCATCAAGATAAAAAAAAAAAAATTGCATACATGATCGCTTTAATAGCGTCAAGAGTCAACCGTACCCAGTTCAACATCTTCATTTATCAGAAACTGGGACATTTTAAGAATTCACTGCAGGAAAATGGCGATAAAAATAATAATAATAAAAAAAAAACAGGCCAAACCAGTCTGAGCATGATCTTCATATCAGCAAAGGCAGAAACACAACAATAAACCCATGCGGGTCACAAATGCACAACGTCTATGCAATGACGCTATCTCAACCCAGACGGGTCACAAAGCAGGTACGCCCCTAAACCAATGCATTTCATTTTAAGCCTATGCAACGGCTTCATTCATGTTTCGTCTATGCAACGACGAGCATCTGCATTGCGTCCGAAAACGACGCCATTTCATTTTAAGTCTATGCAACGACTTCATTCATGTTTCGTCTATGCAACGACGAGCATCTGCATCGCGTCCATGCAACGACGCCTTTTCATTTTAAGCCTATGCAACGGCTTCATCCATGTTTCGTCTATGCAACGACGAGGATGTGCATGGCGTCCATGCAACGACGCTTTTTATTTTAAGCCTATGCAACGGCTTCATCCATGTTTCGTCATGCAACGACGAAGCATCCAGATCGCGTACATGCAACGACGCCTTTTCATTTTAAGCCTATGCAACGGCTTCATCCATGTTTCGTCTATGCAACGACGAGCATCTGCATCGCGTCTATGCAACGACGCCTTTTCATTTTTAAGCCTATGCAACGGCTTCATTCATGTTTCGTCCATGCAACGACGAGCATCTGCATTGCGTCCGAAAACGACGTCATTTCTTTTAAGCCTATGCAACGACTTCATTCATGTTTCGTCCATGCAACGACGAGCATCTGCATCGCGTCTATGCAACGACGCCATTTCATTTAAGCCTATGCAACGGCTTCATTCATGTTTCGTCCATGCAACGACGAGCATCTGCATCGCGTCTATGCAACGACGCCATTTCATTTAAGCCTATGCAACGGCTTCATTCATGTTTCGTCCATGCAACGACGAGCATCTGCATCGCGTCTATGCAACGACGCATTTTCATTTTTAAGCCTATGCAACGGCTTCATTCATGTTTCGTCCATGCAACGACGAGCATCTGCATTGCGTCCGAAAACGACGTCATTTCTTTTAAGCCTATGCAACGGCTTCATTCATGTTTCGTCCATGCAACGACGAGCATCTGCATCGCGTCCATGCAACGACGCCTTTTCATTTTAAGCATATGCAACGGCTTCATCCATGTTTCGTCTATGCAACGACGAGCATCCGTGATCGCGGCCCATGCAACGACGCTTTTCATTTTAAGCCTATGCAACGGCCATCCATGTTTCGTCTATGCAACGACGAGCATCCGCGATCGCATCCATGCAACGACGCTTTTCATTTTAAGCCTATGCAACGCTTCATCCATGTTTCGTCTATGCAACGACGAGCATCTTCATCGCGTCCATGCAACGACGCCTTTTCATTTTAAGCCTATGCAACGGCTTCATTCATGTTTCGTCTATGCAATGACGAGCATCTGCATCGCGTCTATGCAACGACGCCATTTCTTTTAAGCCCATGCAACGGCTTCATTATGTTTCGTCCATGCAACGACGAGCATCTGCATCGCGTCTATGCAATGACGCCATCAACATCTACAATAACCTTGTCTTTTCAAAGACCACATCACTGCAACCCAAAGGTCAATCATACTTCAACACCGACATTTTTTAAATCGGCCACTTTGCTTTTTATTTTATGTTACAACGACCCAAAGGTCATCATGATTTGACATCTGAGACATTTTTGGGTCTGCATCATCCCTATTTTGAGTTCTAGTTTATAAAACAGGACAAAATTGGCTACAAGTCAACATCTTTGTCCGAAGACTCTTCCATCATCTCCGTACAAAGAGGGACATGCTGTTGACAGTCAATTTTGACCCATCTTTTGTATATTTGTTGCAATTCTAAGTATTTTAGCACATCGCATTTTAATCAGCATTTTTTGCATTTTTTATCTTATTATGTTAAAATAAGCATATGTCTTTGTTAATATTATGTTTTTGTTATTGTTACACCGTCGTTTTATTTTGATAATATTTGCATCTTTTTAAATAATTAATTGACATCCCATTTTTTACTTTTAATCAGGCATTAAACATGTTTTAAATATTGCATTTTAATATTATTGCGTCGACATTTGCATTTTTATAATTTTGCATCTTTTTAAATAATTTTTCATAAATAATTAACCAAATTTTCCATTTTTGTCAAACCAGTCCAATCCAAGACACAATTTGAATCAGTCCAATCCAACACCATTTCTTTTTAATTTCACCCAAAACTTTCATCTTTTATTTCCCCCCCTAAAATCAAAACCCACTTTTCATTTTTCCCCCCCAAAACTAAACCAAACCCTAAACCTAAATACCCCTATAAATAAAACCTTACCCACCCTAAACTAAACTACCCAGCCCACTCTATTATCTAACCCCTGCCCTCTTAACATCAGCCCACAAGACCAGCCCTCTCTCTCTCCACTCCCTCACCCTCTCTCCTTCTGCCTCGTCCACGTCGCTGCCGCTTCTTTCACGGAGCTCCAAGCTCCGCAACACCCTTCCCACCGTCGACCCTCACCAACCTCACCTCACCCCTAACCTCTTCCATCATCTCCACACCATCGCTCTGTCGCGAACCGCCGGCGAACCCCCCTAGCAACACCCTCAGCCGCCCACTTCAGCCCTTACACTATAACCTAGCCGCCACCCTCATTACCCCTCTCCCGTCGCCGTCGACCACCCACACGCCATCGCCGGCGAACCCCTGCCCTCACCTTCAACCCACCGCACCTCACCTTCCCAGCACCCTCTCCCAGTCTCACCGGCGAACCACCACACCACCATGACCCCACTGTCACCCCAACCCTATCGGCGAATACCGCTTCTCCGTCACCAAAGGAACCGCCATCGCCTCTACACCAGTGACGGCGCCGCCCAGATTCTTACCGCCGGCGACGCCGCCACCCTCATTTGCTGCTATTGAAACTAGTCGGAGTTTGAAACTCCGGCGACCTATGTTGGTTTGCATTTTTTACGTCATTGGATCGATTTGCTTGCATTTGTGTAATGGTATATTGCCCAATCTATGTTGGTTTGTGTTGCCCTTCACTATTTTGACGCCGTTGTTTGGTTTGTTTTGTTTTGGAATTTGCTATTGATATCTGATCGATTTCAATCGGGGTATGTTGATGGAGTTTTTTTAAAAGCTCGCGACCTCTGAAATTCGGCTTAGCTTCGCTTTGTTTCCACTAATTTCGCGACCGCCACTCACCGCTTTTGACATCGATTTTATGATTTTTGTATCTTGCCGGGGTTAAAATGCCGGCAACCTTGGTTCGATGTTATGTGTTGGCATCCGTTCGTTGTGGTTAAAGGATTGTTCTCTGGTTCTTTCGTTACCGAAACTTCGCATCTGTTGTTCTGCTCGTTTTGTTTAAAAGCTGTTGCTACTGTTTGACAGTATTTGGGTTGGTTTTTGACGGTTTTTGCCCCTTTGTTAATTTATGAAACTGATTTGAACAAGATGCTACACTTGTTTGGCCAATGAAAAAGTTATCCGTCGACTTTTGAGGCCTCCACAGTTGCAAAGACGGAAAATAAAATAAATGAAGCTTTCTGGGCAAGGATGATTTCTTCCACTTACACCGGATAACCAACATGCGCTGGCAAGGCGAATTTCGCCACGCACTTGTTTAGGCTGTCCTACTTTATATTTTTACATATCTGAGCCCTCCGTGTTTAAAACTATTATTGTTTTGGCGCGGATATGAAGGTTTTATTTATTTTATTGCAATAGTGGCCGATGAAGGAATCTCCGTCTGATTTCCAAGGCCTCCCCTGTGCAAAAGACGGATTTATTTTTGGCTTTATTTATTAATTATTGCAATTACTTTTAAAATTGTTTATTTTATTACTAACACTTTTACTAAGTGTTTATGCAGGTATCCGGAGATGCATTTCAAAAAGAATGTCCCGGAGCTTATTCTATGTCGTATTTAATTTCAGTTTTACTTTTGCATTGCATTTTATTTTTATTCTAAATTATGTAAAAAATGCTTAGAATAGGTAGAATAAAAGTCAATATATAACTAACCTAGGTTTGAACGGATAACCGCAAGTTAGCGGATCTTAAAGGATGCCTAACCCCTTCCCTTTAGGATAATAAAGAACCCTTACCCGGAACCTCACATAGCTTTCGCAGACCTTTAAGATGGAGATCATTCGTAGTATTTTATGCTACATTTTTAGTGTCCTAATTCACTATAATAATTAGGTGGCGACTCCTTAAAATGCATTTAGGAATCAACCATACGTGGCACTCCCGTTTCAACTTGGTTTTAAATGGGGTGTTACAAATATCATCCGCTTCTTCCATCCTTAAATGTACATATTTGCTCATGATCATGTGTAGCTTTGTTCGATGAATACTTGATCTACATTCACAATGAATTTGTAAAGTATCTCATGCATCCTTAGCCGTTGGGTAGTTTTAAACGAGTTTAAACATGTAAAGATCAACCCATCCAAAAAATTGCATTTAAGGCATTTTCACTAAAGCAATTATTATTGGTTTCTTCCGCCGTCCATTTGGATTCAGGTTTAACAAGAATGTCACATTCCTCATCCGGCGGCAACATTTGAACAACATACCCAGATCTCCATGCCCTAACAGCAATTGATTTGATGTGAGAACGTAGACAAATCCTCAATAGGTACATTTTGTTCCATTTAATATGGGAAGTCTACCAATATTTAGATTATCCAGATCCATAGCTTTGAATAATAGGACTAATCACTTATTATGTCAAGTGTTGGCTCTAATACCACTTGTTGGGTCCCGAGGGTTATACTATTGAACAGTAAACAACAAATAGGAAATAAAATAAAATCGAATGCTAAAACAGTTTGCGAATGTCGACAGAAATGTCGTCTGGCACAACTGACAACATTTCGGTAAAAACAGAATAAAACCTTTAAAGAGTTAAAGTGCAGCGGAAATAAATAAAGAACACAAATGTTTAATTTTCATAGGTTATATATTGATATAACCCATGATGGTTAATGACCAAAGGTATTATATATATATATATATATATACACACACAATTGAATATATTCATTTCTTTACGAGTTTTATAAGATAATACAAAGGAATAAAAAAACGCAGATGACTTATGCCTGAAAAATCTATCTAAATATAAGTGCACAACATCTCATTACAATCGTTCCATACTAAGCTAATCTAGAATCTGAAACAGTGAATGTAATGTCGGACATAATGTCGTCACAAACTCAGGCAACATTTTGTGATCTAGATTTATGAGAAGAAATCCCGAGAGCTTTCTTGGTATTTTTACATTTTATTCTGGATATTGAATCCCTAAATTGACCTCTCTATTTATAGTAGAGAGTTCCCTTGAAAGACTCATCAACAGGTCGTGGAAGTTGAGCTAAGAAAGGACACGTGAGGCAGTAGCTTGAGGCACGAAAATCTCAACTGCTTGGACTTTTTGTTCACACGTCTTGCTTCTTAAGTTAAGCTACCTCTTGGATTTGGTCTTCCTCGTTTGCAATCTGCTTCAAAGACTCCTTGCCAAGTCAATTGTCATGTGATAAAAATGTCACACTTTTCTGAAATCTGTCCGTGAAGATAGGCAAAATAGTTACCAGAATATCGGCCCGAATGTCAATACATTTGTTCCGACAAACCAAGTTATGACAAGACTACAGGCCTCTAAGAAGGAGTAATACTATGACGGGACAGGGCCCCGTCATGCCCCTGAATGTACAAAACATCAACAACACCAGGGAAAAGCATACCAAAAGTCGAGCCTCCGAAGAAATGGAGCTCCTGACACCTGAGTAAAAGATCCTAGGAATGAGGATCTACCACCTGCTTCCTTTACTCGCAGATTTAACGCAGCCCCCGAGGAAGGGGGTCAGTACACAACGTACCAAGTATGTAAAACTGGAAAATACTGTAGTAATATCATAAGTCCAAAATACACGGAAGTTATAGATCAAAATCAAATTAGGTTGCACTGTGCCTTACTAACAATGAGAGTAACAAGTATAAGTATAATACTGCATAAAAATAGGAGGCTCATGATCAAAACATGATCTCTCGCCCGTAGTATCATTAAGCAATCCTACTCCTGGGACTGTTTCACCCGCATGGATCCTGTGGATCCGCATAAGGCCATCCGCCTCGCATGAGACTATTTCACCCGCATGGGACTATTTCACCCGCATGGATCCTGTGGACCCGCATGGGACTATTTCACCCGCATGGGACTATTTCACCCGCATGGACCCAATAAGCCCGCATGAGTACAAGCGCCGCACTCGCATCATGGGTAGCAAATCCATGGAATACGCAGTAGTAACAATGATAATACATAAATCAAAGACAACCGCTAGTATACATAACATAAGCGCCACCGCCATCGTAATACTCTGATAACAATAATAATAATACATAAATCAGCACAACCGGCTATTATACATAACATAAGCACAACCGGCTTATCATATCATAAACAAGATAAGAAATCTTCTAACTCATTTTTAATATCATTAATATATAACCTCTCATTTTAGTCTATTAAGGCACTAACATGTCTTTTTAAGAGAAATCCGGGAATTTAACCCAAGTACCACGTACCGTAAAACCTTTTAAGAAAATGGTTCCTTTTTCATATAAAACTCCCATGATACTAATACCCATAGTATCATGTCACAACCACTTTCAAAACAAGTCACAATTTCCTTTTAGAACTATCTCAAGCTTCTAAATTAAGTGACTTCATTTCTTTTAAAACCTTAGGCAATTCATGCCTTAAAACAATTTTCCTTCCACAAGTTCAAATCATTTTCCTTGCTTATTTTATGTAAAGTAAACCCTTCTTTATTTACCTTTTCCCCAAACTAATATAACCAACTTCCCATAAAGACGTTATATTAACATTTTACGTTAGTCAAACACATTTCCCTATGTCCAAGGGACTTATACCTTTAAAACAAAACAAGTATCATATACCTCAAAACAAGTGAAGATTATCAAATCTCAGACGATACCGCACTACATAGATACAACTACTCATGCTCAAAAGATAGGAAAGCTCTACATACCTCTTGGTCAATCCACTTGTTAATTCCAACTATCGCACGTAATACGTCAACCTATAATGACCATAATACGTTTATTAACTTCTAGTTTCAAAGTAGAATATTTCCAAGTTCAAGGTTACTAATTCCTATGGAAAATTGGGCAGCATTTCCTTTATTTCTACTCACTTGCCACCTTTTCAAAGGCCGATTTTTAACACTCAAACGCCACATTTAAGACCCAACATCCAAACTAACACAGGGGATTACACACCTAAACTTGGGTGTGTAAAATTCTGCCCCATAAGTTATAACAATTAATCTTAACAAGTTTAAGGTAATTTTTAGGCTACAACATGCTCACATAACCTCTTTAGCCAAATCCTTCATACCCAAATCACATTTCTTGCATGCAATGACTCTAAGAGCATTATTTACCACCCCAAGTTCTTTCTTCTTAACATGCAACACTAAAAACTAATTATAAAGGAAGAATCATTACCTTAGAGCTTTAGCCAAACTTTTCCAACAACTTGCTAGCTTCCTTTCCAAGAACACCACCACAACAACCTTCACAAGCTAGCCACAAGCTTCATTCTTGCCTTACTTTTCAGATTTTTCCTAAGGCTAGAATATCTCTTGGAATTTAAGAGAGAAGGAGGAGCTTGAAATTTTAAGAGAGAAGGAAGAGCTTTTGTCTAAGAGAGAGATGAAAGATGACCAAGTCTTCAAGACTTGGTCAATATAATGCATGCAAAGAATCAGATGGGGGGGACACTTGTCACCCTCCCATGGTCTTTTTAAAAGAAAAGATCAGATTTTCCTAAGTTTTTCCGCCAGATTTCGCGCTGCGCTCTAGCGGCATGGCTGCGGCCGGCTCTGCGGACTCATGATTTCAGACTTCCGGCCACACGATTCCGCGCGCGGCCATGCTCGACTCGCCTTGGCGCCATGCCCCGCTCGGCGGCAGATTGAGGCCCTCGACCGAAATTTTTCGATTTGAGTCCTAACTCCTTTCAGACGGCCCCATACGCACGGCACGAACTACTGGTATAACATTCTCCTTCTTAGAAACATTCGTCCCGAATGTTCCTTCTAGGCTTACTCAAATCACAATATCGACATAGACTCAAATAAAGACGCTCCACACGGCCACAACAAAACTCAAGCATAATTACTAAATTTAAAGACCAACAATTTAGTAACGTGGGTTACCCGGAGGTATAGGGAATAAGTGAGGATATTTCTTCATCATGTCATCCTCTCGCTTCCACGCCATCTCCTCTCGCTCTCGTTCCGCCATAAGACCTTGACGAAGCCACATCCTTTGTCCGTAACGCTTAACTCGACGATCGAGTATCGCTATGACTCTCTCATACGATAACTCCTATGTTACGAACCTCATGAATCGGATGTACTTAGATGGGTCTCCAATACATTTCCGCAACATAGACACATGAAACATCGGATGTACGCTTCTAGATCGGACGGCAGATCCAACTCATAGCAACCTCGCCTACCCTCCGACAATCCGTAAGGCCCAATGTACCTTGGGCTAAGTTTTCCTTCTTCCCAAATCTCATCACGCCTTCATGGGTGACACCTTCAGAAAACCCAATCATGTACCTCAAACTCAAGTGTCGACGCCTGACCGTGATACGACTCGCCGACTGGCCGCTAATAACCGCCTCGGATAAGCTTCACCTTATCCATCGTCATTGAACCAAGTCCGCCCGACTAATCGAACTTCTCCTACTCGAACCAAATTTATCGGTGACTGCACTTCTCTCGTATAAGGCCTCATAAGGCGCCATCGAATACTAGAATGGTAGCCGTTGTTATAAGCAAACTCCACAAGAGGTAAATGATCCTCCCTACCTCAAATCAATAACACAAGCCCGCACATATCCTCGAGTTCTGGATAGTGCGCTCGCCCGTCTGGCTACCGAGGTGAAATGCAAAGATCGAGACTCACATGTCCCTAATCCTTCAAAAGACCTCCGGTTAGCCGAGAACTGGGCTCTCTATTCGATATAATCGACACCGGATTCCGTGCGGTCTCACAATCTCTAATATATAATCCGCATAGTCTCACCGAGAACGCTGCTCGATCGGAAGAAAATGGGCTGATTTCACACCGCCGACAATCACCCAAATGGAATCATGCTTCCTCCGAGTGGTAGGTAGCCCCGTAATAAAATCCATATTTATCACCTCCCACTTCCAAGTGAATATCAATATCCCGCAATAGCCCACCGGCTTTTGGTGCTCAACTCGACCCGACAATTAGGACATCGCAACAAAACTCGCCACGCCACTCTTCGTGCCATCCCACCAATACACACACCGAGGTCATGGTACATCTTAGTCGACCGTGAATAGAATAACGAGCACCGTGTGCCTCCCAAAATCACGACGAAGTCCTCGCTACATCGGAACACACAATCGCCTCAAACCTTAGCACCCCATCAGCGCTTCTCAAATAGACTTCTTCTTCAAGAGCGGCATCTCGATACCGCACCATAATCGGATCCTCATCGTCGCCTCTTCACTCCTCGACGATGGAAGACTCGCAACCTCTCGAACCCGAACTCCATCACTATCGAATCAAACAAACGAACCCCAAGGATCGCTAATGACAAATCTCTGACCATATCCTTTTTCCCTACAGACATCGGATAGACTACCCATCGACCGCGACTAAGGGCATCCGCAACTACATCGCCTTCCCGGTGGTATAGAATATCAACATCATAATCCTTAGCAGCTCCAACCACCGCCTCTCGCAAGTTCACTCCTCCGTCGAAGATATCTCGAGGCTCTTGTGGTCTGTGTAAATATCCACATGAACCTCATACAAATAATTTCTCCAGATCTTTAAGGCATGAATCACTGCTGCCAACTCCAAATCATGTGTGGGATAGTTCTTCTCGTGCTTCCTAAGCCGCCGACGCGTAGTTATAACTCGCTGGCCGCATCAAGACACACCCAAGCCCGACACTGACGATCGCAATAAACCACATATCCATTTAAGCCCTCCGGAAGAGTAAGGATCGGGCGGTCGCCAATTTCTCCTTTAGTAATCGGAAACTCTCTCACAAGCATCCGCCCATCAAATATACCGCTTCCGAGTCACCTAGTCAAAGGCGCCGACATGGAAGCAAACTTCACAAACCTCCGATAATAACTCGCAAGGCCCAAAGATGCACACTCCGCTTGCAGCTGGTCTAGGCCAAGTCTTGATCGCTTCAATCTTTGTCAGACAATCGAATACCATCGCCCCATAACATGCCCTAAGAAAGTCACCGGCTACCAAAACTCGATTTCGAGAACTTGGCATACAATCGCCGGCCCCGAGGACTCGAATACCATCCTCAAATGATCCGCATGTTCATGCTCAGGCGCGAATAAACCAGATATCATCAATGAATACTATAACGAATATATCCAAGAATGGCTCGAACACCCGATTCATCAAATCC
Organism: Przewalskia tangutica; assembly: GCA_029844215.1. Lineage (NCBI taxonomy): Eukaryota > Viridiplantae > Streptophyta > Magnoliopsida > Solanales > Solanaceae > Przewalskia > Przewalskia tangutica. Next base: position 18,690,767 of record CM056726.1, on the reverse strand, counting down.
ATGAACACTGCTGGCGTTGTCAACCCGAAAGACATCACCCTAAACTCATAAGGCCCATACCGGTCCCGAATGCGCCTGGGATATCCGCCTCTAACTCGCAGACTGATGATAACCGTAACGCAGTCTATCTTGAAAACATCTCGCACTCGCAATCGTCAAACAAATCATCAATCCCGGAGGATATCTCGTTCGATAGTTACCTTATTCACCGCTCAGAATCAACACACATACGCAATGTTCCATCCTTCTTCTTTACAAACAACACCGGCGCTCCCTGGAGAAACATCAGGCTCGATAAAGCCTTTCTCCAAAGAAATCTTTCACCGGTCATTCAACTCTTTTAACTCTAAGAAAGCCATTCTCAGATGGCTAATAGATATCGGCCGAGTGTCGCGCCAAATCAAAAAACTCAATCTCTCTCGTGAGGATACCTAAGCTCTTCCGAAATACGCCCGAAACTTCGCTAACAACCGAACCGATCAAGGTCCTAGATCTCACCTCGAGATCAAACACCCGAACCAAATGGTAAATATACCCTTTCCGCACCATCTTCCTAGCCTCGAGGTAAGAAATAAACCTACCTCTGGCGACAAAGATTCCCTTTCCACTCGATCACCGGCCACCAGAAACCGAACTGCATTTAGTCTCTCTCATACCACATTGGCATAGCAAGACGCTAGTCAATCCATACCCATAATCACATCAAAGTCACATATCCAACTCTATCAAGGCGCAGAGTCCGACGACTATCTATAGTCACCGGGCAAGCCTTATATACCCGCCACTACCACCAAGCACCTACGGCGTAGCCACCTCAAAAGATTCTATGGACTCGGCTCATCCCTATTCTACCAAAGAATATGAGGAGATATATAGACAAGGTAGAACTCGGATCTATCAAAGCATATACATCACAAAGAAGAAACCAATAATGTACTCGACGACATCGGTGACGCCTCCGGTCCCGACGACTAGACATAGCATAGATGCGGCTCGAGGATCGCCGAACTAGAACCCTCGCCACGACTCGCCGCGCTCGCTGCCCGCGTGAACACCGCGCTCCGGCGATTGCCACCAAGACGAAGATCCAGCCACGCACTTCGCTTACCGAGCCATCATATTCCCGCCGCCTGCCTGACAATCTATCTCAAATGCTCGCCGCCGCAAGAATAACAAGCTCCTGGAGTAACACGGCAACCCCCAAAATGGCAATCGCCACATCGAGCACACCGAGGTATAGGTGGCCTTATCTGACCGGAACTATGGTCCTCCGGGAACCCAAGCTCGAACCCCGCTCCCGCTTCCTCAATACTCAGACGCCCCAAGATGGTGGAGGAGCGCCTGACCGGCCGTGGTGCAAACCGTTCGCTGGGTTGTCTACCCTTAAAACTACCAGAGGACCGCTGCCCCGCCTCTTCGCTGATACTGCCGATCCGTCGGCCGCGTTCTCACACCTGCGCATATGCCGCACGCGGCAATGCCATGCCCGGTGAAGAGCTACTCCCGCAACTCTCGCCACGTGATCATCGAGTCTGTGACATAGCGTGCACCCTATCCTCCATGTCTCGCTACCAAAGCGGAACATACCGAGCCAATGAGTCAAACTCCACGTTGTACTAACGCCCGCCCACTCGCTCGGTGTCAAAATCTATCGGCCGAGCCTCCTCATTCGCGAGGCAAGAAATGGCAACGCCTCGAGAACTCGCCCCAAACACCGGAAGCGCATGCTCCCCGACGCTTCCCATGAATCATACCACAATCGCAGCTGTCCCGCACCGATGCGAACCTAGTACCACCGACTCGGTCTCCAAGCCCCGATCACCTCTACGATCCACAGAATCGCTTGATAAACTCCCGAGGATCATCTCGTGCCTCACCCATAAAACTCTAGTGGCCGCAACTCAAAAGTCCTCAATCTCAAGCTAGCGCAGTGTCGAACTACTGCATACCAAATCGCTGTTTCACTTATCTCATGTTCGCCACGATCTCGCCAAGAATCGCCATCTCTCAGTAGCCCATATTCTTTCCTCGGCTGCTGGATCGAGGCTCGTGTACCGCGGTCTCGTGAGCGCCGCCGCTCGCATTGGGTTGGCGACGCCAGAACTCGCCGTCCAAACACCTCATCTCGTAAGGATCGGGCCCGTGCTCGTAACCCTTTGCCTCTACTAGTAGTTCCTCATCGCTTGCCCTTCGGGCCGCGGTTGCCTTGCGTGAGGCATAAGCGATATAGGAAAATACGTCGAGGAAATTCAACCTATAACACACTTCTCATTGCACGATCTAGAGTGAAAGAATGGAAACTAATCCTAAATATCCTGCGACTCCTCGATTATAGATGTGGTGCACAACACACCTATAATCAAGACTCTACTAGATACATGTAGATTCTTTCCGAGGATTAATCGCTCGATACCACTTTTGTCACGACCGACCGGATCCGTGACCGTGCCTTAACCCGCACCTCGTGACACAACATCGAGAAAACCAACGGAATATAAACTCACAATAAACAACTATAATGATATAAAATAGTCTAGCCCAAAATGGCTACCTAAAAGTACATAAAACCGAATGCTACATCCTTAAACAAACCAAGTTATGACAAGACTACAGCTCTAAGAAGAGTAATACTATGACGGACAGGCCCCGTCATGCCCCGAATGTACAAAACATCAACAACACTGGGAGAACTATACCAAAAGTCGAGCCTCCAAGAAATGAAGCTCACGACACCGAGTAAAATATCCTAGGAATGAAGATCTACCACCGCTTCCTTACTCAGCAGATTTAACGCACCGAGGAAGGGGTCGAGACACAACGTACCAAGTATGTAAATCGAAGATATCGTAGTAATATCATAAGTCCAAAATACACTAAGTTATAGATCAAAATCAAATTAGTTGCACTGCGCCTTACTAACAATGAGTAACAAGTATAAGTATAATATCGCATAAAAATAGAGGCTCATGATAAAACAGATCTCTCGCGTAGTATCATTAAGCAATCCTACTCTGGATTGTTTACCCGCGTGGATCTCGTGGATCCGCATAAGGCCATCCGCCTCGCGTGAGACTATTTCACCCGCACGACTATTTCACCCGCATGAATCCCGTGGACCCGCATGTGACTATTTCACCCGCACGGACTATTTCACCCGCACGACCCAATGAGCCCACACGAGTACAAGCGCCGTGACTCGCATCATGGGTAGCAAATCCATGGAATACGCAGAGAGTAACAATGATAATACATAAATCAGCACAACCGCTAGTATACATAACATAAGCGCCACCGCTTTATCGTAATACTCAGTGATAACAATAATAATACATAAATCAGCACAACCGGCTAGTATACATAACACAAGCGCTACCGGCTTATCATAACATAAACAAGATAAGAAATCTTCTAACTTCTTATGAACATTATTAATATAAATCCTCTCATTTTAGCTCATTAAGGCACTACATGTCTTTTTAAGAGAAATCCGGGAATTTAACCCAAGTATCACATACCGTAAACCTTTTTCGAAATGACTCCTTTTTATATAAAACTTCCAAGATACTAATATCAATAGTATCATGTCACAACCATTTTCAAAACAAGTCACAATTTTCCATTTAGAAAATATCCCAAACTTATAAATCAAGTGACTTCATTTCCTTTAAAACCTTAGGCCATTAATGCCCTAAAACAATTTACCTTCCACAAATTCAACTCATTTTCCCCTTGCTTATTTTATGTAAAGTAAACCCTTCTTTATTTACCTTTTTCCCAAACTAATATAACCAACTTCCCATAAAGCCGTTATATTAACATTTTACGTTAGTCAAACACATTTCTATGTCCATGGACTTATACCTTTAAAACAAAACAAGTATCATATACCTCAAAACAAGTGAAGATTATCAAATCTTGTACGTATACCGTACTACATAGATACAACTACTCATGCTCAAAAGATAAGAAAGCTCTACATACCTCTTCGGTCAATCCACTTGTTAATTCCAACTATCGCATGTAATACGTCAACCTATAATGACCATAATACGTTTATTAACTTCTAGTTTCAAAGTAGAATATTTCCAAGTTCAAGGTTACTAATTCCTATGGAAAATTGGACAGCATTTCCTTTATTTCTACTCACTTGCCACCTTTTCAAAGGCCGATTTTTAATACTCAAACGCCACATTTAAGGCCCAACATCCAAACCGACACAAAGGGGATTACACACCTAAACTTGGGTGTGTAAAATTCTGCCTCATAAGTTATAACAATTAATCTTAACAAGTTTAAGGTAATTTTTAGGCTACAACATGCTCACATAACCTCTTTAGCCAAATCCTTTATACCCAAACCACATTTCTTGCATGCAATGACTCTAAGAGCATTATTTACTACCACAAGTTCTTTCTTCTTAACATGCAACACTAAAAACTAATTATAAAGGAAGAATCATTACCTTAGAGCTTTAGCCAAATTTTTCCAACAACTTGCTAGCTTCCTTTCCAAGAACACCACCACAGCAACCTTCACAAGCTAGCTACAAGCTTCTTTCTTGCCTTTTCTTTTCAGATTTTTCCTAAGACTAGAATATCTCTTGGAATTTTAGAGAGAAGGAGGAGCTTGAAATTTTTAAGAAAGAAGGAAGAGCTTTTGTCTAAGAGAGAGATGAAAGATGACCAAGTCTTCAAGACTTGGTCAATATAATGCATGCAAATCGGATGTGGGGACACTTGTCACCCTCCCATGACCTTTTTAAAAGAAAAGATCATATTTTCCTAAGTTTTTCCGCCAGATTTCCGCCGCTGCGTTCGCACTGGCGCCACAAGACCGCAACTTCATGACTTCTGAACTTCCGCATGCCCCAATTCCGCTGGCCATGTTCGCTCCGGCCGGCTACTGAGGCCCCTGACCGAAATTTTCTGATTTCGAGTCCTAACTCCTTTCGCACGTCCCCATACGCATGGACTGAACCACGGGGTATAACAATCCTAATATGTGTGGGTCTCATCCGTTCCTCAGAATTATGACTCGGTCAGACTACTGTAATAGTCGATGATGCTTTTCTAGCCGAGGGTAAGGACTAACGTATTCGGCTATGATTTCGTTCAGTGACTGACTTAGAATCCTTCTCCACCTTCGACTGTCACTCGATTCGGCTTAACACTTTTGAATGTTAACAAATTGACTGGAGAAAATGTCCATTTCCTTGAGCACGACTTTACAAATATCAAATATTCTTTATATTGGTGATTTTTATTTTCTAGAAAATTAGGATATTTGTTCATATTCCTTTAAGTATATATAATAGTTGTCACGTACCCAACTAAGATCACTCGCTAGGCTATGTAGCACAGACACGGCGTTTTTGAAAAGTTCATGTTTGAAACGGACACGATCAGACACGGTCGGACGCTACCGACACGATCGACGGTCAATATGGTCAACGGGCGATTTAAATCGCAATTAAACCAATTTCAAAAACACGATTACACCTGACCCAATCCGTTTGTGTCTTCGCCTACCTTTCACAACCCTAATACGCATAGTCGTCGTCCCGTTCTTGTCTTCGCCTCCCTTCTGCAAGACTGCAACACCAATTTGCAGTTCGCACAGTCGTCCGGTCACCATCTTCTTGCCATCTCTTCTATTATTTCGATTATTAAATTGCAGGTAATGCCATATCTGCTTTCGATGTTGTCTTTATCTCGTTAGTAATTTTATATTAATAAACTTTTTTTTGATGAGTGATGACTGCCATCTCTTTTTTTTATGTTGTTTTTTTAATGATTTTATAATTGTACACATTGTATAAGTAGACAAAGACAAAATCAGATTGTCAGTCACCACTGTTTGACTTGTTTCTATTGTTTAGATTTTGGCATATATGATATTCATAAGATTATTAATTAATTTTGTTTAAATTGCAGTTCGATTTAACTCATATTACAAATTTTGTTTTTATGCATTCTTGTGACTTTAATGTTTGAATATTTGTTTTCAATTTCAAAAGAATTGCACCTGCTTAATTATTTTTTAAAATTTAAAATATTTTCATGAATTATAAATTAGTATAATTTATATAATTTATATAATTTATATTGTCGTGTCCTGCCGTGTCCACTTCTTATATATTTTGAGTTTGGCGTGTCCACGTGTATTGCCGTGTCCGTGTCCGTGTCCGTGTCCCGTGTCTGTGTCCGTGCTACTTAGTCACTACGTAACCGATCCCTCATACACTTTACCATTAATTCACGATATTTAATAAATTTAAAATGTACTAAGAATAAGACTATAATTAAGTATAACAATAACTTATTAAACCTGCACGGACACGCTCTTGCCCGAATCCATGACTAGGTTATGGCGCATCTAAAAAAGTTACATGAGTTTAATTGTCGAGGCATGCAAACTCCAAAAAGAACTTGCATAGATTAGATAGAACTAAAATGGAGCCCCATGTACAATGCGACAACTCACATCAACAAATGACATCTACTTGGATGGATTCGCCAACCACTAGCCTCGTCCCCAACAACCTGTCACGCCCCGACTTTTCCTAAGTCTTTATTTAGGGCGTGATGGCACCTGGACAATTATTTTTCACCAGGAGCACCATTTAATTCTCTTTATTTAGAAATTTAAACTTATATTCAAATACGGAGCGATTAATAAAAATAACAATAAAGAAATCTGTTTATGACTTTATAAGAAAAACATAACGCGAGCCCATGCTCGTGCAAATATTATTCCTACATAGACATACTGACAAAGATTATTCTAAGTTGGAAGGGAGACCATTCCACACCGGCATTTCCCGAGACATTGGAACTGACATTCTGAACCTGACGAGTACCAAGCCCTAACAATGAACTTGTATGACAAGAGGTCATGGACGATCGCTAGCCTTGGCGTGAGCCTTTCCTCTATCACGCTTTCTGAAACATGTTAATAAAAGAGTCACCTACCATCCAATGAGTGAGAACATTATCCTGCAATTCAAAGTAACACCACAATATTCCAAGCGCAATCACATTATAACGTAATAATCATATTGCAAAAACATATCAGGTTACAACATTTTTAAATATGCAACAACTCCTCATAGGAAATTCTCGCTTAACTAACACTTCATTTTATCGTGTTATGCGTTAAGACATTCCTCGCATTTCCACATGTTTATTACATTTATATATTTGTGAACGCGTATTCACTTTTCATATTTATATATGGTGAACATGTATTCATCTTTCATATTTGTTGCGCGCAACCCGATCCATTATATTTACGTATTTGTGAACACGTATTCACTTTACGCTTTGTTGCGCGCAACCCGATCCATTATATTTACGTATTTGTGAATGCGTATACACTTAAATTTTTGTTGAGGAGTGCAACACGATCCATTATATTTACGTATTTGTGAACGCGTATTCACTTTACGTTTTGTTGCGGCGTGCAACCCGATCCATTATATTTACGTATTTGTGAACGCGTATTCACTTTACGTTTTGTTGCGGCGTGAAACCCGATCCATTATATTTACGTATTTGTGAACAAGTATTCACTTTACGTTTTGTTGCGGCGTGCAACCCGATCCATTATGTTTATATTTATTTATGTATGTGAACACATATTCACTTTTTCATATTTTTCAAAAGATCGAATAAATAATATTCTATTTCCCAACATTCTGTCATTCATACTTGTAACGATTATAACTTTTTAACCATAACTCCAACTAAGGTGTTTCTCAAGCGGAAACTAAGGTAAGACGGGGATCTTTCACTGTACCAAATTTCATTTAAAACTACTTTGGGTAACTAACACAAATTTAGCCTCAAAATAGCCACATAAAATTTGTTTCGGCAGAATTTTTATTAAACAGAAACCAATCTTAGAATAGTCATAACTCCTAGTCTGTAAACCCGTTCAAGCCCCATAAAATCTCAAAACGACGAGAACAGAGAGCTACACGTCTCCATGTGAACCATCCTTTCATATTCTGTACCATTTGGTACAGTTTTACACTTTTATTCGCTGCCCTTCCTGGATCTCGATAGATCCGAGGCAGAAACTTTAAACAGCGATAACTCTCAATCCGTAAGTCGGATAGACCCCCGTAAGGTCTAAAAATGTCCACAACAGATATATCTAGAACTTTCATTCAGCAACAATTTTCACATTCCCCACAGATTAGTTCAGTTTTACGTTTCAACGTCCTGCCCTTCTGGATTCCGATGAATCCGAGGCAGCAACTTCAAACTACAATAACTCTCAACTCGTAAGTCCGTTTTAATAACTCTTTATCTATATCTGTCCGTAACAGAGAGATTTACAACCATGTAAATTTTCATATAATTTTAATAAGTAAAACTCAATAAAAACAGTCCGTAATTATGCCTTTCCGAATTTCGGCCAAATCTAAGGCAGGAACTTTGAACTATGATAACTTTCAAACCGTATGTCCATTTTACCTCATTTTTGGTTCTATATGATCATAATAGAGAGGTGTACAATTATTCCGAATTTCATCAAATTCTAACAATTATAACTCAGTGAGAACAGTTCGTAAAGTTCATGACGCAACTAGTTATCTAGACAATCAAAAGTTCAATATTTCTTTTCAACACTCAATTCTTATTCTAACATGTATTGAACTAAAAATAAAGGATGTTACCAAGAATTTCTGAGTGAGAAAACTCACCTTGTAAGTGTGACGATTATTGTTGTGTAGTTGCTAAAATTATCCTTACTTCTCTAGTATTTTGCTTCTTGTTCTTCTTGCCCTCTTGGTATTTTTTCCTCTTCTTTTCACTTGTTTTTTTATGATTTTCTAACCTTTATGTTATGTACTTTGTTTGTGTGTAAATACAATGTATAAGTGGAAAGTTTTCTATAACCTATGGGAGGTGGAATGACAAGAGTTGGAGGGGAAATGAAGGGGGGGGGGGAAGGGGTAAAGGAGTGGTGTACGTGATGCTGCATGTTTGTTTCTCTTTTTTTTTCTTTTGTTTTGTTTTTGTTTTTCTTATTTTCATTTCATCTATCTATTTATCCAACTTTAACACTAACTTTATCCCATGCAATTTATTCTTTGTTTTCTTATATATATATATATTTATTAACTCAACCACAACTATATATTATTATTTATTTTTTCCGGATTTTACATTCTCTCCTCCTTAAGCAACATTCGTCCTCGAATGTGAATAAGGTCGTAACATAATCACATAGACACAATAATGTTTATTGTAACAAATTTGGGGCTTCACATTCTCCCTTCCTTAAGAAGCATTCTTCCTCGAATGAGAATAAGGTTGTAACACATGCATATATACACGCAAATGACACACATATGAAGTACTATGTAATGCATTTTTTTTATTACCTTAGTCAAATAGGAATGGATATTTGACTTTCATCGCCTCTTCCGCTTCCCAGGTGGCTTCCTCTGTGGATTGATTCTTCCATAGGACTTTCACGGAAGCAATATCTTTATTTCTAAGGCGTTGGACCTTTCTATCAAGTATTTCTACCGGAGCCTCTTCATATTGAAGCTCTTTATTAAGAACTATCTCCTAGGGAAGGATGACGTGACTTGGATCGTGCAAGTATTTTCGTAACATTGACACATGAAATACCGGATGCACTGCTTCCAACTCTTGTGGAAGTGCTAATTCGTAAGGCACATTCCCCACTCTTCGCAAGATCTTATATGGCCCAATAAACCTTGGGCTCAATTTCCCTTTCTTACCAAAACGCATCACTCCCTTCATTGGGGACACTTTTAAAAATACTTTCTCCCCCTCTTGGAATTCAAGATCTCTTTTGAGACGTTTTGATCCGCTCCCGAATCATCTGTACCTTATCATTTGTTTCTTGAATGACTTCAGGTCTGAACAGTTGCGTCTCACCCACCTCGAACCATCCAAGTGGAGACCTACATTTTCGTCCATATAATGCTTCAAACGGGGCCATTTGTATGCTAGAGTGAAAACTATTGTTGTAGGCGAACTCAATTAGACATAGATGGTCCAACGAATTTCCTCAAAAATCTAACACACAAGATCGCAACACGCCTCGTTGTTTGGATTGTTCGCCACTTGCCCATCTGTTTCATGGGTGGAAAGCCGTGCTTAACAACTTTTGTCCGAGACCTGCTGGAAACTTTGCCAAAAGTGTGAGGTGAACTGGGAACCCCTATCCAAATAATTTGTAAGGGAATCCGTGTAACCGCACAATCTCCTTCAAATAAATCTGTGTACTGTGGTGCGCGATCGTAGTCTCGACCGTAAGAAATGGGGTGACTTTGTAAGTCGATCAACAATCACCCAAATAGAATCATACCCTTCTCGAGTTTTGGTAGACCATTACAAAATCCATATGAATCGCCTCCCATTTCCACATGGGGACCCCAATGTCTGAAGTAATCCGAGGTTTTTGATGTTCACTTTCACTGCGACATATAAGACATCTCGACAAACTCGCAACATCTTTCTTCATCCCGTCCCACCAGAATTTACCTTGAGGTCTGATACATTTTGTTGACCACGGATGAATGTAATATCTTGTGTTGTGACCTCATCTAAGATCTTCCTCCTTAGATCCTTTACCTTAGGAACACATAACCTACCCTTATACCGGAAGGTTCCGTCATTATCTTCCAATGTAAATCGTGAAGGTTTTCCTGTTGGATCCTCTCCGAAATCCAACAAACTCCGTATCCTCAAACCGACTTTCTTTTATTTCGAAGCTAAAGGCAGATCATGAGGTATCATGTACCACCACCCTACCTTCACCGATCTCAGTTAAGCTAACCCCGAGGTTTCCCAATCTTTGTACCTCCCGAACAATACCCCTCTTTTGTATTGCCAAATGAGCCAAGCTGCCCATTGATCTCCCATCGAGGCCACCACCACGTTGATTTCAGATGGTAAAGAATACTAAGGTCATAATCCTTAAGCAACTCTAACCATATTCTTTGTCGGAGATTCAAATCCTTCTGCGTGGTTACGTACTGCAAACTTTTATGATCTGTAAATATGTCCACATGCACACCATACAAATAATGTCTCCATATTCGTAAGGCAAACACCACCGCAGCTAATTCCAAGTCATGAGTTGGGTAATTCTTCTCATGTATCTTCAATTGTCTAGATGCATACGCAATAACCTTTCCAAACTACATCAAGACACATCCTAACCCAACTCTAGAGGCATCGCAATAGACTGTGAACCCTTCTTGTCCCGATGGTAAGGTTAGGACTGGTGCAGTAGTCAACAATTCCTTTAGTTTCTGAAAACTGGCTTCACATGCTTCCGACCACTGGTACTTAACCGCTTTTTGAGTCAACCGGGTCAAGGGAGCAGCAAGACTAGAAAAACCTTTTACGAATCTTCTATAATACCCAGCCAAACCCAAGAAACTTCTAACCTCCGCTTGAGTCGGTTTTGGCCAGTTCTTCACTGCTTCTATCTTCTGGGGGTCTACCATAATTCCATCCCTTGACACAACATGACCCAAAAAGGCTACATTTTCCAACCAAAATTCACACTTTGAAAATTTAGCATATAGTTTCTCATGTTTCAAGACTTGAAGCACTACCCTCAGATGCTCTTCATGTTCTTCAACACTCTTACTGTAGATTAGGATATCATCTATGAACACAATCACGAACAAATCTAGGAATGGTTTGAAGATTCTGTTCATTAAATCCATAAAAGTCGCTGGGGCATTGGTTAACCCAAAAGACATAACCAAGAACTCATAATGGTCGTATCGGGTTCTAAAGGCTGTTTTGGATATATCATCTGGATTTATTTTCAGCTGGTGATATCCCGAACGGAGGTCAATCTTGGAAAAATAGCTAGCTCCCTGAAGTTGGTCAAAAAGATCATCGATTCTTGGTAATGGGTACCGGTTCTTGATCGTGACCTTATTGAGCTGTCGATAATCGATGCACATTCGGAGCGATCCGTCTTTCTTTTCACAAACAGATCGTGCACTGGGGAAACACTAGGCCTTATAAAGCCTTTATCCAGAAGATCCTTCAATTGTTCTTTTAACTCCCTCAATTCAGCTGGGGCCATTCGATATGGAGGAATAGAAATGGGTCTTGTACCCGGAATTAACTCTATGACAAACTCCACTTCTCTATCCGGAGGAAGGCATGGAAGATCTTCAGGAAAAACCTCCGAAAAATTTCGAACAATAGGAACATCATTCACCGCTGGGGATTCTTTTTGGGTATCCACTATATTAGCGGATATGCATACTCCACTCTGTGACTTCTCAATAACTTTTGAGCCCCAAGGTAGGAAATAAACCGACTGAGCATATTCCAACCCTACCCTTATAACAACTTCGGTTCTCCGAAAAGTTAATCTCACTATCTTCGTCGACAATCTAACATGGCATAACATGCCGACAACCAATCCATACCCAAAATGACGTCAAGTCTACCATATCAAGTAGTACTAGGTTCACCATTGTTCCTGCCATTCACTTCTAATGGAAAATTATTTACCACCCGAGAGGCCCAAATCGAGGCCCCCATGGTGTCGTAACCTCAAAGGTTCACTTAAATAAGAAGGTTCTACGTGTAAATTCTTAGAAAAGCCCGTTGACACATATGAAAATGTAGAGTCGGATCGTATAATACAAATGCAGGAATACTCGAGACTAGCAAAATACCGTGACCACCGCATGAGATGCTTCGCCTCATTCCTCCGGGCAAAGCGTAGAGCCGATTAGAATTTTTGGGTTGTTGACCTCACGACTCGGGGGTTGGTTTCCCGATTTCCCAGGCACTGTAGTTGCTCGACCTCACGAATAGATTGAGTTTGAGTCCTTTTCTTGCAATCCCTGGCATAGTGGTCTGACTCTCCACAATTATAACATGTCTTCGTTAAGAGCCGACACTCTCCAGTGTGTTTCCTTTGACAAATCTTACAAATCGGGTTGTCACCTCCTGTGTTAGGGTTGGTGGCCTTGTCCTTGCTACCTTTGTAATTAGACCAACTGTGCCCCTTAGTCTTGAAATAAGACTGGCCCACAGATTGGTTTGGTCCTGAAGATCCTTTACTAAACTTCTGCTTCTGATTTTGACTCTGGTTAAATGATCCTGACGTCCGAAATCTCTTCTGCGAATATTCTCTTTTTGCTTTAGTGAAACCTTCTACCCTCAAAGCCATATCGACAATCTGAAGATAAGTTCGATCGTTGGCTAACGCCACCACCTTTTCTGCTATGTTCGGGTTTAAACCCTCTACAAATCGCTTGACTCTATCCATTTCTGTAGGGACGACATGTGTGTTGTATGCAGATAACCTCATGAAATGTGTATCATATTCTTGTACACTGCGGTCACCTTGCTTCAATTGTTCAAACTCCCGTCTGAGCGCATCCTTGCGCGTATTAGGCATAAATTTCTCAATGAATGCCGCTCTGAACCTCCCAAGTCATTGGTGGTGACATCGGGGACGATTTTTCCTAAAATTCCTCCACCACACCCTGCATCATCCACTAGTCGATGCGCTACCAAGTTGGCGCCTGCGTCTCCACGCATCCCAATGTGAACATTAAGTCTTCAACTTCATCGAGGAATACCATCTGCCTCGGGGGTCCTTCCCCGAGCGGTGGTTCTCTTCTCCTCATAAAATTTGCCCATAGCCTATCAGGTACTGCTTGAGATTCTACACTCTCGGCCCGTGGTGCAGTCGCAATCGATCCCTGGGCCGTCTGGTTCTGGTTCGGGGCTATGACAGAGACACTAGGTGCGGGCGGAACCTTGTGTGGAACTGCAACTGTCATTAACTCTATGAGTCTATCTAGTTTTTGTCCCACCGTTTCTTGGGCCATTTGACTCGTTTTCCAACATTTTCTCCGACATTTTCTCGCTCCTTCGCATACACCACTACGTCAATCGAGGTACATGAGCCGTGATGAACCTCCTCTTGAGCCCCCGAGATTTGTGAATTCACCATTTTCTGTGAAGACAAACACACTCATATTTTAGAAGACGGAATGTCTACTCTAGCTCTTAAATTTTTTTTATAGTTCATAAGCATGCAACACCACAATATGCCAACAAGAAAAACAATTTAATAAAACATATCCTTTCTTTCTTGTATTCATAGCACTTCATTCATCATATTTTAAAATAACAATGCCATGACTACAATACATCACATCAGGCCAAATCGCCATCGCGAACCCGCTATAGCCCTCAGATCGAGCAGACACCTACTATCACGCGTTCTAAAGGGCTTAACCGCATGATTCGTCTATTCTGCAGGTTGGCATTCAACTCCCCGTGAACCTTGCTTTTTGCTTCTCTTTCCATATAGTTCATTCTATACCTTACTCCTCTTACCTGATGCAGAAATTGGTGCAATGAATTTTCTGTAATATCTTCTCTTAGCATCCTTGCCTTTCTGAATGCGGAATGAAACTTTTCTGGGACGGAATTGACTATTATCTGTAGTATGACTCCAATTGGAAAGTTGAAGAAGGTCGGGTCGTATGAACGCCTTTTCCTTCTAGTCCTAAGCAAATATGTACATAGTACGATTGTGTCATCAATGTAATCATCAAAATCACCTTCTGAGTCCATCTTACGACGCATGAACTTCATCTGAGCTCTCATTCCCTTTGCATGTTCCATGAGTACTTCCCTCTTTGTTGGAACTCGCCTTATAATCGCCATCTACACAAATCATATTAGTCAGTATTACGTTGTACAATCCCCTTTTCTAACTCGTGTGAAGGAGGTAGTACGAGAAATCAAGTATTTGAAAAGACTCAAGGTAGGCACGAGAAGAGTACGAAAGAAGGGAAACTTTAGGATGTTATTCCGTTCACTTATTACTAAGGTGGCTCGCACACCGTCGCAATAAGTAACCGTTCAAACACCCAACTCGAAGAAAACTTCCTAGAATCTCTTAACCTGGTTTAGCTCTGATACCAACTTGTCACGCCCCGACTTTTCCTAAGTCTTTACTTAGGGCGTGATGGCACCTGGACAATTATTTTCCACCAGGAGCACCATTTAATTCTCTTTATTTAGAAATTTAAACTTATATTCAAATACGGAGCGATTAATAAAAATAACAATAAATAAATTTGTTTATGACTTTATAAGAAAAACATAACGCGAGCCCATGCTCGTGCAAATATTGTTCCTACATAGACATACTGACAAAGATTATTCTAAGTTGGAAGGGAGACCATTCCACGGGCATTTCGAGACATTGAACCGACATTACGAACTCGACGAGTACCAAGCCGGAACAATGGACTTGGTATGACAAGAGGTCATGGACGATCGCTAGCCTTGGCGTGGAGTCTTTCCTCTATCACGCTTTCAAACATGTTAAATAAAGAGTCACCCTACCATCTCAAGTGAGTGAGAACCTTACCTTGCAATTCAAAGTAACACCACAATATTCCAAGCGCAATCACATTATAACGTAATAAGCATATTGCAAAAACATATTAGGTTACAACATTTTTAAATATGCAACAACTCCTCATAGAAAATTCTCGGTTTAACTAACACTTCATTTTATCTCGTATTGTACGTTAAGACATTCCCCTGCATTTCCACATGTTTATTACATTTATATATTTGTGAACGCGTATTCACTTTTCATATTTATATATATGTGAACATGTATTCATCTTTCATATTTGTTGGGGCGTGCAACCCGATCCATTATATTTACGTATTTGTGAACACGTATTCACTTTACGTTTTGTTGCGGCGTGCAACCCGATCCATTATATTTACGTATTTGTGAACGCGTATTCACTTTACGTTTTGTTGCGGCGTGCAACCCGATCCATTATATTTACGTATTTGTGAACGCGTATTCACTTTACGCTTTGTTGCGGCGTGCAACCCGATCCATTATATTTACGTATTTGTGAACGCGTATTCACTTTACGTTTTGTTGCGGCGTGAAACCCGATCCATTATATTTACGTATTTGTGAACACGTATTCACTTTACGTTTTTTTGCGGCGTGCAACCCGATCCATTATGTTTATATTTATATATGTATGTGAACACGTATTCACTTTTTCATATTTTTCAAAAGATCGAATAAATAATATTCTATTTCCCAACATTATGTCATTCATACTTGTAACGATTATAACTTTTTAACCATAACTCCAACTAAGGTGTTTCTCAAGCGGAAACTAAGGTAAGACGGGGATCTTTCACTGTACCAAATTTCATTTAAAACTACTTTGGGTAACTAACACAAATTTAGCCTCAAAACAGCCACATAAAATTTGTTTCGGCAGAATTTTTATTAAACAGAAACCAATCTTAGAATAGTCATAACTCCTAGTCTGTAAACCCGTTCAAGCCCCATAAAATCTCAAAACGACGAGAACATAGAGATACACGTCTCCATGTGAACCATCCTTTCATATTCTGTACCATTTGGTACAGTTTTACACTTTTATTCGCTGCCCTTCCTGGATCTCGATAGATCCGAGGCAGAAACTTTAAACAGCGATAACTCTCAATCCGTAAGTCGGATAGACCCCCGTAAGGTCTAAAAATGTCCACAACAGATATATCTAGAACTTTCATTTAGCAACAATTTTCATATTCCCCACAGATTAGTACAGTTTTACGTTTCAACGTCCTGCCCTTCTGGATTCCGATGAATCCGAGGCAGCAACTTCAAACTACAATAACTCTCAACTCGTAAGTCCGTTTTAATAACTATTTATCTATATCTGTCCGTAACAGAGAGATTTACAACCATGTAAATTTTCATATAATTCTAATAAGTAAAACTCAATAAAAACAGTCCGTAATTATGCCTTTCCGAATTTCGGCCAAATCTAAGGCAGGAACTTTGAACTATGATAAATTTCAAACCGTATGTCCATTTGACCTCATTTTTGGTTCTATATGATCATAATAGAGAGGTGTACAATTATTCCGAATTTCATCAAATTCTAACAATTATAACTCAGTGAGAACAGTTCGTAAAGTTCATGACGCAACTAGTTGTCTAGACAATCAAAAGTTTAATATTTCTTTTCAACACTCAATTCTTATTCTAACATGTATTGAACTAAAAATAAAGGATGTTACCAAGAATTTCTGAGTGAGAAAACTCACCTTGTAAGTGTGACGATTATTGTTGTGTGGTTGCTAAAATTATCATTACTTCTCTAGTATTTTGCTTCTTGTTCTTCTTGCCCTCTTGGTATTTTTTCCTCTTCTTTTCACTTGTTTTTTTATGATTTTCTAACCTTTATGTTATGTACTTTGTTTGTGTGTAAATACAATGTATAAGTGGAGAGTTTTCTATAACCTATGGGAGGTGGAATGACAAGAGTTGGAGGGGAAATGAAAGGGGGGGGGGGGGGGTAAAGGAGTGGTGTACGTGATGCTGCATGTTTGTTTTTTTTTTTCTTTTGTTTTGTTTTTGTTTTTCTTATTTTCATTTCATCTATCTATTTATCCAACTTTAACACTAACTTTATCTCATGCAATTTATTCTTTGTTTTTTATATATATATATATATTTATTAACTCAACCACAACTATATATTATTATTTATTTTTTTCGGATTTTACACAACCATATTTGCAACACGCAGGTAAGAAGTGAGTTATACATAAATATAACTCACTATGATCCTCGACTTGCCTCTGTAAGTATCCATGAAGCAAGCGTTAGAAAATACATTCACAACAATAATGCATACTATATTTAAATCAATTCTTTATCTTTTGGAGCATTCAAATATCAGTTTTCCTCCATAACTCAGCCATTATTTTGAAAGTATATATGTCGTAGAAACAATCATTTTAGGAGCAAATGTACTTAAACACATTCATATTATTAATGAGATTAATATATTTGACATTTTGCAATTATTGAATTATTATTTGATTGTTTATATTATTCATTAATGTGAATCCATTGAACTTACATTGTCATTAATAGTGTGACATACTAATGATAGAGTGTAGTTCTTAAAATAGCCTAAACTGATGATCATTGAGAATGGATATCAATGATATGTTATAAGTCGACATGTGGTCTGCATCACATTCTTAGAGAATGTAGTATATCTCACTTACTACTAGCAATAGTTGCTAGTGATGGACACTTGGATACTCTTAGAGGAGTATTGACATACCCTGCTGATAAACTATTTATTATAAATGTCTAGAGTATTATCAGCATGTGGGAGATAGAGGTCCTTAGACTTGAGGTCAATACCATCTTGTTTACGGAGTAATGCACTTTGATTCGGTCCTAAGCTCAAATGCCTTATAGGTTGAGACGCGACTTGTAGTGGGTGCATTACGAAGTAGATTAAAGGTGGTAGTTAAGCCAAGAATAGGATTCATTCTCGATTGAAATTTCGATAGAACACTCAGCTTCTCAGATATATTAAGTCGACCAAGTCATTGGCCAATGCAAGAGACATATCTAGGATATGGTCTAGTTGTCGACTAATATAGATGAGATAAAGTGATCAAGCCATTTGGATAGACACTTGGCAAATCTTAAGCTTGATCGAGTGTGTCACGAATGAAATGAATTTTATCATCTCACATAGAGGTCTGTTTACTTGAGTCTTGTAAACGTACTTCACACATTGGGTCCGTCACCGGCACCGTCTAGGAGTTCCGTGTGAACCTTGATTTGATCAAGTGCCGACGTGTGAAGGCCTAAAGGGTCACACTAAGTCAGTTGTCTTTTTCGATCTAAGGATATATTGAGAGAATGTAAAATATCGAATTTTGAATCAAGATATTTTATTTAATAATAAATTATGGGATCATTTTCATTTGATGGAAATTATATAATTAAGTCAAAATTAAATCTTGGATTTAATTAGAACAAGAACGTGCAGAAAATAAATAGAGAGCGCGAAGAATGGGCCCATTCGATCGCCCATCGCACTGGATTTGGGTCAGGTCTTGAAGCGTGATCCAAATCTGATATGGTTTAGATTTTCCTCCACTATATATTTGGCACTTAACCCATAATTTTAAGTTGCACTCACTTTTCACTTTCTGAACTCAGAGTTCAGGAAATAAAATTCTCTCAAACCTCTGCCAATATTTCCTAGCTTTCTTGGGCAAAGGAATATACCGAAGCAAGGCTTGCACCTGGATTGACAATCGCGTGCGCTCCCTTTAGTAAAGACTAACAAATCTTAAACTGTAAGTTTTCTTCCTGCCTTTGCAGATTTGAATTAACGCATAATCACACCAGACGACCTTTGTTGGGGAAAGTAAGTTTACTCAAAATTTTAAACTTTCGCTACGCTTACTTGTGTGTCTTAGACCCAACAAAAATCCCTACAATGGTATCAGAGCCAGGTTGATTTAATGATTATACGATAATCTTTAATAACGATACGTGGAATAATTAATTGTTTTGACTTAGAACTGATTTTCGGAATATTTTTACAAAATTGAGCGAAGGAACAAGAATCGACAATCGCTCCGACGTGAACAGATTTCGATTCTTCGTTCGCGATGCTGGTTGTTTCCGGTGATTTTTTTGACGATTCAACGTGTTCTAACACCGTCTCCACTATTATCGAGAAATCCACTTTTTAATATGGTCGATAAAAGTGTAGAGAGGTGGTGGAACGCGGTGTAGACGCCGGAAAAGGTCGACGAAATCCGCCGCCGACGGGACTGTTTCCAGCCACCATGGGCGACGAAACCATTAAGTAATACTATCACTGTGTTCGTCTCGATGATAGGAATCTAATGGTGGTAGTGTTACACGGCAACGATGACCGGAAAAGGAGCACCACCGACGGTTTTAGAAACCGGCGGCGGCGGCTCAAATTCCGGCCACCAAATCGGTGGTGAAAACCACCGGTGGGTTCATCCCGATGTGTGTCATCGTTTGGTGGGTTTTAATTCCGTCAATTTCACCCCGAAATCCGAATCCCAAATTTGATTTGGGGTTGGAATTGGTTTTGAAAATTTGAAATAGTTTAAGGACCGTTTTGCAATTAAAATTAGGGTTTTAAATTGAAGATTGGTCCTTAAACAAATCTAAAAAAAATTTAAGTTCTGAAAATTACAAATTAGTCCCTAAGATATTTTCTCGAATTTTAAAAGTTTTTTTAAAAGCAGATTTGGTCCCTGGGTGAATCTGTAAATATTTTAAGGTTCTGAAAATTGCAGAAATACCCTTGAAAATTAAATTTTAATTTCTGAATTATTAAGGGACTGTTTGGATAAGCAGAAAATTCTTAAAATTGAAAATTGAGTTTTAAATTTTGAATTTAAATATTTTCTAAATTGAAGCAAATTAATTAACCCACAATTATTGTTATTTAGCATACTATTTGATAACAAATTAATTGTTTCTCCTAATTGTTTAATTGATTGTCATTCAAATAATTAGAATAGAATCCGCATATATATGTCTGGGTAGCGGCGCCCAGTATTTGTTAGTCCGCAATTATTGTCTAGGTAGGCGACACTCAGTAATTGTTTACTTTCAATGACCGCTATAACTGTCTGGGTAGACGACGCCCATTAAGTGATTAAAATCATTTTATATCATGCCTATTGGGTTTGATGGTTTTCCATCTGAATGTATTTAGAAATTGCATGATAGGATGTCATATGATGTATGACATAATAGTTGATCTTGAATATAACCCTGAATTAAAATATTCTCCAAATTTAATACAAGTCTCATTTAAAATGAAAGTGTCGTATGTTATAATTGATTGTGGTGCAAAATCCTTTTCGGCGAGATGAGTATGTATGCCCCAGCATTTGCTCTAAGTATACGAGGACTCAGACCCTTTCATAGATGCATATAAATATTGTAGTAGGTGATAAACCTTAGTGAGTATTTACACCCCAGTGTTTGCTCGATGAAGGCTAAGCCCACTTAGATACATAATTGCAGTCGCATAACGGGGTTGACTTGCTAGGCTGTCTTGGCGCCCTAGTGTCGGACAGTCGAGGGACGTAGATCGAATTGTTTAGAACATTTGGTCAACCAAGAGTTGCAAATTAGTTGCAATTGGTTTAGAGACCTACCAGATCATGTTGTTGAAGTTATCAGCCTCAGTAAACGCTGAGACAACATGAGTTTGGATCTTGGCCCACTATGACCGTATTTGATATGAGTCCGTATTTTTTCATGGGGTAAAAGAGTATGTTAAAATAATGGGAGCTAATTAAACTAAAGGCCATGTTAGTTAGTTAATGAATGTGTTCAATAGAAATTATATTAGATTGTTAATTTCAAGTCTATTTTTCTTCAGTTACAATGTCGAATCTGTCACTTAAAATGTTGGTTGAAACGAACAAGTTGAATGGAGCAAACTTTCCTGACTGATTAATAAATCTGCAATTGGTGTTAAAACTAGAAAGAATTGAGTATGTGTTAGACACAACATTTCCAACAGTCCCTGCTAATGATTCTGCTAAGTATGCCCTGTTTGACGAAGCGGCTTATCAGAAACATCTAGATAATGCTACCCTGGCACAATGTATAATGGTGTCCTCCATGACTGTAGAGTTAGAGGCATTTTGAAAACATGGGTCCCAACGAGATGCTAGAACATTTGAAGAGTCTTTATGAATCACAGTCTCAGACAATGGAGTATGAACTGTTGAGAGACCTCTTAAAGTGTAAGCAGAACGAATGGGGTCCAGTGTCAGCGCATGTTCTAAAGATGATTGGGTTAATAGAGAGGTTGGATTCGATTGGAACGAAGTTGGCTGTAAATATCTCTGTCAACCTGATCCTGAATTCGCTTCTTGGTTCATTTGAGAATTTCATTGTGAACTTCAACATGAATGGAACCCAGGTGAACCTTCTAGAACTTCACAACATGCTAAAAGCTTATGAGGGACATTGCACAGATTCAAGAGGATACAAAGCACTAGGTGTTTCTGGACCTGTTGGACAAGGTATGTTTGTCATTGAAATAAATGTCTATAACTAACTCTCACTGTTGGGTATTAGATACCGCTTGTGGCTCTCACATTTGTAATAATGTGAAGGGTCTGACTAACAGCAGAAAGGTTAGACCATGGAGGTAGACCTACGCGTTAGAAACGGAGCACGAGTGGATATTGAACGCGTGAGACTTATAGACTAGATTTACCTTCAGACTTTTGTTTAGAACTTAATAATTGTTATTTTGTTCCCTCGTTAACGAGGAATATTATTTATATCCCAATGTTAGACATTGAGGGGTTTTCTTCATTCATTTCCAATGACAGTTATGTACTGTTTTTAATGGTTTTGTTTGTGGAAGTGCTCCGCTTGTAGATGGATTGTATGTTCTAAACTATAGCCGTGAAATTTTCAATGTACAAAATAAAAGAGCTAAAATAAGTAATCAAAGAAAACCCACCTACTTATGGTATTGTAGACTTGGTCACATCAATGAATCAAGGATAGCAAGATAGAGGAAATTAGATTACCTAGAACCATTTGACTTAGAGTCATATGGTAATTGCGAATCTTGCTTAAGAGGAAAGATAACAACCAAATCACTTTTTGAGAAAGGGATATGTGCCAAAGAGGTGCTTGAGTTAGTTCATACCGATGTATGTGGGCCTTTTTCAACTCAAGCTAAGAGAGGCTTTATTTATTTCATCACTCTTTCAGACGATTTCTCAAGGTTTGGGCATGTGTATCTTATGAAACATAAGTCTGAAGCTTTGGAGAAATTCATGGAGTACAAGTCAAAAGTAGAGAAGCAACTTGAAACCAATATTAAAACTCTTCGATCATGTTATACCCCGTAGTTCTGGCCATACTTATGGGAGCGTACGAAAGGGAGTAAGACTTAAATTTTAGAAGGTTAGGTTGACGGATTGTTTCGGACGGGTTTTTAGTCAACTTTGAGGCGGGTTATGACCCGGTACATTGAGAGTTCCTAGGTGTTTCAAAGGCCTCGAACGTAGTTCGTTGAGTCTAGTTCCCAACGCAACCAACCGTTCGTCGATAGGACATCGAAGTAGAAAGTTATGGGAGTTGCAAGTTCAGTGCGCAGTCGGACAGAAAGGTGTTTCGGTCAGGAGCCACAGGGCCGCGGTGCCGGATGCAGGGCCGCGGCGCCAGATGATCTGAGTGGTTGCGGAAGGTGCAGCGCCACGGCGCCGGAAAACAGGGCCGCGGCGCCGGAAGTTCCGATAGTGGGCAGAGGTTTTGTGCCGTGGCCGCGCAGGCCGCGCCGAGGCGGGTTCTGCGAAGTTGAGTGGAAAAATCTGAACTGTTTTGTTTTAAAAAAGGCCATGGGAGGGTGACAAGTGTCCCCCCCCCCATCTGATTTTGCATGCACTACTTATTGACCAAGTCTTGAAGACTTGGTCATTCTTCAAGCTCTCATCTCTCTCTAAAGCTAAAAGCTCTTCCTTCTCTCTAGAATTTAAAGCTTGAGGAAAATCTGAAAAAGTGTGGCAAGAAGGAAGCTTGTTGGCTAGCTTGTAAGAGTTATTGTGGTGGTGTTTTTGGAAAGGAGGATAGCAAACTTGTTGGAATAATTTGGCTAAAGCTCTAAGGTAACAATTCTTCTCTTGTAGCTAGTTTTTGGTGTTGCATGTGAAGAAGAAAGAACTTGTAGTGGTAAATATTGCTCTTAAATACATTGCATGCAAGAAATATGGTTTGGATATGAAAGGATTGGATAAAAATGATATATAAGCATGTTGTAGCCTAAATACTACCTTAAACTTGTTAAGTTAGTTGTTGTCCATTGTGGGGCAGAATTTTACACATCCAAGTTTAGGTGTGTAATCCCCTTTGAAATGTTTGGATTGTTGAGCCTTAAATGCGGCATTTGGATGTTGAATTCGGCCTTGAAAAAGGTGGCAAAGTATGTAGAAACAAAGGAAATGCTGCCCAACTTTCCATAGAATTTAGTTACTTTGAACTTGAAATATTCTACATTGAAACTAGAGGTTAATAAACGTATTATGGTCATTATAGGTTGACATACTACGTGCGGTATTTTGGACTTAGCAAGTGGATTGACCAAAGAGGTATGTGGAACTTTCCTATCTCTTGAGCATGAATGGTTTTACCTATGTAGTACGATAGACGTACAAGGTTTGATATCCCTTACTTGTTTTAAGGATGGTCAAGTTTTGTGAGTAAGGGGGGGTGATTAACTCATTTCTTTAAAAAGTACTAAGGATGTCTTGAGTTTTCAAAGTTAAGGGACTTGATGTGTTCAAGTATATGATTCTTGTTTCCTTTTAAAAGTGTAAGTCCCTTGGGTTTTAGGAAAATGTATTTGACTAAGGTATAACGTTAATATAATGACTTTATGGGAAGTTGATTATATTAGCTTTATAGAAAGTTAATAAAGGAAGATTTACTCTAAGTAAAATGAGTACGGATAAATGATTTGAGGTTGTGAAAGGCAAATTGATTTTAAGGCATCAATTGCCCAAAAGTTTTATGTGAAAAAGAGTCATTTTTAAAAGAGTAGAAGTATGTAGTACTTTGGGTTAAATTCCTGGATTTCTTTTATTAAGATGTGTTAGTGCCTTAAGTAAACTAAAATGAGAGGGTATATGAATAAGACTAATATGAAGTTAGGGGTTTTCTTAACTTATGTATGTTATGTATGATGGCCGGTTGAGCTAGGGTAAGAGTATAAATGAGGGGTAAACCCCCAAGACGTTATACCACCTTCTCCAGGGTAATAGTATAAATGAGGGGTAAACCCCCAAGACGTTATACCACCTGCTTCAGGGTAAGAGTATAAATGAGGGGTACCCAAGACGTTATACCACCTATTCCGTGGATTTGCTACCCATGATGCGAGGAATACTTCATGCGAGTCCGTAGGGCTCATGCGGGTGAAATAGTCTCATGCGGGTGAGTACAGCCTATGCGAGGAATATCTCATGCGGGTGAAATAGTCCCAGGAGTAGGAGTGCTTAATGATACTGCGGGGCGGATGACCTTGCTTTGACCATGAGCTTCCTATTTTCACGCAGTATAATATATGTTTGATACTCTCATTGTTAGTAAGGCACAGTGTTCTGTAAACTGCTTTTTATACATGTCTCCAGTTATTTTAGACTTATGAGGTATTTTCAGTATTTTCCAGTGTTCCTCGCATAGGCTGTACTCACCCGCATGGGACTATTTCACCCGCATGAGCCCTACGGACTCGCATGAGGTATTCCTCGCATCATGGGTAGCAAATCTATGGAATAGGTGGTATAACGTCTTGGGGGTTTACCCCTCATTTATACTCTTACCCTGAAGCAGGTGGTATAACGTCTTGGGGGTTTACCCCTCATTTATACTCTTACCCTGAAGAAGGTGGTATAACGTCTTGGGGGTTTACCCCTGATTTATACTTTTACCCTAGCTCAACCGGCCATCATACATAACATACATAAGTTAAGAAAACCCCTAACTTCATATTAGTCTAATTCATATACCCTCTCATTTTAGTTTTCTTAAGGCACTAACACATCTTAATAAAAGAAATCCGGGAATTTAACCCAAAGTACTACATACTTCTACTCTTTTAAAATGACTCTTTTTCACATAAAACTTTTGGGCAATTGATGCCTTAAAATCAATTTGCCTTTCACAACCTCAAATCATTTATCCGTACTCATTTTACTTAGAGTAAATCTTCCTTTATTAACTTTACATAAAGCTAATATAATCAACTTCCCATAAAGTCATTATATTAACGTTATACCTTAGTCAAATACATTTTCCTAAAACCCAAGGGACTTACACTTTTAAAAGGAAACAAGAATCATATACTTGAACACATCAAGTCCCTTAACTTTGAAAACTCAAGACATCCTTAGTACTTTTTAAAGAAATGAGTTAATCCCCCCTTACTCACAAAACTTGACCATCCTTAAAACAAGTAAGGGATATCAAACCTTGTACGTCTATCGTACTACATAGGTAAAACCATTCATGCTCAAGAGATAGGAAAGTTTCACATACCTCTTTGGTCAATCCACTTGCTAAGTCCAAAATACCGCACGTAGTATGTCAACCTATAATGACCATAATACGTTTATTAACCTCTAGTTTCAATGTAGAATATTCCAAGTTCAAAGTCACTAAATTCTATGGAAAGTGGGCAGCATTTCCTTTGTTTCTACATACTTTGCCACCTTTTTCAAGGTCGAATTCAACATCCAAATGCCACATTTAAGGCTCAACAATCCAAACATTTCAAAGGGAATTACACACCTAAACTTGGATGTGTAAAATTCTGCCCCACAATGGACAACAACTAACTTAACAAGTTTAAGGTAGTATTTAGGTTACAACATGCTTATATATCATTCTTATCCAATCCTTTCATATCCAAACCATATTTATTGCATGCAATGTATCTAAGAGCAATATTTACCACTACAAGTTCTTTCTTCTTCACATGCAACACCAAAAACTAGCTACAAGAGAAGAATTATTACCTTAGAGCTTTAGCCAAATTATTCCAACAAGTTTGCTATCCTCCTTTCCAAAAACACCACCACAATAACTCTTACAAGCTAGCCAACAAGCTTCCTTCTTGCCACACTTTTTCAGATTTTCCTCAAGCTTTGATTTCCTCTTGAAATTCTAGAGAGAAGGGAGAGCTTTTAGCTTTAGAGAGAGATGAGAGCTTGAAGAATGACCAAGTCTTCAAGACTTGGTCAATAAGTAGTGCATGCAAAATCAGATGGGGGGGGGACACTTGTCACCCTCCCATGGCCTTTTTAAAACAAAACAGTTCAGATTTTTCCACTCAACTTCGCAGAACCCGCCTCGGCGCTGAAACCTCTGCCCACTATCGGAACTTCCGGCGCCGCGGCGCTGCACCTTCAGCAACCACTCAGATCATATGGCGTTGCGGCCCTGTATCCGGCGCCGCGGCCCTGTGGCTCCTGACCGAAACACCTTTCTGTCCGACTGCGCACTGAACTTGCAACTCCCATAACTTTCTACTCCGATGTCCTATCGACGAACGGTTGGTTGCGTTGGGAACTAGACTCAACGAACTATGTTCGAGGCCTTTGAAACACCTAGAAACTCTCAATGTACCGGGTCATAACCCACCTCAAAGTTGACTAAAAACCCGTCCGAAACAATCCGTCAACCTAACCTTCTAAAATTTAAGTCTTACTCCCTTTCGTACGCTCCCATACGTATGACCAGAACTACGGGGTATAACAGATCAGATCGATGAGGTGAATACTTGAGTAAATAATTCTAGATTACTTGAAGCTTCATGGAGTTCAATCGCAATAGACACCTCCCGGAATGCCACAAATGAATGATGTTGCTGAGAGGAGAAATCAGACCTTATTAGATATGATTAGATCCATGATGAGCTTCTCAGCTCTACCAACATACCTATGGGGATATACATTACAAAGCTCAATCTATATTTTGAATAGAGTTCCATCAAAGTCAGTAGAGAAAACTCCATATGAGATATGGAATGACAAGAATCCAGCATTTAGACACATGCGACCCTGGGGTGCGCTGCATATGTAAAGAAGTTTCTTGCTGACAAATTGAAATCTAAAAGTGAGAAGTATTATTTTATAGGGTATCCTAAGGAAACAAGAGGATACTACTTCTATCTCCCCGAGGAACATAAAGTAATCGTTTCCAGAAATGCAATTTTCCTTGAAGAAGACTATGTCTACAAGGAACAGAGTCACAACAAGATAGAACTTGAAGAAATTCACGAAGTTCAAAATAATGTAGAGAATGAACCCTTGTCAGATGACCTAGGCAAGGATTCAGTGGGAGTATTTGATGGTGATTGGGTACTTAGAGTATGCCCTTCAGCCAGTGGGAGTGTTGTGAGGGATAGTGCAAAAATACAAGACTCTCATACACAACCAATGAAAGATGACACAATAGTTGTGCATCATCCTATTCAAAATGATATTCCTGAAAGTTCTCAAGGCGATGGATTGTCCAACACACAAACACCTTCTCATAATCAAAATATAACAAACATTGAAATGCAGAATGTTCAACTCCGTAGGACCACTAGGACTCATCGTGCATCTGAAAGACTTAATCTCCTTGTTGAAATACATAATGAGATAGATATTCCTGATGATGATGAGCCTACTACCTACAGCGAAGCAATGTTGGACATTGATTCATAGAGATGGCAAGAAGCCATAAATCCGAAATGGAGTCTATGTACATAAACCAAGTATGGAACTTGGTTGACTTGCTAACAGGGGTTAGGCCCATATGATGCAAATGGGTCTTCAAGAAGAAGATTGATGCATATGATAAAGTACAGACTTATAAAGAAATATTAGTGGCTAAATGTTACACCCCGTAGTTCAGGTCATGTGCATGAGAGCGTACGAAAGGGAGTAAGACTTAAAATTTTCAAGAGATAGGTTGACGGATTGTTCCGGATGGGTTTTGGTCAACTTTGAGGCGGGTTATGACCCGGTACATTGAGAGTTCCTAAGTATTTCAAAGGCCTAGTACGTAGTTCGTTGAGTCTAGTTTCCAACGCAACCAACCGTTCGTCGATAGGACGTCAGAGTAGAAAGTTATGGGAGTTACAAGTTCGGTCTTGATCAGGCGCAAATGTGTTTCGGACAAAGGCGCAGGGCGGCCGCGCGGAACCGAGGCCGCTGAAGTGCAGCGCCGCAGGAAGCAGGCCTTGTGCCGGAAGTTCAGAAGTCGCGGAGGTTTCAGTGGCCCAGCACGAAGGGCATGCGGCGAGGCGGGATTCTGGGCGAAAAAACTTAGGAAAAGTCAGATTTTTCTTTTAAAAGACCTTGGGAGGGTGACAAGTGTCCCCCCCATCTGATTTTTGCATGCATTATATTTCAAGACTTGGTCATACTTCATCTCTCTCTCTTAGACAAAAGTTCTTCCTTCTCTCTTAAAAGTTCAAGCTCCTCCTTCTCTCTAAAATTCCAAGAGACATTCTAGTCTTAGGAAAAATCTGAAAAATTAAAAGCAAGAGGGAAGCTTGTGGCTAGCTTGTGAAGGTTGTTGTGGTGGTGTTCTTGAAAAGGAAACTAGCAAGTGGTTGGAAAGATTTGGCTAAAGCTTTAAGGTAACATTTCTTCCTTTAGAATTAGTTTCTAGTGTTGCATGTTAAGAAGGAAGAACTTGTGGTGGTAAATAATGCTCTTAGAGTCATTGCATGCAAGAAATGTGGTTTGGATATAAAAGAATTGGTTAAGAAGATATATATGAGCATGTTGTAGCCTAAAAACTACCTTAGAATTATTTAGTGAATTGTTGTACCTAATGCGGCAGAATTTTACACACCCAAGTTTGGAGGTGTAATCCCCTTTAAAATGTTGGATTGTTGTGCCTTAAATGTGGCATTTGGATGTTGAATTCGGCCTTGAGAAAGGTGACAAAGTATGTAGAAACAAAGGAAATGCTGCCCAATTTTCCATAGAATTTAGTGACTTTGAACTTAGATTATTTCTACATTGAAATTAGAGGTTAATAAATGTATCATGATTATTTTAGGTTGACATATTACTTGTGGTAGTTTGAGCTTAGCAAGTGGATTGACCGAAGAGGTATGTGGAAACTTTCTTATCTCTTGAGCATGAGTAGTCATAACTATATAGTACGGTAGACGTACGTGTTTTGAATGAAGTAAATCCTTTTGTTATACTTGACTTGTTTTAAGAAAATGTCTAAGTTGGTTGGGTTAAGAAGTTAACCCGCTTGTTCTTAAGGAGTGGCTTATCCTAAATAAGGTAGACAAGGATTTCTTGACATAATGAAGTATAGAGTACTTGGTGTGAAAGTATTGAGTATTGAATTATTCTAAAAGATAAGAGACCTAATTTTTTTGAGGTAAGAAACTTGTTTTCTAAAGGATAAGAGGCTTGAAGTATTTTGAAAATTGTATGAATTTGTTTGAAGTATAAGTCTCTTGGTTAGTAAAAGAACGAAATGGTTTATAAGGAGTTATAACGACTTTATGGGAAGTTAGTTATAACGGCCTTATGAAAGGATAAGGATGTCTTAAATTTCTAAAGCACAAAGTTAGTATAACGGCTTTATGGGAAGTTGGTTATAATAACTTTATGGAAGGTTATGAAAGTTGTCTATTTTGATTAATGAGCATAAGTTGTCTAGATTGTGAAAAATTGAAGTTACTTGGTTTCAAGCTTTGAAATGAGTTTTCTAAAGGTGTAGTAACTTACTTTGAAAAATAGACACGCCTTGATACTACGGTGTTAGTATCTTGGATTTTACATAAAAAGAGGCTTTCGAAAGAATGTACGACATAGTACTTTGGCTTGTTTAATTGAGAATTATTCTATGTGTGCCTTGATAAGTACTTTGGCTTGCTTAAATAAGAATTCTCTTGGTTTACGTGAAAAGAAGGCATGGTAATTGTCTTGGTTTATGTAAAGGCATGGTATTGCAATTCGAATTAAAAGCATGTAATTATGAGTCTATTTGGGCGCAAATCGGTGATGGAGGATTCCACGTACGCGCCATGATGAGGGTTCGTTTCCTGACGATATTATTCCATGGATTAGCTCTCCGTGAGGTCTCTTGATGCAGGTGGATCTAGTAGTTAGCCCTCGTACTTGCCGGCCGAGGCGTGATGCAGGTGGATCGGTAGTTGGCTTCGTGATTGCCGGTCGAGTTAGGCGAAGTGGTGTGATGCAGGTGGATCGGTGGTTAGCTGCGTCTTGCCCCGATCGATGATGACGCGAGGTGGATCTGGTAGAGGCTATCGACTTGCCTTGGCCACCTTCGTGATTCGTATAGTATTGTTGTACGGGTGGATCCGTAGCCGGCTTTGCATTTGCCGATCGGTTGAGGATGCAGGGTGGATCGTAGCTATGCCTTCGCATTTGCCTCGACGCGGTTACGATGACAGTGGGATCTAGTGTTCATGTACTTTAGTGTTGTTATATCATAGATCGCGGTGAGGAAGGAATTCCACGGGCATGATTGATGTTACGGGCATGAGACCTATGGTTATATTTGAGTAATGACTTAGAGGGCGTGAGTCCCTGACTTGACATGGCTGCGTATATGTTGTGTACTGTAGTTTGGTTGTCATACATGTCTCCTGCTTTATATATGCTATTATGATTTCATTCTGATTTTCGATTCACATACTTGGTACTGTTATCTTGACCTCCTTCGGGCTGCGTTCACGCCGCAGTCGAGATCGTAGTTCGATCCGCACTCTTAGGATCACTGCTCATTTCTTGAAAGCTCCATCTCTCCGAGGCTTTGTCTTTTGGTATGATTCCACGAGGTTATAGACTTTTGTACATTCGGGGTATGGCGGGGCCTGTCCCGCCACGATTGTTTCTAGAGGTGCGTAGTCACGTTTGTGGTTTGAATGTAAGAATAAGTTGTACTTACGATTAAGTATGTTTTTATGGAAGACACTTTATCGGTGGCGATGATGTTTACCATTTTATAAGTTATGTGTTGTGTATGTTCCACGCTATTCTCACGATGTATACCGACGGTACTCCTAGGTACTAGTCGCAGCCCCGGGGTCGGGTCGTGACACTAAAGGTTATAATCAACGGCCTGGGGTCGATTATGATGAAACATTTTCACATGTTGCAAAGATTAAGTCCATTCGGATTTTGCTTGCAATAACTGCATACTATGATTATAATATTTGGAAAATGGATGTTAAAACTGTCTTACTCAATGGTAACCTAATTGAGGAGGTGTATATGATACAACCAGAGGGTTTTACATCCAAGACTCAACCCAAAGCAGTATGCAAGCTACAAAAGTCTATTTATGGACTTAAGCAAGCCTCAAGGAGTTGGAACATTTGCTTTGACAAAACAGTCAAATCGTTTGACTTTGTTAGAAGCAAAGAAGACCCGTGCATTTATAGTAAACGCACAAATGAGAGCATTGTCTTCATTGTCATATATGTAGATGACGTATTGATAATGGGAGACAATAAGACTCACATGCAATCAGTCAAATAATGGTTATCCAGCACCTTCATGATGAAGGACTTAGGTGAAGCCTGCT
Organism: Przewalskia tangutica; assembly: GCA_029844215.1. Taxonomy (NCBI): domain Eukaryota; kingdom Viridiplantae; phylum Streptophyta; class Magnoliopsida; order Solanales; family Solanaceae; genus Przewalskia; species Przewalskia tangutica. The sequence continues at coordinate 18,658,745 of CM056726.1, read as the reverse complement.
ACATTCTTGGAATTAGGATTTACAGAAATAGACCTAATAGATTTTTGGGGCTGTCACAGTCCATATACATAGACAAAGTGCTAAAACGTTTCTCTGTGGAAATTCCAAGAAAGGGCTAGATGTGGCCTATGCACTTAATATGACAAACACTGGTAATTCGACAATTGAAACCAAATACACTGCTTGATCGGAAGCTTATAAATAAGCTATCGCGATATCCAAAGTTCCTAAATGAACTAAGGGTTGTTCCAAGTGTCACTTGTCCAATAATAATTTATTGTGACGGCACTGGTGCGTGCACAAGCTAAGGAATCAAGATCAAGAAACAAAAATAAGCATGTATCAAGGAAATACCACATACTTAGAGTGATGATTGAGACTGAAGAAATAAAGATAGACTATATTCCCACAGATGAAATCTAGCAGGCCCATTTACTAAACCATTAAGCTTAGTCAAGCATAATGGTTATTTTGAAAACATGGGCATTAGATACGTTGGTGATTGACTCTAGTCCAAGTGGGAGATTGAAAGTATATATGTCGTAGAAATAATCATTTTATGAGCAAATGTACTTGAACACATTCATATTATTAATGAGATTAATATATTTGGAATTTTGCAATTATTGAATTATTATTTGATTATTTATATTATTCATTAATGTGCATCCCTTGAACTTACATTGTCATTAATAGTGTGACATACTAATGATAGAGTGTAGTTCTTAAAATAGCCCAGACTGGTGATCATTGAGAATGAGATATCAATGATATGCTATAAGTCGACATGTGGTCTGCATCACATTCTTAGAGAATGTAGTATATCTCACTTACTACTAGCAGTAGTTGCTAGTGATGGACACATGAATACTCTTAGAGGAGTATTGGCATACCCTGCTGATAAACTATTTGTTATACATGTCTAGAGTATTATCAGCATGTGGGAGATAGAGGTCATTAGACTTGAGGTCAATATCACTTTGTTTACAGAGTAATGCACTTTGATCCTGTCCTAAGCTCAAATGCCTTATAGGTTGAGACGCGGCTTGTATTGGGTGCATTATGAAGTAGATTAAAGGTGGTAGTTTAGCCAAGAATAGGATTCATTCCTCGATTGGAATTTCGAGAGAACACTCAGCTTCTCAGATATGTTAAGTCGACCAAGTCATTGGCCAATGCAAGAGACATATCTAGGATATGGTCTAGTTGTCGACTAATATAGATGAGATAAAGTGATCAAGCCATTTGGATAGACACTTGACAAATCTTAAGCTTGATCGAGTGTGTCACGAATGAAAGAAATTTTATCATCTCACATAGAGGTCTGTTTACTTGAGTCTTGTAAACGTACTACACACATTGGGTCCGTCATCGGCGCCGTCTAGGAGTTTCGTGTGAACCTTGATTTGATCAAGTGTCGGCGTGTGAAGGCCTAAAGGGTCACACTAAGTCGGTTGTCTTTTTCGGTCAAGGGTATATTGAGAGAATGTAAAATATCGGATTTAGAATCAAGATGTTTTATTTAATAATAAATTATGGGATAATTTTCATTTGATGGAAATTATATAATTAAGTGAAAATTAAATCTTGGATTTAATTAGAACTAGAATGTGCAGAAAATAAATGGAGGCGCCGCGCAGCAGTGGGCCCAGTTTGACTGGCCCACTGCAATTCGGATTTGGGTCAGGTCTTTAAGCCTGATCCAAATATGATATGGTTTAGGTTTTCCTTTACTATATATTTGACACTTAACCCATAATTTTAAGTTGCACTCATTTTCCACTTTCTGAACTCAGAGTTCAGAAAATAAAATTCTCTCAAACCTCTGTCAAGATTTCCTAACTTTATTGGGCAAAAGAATATACCGAGCAAGGCTTGCACCCGGATTGACAATCGCGTGCGCTCCCTTTAGTAAAGACTAACAAAGCTTAAACTGTAAGTTTTCTTCCTGTCTTTTCAGATTTGAATTATCGCATAATCACACCAGACGACCTTTGTTGGGGCAAGTAAGTTTACACAAAATTTTAAACTTTCACTACGCTTATTTGTGTGTCTTAGACCCAAAAAATCCCTACATATTTGGCAGCATTATTGGCTGATTGTAACATCTCAATTAAGGGTCATTACATGGCTATTGAAGGTCATTAGTTGGCTAGTTGAAACGTATCTTCCTACCACTATAAATTGAGAATTTGGCTCAATGGAGAAACACACTTCACACTTGTGATCGGTGTATTTTATATACACATTTTGAGTCATTTTTAGTTAGTATTTTACTCATTTCATTTATGTTTAGTATAGTATTAGGGTCGTTTTTCTTTCTTTTGTGTCACAGCGGTCAGAAATGGAGAAATGGCGAAAAGGAGATGAAATGAGCATAAATGAGATGGAATTGCACACTAAAAGGGCCAAGAAATGAAGCCTAAGAAGTTTCGGGAAATCTAGAAGAAATCAGACGAAGACCGGAAGAACAAAGGACAAAGAAACGAAAAATCCGGAAGAATGCCGTCACCGGCGTCGCGGCGCTTGACAGCAGCGCCGACCACTGAAGATGTTCTGAAACGCCTTTGATTTTCAGGCGCCGTGGCGCCAGTCTGCAGGGCCACGACACCGACGCGGGATTTCTGAGTTTTGGGCCGAATTTGACACGTTTTCAGAGTCCAAAAGGGATAATTTTTCCTACCTACATATTCCTTAACCCTTTACTTAAAAGGATTCCATAACCTTTCCTACCTACATAATCCCTAACCCTTTACCTAAAGGATTCTTGGGCTATAAATAGTCTCTACATCATTAGAAGAATTCATTACCATTCCATTCACCATCCTACATTCCATTCCACACTTGACAAATTCCATTCTTCATCCACCATTCCATCTTGTAAATATTCCACAACACAATCATTAGATGCTAGAAGGCTTGGAGACTTGTTCTTGAGTATTTTTCTTTTCTTTCTTTTGCTTTGTTTATTTCAGTTCATGTTTGGAGATTATATTAGTTCTTAGTGTGACTACGGCTAGGAGCGAATTACTTTGTTAGGGATTTCCTTGTGATTCACTTGAAATTTTATTCACGAATTAATATATTAGTTTGGTTTCTTCTTCACTTATTTAAGATTTATTCAATAATTGTTTTGATTGCTTGATAATTAATTGATCACTAGTTATCATCACTTCTATGAGTTCTAATCGAAATCCGAAAGGGGAGATTGTGAATATGCTATAGTTGAATAAACATAGGTTTAAATCGTGGACGAAAGTACCCCGATACTTGTGTAGCTTAATAGGTTATTGCTCTTAATCCTCCTTTGTAGTCAATCTTGTCACCGAAAGGTAAAAGGGTTCTCCATTGGGGTTGAGTGTTTATATTACCTTAACATGAGTATAAAACGTTCTAGTTAACCTGCTATTTTAACGTAGAAGAAGAAGTTAGTCTAATTGTATTAAGGATTGAATATAGTGGATAGTTGATGATCTTGGAAGCCCTAATACTCCATCATAACTGATTTAAATCAAAGTATTTTCATAATTAGTTTATTTCCTGCATTATTAGTTTAGAATTCCAACTCAATAAACGTTAACCAAATAGAAACTAAAGCATAGATAATCGGTACTTGAAAACCAGTCCCCGAGGACGATATTCGGTCTTACCTAGACTATATTACTTGTCACGATACGTGCACTTGCGTTTAGCGTGTGTATAAATCGCGCATCAAGTTTTTGGCGTCGTTGCCGGGGATTGACGTACTTTCAATATCGATTTATCTATTCTTATTTCTAATTTGGTTGCTCCAAGAACAAGTTTCTAACTTGTTCTGCGAGCATATTTTTATCACCTTTTGTTGTTTTTCTTATTTTGCAGGTTAAATTTGGAAGGAAAAAAAATGAAAAAATATATATACAGGTCCATGGACTACTACTTCTATCAGGGGCAGTTGAGTCATCAACAGCAGCTTAACCCACATGTTCAAGAGGAAGATCTAGATGAGTTGCAGGCAGGTATACTCAGGCTCACCAAGTGCCAAGCTCAGTTTATGGATGAGACAAGAGTGTCCCTCAGAAATTTGGAGACACAAATAGGGAAACTAATGGATAGGATGAGCAATACACTTCAAGAAAGTCCGTCTAGCGACATCATTGTGGAAAGTGATAAGTAAACTGAGGAACCTGAACCACACCCAACTGTTGAGGAATCTAGCGAGATAGTTGGTGTAGAGAAGGAAAAGATTACTGAGATCCAATTATTCACCTTTTTGGATTCTTTGGAAATTATTTTTCCTGTACCTATTGCAAAAGAAATAACACCAGCGGTCACTGTTGATCCCCAAATAGGAAGTCCATACCATCAAGGACACCCCATAGAGTTGAGAGATGTTGGGAATCTCACTGATCCCTACATTAGAGAGAGCCTAAAAGACAAGCATGTCTTGTGTACTTGGGGGATAATCTTATATCTGAAGCCCTTAGTTGAAAAGATTGTTGTAGGAAAAGTGAGACCTGCAACAATAACTTTGCGGATTGCAAGCAGTTCGCAGAAGGATCCAATGTGCACTCGTAAAGGTTAAATGTGTCCGGCTAAAAGACGTTAAAGACAACGCTTGTTGGGAGGCAACCCAATGTTTTTAATTATGTTATTTTAATTTCTATTTTTAGTTTGTATTATTTTATCTTTAACAGTCTCACGGTCTTGGGTTCTTGTTTTGTTTTGTTGGATGACAGGTGGACTAGGAGCAAACCCCGAACAGAAAAAGGAGCAAAAACGCTGAAAAAAAAGAAAAGTCGTCGTCAGCGCCGTGGCTCCGGAACTTCAGAGAGCCGCAGTACTTGGGGCGCCACGGCGTCGAATCTCAGGGTCGTGGCGCCGGAACTTCAGAGAGCCATATTCTGTACAAATTCCAGAATTTTTCCTCCCAGACCTCCGTTATGACCGCTGTGTTGTGTCAGTAAGTTGTCCCTATTTTTTTTTTAGTCTTTCACACATTGGGGACAATGTGTGATTTAAGTTTGGGGGGGTGTTTTATTATTTTTGAGTCTTATTGATTTGTTTTGTCTATTTTTGAGTATTTTTTGAGTCAGTTTTTTTTTTAAGATCATGCATGTTGTAGTTACTGGAAACGCCTAGTGAAGTAAGGTTGAATAATGTAATGGATTAAAAGCAACCATCTAAACACTTAGGTTAGATATGCCAAAAATTCATGAAATCGAACTATTTGGGGTATCGTGCTTGATTTATGCATTGTTAGTGATTAAACTTATGTGTCTGCTTGCTTGCTATTTGAGGCGAAATAGTTAGGATATGCATGTTAGAGAGATGATTCAGGCATTTCTTTGTTAGCCCTTTTTACCATTCTTTGTCTATCCCTGACAATAAATTGTATCCCTAGTCAGCCCCATTGAGCCTAAAAATAAGATTTTTTCTTTGACACCCATAATTCCATATTTGTGCCATAAGAGAATTTTTTTTTGATATGTTTGGAATATAAAGTGTTGAAAAAAAGACAAAAGAGAGTGAACAATTTTGATGCACCCCAATGAAATGTAATAATAAATAGGCAAAAGCCTAAGTTTGGGGGTGCTTACTATTCATCGGACACCTCATTCTCTCAAAACAAAATAGGGGAAAGATAGCTATGAGGTTAAAAAGAAAATCAAAAGAAAAGGGAAGAATCGAAAGTAAAAGAGCTTATGGTACATTAGATTGAGCCTAAAAGACTATTTTTACCTACCCCTGCCTAAGCCTACATTACAACTCTGAAAAGCCCTGAAGATCTCTAATGTGTGTATCCATGATTAGTGGAGAATAGCAAGTAAACATGCCATAGAATTTTGAAATTGACATGCATAGTTAGGTATTTTTACATCCATTGAGCATGATTGAATAGAATTTGCGAAATATCTGACTTGAGTACTTAGAATGCTAAAAATTAATGCTATATGTTCCTGCATATTATCCTACTAACCTTCATGCTTTTCTAAGTGACAATTCTGCAGCAAATTGATCAGTGTCTTTGAGTCATTTTATTTTCTTTTCTTTTCTTTTCTTTTCTTTCGTGTCTTTATTTCTATCTTTTTGTGCTTTACTCGAGGACGAACAAAGTTTAAGTTTGGGGGTATTTGATCGGTGTATTTTATATACACCTTTTGAGTCATTTTTAGTTAGTATTTTACTCATTTCATTTATGTTTAGTATAGTATTATGGTTGTTTTTCTTTCTTTTATGTCACATCGGTCAGAAATGGAGAAATGACGAAAAAGAGATGAAATGAGCATAAATGAGATGGAATTGCACACTAAAAGGGTCAAGAAATGAAGCCTAAGAAGTTCCGGGAAATATAGAAGAAATCAGACGAAGACCGGATGAACAAAGTACGAAGAAACGAAAAATCCGGAATCGCGCCATGCGGCGCAATTACCATCGAGATGTTCAAACGCTTTGATTTTCAGAAACGTGGCGCCATCCGAGGCTACCGCACCGACGCGGGATTTCTGAGTATTTGGCCGAATTTGACACGTTTTCAGAGTCCAAAAGGGATAACTTTTCCTACCTACATATTCATTAACCCTTTACCTAAAAGGATTCCATAACCTTTCCTACTTACATAATCTCTAACCCTTTACCTAAAGGATTTTTGGGCGATAAATAGTCTCTACATCATTAGAAGAATTCATTACCATTCCATTCACCATCCTACATTCCATCCCACACTTGACAAATTCCATTCTCCATCCACTATTCCATCTTGTAAATATTCCACAACACAATCCTTGGATGCTAGAAGGCTTGGAGACTTGTTCTTGAGTATTTTCTTTTCTTTCTTTTGATTTGTTTATTTCAGTTCATGTTTGGAGATTATATTAGTTCTTAGTGTGACTATGGCTAGGAGCGAATTACTTTGTTAGGGATTTCCTTGTGATTCACTTGAAATTTTATTCACGAATTAATATATTAGTTTGGTTTCTTCTTCACTTATTTAAGATTTATTCAATAATTGTTTTGATTGCTTGATAATTAATTGATCACTAGTTATCATCACTTATATGAGTTCTAATCGAAATCCGAAAGGGGAGATTGTGAATATGCTATAGTTGAATAAACATAGGTTTAAATCGTGGACGAAAGTACCCCGATACTTGTGTAGCTTAATAGGTTATTGCTCTTAATCCTCCTTTGTAGTCAATCTTGTCACCGAAAGGTAGAAGGGTTCTCCATTGGGGTTGAGTGTTTATATTACCTTAACAGGAGTATAAAACGGTCTAGTTAACCTGTTATCTTAACGTAGAAGAAGAAGTTAGTCTAATTGTATTAAGGATTGAATAGAGTGGATATTTGATGATCTTGGAAGCCCTAATTCTCCATCATAACTGATTTAAATCAAAGTATTTTCATAATTAGTTTATTTCCTGCATTATTAGTTTAGAATTCCAACTCAATAAACGTTAACCAAATAGAAACTAAAGCATAGATAATCAGTACTTGAAAACCAGTTTCTGAGGACGATATTCGGTCTTACCTAGACTATATTACTTGTCACGATACGTGCACTTGCGTTTAGCGTGTGTATAAATCGCGCATCAAGTTTTTGGCGTCGTTGCCGGGGATTGGCGTACTTTCAATATCGATTTATCTATTCTTATTTCTAATTTGGTTGCTCCAAGAACAAGTTTCTAACTTGTTCTGCGAGCATATTTTTATCACCTTTTGTTGTTTTTCTTATTTTGCAGGTTAAATTTGGAAGGAAAAAAAATGAAATAAAAAATATATATATAGGTCCATGGACTACTACTTCTATCAGGGGCAGTGGAGTCATCAACAACAGCTTAACCCATATGTTCAAGAGGAAGATCTAGATGAGTTGCAGGCAGGTATACTCAGGCTCACCAAGTGCCAAGCTCAGTTTATGTATGAGACAAGAGTGTCCCTCAGAAATTTGGAGACACAAATAGGGAAACTAATGGATAGGATGAGCAATACACTTCAAGAAAGTCTGCCTAGCGACACCATTGTGGAAAGTGATAAGTAAATTGAGGAACCTGAACCACACCCAACTGTTGAGGAATCTGACGAGATAGTTGGTGTAGAGAAGGAAAAGATTACTGAGATCCAATTATTCACCTTTTTGGATTCTTTGGAAATTATTTTTCTTGTACCTATTGCAAAAGAAATACCACCAGCGGTCACTGTTGATCCCCAAATAGGAAGTCCATACCATCAAGGACACCCCCTAGAGTTGAGAGATGTTGGGAATCTCACTGATCCCTACATTAGAGAGAGCCTAAAAGACAAGCATGTCTTGTGTACTTGGGGGATAATCTTATATCTGAAGCCCTTAGTTGAAAAGATTGTTGTAGGAAAAGTGAGACCTGCAACAATAACTTTGCGGATTGCAAGCAGTTCGCAGAAGGATCCAATGGGCACTCGTAAAGGTTAAATGTGTCCGGCTAAAAGACGTTAAAGACAACGCTTGTTGGGAGGCAACCCAATGTTTTTAATTATGTTATTTTAATTTCTATTTTTAGTTTGTATTATTTTATCTTGAACAGTCTCACGGTCTTGGGTTCTTGTTTTGTTTTGTTGGATGACAGTGGACTATGAGCGGACCGAACGTAAAAATGAGCAAAACGAAAAAAAAAGAAAAGTCGTCGTCAGCGCCGTGGCTCCGGAACTTAGAGCCGCAAGATTGGCGCCACGGCCGAATCTCGTGGCGTGGCGCCGAACTTCGTAGAGCCATATTCGCATAAATTCAATTTTTCCTCCTGCACTCCGTTATGACCATTGTGTTGTGTCGATGAAGTTGTCCCTATTTTTCTTTTGAGTCTTGCACACATTGGGGACAATGTGTGATTTAAGTTCGGGGGATGTTTTATTATTTTGAGTCTTTTTGATTTGTTTTGTGTATTTTGAGTATTTTTGAGTCGCTTTTTTAAGATCATGCATGTTGTAGTTACTGGAAACGCCTAGTGAAGTAAGGTTGAATAATGTAATGGATTAGAAGCAACCATCTAAACACTTAGGTTAGATATGCCAAAAATTCATGAAATCGAACTATTTGGGGTATCGTGCTTGATTTATGCATTGTTAGTGATTAAACCTATGTGGCTGCTTGCTTGCTATTTGAGGCGAAATAGTTAGGATATGCATGTTAGAGAGATGATTCAGGCATTTCTTTGTTAGCCCTTTTTACCATTCTTTGTCTATCCCTGACAATAAATTGTATCCCTAGTCAGCTCCATTGAGCTTAAAAATAAGATTTTTTTCTTTGACACCCTATAATTCCATATTTGTGCCATAAGAGAATTTTTTTTTGATATGTTTGGAATATAAAGTGTTGAAAAAAGAGACAAAAGTGAGTGAACAATTTTGATGCACCCCAATGAAATGTAATAATAAATAGGCAAAAGCCTAAGTTTGGGGGTGTTTACTATTCATCGGACACCTCATTCTCTCAAAACAAAAGAGGGGAAAGATAACTATGAGGTTAAAAAGAAAATCAAAAGAAAAGGAAAGAATCGAAAGTAAAAGAGCTTATGGTACATTAGATTGAGCCTAAAAGACTATTTTTACCTACCCCTGCCTAAGCCTACATTACAACCCTGAAAAGCCCTGAAGATCTCTAATGTGTGTATCCATGATTAGTGGAGAATAGCAAGTAAACATGCCATAGAATTTTGAAATTGACATGCATAGTTAGGTATTTTTACATCCATTGAGCATGATTGAATAGAATTTGCGAAATATCTGACTTGAGTACTTAGAATGCTAAAAATTAATGCTATATGTTCCTGCATATTATCCTACTAACCTTCATGTTTTTCTAAGTGACAATTGTGCAGCAAATTGATCAGTGTCTTTGAGTCATTTTATTTTCTTTTCCTTTCTTTCGTGTCTTTATTTCTATCTTTTTGTGCTTTACTCGAGGACGAGCAAAGTTTAAGTTTGGGGGTATTTGATCGGTGTATTTTATATACACCTTTTGAGTCATTTTTAGTTAGTATTTTACTCATTTCATTTATGTTTAGTATAGTATTAGGGTTGTTTTTCTTTCTTTTATGTCACAGCGGTCAGAAATGGAGAAATGACGAAAAGGAGATGAAATGAGCATAAATGAGATGGAATTGCACACTAAAAGGGTCAAGAAATGAAGCCTAAAAAGTTCCGAGAAATATAGAAGAAATCAGACGAAGACCGGACGAACAAAGTACGAAGAAACGAAAAATCCGGAAGAATGCCGTCACCGGCGCCAACCACTGGAGATGTTCTGAAACGCCTCTAATTTTCAGGCGCCGTGGCGCCAGTCTGCAGGGCCACGGCGCCGACGCGGGATTTCTGAGTATTTGGCCGAATTTGACACGTTTTCAGAGTCCAAAAGGGATAACTTTTCCTACCTACATATTCATTAACCCTTTACCTAAAAGGATTCCATAACCTTTCCTACTTACATAATCCCTAACCCTTTACCTAAAGGATTTTTGGGCGATAAATAGTCTCTACATCATTAGAAGAATTCATTACCATTCCATTCACCATCCTACATTCCATCCCACACTTGACAAATTCCATTCTCCATCCACCATTCCATCTTGTAAATATTCCACAACACAATCCTTGACGCTTTAAGGCTTGGAGACTTGTTCTTGAGTATTTTTCTTTTCTTTCTTTTGCTTTGTTTATTTCAGTTCATGTTTGGAGATTATATTAGTTCTTAGTGTGACTATGGCTAGGAGCGAATTACTTTGTTAGGGATTTCCTTGTGATTCACTTGAAATTTTATTCATGAATTAATATATTAGTTTGGTTTCTTCTTCACTTATTTAAGATTTATTCAATAATTGTTTTGATTGCTTGATAATTAATTGATCACTAGTTATGATCACTTATATGAGTTCTAATCGAAATCTGAAAGGGGAGATTGTGAATATGCTATAGTTGAATAAACATAGGTTTAAATCGTGGACGAAAGTACCCCGATACTTGTGTAGCTTAATAGGTTATTGCTCTTAATCCTCCTTTGTAGTCAATCTTGTCACCGAAAGGTAGAAGGGTTCTCCATTGGGGTTGAGTGTTTATATTACCTTAACAGGAGTATAAAACGGTCTAGTTAACCTGCTATCTTAACGTAGAAGAAGAAGTTAGTCTAATTGTATTAAGGATTGAATAGAGTGGATATTTGATGATCTTAGAAGCCCTAATTCTCCATCATAACTGATTTAAATCAAAGTATTTTCATAATTAGTTTATTTTCTGCATTATTAGTTTAGAATTCCAACTCAATAAACGTTAACCAAATAGAAACTAAAGCATAGATAATCGGTACTTGAAAACCAGTCTCTGAGGACGATATTCGGTCTTACCTAGACTATATTACTTGTCACGATACGTGCACTTGCGTTTAACGTGTGTATAAATCGCGCATCAACTTGCAAAACTCAGATTTTCTGAACTTCTTCTTTTCTAAGCACTCTTTCAAACACTCATGGTTCTTCTTTTAGTAAATACTTGAGTTTTCTTTGCTCATTTGTTAGTTGCTGTTTTATACAGTTGCCCATTTATGTAAAATGATTTATACGGGACACTATTGTCTTAAGGACAAAGTGAATATCACTCGACTCAACAACGCAACTGTAACACTATTATATTTAGTGTCTCTTGATTTCAGGTTATCAAGAATCAAAGAGCGTTCGACGATTGACACAAAGATACAAAACTGATTCAACTTTTTTTAGTAAACACTTGAGTTTCTTTTGCTCATTTGTTAGTTGTTGTTTTATCTTGGGAGATAGTTGCCCATTTACGTAAAAGGATTTATACGGGCAATATTGTCTTAAGGACATAGTGAATATTACTCGACTCAGCAGCGCAATTGTATCGCTACAAGATTAGTGTTTCTTGATTTCAGGTTTTCAAGAATCAAAGAGCGTTCAACGATTGACACAAAGATACAAGACTGATTCAAGAACGAAGATCAAGGCAAAATTTGTTGTTGCCACAACTCTTGTTAGACTTCAAGTCTGTTGTTTTGTAATTCGTTATTATTTATCGTTTCGAAACACTAGTGATAGTTAGTTACTATTCTCGTACATCCACTCTTGTACTCACATTAAGTTATTAAGATAAAGCTATAGTGATTTGTTCTGGAAATGTTGTGTACCATTGTAACCGAGCAGCTGCATTGATCGGTCTGAAACGGGTGGCGGAAGCTGTGAAGGAATGTGAGCAAGCTATTAGGTTGGATCCTTCATATTTTAGGGTACGTCAAGGGCTAGGATTTTTGCTACTTAGGTAAGTGTTGGAAAGTTGAAATCTTTTTGAATTTGTACGCATGTTTCAATATCAATTATCATATATTATAGCAGCTATGTTGCTCGGACTCTTCAAAAATGTTGATAAGGGTGTGCCGGATCCTCTAAAAGTAGTGCAATTTTTGAGGAACCAATACGTCTGCAACAACATTTTTGGAGAGTTCGAGCAATATAGCTTAGCAGTGCTATGAAATTCTGTAGCTATTATGCGGGTTTATGGTTAAGATGGGTTAGTTGTATTCACATTGTTAACATGGTTTTTTGATAATATCGAACTTTCTTAGCTGATGTTTGTATGTCTGTTACCCAGCCAAATCTCAAACCGGGATCTACTGGATGTGATGACTAATCTTTAGTGTACCTACCTTTATCAAGAAAAAAAAAGACTGATCTTTAGTGTTGTCTGCAAAGGTTCAAAGTCTAGTGGTACGGAGTTAACCTCTACAGTAGGTGTGTGGGTTCATTTCCCGTCGTCCCCCTTTTGCCTTACCCTTCCACTTAGTGGCGGATTCAAGAGTAATAATTTGGTGGTATAAAATACGAAGTAATAATTTTTTGCGTAGCAAAAAAAAATTGCGAGTCAATGTACGCATTTCAGTTTTCTTACCAACAATCAGTGCCCAAATCTGAACAGTAAGTTAAATGAGAAAATAGACAGCAAGTTAAATAAAGATGGTGCTTATCAACATGAGGTAGAGACCTTGTAATTGCAAGAGCTACCTCAATGTAAAAACCGCAATGGTAGCATAAAACCGCTACAATTATGCAGAAATTTTAAAAAAGAAAGAAAGAAGAACGGCAATGCAAGACTAAGCTCTCCCGCTATGCGGGTTCTTAAATAATAAGAAGCTTGTAATAACAAGAAAGATCGCACTTATAGAAGCTCATTAACAGTGCAAAGACAAACATTCATATTCATTTCTGGTGTAAAAGATCTCAAAAGCTAACATAAGATGAGTACTTAGTAAAAAAGAATTAAAAAAAAACTGGTGGTGCACCGCCATGTTTATAGTCTGTCCGCCAATGCTTCCACTGTCACTCTATGTACAAAATCTCTAAAAAGAGAAGATCTTGATTGGTGCCAACTGGTTCATTTTGTCATTTATCAAATCTGATTGCCTTGGAAAATATACAGTCAATTATTTTGACTATTTGGATTACTATGACCATTGTCCCTGTTACATATTCCCTTTGTTTGATCATTTTATATAGGGTTGTCCTTACTTTCTCGTTAGTGTGATCGTTGTTTACCTGTCTCATTTTATAACCAAATCATCGTTATTAGCACTTTAGGAAACCTTCTTGTTGTTCAGTTTTAGGGTGACTTCTCCGTCGGTTTATGGCTCTCTCGAGTGGTAGTTGGCAATATACTGCAAGTAGGCATTTTGACATGATTTGGTTGAGATTCGAAAAAATAGTGTTTGAAGTCATGTTGAAAAAGAGTATTTTGGAAGTTGAATTTGGACATGAAAACAGATTCAAAGTTTGTGAGTGAAAACTTGAAAAACTCCTAAAACCTGTTTTTCAAACTTCAATTTCTGTATTTCAAGTTTGATGTTGAAATAATGGGCCAGATTGATAAGCAAACACCTATGTGAAAGTTGAATTTGGACATGAAAACAGATTCAAAGTTTGTGAGTGAAAACTTGAAAAACTCCTAAAACCTGTTTTTCAAACTTCAATTTCTGTATTTCAAGTTTGATGTTGAAATAATGGGCCAGATTGATAAGCAAACACCTATGTGAAAGTTGAATTTGGACATGAAAGCATTCAAAGTTTGTGAGTGAAAACTTGAAAAACTCCTAAAACACTTTTTCAAACTTCATTTACGTATTTCAAGTTTGATGTTGAAATAATGGGCGGATTGATAAGCAAACACCTATGTGAAAGTTGAATTTGGACATGAAAACAGTTCAAAGTTTGTGAGTGAAAACTTGAAAAACTCCTAAAACACTGTTTTCAAACTTCATTTACGTATTTCAAGTTTGATGTTGAAATAATGGGCGATTGATAAGCAAACACCTATGTGAAAGTTGAATTTGGACATGAAAGCAGTTCAAAGTTTGTGAGTGAAAACTTGAAAAACTCCTAAAACCTGTTTTTCAAACTTGATTTACGTATTTCAAGTTTGATGTTGAAATAATGGGCGGATTGATAAGCACACCTATGTGAAAGTTGAATTTGGACATGAAAGCAGTTAAAGTTTGTGAGTGAAAACTTGAAAAACTCCTAAACCTGTTTTCAAACTTGATTTGTATTTCAAGTTTGATGTTGAAATAATGGGCGATTGATAAGCAAACACCTATGTGAAAGTTGAATTTGGACATGAAAAGCAGATTCAAAGTTTGTGAGTGAAAACTTGAAAAACTCCTAAAACCTGTTTTCAAACTTGATTTCAGTATTTCAAGTTTGATGTTGAAATAATGGGCGATTGATAAGCAAACACCTATGTGAAAGTTGAATTTGGACATGAAAACAGATTCAAAGTTTGTGAGTGAAAACTTGAAAAACTCCTAAACACATTTTTCAAACTTGATTTACGTATTTCAAGTTTGATGTTGAAATAATGGGCAGATTGATAAGCAAACACCTATGTGAAAGTTGAATTTGGACATGAAAGCAGTTCAAAGTTTGTGAGTGAAAACTTGAAAAACTCCTAAACCTGTTTTCAAACTTGATCGTATTTCAAGTTTGATGTTGAAATAATGGGCGATTGATAAGCAAACACCTATGTGAAAGTTGAATTTGGACATGAAAGCAGATTCAAAGTTTGTGAGTGAAAACTTGAAAAACTCCTAAACCTGTTTTCAAACTTCAATTTACGTATTTCAAGTTTGATGTTGAAATAATGGGCGGATTGATAAGCAAACACCTATGTGAAAGTTGAATTTGGACATGAAAACAGATTCAAAGTTTGTGAGTGAAAACTTGAAAAACTCCTAAAACCTGTTTTCAAACTTGATTTACGTATTTCAAGTTTGATGTTGAAATAATGGGCCGATTGATAAGCAAACACCTATGTGAAAGTTGAATTTGGACATGAAAACAGATTCAAAGTTTGTGAGTGAAAACTTGAAAAACTCCTAAACCTGTTTTTCAAACTTCATTTACGTATTTCAAGTTTGATGTTGAAATAATGGGCGGATTGATAAGCAAACACCTATGTGAAAGTTGAATTTGGACATGAAAGCAGTTCAAGTTTGTGAGTGAAAACTTGAAAAACTCCTAAAACCTGTTTTTCAAACTTGATTCTGTATTTCAAGTTTGATGTTGAAATAATGGGCGATTGATAAGCAAACACCTATGTGAAAGTTGAATTTGGACATGAAAACAGATTCAAAGTTTGTAGTGAAAACTTGAAAAACTCCTAAAACTGTTTTCAAACTTGATTTACGTATTTCAAGTTTGATGTTGAAATAATGGGCGATTGATAAGCAAACACCTATGTGAAAGTTGAATTTGGACATGAAAACAGATTCAAAGTTTGTGAGTGAAAACTTGAAAAACTCCTAAAACCTGTTTTCAAACTTGATTTACGTATTTCAAGTTTGATGTTGAAATAATGGGCGATTGATAAGCAAACACCTATGTGAAAGTTGAATTTGGACATGAAAGCAGTTCAAGTTTGGAGTGAAAACTTGAAAACTCCTAAAACCTGTTTTCAAACTTGTATTTCAAGTTTGATGTTGAAATAATGGGCGGATTGATAAGCAAACACCTATGTGAAAGTTGAATTTGGACATGAAAGCAGTTCAAAGTTTGTGAGTGAAAACTTGAAAAACTCCTAAAACTGCTTTTTCAAACTTTCAGATTTCAAGTTTGATGTTGAAATAATGGGCGATTGATAAGCAAACACCTATGTGAAAGTTGAATTTGGACATGAAAGCAGTTCAAAGTTTGTGAGTGAAAACTTGAAAACTCCTAAAACCTGTTTTCAAACTTGATTTACGTATTTCAAGTTTGATGTTGTAATAATGGGCCAGATTGATAAGCAAACACCTATGTGAAAGTTGAATTTGGACATGAAAACAGATTCAAAGTTTGTGAGTGAAAACTTGAAAAACTCCTAAAACCTGTTTTTCAAACTTGATTACGTATTTCAAGTTTGATGTTGAAATAATGGGCGATTGATAAGCAAACACCTATGTGAAAGTTGAATTTGGACATGAAAGCAGTTCAAAGTTTGTGAGTGAAAACTTGAAAACTCCTAAAACTGTTTTCAAACTTGAATTTACGTATTTCAAGTTTGATGTTGAAATAATGGGCGATTGATAAGCAAACACCTATGTGAAAGTTGAATTTGGACATGAAACAGATTCAAAGTTTGTAGTGAAAACTTGAAAAACTCCTAAAACTTTTTCAAACTTGATTTACGTATTTCAAGTTTGATGTTGAAATAATGGGCCGATTGATAAGCAAACACCTATGTGAAAGTTGAATTTGGACATGAAACAGATTCAAAGTTTGTAGTGAAAACTTGAAAAACTCCTAAAACTGTTTTCAAACTTCATTTACGTATTTCAAGTTTGATGTTGAAATAATGGGCGATTGATAAGCAAACACCTATGTGAAAGTTGAATTTGGACATGAAAGCAGTTCAAAGTTTGTGAGTGAAAACTTGAAAAACTCCTAAAACCTGTTTTCAAACTTCAATTTACGTATTTCAAGTTTGATGTTGAAATAATGGGCCGATTGATAAGCAAACACCTATGTGAAAGTTGAATTTGGACATGAAAGCAGATTCAAAGTTTGTGAGTGAAAACTTGAAAAACTCCTAAATTTTTCAAACTTGATTTACGTATTTCAAGTTTGATGTTGAAATAATGGGCGATTGATAAGCAAACACCTATGTGAAAGTTGAATTTGGACATGAAAACAGATTCAAAGTTTGTGAGTGAAAACTTGAAAAACTCCTAAAACTGTTTTCAAACTTCATTTCAGATTTCAAGTTTGATGTTGAAATAATGGGCGATTGATAAGCAAACACCTATGTGAAAGTTGAATTTGGACATGAAAGCAGTTCAAAGTTTGTGGTGAAAACTTGAAAAACTCCTAAACTGTTTTCAAACTTGATTGTATTTCAAGTTTGATGTTGAAATAATGGGCGATTGATAAACACCTATGTGAAAGTTGAATTTGGACATGAAAACAGATTCAAAGTTTGTGAGTGAAAACTTGAAAAACTCCTAAAACTTTTTCAAACTTGATTTACGTATTTCAAGTTTGATGTTGAAATAATGGGCAGATTGATAAGCAAACACCTATGTGAAAGTTGAATTTGGACATGAAAGCAGTTCAAAGTTTGTGGTGAAAACTTGAAAAACTCCTAAAACCTGTTTTCAAACTTGATTTACGTATTTCAAGTTTGATGTTGAAATAATGGGCAGATTGATAAGCAAACACCTATGTGAAAGTTGAATTTGGACATGAAAGCAGATTCAAAGTTTGTAGTGAAAACTTGAAAAACTCCTAAAACTTTTTTTCAAACTTGATTTACGTATTTCAAGTTTGATGTTGAAATAATGGGCGATTGATAAGCAAACACCTATGTGAAAGTTGAATTTGGACATGAAAGCAGATTCAAGTTTGTGAGTGAAAACTTGAAAAACTCCTAAAACACATTTTCAAACTTGATTTACGTATTTCAAGTTTGATGTTGAAATAATGGGCGGATTGATAAGCAAACACCTATGTGAAAGTTGAATTTGGACATGAAAACAGATTCAAAGTTTGTAGTGAAAACTTGAAAAACTCCTAAAACCTGTTTTTCAAACTTCAATTTACGTATTTCAAGTTTGATGTTGAAATAATGGGCGATTGATAAGCAAACACCTATGTGAAAGTTGAATTTGGACATGAAAACAGATTCAAAGTTTGTGAGTGAAAACTTGAAAAACTCCTAAAACCTGCTTTTTCAAACTTGATTTACGTATTTCAAGTTTGATGTTGAAATAATGGGCGATTGATAAGCAAACACCTATGTGAAAGTTGAATTTGGACATGAAAGCAGTTCAAAGTTTGTGAGTGAAAACTTGAAAAACTCCTAAAACTGTTTTTCAAACTTGATTTACGTATTTCAAGTTTGATGTTGAAATAATGGGCCGATTGATAAGCAAACACCTATGTGAAAGTTGAATTTGGACATGAAAGCAGTTCAAAGTTTGTGAGTGAAAACTTGAAAAACTCCTAAAACTGTTTTCAAACTTGATTGTATTTCAAGTTTGATGTTGAAATAATGGGCCGATTGATAAGCAAACACCTATGTGAAAGTTGAATTTGGACATGAAAGCAGTTCAAAGTTTGTGAGTGAAAACTTGAAAAACTCCAAAACCTGTTTTTCAAACATTTCAAGTTTGATGTTGAAATAATGGGCGATTGATAAGCAAACACCTATGTGAAAGTTGAATTTGGACATGAAAGCAGATTCAAAGTTTGTGAGTGAAAACTTGAAAAACTCCTAAAACTGTTTTCAAACTTGATTTACGTATTTCAAGTTTGATGTTGAAATAATGGGCGGATTGATAAGCAAACACCTATGTGAAAGTTGAATTTGGACATGAAAGCAGATTCAAAGTTTGTGAGTGAAAACTTGAAAAACTCCTAAACTGTTTTTCAAACTTGATTTACGTATTTCAAGTTTGATGTTGAAATAATGGGCTGATTGATAAGCAAACACCTATGTGAAAGTTGAATTTGGACATGAAAGTTTGTGAGTGAAAACTTGAAAAACTCCTAAAACTGTTTTCAAACTTGATTATTTCAAGTTTGATGTTGAAATAATGGGCGATTGATAAGCAAACACCTATGTGAAAGTTGAATTTGGACATGAAAGCATTCAAAGTTTGTAGTGAAAACTTGAAAACTCCTAAAATTTTTCAAACTTGATTTACGTATTTCAAGTTTGATGTTGAAATAATGGGCCGATTGATAAGCAAACACCTATGTGAAAGTTGAATTTGGACATGAAAGCAGATTCAAAGTTTGTAGTGAAAACTTGAAAAACTCCTAAAACTTTTTCAAACTTGATTTACGTATTTCAAGTTTGATGTTGAAATAATGGGCGATTGATAAGCAAACACCTATGTGAAAGTTGAATTTGGACATGAAAGCAGATTCAAAGTTTGTGAGTGAAAACTTGAAAAACTCCTAAAACTTTTTTCAAACTTGATTTCGTATTTCAAGTTTGATGTTGAAATAATGGGCGATTGATAAGCAAACACCTATGTGAAAGTTGAATTTGGACATGAAAGCAGATTCAAAGTTTGTAGTGAAAACTTGAAAAACTCCTAAAACCTGCTTTTTCAAACTTGATTTCTGTATTTCAAGTTTGATGTTGAAATAATGGGCAGATTGATAAGCAAACACCTATGTGAAAGTTGAATTTGGACATGAAAACAGATTCAAAGTTTGTGAGTGAAAACTTGAAAACTCCTAAAACCGCTTTTTCAAACTTCAATTTCAGATTTCAAGTTTGATGTTGAAATAATGGGCCGATTGATAAGCAAACACCTATGTGAAAGTTGAATTTGGACATGAAAACAGATTCAAAGTTTGTGAGTGAAAACTTGAAAAACTCCTAAAACCTGCTTTTTCAAACTTCAATTCAGATTTCAAGTTTGATGTTGAAATAATGGGCTGATTGATAAGCAAACACCTATGTGAAAGTTGAATTTGGACATGAAAGCAGATTCAAAGTTTGTGAGTGAAAACTTGAAAACTCCTAAAACTGCTTTTTCAAACTTCAATTTCAGATTTCAAGTTTGATGTTGAAATAATGGGCCGATTGATAAGCAAACACCTATGTGAAAGTTGAATTTGGACATGAAAACAGATTCAAAGTTTGTGAGTGAAAACTTGAAAAACTCCTAAACCTGCTTTTTCAAACTTCAATTTCGTATTTCAAGTTTGATGTTGAAATAATGGGCCAGATTGATAAGCAAACACCTATGTGAAAGTTGAATTTGGACATGAAAACAGATTCAAAGTTTGTGAGTGAAAACTTGAAAAACTCCTAAAACCTGTTTTTCAAACTTCAATTTCTGTATTTCAAGTTTGATGTTGAAATAATGGGCCAGATTGATAAGCAAACACCTATGTGAAAGTTGAATTTGGACATGAAAACAGATTCAAAGTTTGTGAGTGAAAACTTGAAAACTCCTAAAACCTGTTTTTCAAACTTCAATTTCAGATTTCAAGTTTGATGTTGAAATAATGGGCCAGATTGATAAGCAAACACCTATGTGAAAGTTGAATTTGGACATGAAAACAGATTCAAAGTTTGTGAGTGAAAACTTGAAAACTCCTAAAACCTGTTTTTCAAACTTCAATTTCTGTATTTCAAGTTTGATGTTGAAATAATGGGCCAGATTGATAAGCAAACACCTATGTGAAAGTTGAATTTGGACATGAAAACAGATTCAAAGTTTGTGAGTGAAAACTTGAAAAACTCTTAAAACCTGTTTTTCAATTTCTATATTTCAAGGACTTCTAGGAAATCGGACTATTCTACCGCTACTGACTGACTAATTCACTTGACTATCTACGGTTCCATTGCGTGTGCTCGGGGTAAGTTTGAAGTTGAAATAATGGGCCAGATTGATAAGCAAACACCTATTTGAGATAATCTGCAAATACAATTTCAAATATTCCAAATCTAATTCATGGCCAAATGGCTCCTAAATTACTCGGAAGCATCCTTGTTCAACGTCATGTCTTTCGTCATGATTATTGTTTGCAAGTGATGTTGGTGAAGTGTGATATCTTTTTGTTGCCCAAGACTTATATGGGACACGGCTTTCTAGTTCTTTTTAATTTTTGGTTTCTCCGGACTTTTCGCTTGGAAGGTTTCTTCCTTTCCCCTTTTTAAGTCTTATTAGTGGTTTGTCAGGTTTCCACCAACAATTCTGTTATCAGCTATCTATTTTCTTCATAAATTCTTAATCAAACTTGCTTCAGCAGTCTACCATGTCCTGTCTGAATTAAGTTGTTAGAAGTTCTTTTATTATTCATCTTTCTGAAAGCCATCTAATTCCTGGAAGACTCACAGTTTAGGACAGGTTGAAAATGCCAGAAATCATATGTGTATAGGCATCACCCAAATCACGGTGATTTGCTAAAGTTGCAAGCAGTGGGCAAACATATTGGAAAATGCACTGATGCCCGTAGGGTTGCTGATTGGTGGAGTACGTTAAGAGAAGCTGATGCAGCAATTGCTTCTGGAGCTGATGCATCTCCTGAGGTAAAGCAATTATAAAATTTCTCAGTCTATGTGAAGAAAAAGCTGTATGATAAGTTAAATGCTGTTACTGAATTACCCAAATTGAATTCACAGCTACTTGCATGTCGAGTGGAAGCTCTTCTGAAGCTACACCGGTTAGAGGATGCTGAATTGAGCCTATCAAATGCTCGCAAGTTTGAATCATCTACTCTGGGATCCCAGTCAAAAAATTATGGGATGCTCTCTGAAGCATACCTACTCTTTGTTCAGTCTCAACTGGAAATGGCTCTGGGAAGGTGAGTTGAGACTTATTTTCTTAAATTGTAACAGAATAAGAGGTTCAGCAGCTCGGCTGTACAAAAATGAATCATGAATATTTGTAGGTTTGAAAATGCACGTACCACCATTCAGAGAGCTGGATAGATTGACCCTCGAAGTATTGAAGTTTCAGTTATATCCAAGAACGTGAGATTGGTGGGACGAGCTCGTGCTCGTGGCAACGATTTATTTAAATCTGAGAGATATACCAAAGCTTATGTGGCTTATGGGGAAGGTCTCAGGCTTGATTCTTCAAATGCAGTTCTATACTGCAATAGAGCAGCTTGTTGGTACAAACTTAGGCAGTGGGAAAAATCAGTGGATGATTGCAATCAAGCTCTCTGTACTCAGCCAAATTATACTAAAGCCCTTCTTCGAAAGGCTGCCTCAAGCACCAAGGTGACAGACTTAGCCTCAATTCTTTCTTGGGGCCTTTTCATTTTTTGCCCATTGGCCATAATTAATTATGGGCTCTAGCCAAAATATACATAAACATGTACGCTAATTATGTATACTGTATGTATATCTATGTATATTTATACATTTACTGACTATTATGTTTTAGAGCGATCCAAAAATGTAATTATCCCTTCTTTTTAATGGGATATGTTTTCCTAGAAAACTTTTAATTTGTTCTCACTTGCTAGTTTCGCTGTTGAACGAAATCAATTATAGCTAGAAAAATGGGCTGAATCTGTTAGAGATTATGAAGTTTTAAGGAAGGCACTTCCATATGACAATGAAGTTGCTGAATCATTGTTCCATGCCCAAGTTGCATTAAAGAAATCACGTGGAGAAGATGTTTACAATATGAAACCTGCTGGGGAGGTGGAGTTGGTTTCAGGTCTCGAGCAGTTTCGAGCTGCAATCTCATCACCTGGTAGGCTTCCCTGCATCCTTATCGGATCTTCACGTTGTGATTTACCATGATTTATAATTATAATGGAAACTGCAGGTGCATCTGTAGTCTATTTTGAAGCAGCATCCAACCTACAATGCAGGCAGATATCTTCGATTTTACACACATTAAGCACTAATATCCTTCCATAAGTTTCCTCAAGGTAAGCAATGACGGGCAGTTTGTCGTGTTTATGGGGTATAGTACTTAGGGGTCGTTTGGTAGGGTGTATAACAATTGTGCTGAATAGGGTGTATTAGTAATGTTGGGATTAGTTATAGTGACATTAATTTGTATCTGACTGTTTGGTTTGTTGAACATGCATTGCATAATTTATTGAATAGGGTGTATAAGTGTAAGAATAGTACTGGTATTGTTAATGTCATGGTTTACTTAAGTATAAGAATAGTACTGAATAGGGTGTATAAGTAGTATTGGTATTAGTTGTACCAGACTAAAGTTTGCAACCAAACATTGTAGTACTAAAATTTAGTACCAACGTCCTACCAAACGACCCTTAGAGCTTTTATCTATGACCGAGACACTGCCATGTTTTAAAAAGGGTTTTATCTTATGATTTTATATGCATGGTGGAGGAGAGAAAACTTTATATTAATCTTCTGTATCTACTGAAGGTGGATGTGGACGAAAGCCCTGCAGTTGCTACTGTAGAGAATGTCCGAGTCCTACCAACATTGAAGATTTACAAACAGGGCACCTGCATGAAGGAGGTGGTTTCCCCAAATCTGGAGGTGTTGGAGTCCTGGTGAGGCATTACACTATTTAAGAGCATGTTTGCCATGTATTTTGCTTCTTCGCCTATTAGCCTTGCTCTGCTCTCCCACCTAAAAGGATTGATATTGGCTGTGACGTGATTCAGAGCTACCACGTAATAATCTCATAGGAGCCAATTCAAATGCTGGTGTCCTTTAGAGCGATGGTTTAGTTTCTGTTTTCATCCTTTTAGTTATTTATTCATTCCTCATTGCTCTCGATCCAACATTTGCCTCTTTTTTTTCTTTTTTTTTACACTCATTAGGATTGTCTCCCTAGTGTAAACCATCTTATGTTCGAGGAGAACTAGTGAAACATGTCATATACAATGTTTGGCCATATAGCTGAACACTTAAAAGAGAAGTGGCCGGCTGGCTGGTTGTAGATGAAGATCTACACGTGTATATATATGATACAAAACCATTGGAGACGATTGAAGGGATATTGAGCATCACCATATTCGGTGGATGAAGATGTTGATGATATTGATATTGGTGTTTCTTTGATAAATTATTCTATCAATAAAGTTTCTCATTTTTTCCCAATTCCACTTGTCTTGCTATACTTATGCTTTTCTTTTATCAACGCCTACTGAAAATGGCTGTGGAATTTCAGTATATGTCATTATAATCTCAATGATATGGTGCACATTGCCAATGTACTGCTAAGTTGATAAAGTTGTTCTAGAGTTGGATTTATTTCATTTCAATTTTTCAGCAAATTGGTCTTGTCTGGCCTTTTAGGTATTGCTGAATCAAGAAACCCCTTCTCAAGGTTCTTTTATCCCATCTTCACTGTACATAAAATCTATCACATGTATGCATCTAAGTTGCCAATATACTAAGTTCTCTTATTCTCTTTAATTCTTATTTTTATATATTCTTTGGTTATGGGCGTTGACGAGTGTATATTAATCTAGAGAACTGAAAAAGTAAGTGTGAGAAACCCTGATTTACAAGAATGGCCTTGGAAGTGAGTGTAAATAATGGATCTTGGGTCTAACTGAACCCCAAAAGCTAGCTTGTAGGGTGAAGATTGTCCAAATACATATAAGGAGTCCATGTTCTCATTCCATATCCGATGTGAGAGACTTAACACTCCCCCGCACATTTAGACCTTAACTGGAGAGTGAATAATATAATTTGGAGGCCCAACATCGGTGAACAAATAATTGGAATGAGTTTGACTCTGGATCTTGGGTCTAACTCAACTCCAAAAGCTAGCTTGTAGGGTGAGTATTGTCTAAATCCATACAAGGAGTCCATGTTTTCATTTCATATCCGATGTGAGACTCCTAACAGTGAGTCGTCTTAAACTTTTGACCCTGCTTGCCTCATTTGCAAAACTTCACGTTTAATAAGTTATATCCTGTGGGTAACACCTTTGACCTTGAAGGTTTGCCCGCTTAGGTTATTGCGTGGGGGGGGTAAAAAGACTACCCATTCTCAAGGTCATTGGGTGTAATTTTCTGCCTAGAATGCTAGAGGAAAATAATCGTGTTTGTGACAAATATTAACTCGCTAAAATTTGGTATCAAGACAAAAAGACAACAAAGAAGGATGTAACAGATAGAACATCACAACTTCCAAACAGATAGAGATAACCAAAAGTTTGCAAGAAGCATCACAATTACAAGCTATTCATGAAAACTCCTTATTCATTGAACTTTTCAGTCTATGGTGAGTACACATACAGGAGAAGTCACAACACTTCATTTTTTTCCTTCTTCTTGATTCACCAAAATCAACAAAAAGGGCAAAAGCTATATGTAATTTAGTTAAAGTTAAAGTCAAAGTCAAGTGGGAATAAACCCAACTCATCAAGAACATCCTTGCAGCCAGGTAGAGACTCACTCTTCATGAAGAAAAGTGGGTTAGCAAAACGAGTTGGATTGTGCATGCCAACATTTCCACTGCACACAACTCTTGAGTTCTCAAAACCAATAGCAGGGTCCTTGCAATCCTTTCTTGTGCTCTTGACAATACCCACATCACAAAGTGAATTCTCATGGTCACCTTCTACTTTTAGTGTGTATTTGCCGTTCTTGTCTGTCACCCCTTCTACTGTGTATGTCTCCTTTTCTGTCTCAATGTCTCTGCACACCAACCTCACCGTTGCACCTATACGAAATATACAGTCAGACCTTTCTACAATATTTGACTATAACTGCCAAATTTTTATTAGAATCGATTTTTCATGTTATGCTATGTTATATGTTCTCTAAACAACATCTCGATATAGCAACTAACAAATATTCGAAAAAACAATGTTGTTTATCTTTGTAAATCAATGAACATACCGTGTTAGAAAACGGTTTTATTGTGTCTTAACCTTTGCGGATTTGATGGTAATCTATTAACGAGAGCCCAATATAAGTGTAAATCATTGTTGAGCCATGCGCGTTATGTGCTTGGTGAGTCTAATTAGATATATAGTGAGTGCTGGCTAAACCTAATATGACGACTTTTTTATTTACATCTAGGTCCCCCTTCTCTATTCCATATTTATTCATGCATTTTGTCTTCTTCAATGTACATTAGTCAATCCAGCATAGCTCAAACAGGTATGGCATTTTCTAACTACTCTATATGAATTTTTTGTTCTATTATCATGTTTCATGCATCTAGGGAGTTATTGTTTTAAACTGCTAAAGCTATTATTTTACAAAGAAAAAAAATTGCACATATATTTACAACATTCATATCGCGATATTCATACCTTCGATGTACTCGCTGAGTCTGGTCTCAAATTGAACACGGCAAGTGTCACAATAGACACTGCCTTCAACATTGAGGACCTGATCATGGCATTGAACATAGTTGGCAAAGGCCAAGATGCAAAGTGCAGAAAGGAGCAAAACAGCCTTTGCCATTTTTCTTTTTGTTTTCTTTGGCTTCTTTTTTCTTTTTTCTTCTTCTCTTGATGTGTGTAACGATTTGAATACAAATGATATTTCAACTATTTATAGGGAAAAAAGAGTTTAAGGAGAGCGATTGTTTCTGGAGTAATTTAAGGATGATCCCATATTTTCATGAGGTCAGGAGGAAGCAATTGACTTGTTCTTCGTTTTATACTACTAATTTTATTATTTAGTTGAGAGAAATACTTTAAATTATTTAAACCACAATCTTAGGGCAATATGGAATTTCCATTTGAATGGACATAATATTTTGAGGTCATCTATTTTGTGAAGTAATTTATCATTTTCATTTCAACAAACCTTTGATTTTTCAAAATATCATTACCTTACCCCTAGTAAATACTAGTGAAATAATGCCCGCGCTGTGAGCTGCTCGAGTGTGTTGTTCATGTTAGCATAATGACTCCTTGAAATAATTTCTATATCATCGACTTTTTCTAGACTGAATACTATATATACCAATTAGTGATTCAAGAATTTAGATAAATTTTCTTGATAAAGTTATTCTATTTAAATTTGGGTAATTTGGATAAATAAGATATTTTGGTCATTGTGTCACCGTTTAAATTTTGACCTCAGTTAAAAAATTGTGAAAAAATAACCTTTCCATCCTTGGGTCGGCTCCGAAGCTCTACCCTGGCTTTTCATTGCTTTCTCCCGGGGGCTTTGGGCATTTTACTCTCTTTCAAAAAGATGACTGTTCAAACCTCAGAGTATTAGGATGCACGTGCTTTGTGAAAATTCCGAAAAAAATCCCAACGTTCCGTCATAATTTGTGGTCAAATCATGATGATTCTATTGCACAAAACTATTGTATATTTGAAAGTAATATCAACTATTTGAAAGTAGACCCCTAGCCCTGAACCACAATGGCGCGCCACACGACCATGAAGATCGGCCAACTCTCCCTTCAGCGCTATCATAAAGCATAACTGGTCTCCCTTCTGCGCGATAGCACCTAGCCACTGCGATCGCAATTACACATGGCACCAACAGAAAATTTACAACTATGAAATAGGTTTTAGGTGTGCTGAAACACCCCGAGCCCCTCGATGGTCGCCACCGGAGCCACAAAGAACAATCTAAATTGATTAGTTTTTGCCGATCAGGTCCAAGCAAAATATACCATCAAGTTCAAAACATGAACCGATAAGAAGTCTTAAAACATGGAATGGGGGGCTAAACTTAAGACGATGAATTGAATTGTTATATTTGACACGATTTTTATCACTCATTGCTTATCGAGATATGTTAGCATTTTGAACTAATGCAACATGAAGTTGTTTCTAACTAAATATTGTACCCTTTAACTGTTAATTTTCATTGAATTAAATGACCAAAAAATGTAACTTATCAAAACATTGAACAGAGTAACAGAATCACAAAGTTGTGAATGGAATATAGCCTACATGTACTATTTCCAAAAGAAATTTCATAAACAGAAAAGGGTCAAACATGTTAGTGTCAATGTAGACCTTCAATGTATAAACTATAATATACAAATAATTCAAGTAAATTAAAATCGACAACAATAATGTTCACCAAAAGCATAAACACATACTAACTTATTTGTAGATAGAGGTCTGCTCGACGCATTGTCCTAAGACAAAAAATCGCCCCCACTTGTGCTGCAGTTTAACGGACGTCTGTCTTGAGAATACAACTATCTGAGTGATAGTTCTAGCACAAGAACTCCACTCCTGACGAATCTACTTTATGTGTTCTTCAGAAATTTCTTGAAGAGGAAGAAGAAGCAACAATGATCATCCAATGATTTGATTCTTAAATCAGAAGATTAGATGTTGTTAATTGTATATGTTAAACAACTGATCTACATGCTTTATATAGCATGAATTTCGACCAGATGCAGCCATTAGTCCAAAGGTTATGACTCTATGTGAAGAGACGCAACTTTTGGTTCAAAACTGTAAAATCTCGTCGAAGGCACCGCGGTGCCTCCACAAGGCACCTAGGTGCTAATTCGATTTTTTTTCCAGTGACTTACTGCCATCCAGGCACCCCGGTGCCTCCACAAGGAACATAGGTGCTAATTCGTCGAAAATTTCAGTGACTTACTAGAGCGCAGGCACCTCGGTCCTTCCATCAGGAATTGTGGTCCTTCGGCCAAAATTCCAAAAAATAGATTTTAATCACTTGTTTTCTTCTTCAATCCACACAAGTTCCAACAATA
The DNA here is from genome assembly GCA_029844215.1 of Przewalskia tangutica. Classification (NCBI taxonomy): domain Eukaryota; kingdom Viridiplantae; phylum Streptophyta; class Magnoliopsida; order Solanales; family Solanaceae; genus Przewalskia; species Przewalskia tangutica. The sequence continues at coordinate 18,630,131 of CM056726.1, read as the reverse complement.
CCCCACATTTTCATCACACATCCAACAATACCCCACATGTGGATAGAAAATAAGATAAAAGGAACTTATCATTATTTCTGTCAAACGCGACATGACACGCATCAGAAAAGGTGTCTTTTGGACTTGAACCTTTCGTAGTGAATATCTATCGGGTCTACTTGTGAAGTAGTGGACGAAGTGCCTTGAACTATTCACGTTTTGTAGTAAACTGAGACAACAAGTATCACACATATCATATCAACATATTTCAACTCTTACGGTTGTGTTCTTTTCGGTCATGAACAACTCCTTCTTCATGAGAATTTCTAGAGAATGTAGTCATCTCAGTTCTCCCAGATGCGACCCCACGTCAATCTCACATAGATAATATTAATCAAGAATAGTATGTACTATCCCACCATAATGGCTATTAATATTATTAAGAACCAAGGTTCATCCATGTATCGTCAACGAATTAACACACTTGGTACATCATAGGAACGAGCATATGTGTGTTTTACGCTTCTTGAGTCTTCCCCAGCTAGTTTGCCTATTGAACCTAAACCATGAGATCTCCAATTATGATAGGTTAGGTTTCCACCAGTTCACAACTCATTGTATTGGCTTTAAGCCCATTCCCATCGATGTAAATACGACTTGATCTCTTGTAAGGTATTTTGTCAAAGGATCCGCTATATTGTCCTTTGACTTTACATAATCAATGAAAATATTTCATTCTTCAGCAAACTTCGTATTGTATTATGACGTCGCCTTATATGTCTTGACTTGCCATTATATATTTGATTATTTGCCTTCGTCAGGGAAGTCATACTATCACAATGTATGCAAATGGTTGTTACAGGCTTCGTCCACAGCGGAATACCTTCTAGGAAGTTTCTTAGTCATTCTGTCTTTTCGACAGCTTTATCCAAGGCTACAAACTCTGCTTCCATAGTTGATCTCGTATTTACCATTTGCTTTGATGATTTCCATGATACCGACGCTCCACCAAGTGTAAATACATACCCACTTGTGGAATTACTTTCTGAATAGTTGAAAATTCAATTAGCATCACAATATCCTTCTAACACGGGAGGATATTTTGTATAATGCAACTCATAGTTCATTATATACTTTAGATATCGTAGTGCACTTATTAGCGCTACCCAATGATCATTTCAGGAATTGCGTGAGTATCGACTAAGTCGACTCACTGTATATGCTAAATCTGGTCTCGTACAATTCATTATATATATCAAGCTTCCAAGAACTTGAGGGTTGTCCTCCCTTTTTTAGTGTGGCTGCTGCTCCTGTGGGGCTGCCCCCCTTCTTTATTAAAAGGAGGGGTAATATTTATTATATAGGGGTAGGATTAGGGTTTAGGTTTTGGGGGGAAAATGAAAAGTGGTATTTGAAATTTAGGGTGGGAAAATAAAAGAGGGTGTTTTGATGAAATTAAAAATGGTGTTGGATTGGAATGATTCGGATTGGGTCTCGTACTGGACTGATTTGACAAAATGCAAAGCGGGTTAATTATTTAAAAGGAAAACTTATTTAAAAGATGCAAGGTTATAAAAATGCAAATGCCGATGCAATAATAATAAACTACAATATTTAACAAATGTTTAATGTCTAATTAAAAATTAAAGCGGGAAGTCAATTAATTATTTAAAGAGATACAAATATTATTAAAATAAATGACGGTGTAATAATAATATAAACATAATATTAACAAAGACATAAAGCTTAATTTAACATAAAAAGATGCAAATGTCATTTTGTGAAGAAATAAACATAGAATATTATGTAAAAATGCAAAAAATGATGATTAAAATGCGGTGTCTTAAAACACATAAAATTGCAATAAATATACGAAAAACGGGTCAAAATTGACTGTCAACATGCATTATTACATATCTTAATGTAGACACATTTGTCACATTCGTTTATTTGAAAACCATTTGATAATAATGTATTATCAAACTTCTCATGTCATTGCTTTGGCGCTTGTTTAAGTCCATATAACGACTTAACCAATTTACAGACTTTCTGCTTTTGACCTTTAACAACAAACTTTTCGGATTGTTCCATGTATATTTCTTCATCTAGTTCACCATTCAAGAATGCAACAAATTGTGAATTGTTGCTATAGCAATTAACATCCTTATCGACGTAATGCTAGACACTGGTGAGTAGGTATCAAAGAAATCTACACCTTCCTTTTGTCGAAATCATTTGGCTACTATACGAGATTTGTATTTCTTTATAGTACCATCAGGTCTTAACTTTCTTTTAAAGATCCATTTATGACCTATTGGTTTCTGTCACGGAGGAAAATCAGCCAATATCCATGTATTATTTTGTACAATAGATTTTACTTCACTTTGGATGGCCTCCTTCCAATAAGGTACTTCGGATGATTCCATGACAGCCTTATACGTTTGAGGTTCTCCTTCAACGGAAAAGGTCATAAAGTCCGGTCCAAAATCCTTGGCGACTTTTTCACGTTTACTTCTCCTAGGTTCAGAGTTTTCTTCTTGAACCGATGAAGTAAGATTATCATCATTTTAGTTTGACTCATTTTGAGGCAGTGTCCTCTTCTTATTATTAGGAACACTTTTATCCTTGTCTTTGTAAGTAAACATGTCCTCAAAAAATTCTGCTTCAGCAGATTCCATTAGTGTGTTCTTATGAATACCTTCAACATCAGAATGATACATCAAAAACTTATATGCTGCACTATTATTGGCATGACCAATATATATGCAATCCACCATTTTTTGTTCAAGTTTAGTTCTCTTTGGTAAGGGAACTTGAACTTTCGCTAGGCAACCCCACACTTTCATCCTTTTGAAAGTAGACAATTTGTCATTCCTTAATTTGTATTGAGATTGATCATTTTTCTTTTCAGGAATTCTATTCAATATCATATTTGCAGTAATTAATGCCTCACCCTATAGACTAAGAGGTGCACCTGAACTTATCAACATTGAATTTATCATATTCTTCTGTGTTCTATTCTTTCGTTCGGCAACTCCATTTTGTTGTAGAGTTTATGACGCAGTGGTTTGATGAACTATACCATGAGTAGAACATAATTCTTTGAACTCATTCGACGTATATTCACCACCTCGGTCTGACCTTAGAATCTTAATTCTTTTGTCAAGTTGGTTTTCCACTTATGTTTTGTATGTTTTAAACATGTTCAAAGCCTCATCTTTGGTATGTATTAAGTATACATAACAAAATTTACTGCAATCATCAATAAATGATATATAATAATTCTTTTCTCCACGAGAGGGGTTGCTTGGTAATCACACAAATCACTATGAATTAAACCAATCACTTCATTTCATTTCACAACAGATTTATGAGGATGACTTGCATATTTTGATTCCATGCAAACTCCACGTTTATTCATTTTGTTCATGAAATATTTTGACAACATGTCTATCTTTACCATTCTTTGTAAGGAACGATAATTTACATGACCTAATCGAGAATGTCATAAAGAAGAAAGAGAATCAATTACATACTCAGAAGCAGTGCTAATGCCTGCATTTTCATTGATAACGACAGATGTCTTAGTACATACAACACTTAGTTTGAATAGCCCCTCACTGAGGTAGCCCTTGCCTACATACACCCCACCTTTGGTGAGTACAAATTTGTCAGATACAAAAACTAACTTAAAGCCCTTGTTGCTAAGAATAGGGCCAAAAATTACTATTTTACAAATTTCAGGCACATGTAGTACATTTGTGAGCACAAGATCATTCCCGAAAGTTAGCCTCAAAGTCACCTTCCTTTTGCCTTCTACCTTCACAGAAGCAGCATTCCCAACAAACAACGGTTCTCCATCTTTGATGGCTTGGTAAGATGAAAACATGTCCTTCTCTGAACATACATGCATAGTAGCACATGTGTCCATCCACCAATCGGTTGAATTTGTAACCAAATTTTCTTGAGCAGCCACAACCCCAACGAATTGGTTCTTTTTTCCAGTCCGGTTGGATTGGTTGACATTACTTGAACCTCCAATACCACCACCTTGACTCTTGCGAAGGCGGCAATCTTTTGACCTGTTCCCGGGTTTTCCACATACCCAACATAGTCCTGGTTGTGATTTCTTGAATGCATTGGTCCTTTGTAGGGCTAGTGCATTCCTCCCCATTGCAAAAGATGGCTTGACACCAACAAATTTGCCCTTGCCTTTCTGAAACTTGGCCTTTGAACCATTGCCTTCTACCATGTTGGCATTAGGCTCCAATGAAATAGCATCAGCCCTTTCATTCTTTCGGTTTGTCCTCTTCAAATTTTCAGAACCAGCTGCTCAAAACTCATTTCCTCCGTTAGATGCTTTAAATAAACCTTAAAATCCTTCCAAGAATGACGTAATTTTTCAATAATAGCACCAACAAGGAAATATTGGTTAAGGCCCATACCTTCAACCTCTAGTTCATGAACAATGACTTGGAGTTCCTCCACTTGCTTGACAACAGCTTTGGCATCGCTCATCTTGAAGTTTAGAAACTTGCAGATGACGAACTTCTTTGAACAAGCAACCTCTGTCATGTATTTGTTCTCAAGTGACTGCCATAACTCTCGTGTTGTCCCGAACGTGGAGTATATGTCATAGAGAGTATCATCTAAGGCATTGAGAATGTAGTTCTTACACAGAAATTCTTGTGTCCATCAAGTCTCAATCGCCTTCAGCCTTTCGGCCTTTGCCTTCTCAGTTGGAGCATTCTCTCCTTCTCCTTCCGGCAGTGTCGTTGGAGCCTCAGCAGTCAACACGTTTGCCACGTGAAGTGTTGTCAAATAGAAAAACATCTTCTGTTGCCAGCACTTGAAATCAGACCCCTTGAATTTCTCGGGTTTCTCCGTATGAGTTTTCACCATTGATGATCCAGATTGATCCATTTGTTTGCAAATCAGCAAGTGTATTCTCTGAAAATAATTTTGCAAACTCAACAATGTCAGAAAAATATATGTTTTCTTAGAATTTTTGTCTTAGATTGTTAGTGTCAATGTAGACCTTCAATGTATAAACCACTATAATATACAAATAATTCAAGTAAATTAAAATCGACAACAATAATGTTCAACAAAAGCATAAACACATACTAACTTGTTTGTAGATAGAGGTCTGCTCGACGCAGTGTTCTAAGATAAAAATTCGCCCCCGCTTGTGCTGCAGTTTAACAGACGGCTGCTTTGAGGATACAACTATCTGAGTGATAGTTCTAGCACAAGAACTCCACTCTTGGCGAATCTACTTTATGTGTTCCTTCAGAAATTTCTTGAAGAGGAAGAAGAAGCAACAATGATCATCCAATGATTTGATTCTTAAATCAGAAGATTAAATGTTATTAATTGTATTGTATATGTTAAACAAGTGATCTACATGCTTTATATAGCATGAATTTCGATCAGATGAAGCCATTAGTTCAAAGGTTATGACTCTATGTGAAGAGATGCAATTTTGGTTCAAAACTGGAAAATCCCGTCGAAGGCACCCCGGTGCCTCCACAAGGCACCTAGGTGCTAATTCATCGAAAAATCCAGTGACTTACTGGAGCGCAGACACCTCGGTCCTTCCATCAGGAACCGCGGTCCTTCGGCCAAAATTCCAAAAAATAGATTTTAATCACTTGTTTTCTTCTTCAATCCACCGTCCACACAAGTTCCAACAAAACATACCTTTAAACTATGTGAAATTGAACAAAAATGTCTTCCGTTAATAGTTTGATCCAAAATATTCTTACAATTACTTAATTTGATAAAAAAAATGCCTTTTTTCTTTTTAAATACATTCTTTTCCTAATATTTTTTTAAAGATCGAATTTGGAAAGAAAAGAAACAAGAGAGGGGTTCTTTAAAAACAATATTTCTATTAGGAAAAGAATACGTTTAAAAAGAAAAAATATATTTTTATTAATAAAAGGATATTTTTGACTTAATAAAGTAACTATAAAGTCATTTTGGACCAATTTCACATACTTTAAGGACATTTTTTACCCTTTACCGTTTCATAAATAAGGATTCACAATATAATAAATAAATGAGGATCCATTTCACACATTTTGAAACATTATGTACCCAAACCAAACATTAGGTAACATTTCTCAAGGCGGTACTTCCATATGCATTTCCTTATTAAAACCCTATAAACCCTTCATCACTCTCACTCCTCACAGAGCTAGGGTTTTACAAATATGGCGACTCGTTATTTGACCCGTTCTGTACTCACTACCTTAACTCGCTCCTCCACCACTCGCCTCCGACCACTTACCGCCGTCACCGCCGACCTACAAAATATCTCTGCTCCTCCACCAACGACGGCGGCGGCGTTTTCCGTTCGAGGTTTTGCTACTCGCCAAACGTCGTCGTCGCTCAGTGATCCGAACCCTAACTGGTCTAATAGGCCCCCGAAGGAGACGATTTTGCTTGATGGATGTGATTTTGAACATTGGCTTGTTGTGATGGAGAAGCCTGAAGGTGACCCGACCCGAGATGAAATTATTGATAGTTACATCAAAACTCTTGCTAATATTGTTGGAAGGTTTGTCGAAATGCTCTGCCTTTATTAATAGCACCTTTGGTCCCCCACTTATCAGTAAATACTAATATTAGTCCTTCTACTATCTGACAAAGCACATTTAACCTTTTATTTACTTGAAATGTGTGTTTTTGGTCCCTTTTTGTTGTAAGTTATTGCATTTGGAATATTTTTAGAACGATATTACCAGCTTAACATAAAATACGGGTAATTAAGTGCTTCTATGGTTGTCATATATCATCATAATGTATTATATTGTATCGTATTGTACTGTATTGTTGTATCATTTCTTGTCGTTACATAATGACACACAAAATAAATCCAGAAAAGTAGGGTATGGGATAAAACTATTATAGCTATTATAAAAAGGTAGGGTAAAGGATAAAAATAGTATTATCATTAATAATAAGCAAAGATAGAATTATGAGGTACCAGCACGATCACACCAAATTGTTTGTTACATAAAATGAGATATTTTGTGGTTTAATGTAACGATATGATACAATAAAATTTAAATAACAATCAAAACAAACATTGCATTTAAACTATCAACATAATATAATACAATAGGTAGCAACCATCCAAACAAGATTTTTGTTTCTTCTTATGCAGCTCCAGTGATAGGGGCGGCTTATATTTTACACCTAATTATAATTGTTGATGTTCTATTACTTTTGCGACCGCCAACTTTTTACTTGTTACTTTATGTGATGTTTTGTTATTTGCTACTTCATCAAACCTGCCCAATTTGATTATGTTGTTCCTTTGTTCGATGAGATAATGGGAATGGGTCAATTTCTGCAGCATCAAACCTATGGAAGTTGAGGAATCACATAAAAAGCAAGGAAACATAATAGTATTAAATAAAATGCTTTTTCCATTTTGGCCCGTCAGCTGAAATTATTTTACGGGTTCTAGCCAAAATATATGAAACATATACTATCTGATTTTGTATATTTATGTATACAATATGTATATTATATGTATATTAATACTTAAATATACAAAACCTACACATTTTCTGGCTATTTTGTAAATTAGATCACCGAAAGGCATTGGACTGTAATTATCTCTTAAATAAATGTGAAGTAGATGAACCCATATTCCATTAATATGATATAAAGTTTGTATAATGAGGCAAATTTGTCAGTGGCCTAATGTTTTCTCAAAATAAACCATTTTCTACCAAAGCAAGGAAAATAACTTCTGACTTTGTGCAGCTAGTTATTTTTACTTGCAAATATTACAAATTCTAATCCATAACGTTCGCTTTGTGAAATGTTTTCTCCAAATGAAGTATTGTCCACCAAGACGAGGAAAATGACGTCTATCCATGGTAGCGGTGGACATTTTCCTTCAAATGATCCCAAAGTTCTACTTATATCACTTGCTTCAATCAACACTTTGACATTTGTGTTGACTTTTAATACTCAAAGTATCTCCAAAACATCATCCTTACACTGTATACTAATCATAGTAGGACTATGTATTTTACCTACTCTAGTACCCAACCATATATTTTCCTCCATACTGAATAGACCAAACACCCTAGTTTGATTAAAACCCAATTATGATGAATAGCTTGGAATAGAAGGAAAAGGGAACTACCTGTGCCTATACTTTTATTCGGAAATGTATGCCTTGTGTGAACCAATAGTATACTTCTTTTGCTGTAAAACAAAGTTGTTAGCTTGTGTTAACGAGGAGCTCAAAGACTGTATAAGTGCTTGGCATGATAAACACCTGGAAAGAAGGATTAGTTTATTATTTTTATTGTTAAGGATTTAGTTTAGTTCTATGGGTGGCTCATTTTAATAGTTAATCTTGCAGTGAGGAGGAAGCACGGATGAAGGTATATTCTGTCTCAACTAGACATTACTATGCTTTTGGTGCCCTTGTATCTGAAGAACTTTCTTACAAACTAAAAGGTAGTTTGCGGTTGTTAACCCTGCCCCTCCCCGCGCTCTCTCTCTCTCTCTCTCTCTATATATATATATATATATATATATATATATATATATGTCTCCCTTTTTCGGTAATTCATGACGGTGAGTAAATAGGTGCAAGTCCTAACCACTTGTTTCTTTCCATTCTTGTGCAGAGCTGCCTAAGGTTCGTTGGGTGCTTCCTGATTCTTATCTCGATGTTAAAAACAAAGATTATGGAGGTAGGCAGTTTCATTTTCTGTAGTCCTATCACCTTACTGTGTGTCAACACTGATTATTGTACTTGTTATGAATTTAGAATAGGTTTCCAATTTTTCTTATCTAATTGTGGACAAATTTTAATTTTCTTTGCTGCAGCCTCTAGGATTTTTGGACATCAGAGTGCTTTCTTTTTAATTGCATCTTCTGCCTGAATGGGCTTCCTATCTGCAGTTGTCATTTTCATCATATATTTTAAAAACTTGTACGGAAATTATATTTCAGAAGTTAGGATTGGATGTTTGATCCAAGTCGGTAATTTTCATGTTATAATTTCAGGCCAGTAAATTTGATAAGCTTGCAGCATCTGTTTTGGGACAAAAAGAAAAGAAATATAGGTTACATGTCTTGGTTCATGCTGTCACTTAGAAAAAAGTTGGAGGCCATCTGATAAAAACCATCAATCACCCTTTTCCATGTTACCAACATGCTCATTTACTCCAGGGTAGATGGCATATGGTTGCAGAAAGTTGCAACTTAAGTAAAGTAATTTTACGTGTCTACAATGTCCTTGTAAACTAGTAGTCATGTGTGTCAGTTATTATACTTGGTGCATCAACTAATTTTAAGAATATTGTAATGCATGTTGCAGGGGAACCGTTTATCAACGGACAGGCTGTACCATATGACCCCAAATACCATGAGGAATGGGTGAGAAACAATGCTCGTGCTAATGAGAGAAACAGGCGCAATGACCGACCTCGTAATTTTGATAGATCCAGAAACTTTGAAAGAAGAGAGATGCAGAATCAACCCAGTCAGAACTCTGGACCCAACATGGGAGCAGGAGGGCCTCCCAACATGAGGAATGCACCACCTCCCAACATGGGAGGGCCACCTAACATGGGTGGGATGCACCAGCAACAGGGCATGGGGGGACCACCCAACACTGACGGGATGCACCAGCAGCAGGGTATGGGGGGGCCACCCAACGCGGGTGGGATGCACCAGCGAGGCATGGGAGGGATGCACCAGCCAGGCATGGGTGGGATGCACCAGTCGGGCATGGGAGGGCCACCCCGTGGAGGTGGGATGCAGCAGCCAAACATGCCACCCAACATAGGAGGTGCACCACCAAACATGGGAGGAGTGCCTCCCCATAACTACAGAGTGCCAAACAACGCACCTAACATGCCACCTCCCAACATGGGAGGGCCACCTAACATGGGTGGGATGCACCAGCAACAGGGCATGGGGGGACCACCCAACACTGACGGGATGCACCAGCAGCAGGGTATGGGGGGGCCACCCAACGCGGGTGGGATGCACCAGCCAGGCATGGGTGGGATGTACCAGCCAGGCATGGGTGGGATGCACCAGTCGGGCATGGGAGGGCCACCCCGTGGAGGTGGGATGCAGCAGCCAAACATGCCACCCAACATAGGGGGTGCACCACCAAACATGGGAGGAGTGCCTCCCCATAACTACGGAAAGCCAAACAACGCACCTAATTTCCAATATAATGGTGGACCAAACAGTGGAGGCACACCTTACCAAACAGGTCCAGGACCAAACCAGAACTATGCTCCTAATACATCAGATGGGAGCTCCTGTCAGAATCACAACATGCCTGGAAGAGATATGCCCCCTCCTAATTACTGATAAGCAGCTGTAGGTACGTGTTTAGTTGTCAATGATAGATGGTTTCATTTCACGAAGTAATGCCTTATGGTGTTTCGATAGCACGTTGTCATCATAATAGTTGGAATTATGAATGAATACATGTTGAGTTATGCAGTGCCAAAAAATTGTTGGAAGTTCCTCTCTGATCTATTTCAGCGTCATCACCACATTAGAAGTTTTGGATTCACTAATTGGTTTGTTTTTTCAGCCTGGAAGGGGCATCCATGCAATAGCTTGAACTCGATGCTTAATTTAAATTACTACTCCATAATGCGTTGATGCACTAGGTAATTAGGTATAGCTGAATTCTTCTCTTGCTTGACAAAAGTTACGCGATCTTCATTCTGAAGTTGCAAACTAATGTTATTACACTGAAGGCAACACAAAGTTGTGAATGGAATACACAGTTGTTTTTTCAACCTTTTGCTTTTCTTCTCGTTCTTTTCTCCTCTGAGCAAGTCTCTCCATCTTTTCTGTCTTTCTCTGTGCTGTTCTCTCAACTCGTATGCGTGCCATTTCTTTTGCCTTAGCCTTTTCTGCAGCCAACTGAAGCTGTTCGAGAGCTATCTCTCTTTTAATCTTGTCATAGCTGTCCCATTCTAATTCATCTTGGTCTCTCCCACCTACCTTAGCAGCATTTGCAATGCTTTCAGCACACGACTGAAAAAATTTCTCCCTTGACCTTTTCCATTTTAATCGTTCACCCCAGAGCTTTCTGAGAGATGTGTGTATTCTTATCTTCGTCTGATTGCTGCATAAGAGAGCTATTATTGACTTCCAGATTTAAGTCGACAAGGTTTATTTTGCAAGTTATTCTTTGTGGTGAACTATTCATGCTGCAGTAAGAGATAGTGCTATCAAACAATTCCTATCATTAAATAAATACTAAAGAGAAATATTTCTGGCTATACTTGCAATTATAACTGGTTGTATACACAGTTATCTTAAACAAGGCGCAAGTCTGCTGAAAATTTGCCTCTTGGACTTAGGAGGGAGCTTTTAAAGCTCTAATATATTGGATGTCCTCTCTTCAGAATCATGTAGACAACATTTTAACCTGGTTTGTTCCTTGAGACCCCTCTTTTATTTGCAGGATAGAACTACCTACGTCATCTAAAGTTCAAGACAGTATAAATTAAGGTGGAAATGGCTCACTAGAAGCAAATTTTCAGAGGACGGTGGAAGGTTCAGAGCTGCTACAGCATTTGTTTAACCGTTACGACAATGATGAAATGGTCGCCTTCTCCTACCAGTAGGTGTTGTTGGAAATTTACTAAACGTGAAATAAAATTAATCCACTCGAATAATTGGGGTCTCGCACGTCGGAAACATGATTTTCACACACGTGCACATAAAGTCAAGGATCGTAATTTCCTTAAATGGAAGAGATATTGGTACGTATACAAATTGTTTGAGACGTAAGAGAATAAACGGTTATTGACCAAATGACAAATGATTTCACATTGTTAAATGAAAGGAAGAAATGTGTAAAAGATGAAACAAATCAGAAATCGCCGCGGAGCCGAGAAGGGCCGCGGCGCAACAAAGTCAGGGTCGCGGTGCCTCCTCCTAGAGCCCCGACTCTAAATGATGTTTCAATTCCAGTAGCTTCTTGAGTTCCCTTTGCATAGCATCTTGAGTTCCCTTTGCTCATTTGTTTGATTGTTGTTTTATCTTGAGAGATAAGTTGCCATTACACCGTTGAAAGGATATACGAGGCAATATTATCTTAAGGATAGATTGTTCATCCAATCGACTCAGCAAGACAATTTACTTTGTTCATTTCCAAATTCTATCACATTATTGTTGTTACATTTCCATTTCCTTATTTTACACATTTGAACCCACAGTAGGTTCTCTGTTAAGCTCACTTGTCTTGCTTCAATCCTACTCATTCTGTTGTTTCTTTGGTGGGAATTATGACGAGAGTTCTCAAACATGCTTTTCTTTTGCCTGCTATGAAAGACTTTCCACTATATGTGGATTATGAAGTGGGATTAGTTAAGCTTACTGATTGTACTTTTTGTAGTTATTAGATATATCATTAACAATGAAAATGATTGTTTGCTAGTCAGAAGCACATATGGAAGCAAGAAGAACTGGGAGCTATCAGTTGGAACTTTAAGCAAAATATATTTGCTCAATATAGTGCTTTCTCTGTTATCTCTCTTTGCCAAGGGTATTCCTTTCTCTATGCGGTAGTACTTTATTATCAATAGTATCTTCAGCTTGAACTTGGACACACAGAGGGAGACAGACAGTCGGTTTACCAAAAAGCTGACACGTATTACACAAAGACATATACAAACACGTATTCCCATTAACTTAACTCCTGCTTGGCTTAACAGTTCCTCAAGATTGTCCTGAAACAGCAAATACTTTACTGTCCCCTCATTCTCCAATACCATTTCATCATAGCATTTTGAGATTGATTTCACTCAATCACACATCAAATCTTACAACACCCCATCACTGTCACAGTGTAAGTACCAATAAAAACAAATCATTTTTCTAACACCCATTTCTGCAATTTCTTTTTAGCAGCACCCAAAACTGCAATTTCTTCAAACTTAAACTATTTTTTTTTTGTTAAAATCCATCATTTTACCAACACCCAAATTAGCAAATTCTCCAAAGTTGGAGTTTTTTCCTTAATTTTTTTAAAACCCATCATTTTACCAATACTCAAATTTGCAATTTCTTTGAATATTAAGCTCATTTTCTTGATTTGTTTTTGGCTAAAACCCCATCATTTTACCATCACCCAATTCTAGCAGAAGAGCCTGAGCAATTGTCATTTAATTCAGGTAATTTTTTTTGCATCTGCTATTCTTTTCATTGTTAATTTATTTTTATTTCCTAAAATATTTTCATCGTGTTTATAGGTCATTTTGCACGATGAATCACCAATTTCACCTACTCATCCTCAATGGAAAAATTATCGATTTTCAAATGCTAATGGTTGGAAAATATCTCATGTACAAAAGATGCATCATTTTAAAAGTTTAGAAGCTATTAACGCAAATGTAGTAAATCACGGTCAAATAAATTTAGTTAGTGACTCGTGATGTATATTTGTATTTTTTTGATACGTTGAAATGTAAATTTATATTTTTTATTGAATACAATAAGTTTATTGCAATTTTATTTTATTTTGTTATTTTTTATTTTTTTATTTAATGTTTTAAAAAAAAACAATATGATTATATAAAAAATATTAATCTCTTTTTTCTAATGTGTAAGACATATTTTATTTTTTGAGAATAATTTTTTTTGAATATAATTCTTTTTATATATTTTGATGAAAATGAAGCATCTTCTGTACATAAGATATTTTTCAACCATTAGCATTTGAAAACCGATAATTTTTCATTGAGGACGAGTAGGTGGAATTGATGATCCATCGTGTAAAATGAAAAGTACCAATAATTACAATTTTCATTGTGTTGTAATTCTATAATCTAATTTGTAGTACTATAAATCAAAAAATTAAATTTACAATTCAAGATTCAAGAGATAGAAATAAACAAGAAATTTATTGAAAATATTTATTAAACGTGAAATAAAGTTAATCCTATTAATTATGACTCGAACAATTGAGGTCCCGCACGTAGGAAACCTTGTTTCCACACACGTGCACACGTAGTGCCAAGGATCGTAATTTCCTTAAATGAAAGAGATATTGGTACGTATGCGAATTGTTTGAGACGTAAGGTAATAGACGATTATTGGCCAAATGACGTTGGTTTCACGTTGGTAAATGAATGAAGAAGTGTACAATGTGTTAAAAGATGAAACGAATCATGAATCGGGCCGCGGAAGTAAGGACCGTGGTGCTGGAGCGTCGCGGCGCCAAGTCCCTGAAGTTTAGGCGCCACTATGCAGGGCCGCGGCGCTGCGCCTCTGAAGTTCTGGCGCCACGGCGCCTCCGTGCAGGGCCGCGGCGCTGTGACCGTTTTCAGTCCGTTGAAGAAGAATAAAAAATGACGTTTGAGCTGACTTTGGAGGATTAACTCTTCATTATTTTGCTCTTGAATTCAGTTATTACTTGACTGAATTGTAACTCCATACTAATGGTCATTACTTGGTCATTCAAAGCCATAAATTGGCTAGTTGGATGGTCTTCTTCTCAACACTATAAAATGAGGTCTTTGACTCATTTGCAAAACACATTTGACATCTTACACTCAACAATTATCTGAAATTGTATTCCTCTCTTGCAATCACAAACACTCAAAAATCTTTCTTCCAAAGCAAACACTTGAGTTCCTTTTGCTCATTTGTTTGATTGCTGTTTTATCTTGGGAGATAAGTTGTCATTACAACCGTTGAAAGGATATACGGGGCAATATTATCTTAAAGATAGATCAAGAATTTGGTCGACTCAGCAAACCCTCATATTTGATCATTTTCAGATTTCTAACAAATAGTTGTTGTTATTTTTCCATTTTACACATTACCACTCACAAGCTTAAGATAATATTGTTATTTCAACAACAACATGTCTGTCGAAGATCAATTCAACTCTTTGAACAACGCCAATGCTCAAGGCAATCCCGCTGCCTTCAATCCCACCACTCAAGACAATGACACTGTCTACACTCCAACTAATCCTGACATTCCTAATGCCTTTCAAACCACTGCTTTTGGCACTTCTAGTGCTACCACTATTTTTGGCACAACTAGTGTCAACACTGGTTTTGGCACAACCAATACCTCCACTGCTGCTCCAGGGACTTATAGTGTCTATGCTCCTGTCCAAGGCGTCAACAACATCTATCCTCTTGTTGGAGGCATTCCCAACGTTTTTGCAACTACTCAAGGGGGCGTCACTGCCCCTACACCTGCTGGCTTTCACCATGAACGTGAAAAATTCATGGGCACTCACTTTAAGAGATGGCAGCAAAAGATGTTTTTTCTGACGGTTATGGGAATGTCACGTTTCCTAACCGAAGACCCTCCACTAGTTGGGGAAGACGTGGACCCTCAGCCAAATGATTTGGCGGGAAGGGGCCAGGGTAACCATGTTACCGATGACATGAGGATGTTTCGCGAAGCATGGAAACATAGTGATTTCATGTGTAGGAACTATATTCTAAACAGTTTGTCTGATCCACTATACACGGTATATTGCACCGTTGAAACTGTCAAGCAGTTATGGGACAAACTTCAGAAGAAATACAACACCCAAGATGCGGGTAGTAAGAAGTTCATCACTGGGAAGTTCCTGAAATTTCAAATGGTGGACAACAAAAGTGAGACATCCCAAGTCCAGGAATTTCAAATGATTCTACATCACCTGGATTTGGAATGATTAAAGTCCAACTAACAATTTTTGGTTGGGGCATTGATCGAGAAGTTGTCTCCCTCATGGATTGAGTTTATGAACTATCTAAAATTCAAAATGAAGGAGATGACTTTAGATGAACTTGTTGTCAAACTCCAGATTCAGGAGGACAATACGAAGGTCATGTCAAAGGGGAAACAACCCGCTGAGGCTAAGGCAAATCTGACGGAAGTCAAAGGGAACTCAAGTAAGAAGCGGAAGATCCAAAAGGAAGGCAAGCCCAAACAACTGAAAAGTTCAAGGGCAAGTGTAATCACTGTGGTATAGTTGGTCACAGAGGCAAAGACTGTCGCAAGCTCAAATGTGATAATAAGGCCAAAGGCAAGGCCAAGGCTAACATCGTCGAAGACACGCTCGTAGACGAGATGATTCAGGAGTTCTCAGCGATGGTTCTTGAAGCAAACCTCGTTGAGAATCCAATGCAATGGTGGTTGGACACAGGTGTCACCCGTCATATATGTTCCAATAAAGAAGCCTTCTCAACTTATACACCAGTCTCGGACAAAAGTTGTTCATGGGAAACAATTCTTCTTCAGAGGTACTGGGGGTAGGAAAGGTGATCCTAAAGATGACATCCGGGAAGGATCTGACTCTGAAGGAAGTGATGCATGTCCCAGAAATTCGTAGAAATCTGATTTCTGGACCTTTGTTAGTAAATGCTGGTTTTAGGCTAGTATTAGAGGCTAACAAATTTGTAATCACTAAGAATGAAACTTTTGTAGGAAAGGGCTTCGTCTGTGAAGGTCTTTTTAAGCTTAATGCCGCACCTGTAATGTCTTCTGCTTCAACTATCAATAAAATTGCACCTTCTACTTACTTGATTAAGTCATCTAATTTATGGCATCATAGATTAGGACATGTTAACTATCAATCTATCCAAAGATTGGTAAAGCTGGAATTATTGTCATCTATCGACATAAACCCTCAACGTAAGTGTGAGGTGTGCGTAGAGACTAAACTTTCCAAGAGTCCATTTAGATCCGTCGAAAGGGATACCGCTCCTCTAGAACTTATACACACAGATATATGTGATTTGAAGTTCGCTCAAACTAGAGGGGGGAATAAGTACTTTGTGACTTTCATAGATAATGGCACAATGTTTTGTTACCTTTACTTAGTAAAAAGTAAAGATGAAGCTTTTGAAGCATTCAAACGCTACAAAGCAGAAGTTGAGAATCAACTAGGCGGACGGATTAAAACTATCCGTAGCGATAGATGGGGAGAATATGTAGCGTTTTTTGAAGAACTTTGTACCTAATCGGGTATAGTTCATCAAACAATGGCTCCTTACCCACCTCAATCAAACGGGGTTGCTGAACGCAAGAACCGAACACTAAAGAAAATGATGAATGCTCTACTCATCAATTTGAGCCTCCCTCAAACTATGTGGGGAGAAGTTGTTCTTACCGCGAATAGGATTCTTAACAGAGTCCCACACAAGGGTAAAGACAAGACTCCATACGAGCTATGGAAAAGAAATAAACTTACCTACAAGTATTTGAAGGTATGGGATTGTCTGGCCAAGGTAAAAGTACCTATGCCAAAGCAGGCCAAGATTGGACCTAAGACTGTGGATTGCATATTCATCGGATATGCCAATAACAGTAGTGTTTATCGATTCATAGGGTATAAGTCAGATCATCCGGACATCTATGAAGATACGATCAAGGAATCAAGGAACGCATGGTTCTTTGAAGACACGTTTCCATACAAGGAAAACAACATAACCTCTCACAAACGAAGTTATGATCAAGTCTCTAAGGATCAAGAGGTAGATGACTACATAAATCCGAACGGTTCAGATCTAGTGAATTCTGAAGTAGCTGATTATCCGGATTTCAGTAATCCAGATTCTCAAGACTTGGAAGATTCAGAAATGGAACCAAGGAGAAGCAAAAGGTCCCGGAAGGACAAATCATTCGCTCCAGACTTTGAAGCATATTTGGTTCATAATGAACCACAAACAATCGCCGAAGCATTGTCAACTACAGAAGCACCACTCTGGAAGAAAGCTTTAGAAAATGGGATAGAATCCATCCTGCATAACCACACCTGGGAGTTGGCTGAACTTCCCCCGGGACACAAACCATTGGGTTGTAAGTGGATCCTTAAACGGAAGTTAAAGGCATATGGATCTATTGACAAGTACAAAGTTAGGTTAGTAGTCAAGGGCTATCACAAAAAAGAAGGTCTTGATTACTTCGACACCTACGCTCCGGTGTCAAGAATGATATCCATACGTATGTTCATAGCTATCGCCGCCTTGCGAGATCTTGAAATACATCAAATGGATGTTAAGACTACCTTCCTAAATGGTGATTTGGAAGAAGAAATATGTATGGACCAACCCGAGGGGTATGTGGTTCCAGGACAAGAGACAAAAGTATGTCGGCTTGTTAAATCGTTGTACTGGCTAAAACAAGCTCCTAAACAATAGCACGAGAAATTTGATAGTACTCTACTATCAAAAGGGTACGTCATTAATAGAGGTGATAAATGTGTCTACATGAAAGGAAATGTCGAATCCTTCGTCATGATATGCCTATATGTAGACGACTTGTTGATCACTGGGAGTAGTTCTGGGATAATCCTAGAAACTAAGAACATGTTAAAACAATGTTTTGACATGAATGATATGGGCATTGCAGATGTCATCTTAGGGATCAAGATCTCTAAGACATCTAATGGACTGGTATTATCTCAATCTCACTACATCGAGGATGTACTGAAGAAATTTGGGATGTTCGACAGTTCACCGGTATCAACACCATTGGATATAAGTCAAAAGTTTGACAAACATCTTGGTAAACCCGTACACCAGGAGCGATATGCGCAGGTGATTGTAGTCTGATGTATATCACAAACTGCACTCGACATGATATCGCTCATTGATCGGTGTATTTTATATACACCTTTTGAATCATTTTTAGTTAGTATTTTACTCATTTTATTTATGTTTAGTATAGTATTAGGGTTGTTTTCCTTTCTTTTGTGTCACAGCGGTCAGAAATGGAGAAATGGCGAAAAGGAGATGAAATGAGCATAAATGAGATGAAATTACACACAAAAAGGGCCAAGAAATGAAGTCTATGAAATTCCGAGAATTATAGAGGAGATCAGACGAAGTCCGGACGAAAAAAGGACGACGAAACGAAAATCCGCCAGAAAATGCCTCGGCCGCGGCCAATGTTCGAATGTTCGAAAGTTGGTGATTTTTCAGCGCGCGCCAGTTTGTAGGGTCGCGGCGCCGACGCGGGATTTATGAAGTTCTGGGCCGAATTTGACATGTTTTCAGAATCCTAAAGGGATAACTTTTCCTACCTAAATGGATAACTTTTTGTTACACCCCGTAGTTCAGGTCATGCGTTTGAGTACGTACGAAAGGGGGTAAGACTTAAAATTTTCAAAGGATAGGTTGACGGATTATTCCGGACGGGTTTTAGTCAACTTTGAGGCGGGTTATGACCCGGTACATTGAGAGTTCCTAAGTGGTTCAAAGGCCTAAGGCGTAGTTCGTTGAGTCTAGATTCCAACGCAACCAACCGTTCGTCGATAGGACGTCGGAATAGAAAGCTATGAGAATTACGAGTTCAGCGCGCAGTCGGACAAAAATATGTTTCGGACAAGGCGGCGTGGCGCGCGGAGGTAGGCCGCGCGCCTAAAGCATCAGAGGTCGCTGAAGTTCCAGCCGCGCGCCGAAGCAGGCCGCGGCTCGGAAGATCCGGTCCGCAGAGTTGCGGCGCCGGCAGGCCGCTGGCCGAGGCGGAAATCAGCGGAAAAACTTAGAAAAGTCGATTTTTCTTTTGGAAGAACAGGTGGGGACAAGTGTCCCCATCTGATTCTTGCATGCAATACATTGACCAAGTCTTAAAGACTTGGTCATTTGTCATCTCTCTCTTTGAAAAACCTCTTCCTTCTCTCTTAAAATATTCCAAAGCTCCTCATTCTCTCTAAAATTCCAAGAAGATTCTAGCCTAAGAAAATCTGAAAAATTAAGAACACAAGAAGGAAGCTTGTGGCTAGCTTCATGGTGGTGTTCTGCAAGAAAGCTAGCAAAGTCTTTGGAATAAGTTTGGCTAAAACTTTAAGGTAACACTTCTTCCTTTAGAATTAGTTCTAGTGTTGCATGCTTAGAAGAAAGAACTTGTGGTAGTAAAATAATGCTCTTAGATTCATTGCATGCTAGAAAATGTGGTTTGGATATGAAGAATGGGTTAAGAAGAGATTATGAGCATGTTGAAGCCTAAAAACTACCTTAGGATTGTTAAGTGAATTATTGTAACTTGGGGCAGAATTTTACACACCCAAGTTTAGGTGTGTAATCCCCTTTGAATTGTTGGATTGATTGAGCCTTAAATGTGGCGTTGAGTGTTAAAAATCGGCCTTTGAAAAGGTGGCAAAGTGAGTAGAACAAAGGAAACGCCCAAATTTCCATAGGATTTAGTGGCTTTGAGTTTAGATTATTCTACATTGAATTAGAGGTTAATAAATGTATCATGATTATTATAGGTTGAAATATTACTTGCGGTAGTTGAGCTTGGCAAGCGGATTGACCAAAGAGGTATGTGGAGCTTTCTTATCTCTTGAGCATGAGTAGTTTGAGCTATATAGTACGGTAGACGTACGAGTTTTAAATGAAGTAAATCCATTTGTTGTACTTGACTTGTTTTAAGAAAATGTCTAAGTTGGTTGGGTTAGAGAGTTAACCCACTTATTCCTAAGTAATGGTTTAACCTAAATAAGGTAGATAAGGATTTCGTGACATGAAGAAGTATTACGGAAATTGTGTGAGTTTGATTTGAAGTATAAGTCTCTTGGTTAATAAAAAGAACGAAATCTTTTGAAACATAAGGAGTTATAGCGGCCTTATGAGAGGTTAGTTATAATGGCCCTATGAAAGAGTATGAACGTCTAAAGCTTTAAGGCATAAAGTTAGTATAACGACTTTATGGGGAGTTGTTTATAATAACTTTATGAAAGGTTAAAGAGTTGGTTTTTCTTGAATAAGGTCATGAAAATGAGATTCATTTTGTATGTTAATGAAAGCCTAAAGAAGTTATGAGTTACTTGGGCGACGCATGATGAAGGATTCCACGGGTATGCTTCCATTGTTCGATTATGAGTTACTTGACGCATCGCTTGATGATGCGATTCCACGTATGCTTCCATTGTTCGATTATGAGTTACTCGACGCATCGCCGATGATGAAGGATTCCACGTATGCTTCCATTGTTCGCCATTATGAGTTACTCGACGCGTCGCCGATGACGAAGCGATTCCACGGTATGCTTCCATTGTTCGATTATGAGTTACTTGACGCATCGCCGATGATGAAGATTCCAGGTATGCTTCCATTGTTCGATTATGAGTTACTTGACGCATCGCCATGATGACGGCGATTCCACGGGTATGCTTCCATTGTTCGATTATGAGTTTACTTGGATGTACGCCATGATGAAGGATTCCACGCACGCTCATTGTATTTGATTTATGAGCTTCCTATTCTTCATGCCGTGTAGTATATGATTGATGTTCTTATTGATAGTAAGGCACGAAAAGGTAATTTGATTTCATCCCCGATCCCACTTGTTTTCGCACTTATGTTTTCATTACGCATTTTCGCCACATACTTGGTACTTGCCATCGACCTCCCCGGGCCGCGTTCACGCCGCAGTCGAGATATAGATTCGGTCCGCACTCTTAGGATCACTGCTCATTTTCCGAAAGCTCCATCCTCCGAGGCTTTGTCTTTGGTATGATTCCCGAGGTTAATTACTTTTGTACATTCGGTGGTATGGCGGGGCCCCGCCACGCCGTTATTCCTGCAGGTCCGTAGTCACGTTTGTGGTTTGGTTTGTAATGATAAGGTGTCTGCTTCACTTTCGGTTAAGTTATTTTATGAAAGCGGTCTTATCGGCTTGCTAGTGATGTTTACCTTATCTGATTTTGTTTCATGTATGTTCATGCTATTCTCGACGCACACTGATAGTACCGGTGCAGGTACCGCGGCCCGGTCGGGTCGTGACAAAAGTGGTATCAGAGCAGTTAGTCCTCGGAAAGTGTCTACAGACCGTATCTAGTAGAGTCTTGATTATCGGTGTGTTGCACCACATCTATAATCGAGGTCGCAGGATATTTAGGATGGGTTTCCATTCTTCTCACTCGAGATCGTGCCTTAGCCGTGTTATAAGTTGGACTCTCCGACGTATTCTTTTATAGCGGTGATGCCCACGTAAGCAACCAGAGCCCGAAGGCGGCGATTGAGAGGAACCGCAGTTAGACGCAGAGGCTACGAGGCCTGTGCCCGCCTTTGCCGGAGAGGATGTTTCGGGCGGCGAGTTCCACGACGTCGCCAATTTCGCCGTGAGTTCGAGGCAGCAGCGCCATCGAGACCGCGGTACGAGCCTCCCGTTCCACACCGGGGCAGTATGGGATTACGGGAGCGATCGGGTTGTTGACTAGCATTGTGGCGGCAAGATCGCCGCGAGCCGTTAGCTAACCCAGAGCCGAAGCTTTAAGGATTCGGGACTTTCTAAGTTGTGGTCCACCCGAGTTCTATGGTTCGAGGTCTGAGGAGGATCCTCAGGAGTTTATCCGACAAGTGCGGCGGACTACGCATGTGCTTAGGGCCTCGGAGACGGAGTCCGTTGTGTTAGCTTCTTACCGGTTACGCGTTATTGCGTTGAATTGGTTTGGTTTGAGTCGTGGTTGTTGTCAAAAGGTGTGGGTGCTCCTCCAGCTGCTTGGGATGAGTTCACGGAAGCCTTCTGGCCACTTTTTGCCTCCGAGACGGCGAGAGCCCGCTTGGATAGGTTTTGGCATTGAGACGAATGGGAAGACCATCGTGAATACAACCTAGAGTTTGATTCATCGCTGGCGCGCCACTATTGTGGCAAACATGGCGGACCGAGTTCACCGCTATGTGATGGGGTTAGATCGTTACATGATTCTGCGTAACCGGGAGTGGCTCTTCACCCGTATGGATATCGCCAGACGCAGCGCTTACGCGGATCGGCGGATGCGAGAGTGAGGCCAGTCCAAATTTCACCCAAGAGGCCGGGACGGTGGTTTCAGGATAGCTTTGGGGTGGACGGCAGCAGTTGGTCTACATTCTCGCCAACGCAAAGTGCCCTTCCCGCCTTCCGGCGGGTTCGACTGGCCGTCGAGGATATTCGTGAGTCGAGGCTCCGGCGACAGTTCAGGTATCCGAAGATAGTATGCAGGGGGGGCCACCTTTGCCTCGATGTGGTCATTGTGGTAGATCTCATTTTGGGGAGTGTCGGACTAGATCGACAGCTTGTTACACTTGCGGCCAACAAGGCCATTTGGCGAGAGACTGTCCGACCAGAGGTAGCCCTGGTGGGATGGCACAATCTATCGATTCCATGTTCTTCACTTTCAATAGCTAGGCAGATGTTCATACACCGGCAGGACGCCAGAAGTCGTGGTAGCGGTTCGCTTTAGCGGTCCTTTGACCCGCCTATATGACGTCAGGTATACCTTTGACCCTTTAGAGATTAGTATGCATGATAGGATTGTTGTATGATAGAATGCCATGAGTGGAGGATATTAAGGTTATGTATGTATGCTAGCAGTAGGTTGGAAGTACGATAAGAGAATCCTTTTAGGCCTTGAAAAAAAGTAAGATAGCGTTAGTGCACCCTTGGGGTCTGTTGTCTTATGTGATAGTGATGAGTGGATATGTGTGTACGATATCTTAGGACCATGTGTGGCATAATAAAGTTCCATTAGTGTAAAGTACGAGGGGGTACCGAGGGATATTAGATTGGCTCCAAAAGAACATTCGGGGACGAATGTTTCTAAGGGGGGGAGAATGTTACACCCCGTAGTTCAGGTCATGCGTTTGAGTACGTACGAAAGGGGGTAAGACTTAAAATTTTCAAAGGATAGGTTGACGGATTATTCCGGGCGGGTTTTAGTCAACTTTGAGGCGGGTTATGACCCGGTACATTGAGAGTTCCTAAGTGGTTCAAAGGCCTAAGACGTAGTTCGTTGAGTCTAGATTCCAACGCAACCAACCGTTCGTCGATAGGACGTCGGAATAGAAAGTTATGAGAATTACGAGTTCAGCACGCAGTCGGACAAAAATATGGTTCGACAGGGCGAATGGCCGCGCCGAGGTAGGCCGCGCCTAAAGCATCGTAGGTCGCTGAAGTTCCAGCCGCGCGCCGGAAGCAGGCCGCGCCGTAAGATCCGAGGTCCGGGAGTTGCTGGCCGCCACGAGGCCGCGCCGAGGCTGAAATCGCGGAAAAACTTAGAAAAAGTCGATTTTTCTTTGAAAGTGGTCCAGCGGAGACAAGTGTCCCCATCTGATTTTTGCATGCAATATATTGACCAAGTCTTAAAGACTTGGTCATTTGTCATCTCTCTTTGAAAAACCTCTTCCTTCTCTCTTAAAATATTCCAAAGCTCCTCCTTCTCTCTAAAACTCCAAGATTCTAGCCTAAGAAAATCTGAAAAATTAAGAACACAAGGAAGCTTGTGGCTAGCTTGGGGTGGTGTTCTTGGCAAGAAAGCTAGCAAAGTCTTTGGAATAAGTTTGGCTAAAACTTTAAGGTAACACTTCTTCCTTTAGAATTAGTTCTAGTGTTGTATGCTTAGAAGAAAGAACTCGTGGTAGTAAAATAATGCTCTTAGAGTCATTGCATGCTAGAAAATGTGGTTTGGATATGAAGAATGGGTTAAGAAGAGATTATGAGCATGTTGAAGCCTAAAAACTACCTTAGGATTGTTAAGTGAATTATTGTAACTTGGGGCAGAATTTTACACACCCAAGTTTAGGTGTGTAATCCCCTTTGAATTGTTGGATTGATTGAGCCTTAAATGTGGCGTTGAGTGTTAAAATCGGCCTTTGAAAAGGTGGCAAAGTGAGTAGAAACAAAGGAAATGCTGCCCAAATTTCCATAGGATTTAGTGGCTTTGAGTTTAGATTATTCTACATTGAATTAGAGGTTAATAAACGTATCATGATTATTATAGGTTGAAATATTACTTGCGGTAGTTGAGCTTGGCAAGCGGATTGACCAAAGAGGTATGTGGAGCTTTCTTATCTCTTGAGCATGAGTAGTTTGAGCTATATAGTACGCAGACGACGGGTTTTAAATGAAGTAAATCCATTTGTTGTACTTGACTTGTTTTAAGAAAATGTCTAAGTTGGTTGGGTTAGAGAGTTAACCCACTTATTCCTAAGTAATGGTTTAACCTAAATAAGGTAGATAAGGATTTCGTGACATGAAGAAGTATTACGGAAATTGTGTGAGTTTGATTTGAAGTATAAGTCTCTTGGTTAATAAAAAGAACGAAATCCTTTGAAACATAAGGAGTTATAATGCACTTATGGGAGGTTAGTTATAACGGCCCTATGAAAGAGAGTATGAACGCCTAAAGCTTTAAGGCATAAAGTTATTATAACGGCTTTATGGGAAGTTGTTTATAATAACTTTATGGAAGGTTAAAGAGTTGGTTTTTCTTGAATAAGGTCCTGAAAATGAGATTCATTTTGTATGTTAATGAAAGCCTAAAGAAGTTATGAGTTACTTGACGCATCGCTTGATGAAGGATTCCACGTATGCTTCCATTGTTCGATTATGAGTTACTTGACGCATCGCCATGATGAAGGATTCCACCGTATGCTTCCATTGTTCGCATGAGTTACTTGACGCATCGCCAGATGATGAAGGATTCCACGCATGCTTCCATTGTTCGATTGAGTTACTGGACGCACTCCGGTGATGAAGCGATTCCAGGTATGCTTCCATTGTTGATTATGAGTTACTTGGACGCATCGCCGATGATGGCGATTCCAGGTATGCTTCCATTGTTGCCATGAAGTTACTTGACGCATCTGCTTGATGACGGCGATTCCACGGGTATGCTTCCATTGTTCAGTTATGAGTTACTTGGACGTACCGCCAGTGATAAAGGATTCCACGGGTATGCTTCCATTGTTCAGTTATGAGTTTACTTGGATGTATCGCCAGTGATGAAGGATTCCACGGGTACGCTTCCATTGTATTTGATTTATGAGCTTCCTATTCTTCATGCCGTGTAGTATATGATTGATGTTCTTATTGATAGTAAGACACAGTAAAAGGTAATTTGATTTCATCCCTGATCCCAGCTTGTTTTCAGACTTATGTTTTCATTATAGTATTTTCGCCACATACTTGGTACTTGCCAGATCGACCTCCTTCGGTTGCGTTTCACGCCGCAGTCGAGATCGTAGCTGGTCGGGTCCGCACTCTTAGGATCACTGTTCATTTTCTGGAAAGCTCCATCCCTCCGGAGGCTTTGTCTTTTGGTATGATTCCCTGAGGTTAATTACTTTTGTACATTCAGGGGGTATGGCGGGGCCCTGTCCCGCCACAGTCGTTATTCCTAGAGGTCTGTAGTCACGTTTGTGGTCAGGTGTAATGATAAGGTGCATCGCTTTCACTTTCGGTTAAGTTATTTTATGAAAGGCGGCCTTATCGGCTTGCTAGTGATGTTTACCTTATACAGATTTTGTTTCATGTATGTTCCGCTGCTATTCTCTGACACACTGATAGGTACCCTAGAGGTACCGGGCCATGCCCTGGTCGGTCGTGACACTTTTCCTACCTAAAGGGATAACTTTTTCTACCTTAAAACCCTTACCTAAAAGGATTCTAATAACTTTTCATACCTACATAATCCTTAACCCTTCACCTAAAGGATTCTTGGTCTATAAATAGTCTCTACATCATTAGAAGAATTCATTCTCCATTCCACCATTCACCATTCTACATCCATCCATCCACCAAACCATCTTGTAAATATTCCACAACACAACCCTTGGATGCTAGAAGGCTTGAGACTCGCTTCGAGTATTTTCTTTTCTTTCTTTTTGCTTTATTTATTTCAGTTCATGTATGGAGATTATGTTAGTTCTTAGCGTGACAATGGCTAGGAGCTAATTACTTTATTATGGATTTCCTTGTGATTCACTTGAAACTCTATTCATGAATTAATATATTAGTTTGGTTTCTTCTTCACTTATTTAAGATTTATTCAATAGTTGTTTTGATTGCTTGATAATTAATTGATCACTAATTATCATAATTCTTATGATTTCTAACCGAAATCCGAAAGGGGAGGTTGTGAATATGCTGTAGTTGGATAGACATAGGTCGAATCATGGATGAAAATACCCCGATTACTTGTGTAGCATTAATAAGGTTTTTGTTCTTAATCCTCCTCTAGAGTCAACCTTATCACCGAAAGGTAGAAAGATGATGTACTGGGGTCGAGTGTTTATATAACCTTAACAGGAGTATAAAATGGCTTAGTAAACCTGTTATCTTAACGTAGAAGAAGAAGTCAGTCTAATTGTAATAAGGATTGAATAGAGTGGATAGTTGATGATCTTGGAAGCACTAATTATCCATCATAACCGATTTAAATCAAAGTATTTTTATAACGTAGAAGAAGAAGTCAGTCTTTTTATCACCTTTTGTTGTTTTTCTTATTTTGCAGGTTAAATTAAAAAAAAATGAAAAAATATACATGTCCATGGACTACTACTTCTATCAGGGGCAGTGGAGTCATCAACAGCAGCTTAACCAACATGTTTCAGAGGAAGATCGAGATGAGTTGCAGGCATGCATACTTATGTTCACCAAGTGCCAGACTCAGTTTATGGCTGAGACAAGGGAGTTCCTCAAAAATTTGGAGACCCACATAGGGCAACTGATGGATAGGATGAGCAATACACTTCAAGAAAATCTGCCTAGCGACATCATTATGGGAGGTGGTAAGAAAATTGAGGAGCCTAAACCACACCCAGCTGTTGAGGAATCTGGCGGGATAATTGGTGTAGAGAAGGAAAAGGTTACTGAGATCCAATCATTCATCTTTTTGGATTCCTTGAAAAATCTTTTTCTTGTACCTATTGCAGAAGAAACACCACCAGCTGTCAATGTTGATCCCCAAAAAGAAAGTCCATACCTTCAAGGGCACCCCCTAAAGTTGAGAGATGTAGGGAATTTCACTGATCCCTACATTATAGAGAGCCTAAAAGACAAGTCGGGCTTGTGTACTTGGGGGATAATTTTATGTTTGAGGCCCTTGTTTGAACAGATGGTTGTAGGAAAAGTGCGACCTGCAACAATAACTCTGCGGATTGCAAGCAGTTCACAGAAGGATCCAATGGGCACTCGTAAAGGTTAATTGCGTCCGGCTAAAAGACGTTAAAGACAGCACTTGTTGGGAGGCAACCCAATGTTTTTAATTATGTTATTTTAATTTCTGTCTTTATTTTATTTTATTTTGTCTTGAACAGTCTCACGGTCTTGGGTTCTTGTTTTGTGTTGTTGGATGACAGGTGGATCAAAGCTAAAACAGGAAAAAGGAGCAAAACGATGAAAAAGGAAAATCGTCGCTGCACAAGGCGCCCAAAATCAGGGCCGTGGCGCTGGAACTTCAGAGAGCCACAGTACTAGCAGCGCTGCGGCGCCAAATCTCAGGGCCGCGGCGCCGGAACTTCAGAGAGTCATATTCCATGCAAATTCCAGAATTTTTCCTCCTAGACCTCCATTATGACCGCTGTGTTGTGTCAGTAAGTTGTCTCTATTTGTTTTTTGAGTCTTGCACACATTGGGGACAATGTGTGATTTAAGTTTGGGGGGATGTTTTATTATTTTTTAGTCTTTTTTATTTGTTTTGTGTTTTTTTTTGAGTATTTTTTAGTCATTATATATTATTTTTTTTGATTTGATGGATCATGCATGTTGTAGTTGCTAAAGATATTGAGTGGATAAAGTGGGATAATGTAATAGAATTAAAAGCGACAATCTGTGTGATTAAAGTTAGATATACCAAAAATTCCTGACATCTAATTATTTGGAATATTTGCGCTTAGCTTATGTGTGTCAGTTATGGAAAGAATGTTGAAAAAATGTCTAGAAAATCTGTTTGCTTGTTATTTGAGGCGAAATAGTTAAGATGTACATGTTTAGGGAAATGATTCAGACATTTCTTTGATAGCCCTTCTGACCATTCATTACCTACCCTGACATAAAATGTATCACTAGTCAGCCCCTTTGAGCCTAAAATAAATATCTTTCTTTGACACCCTATGATTCCTTTGTTGTGCCATAAGTAATAATGGAAAAGTATTGGGATGAAAAGCGTGAAAAAGAAACAAAAGAGAGTAAACAAAGTTGATGCACCCCAATGAAAAATATGCAAAAGTTTAAGTTTGGGGGTGCCTGTTATTTATAATACATATCATTCTCTCAAAAGAAAAGAGAGGAGAAAGTGGGTACGAAACTAAAAAGGAAATCAAAAAGAAGGAAAAGGAGTTTGAATGAAAAGTGCTTATGGTACGTAATTGAGCCTAAATGCCTATTTTTACCTACCCCTGCCTAAGCCTACCTTACAACCCTTGAAAGTCCTGATGATCTTTAATATGTATGTCTATGATTAGTGGAGAATAACAAGTAAACATGCCTATATCATTTGGGAAAGATGGAATGAAATTGACATGCATAGGTTAAGTGTTTGTATTTCCATTGAACATGATCTAAGTGAATTTGCGAAATATCTAACTTGAAATTCTAGATTGCTGATTATTCATGCTATATATGTTCTAACATATTATCTCATCTTTCATCCATGATTTTGAAGAAGCAATATTATAACTACTTGATCCATCTCTTTGAGTCTTTGTTCGTTTTGTTTTATTTTTGTTTTGATCTTTGCTCGAGGGCGAGCAAATGTTAAGTTTGGGGGTATTTGATCGGTGTATTTTATATACACCTTTTGAGTCATTTTTAGTTAGTATTTTACTCATTTTATTTATGTTTAATATAGTATTAGGGCTGTTTTCCTTTCTTTTGTGTCACAGCGGTCAGAAATGGAGAAATTGAGAAAAGGAGATGAAATGAGCATAAATGAGATGGAATTACACACAAAAGGGCTAAGAAATGAAGTCTAAGAAGTTTCGGGAATTATAGAGGAGATCAGACGAAGTCCGGACGAAAAAAGGACGACGAAACGAAAATCCGCCAGAAAAATGCCTCAGGCGCCGCGGTGCCTGGCAGCAGCGCCGCGGCGCCCAATGTTCTGAATGTTCCGAAAGTGGCTGATTTTCAGGCGCCGCGGCGCCAACCTGCAGGGCCGCTGCGCCGACGCGAGATTTATAAGTTCTGGGCCGAATTTGACATGTTTTCAGAATCCTAAAGGGATAACTTTTCCTACCTAAAGGGATAACTTTTCCTACCTTAAAACCCTTACCTAAAATGATTCTAATAACTTTTCCTACCTACATAATCATTAACCCTTCACCTAAAAGGATTCTTGGTCTATAAATAGTCTCTACATCATTAGAAGAATTCATTCTTCATTCCACCATTCACCATTCTACATCCATCCATCCACCAAACCATCTTGTAAATATTCCACAACACAACCCTTGGATGCTAGAAGGCTTGGAGACTCGTTCTTGAGTATTTTCTTTTCTTTCTTTTTGCTTTATTTATTTCAGTTCATGTATGGAGATTATGTTAGTTCTTAGCGTGACAATGGCTAGGAACTAATTACTTTATTAGGGATTTCCTTGTGATTCACTTGAAACTTTATTCATGAATTAATATATTAGTTTGGTTTCTTCTTCACTTATTTAAGATTTATTCAATAGTTGTTTTGATTGCTTGATAATTAATTGATCACTAATTATCATAATTCTTATGATTTCTAACCGAAATTCGAAAGGGGAGGTTGTGAATATGCTGTAGTTGGATAGACATAGGTCGAATCGTGGATGAAAATACCCCGATTACTTGTGTAGCATTAATAAGGTTTTTGTTCTTAATCCTCCTCTAGAGTCAACCTTATCACCGAAAGGTAGAAAGCTGATGTACTGGGGTCGAGTGTTTATATAACCTTAACAGGAGTATAAAACGACTTAGTAAACCTGCTATCTTAACGTAGAAGAAGAAGTCAGTCTAATTGTAATAAGGATTGAATAGAGTGGATAGTTGATGATCTTGGAAGCCCTAATTATCCATCATAACCGATTTAAATCAAAGTATTTTTATAATTAGTTTATTTCCTGCATTATTAGTGTAGAATTCCAATTCAATTTACGTTAACCAAATAGATACCATAGGATAGATGATCGGTACTTGAAAACCAGTCCCTGAGGACGATATTCGGTCTTACCTAGACTATATAACTTGAACGACACGTGCACTTGTGTAAGTGTGTGCATAAATCGCGCATCACTCATGCAGTCAATAAATTGGCTAGGTTCACTCGAAATCCAAGTGAGGATCACTGGAAAGCATTGAACAGGGTACTACGGTTCCTAAAGTTCACGATACATTTTGGGTTACACTATTCAAGATATCCAGCGGTACTAGAGGGGTACAATGATGCAAACTGGATATCTGAAAGCGACGACATCAAGTTCACCAGCGGATATATTTTTACAATCGGTGGTGGAGCTGTGTCCTATAAATCCTCTAGACAAACTCTTATTTCTCGATCCACGATGGAGTCGAAATTTATCGCTTTAGATAAAGCGGGAGAGGAAGCTGAGTGGCTTCATAGTTTTATAGAGGATGTCCCATGTTGAGATAAACCCGTGTCTTCTGTAATGATCCACTGCGACAGTCATTCGGCTCTAGGAAGGGCACGAAGTTCAATATACAACGATAAGTCTCGTCATATTCGACGGAGATATGAGTCTGTTAGGCAGTTGATCACCTCGGGTATTATTTCCATTGATTACATAAAATCTAAGGAAAATATTGCAGATCCCTTGACGAAGGGATTACCCAAAGATCAGTTATTCTGCCTGTCTAGGGAAATGGGCTTAAAATCCAAACAATAAGAACCGATATAGTGGACATCCAACCTTACAGACTAGAGATCCCATGAATAAGGTTCAATGGAAAACTAAACTGTAAAGGTTCCGTGAGCGCTTCGGTTGAAGCAATAGCACTTCAGATAATGTGTCTTTCTTAAGAAACATAATCCAAAGTCGTTCCCGTGATAGACAAAAAGTGCTACCGGTAAGAGGGGTAAAGGATAAATTTTCAAACCTTTAATAAATCCTCAACATTTGAGGTTACGTTGGGGAAATTTTTAATGGTTCATAATGCTTGTGTAGCAGAGTATTACAGGATACCTTGTAGGAGATCGCCTATTTAAGTGCGAGGACAGACCGCCTCAAATGAACGCACTTAAGAATCCAAGGGTGTCCACGGCCCACGACGGACAAAACACTAGAAAGATTGAGTAGGAAAGGTGTTGTGTTGGTACCATTGTCTTGGCATATACTAAACACTGATGGTTCAAGACATCACGTTCATGGCGCAGTAAATATATCCGATGGTATTCTACTATGGAATGTTCAATGCTCCGGCTACCTCTCCGGATGCAACATCGTTCCGCCGAGTGATTGCTCGAAAGACACTTTACGTGTGCACCAAAATCTCTTCCAAAAGGGGATTGTTGGAAATATTTATTAAATGTGAATAAAGTTAATCCTATTAATTATGACTCGAACAATTGGAGCCCCGCACGTAGGAAACCATGTTTCCACACACGTGCACACATAGTGCCAAGTATCGTAATTTCCTTAAATGGAAGAGATATTGGTACGTATACGAATTGTTTGAGACGTAAGGTAATAGACGGTTATTGGTCAAATGACGTTGGTTTCACGTTGGTAAATGAAGGAAGAAGTGTACAATGTGTTAAAAGATGAAACGAGTCATGAATCGGGCCGCGGCGGCAAGGACCGTGGTGCTGGAGCGCCGCGGCGCCAAGTCCCTGAAGTTTCGGCGCCACGGCGCCACTCTGCAGGGCCGCGGCGCTGCGCCTCTGAAGTTCTGGCGCCACGACGCCTCCCTGCAGGGCCGCGGCGCTGTGACCGTTTTCAGTCCGTTGGAGAAGAATAAAAACTGACGTTTGAGCTGACTTTGGAGGATTAACTCTTCATTATTTTGCTCTTGAATTCAGCTATCACTTGGCTGAATTGTAACTCCATACTAATGGTTATTACTTGGTCATTCAAAGCCATAAATTGGCTAGTTGGAGGGTCTTCTTCTCAACACTATAAAATGAGGTTTTTGGCTTATTTGCAAAACACACTTGACATCTTACACTCAACAATTCTCTGAAATTGTCTTCCTCTCTTCCAATCACAAACACTCAAAGATCTTTCTTCCAAAGCAAACACTTGAGTTCTCTTTGCTCATTTGTTTGATTGTTGTTTTATCTTGGAAGATAAGTTGTCATTACAAACGTTGAAAGGATATACGGGGCAATATTATCTTAAGGATAGATCAAGAATTTGGTCGACTCAGCAAACCCTCATATTTGATCATTTCCATTGTTCTAACAAATAGTTGTTGTTGTTATTTTTCCGTTTTACACATTACCACTCACAAAGTTAAATTCACAATTCAAAATTCAAGATATAGATATAGATATAGATATAAATAAGAATTTAAATTCAATATAAAATAAGGATTGTAGAAATTTTACATTATAAATTATAATAACCAAACAAAAATTCAAATTTTTGCCTACGTTTAATTATTTCAATCATATAATTATGATAATATGAAAAGCTTTGTGTGTGATTATGAGAGAGTGAAATAAATGCATGTCTCTGAAAGGTAAGAGAGAGAAAAGGTAGAACTACAAAAAAAAAGTCAAGAAATTCTTTTAATTTACAAAGAAGAGTTATGATTTGATGACCTATGACATGTGACATAAGCAATAGGACCTATGATTGAGTGATGGGACAACAAATACCTCCCAATAACATGCCCCTTGTCCCAAACGCTGAAAAATTCAAGCTCTTATACAACTAAACTAACTCTTGCACGCCTAAACAAAGCCGTGAATGTTACTTAGTCCTTAGCAAGGTAGGACATGACCTCATACTTGGGGCCTTAACTTTCATTACACAAACCAAAAATCCTAAGCTTTTCAGAACACTCATAGCAGATTTTAGCTTATCAAGACGCAATGAAGTATAGCTACATGAGTGCATAAAACTTCCAATTATAATAAAGACGAGAGTGAAAATACATAAGAGAGCGTGGACATTCAGACATCTTTCGTCTTACCTGAAAATGGATAAAATAAGTTATAGGAAAAAGAGAATGATATATATGTACCATAGTGGTCAGTACATTATGTTTATTATGAACATACAGATGAAAAAAAGAAAGAAAAATGATAGTTGCATATGAGATTGAAGCTATGAGAAGGTAACAGAAGAGGAAGAAGAAGAGGGGGAGAAGAGAAAGAAGAGAGAAAGCGTGTGAGCAAAATATCTGATATTGAAAAATGAATTAATTGTGTCTCTTACATCTTTTCACTGATTATATACATCTACTTCACTAAGTAGTCATTATCAATAACTACTAACTACCTCAACAAACTAACTACTGATTAACAAAATATCTCAATAACAAATATCTAACTAACTATTGAATAACAAAATATCTAGTTGTTGCACTATGCTTTAACACCCCCCTCAAGCTAGGATGTATGAAAATGTTCTTCAATCCTAGCTTGGATAACAAATGAGTGTGTTGTTGTCGACTCAATGCCTTTGTGAGGATGTCAGCTGGTTGTTCCTTTGATGTCAAAAACTGAGTATTGATCAACCCATCATGTACTTTCTCTCTAATGAAATGACAATCGATATCTATATGTTTGGTTCTCTCATGAAATACTGGATTGTCTGCTATCTGTATGACAGATTTACTATCTGTGTGTATTGCCACTGATTGGGATATATCAATTCCCAGTTCTTTGTATAAGCCAACTAGCCAAATAACCTCGTGATGAAGCAAGCCATAGCTCAGACTTCGTCAGTAACTTCTAGAGACTGTATCTTGTCTCTTCGACTTTCAGGATATAGGTGATGAACCAAACATTGCCAAGTATCCAGTGACTGATCTCCTAGTATTTACACATCCTCCCCAGTCTGCATCACAGTACATTTGAAGTTGAGGAATACATTCAAATGACTGGACATAAGAATTCTCATTCCTTGTGTTTGTTTGACATATTTGACTAACATGAGACCTGCTTCCATGTGTGAAGCCTTAGGTGTCTGCATAAACTGACTGAGTGAGTGTACTGCAAAGGTGATATCTGGCCTGGTAATGTTCAGATACAATAGTCTTCCAATTAACCTCATGTATACACAAGGCTCCTTCAACAATTTATCTGAACTAGGTGGTGAACCAGAATTCGAAGCCATAAGTTTGTCTAATTCGACAGTTGTAAGCTTTTGGTTTGGTTCCATTAGAAAGGAAGCAGGCTTGGCTCCTGCCAGACCCATGTCTGATATAAGCTCCAGTGCATATTTCCTTTGATGTATCAAGATTCCTTGTGAGTTTCTTGCAAATTCAATGCCAAGAAAATACCTCAAGTCTCCTAAGTCCTTAATCTTGAATGTTGATTGTAATGCTTCCTTTGTCGACTGGATAAGAGCTGAATCATTACCTGTCAGCCACAAATCATCCACATATACCAATACCGCCACAATCTTCACTTCTTCCTGTTTAGTAAAGAGTGAATAATCCATGTGACTCTGTGTGAAACCTGAAGTTAATAAAGCAGTTGTCAACTTTATGTTCCATTGTCTAGAGGCTTGTTTTAATCCATATAAAGAGTTCAACAGCCTACACACATGTGTCTTCTTGTAGTTTAGACTGAATCCTTCAGGGACTGTCATGAATACTTCCTCAGATAGATCACCTTAGAGAAATGCATTATAAACATCCATTTGATGTATCTTTCAATTCTTCACTGCAACAATGGATACCACTGCTCTGACTGTGGCCATTTTAACCACTGGTGAGAAAGTTTCTTGGTAGTCAATCCCCTCCTTTTGATTGTATCCCTTGGCTACAAGTCTTTCCTTGAACCTTTCAACCTCTCCGGATGCCTTGTATTTGATCTTGTATACCCATCTACAACCAATGGCTTTCTTCCCTTCAGGCAATTTGACCAACTTTCATGTCCCATTGTCCTCTAGTGCTTTGATCTCAGATTCCATGGCTTCAACCCATCTAGGATCATTTGATGCATCTGAGTACCCTGATGGTTCTGTGTCCAGGGACACCTTAACAACAAATTATTGATAAGTGGAGGATAGACCTGTGTATGTAACATTATCAGAAATAGAATATAAACAATTAGAAGGTCATTTGTTAGTGATATAGTCTTTGTACCAAATGAGAGGCTTGATACTCCTTCCTGATTTTCTTACTGCATGTTATGTATTAGAATTTCCCTGTGCAGCATTCTCTTGTTGATCAGCTTCATTGCCACAGTCAGTAGCAAGAACACTATGATCTGTACCAGCAACTTCATCTGAACAGTCAGCAACAAGAACATCTTGGTGTGCACTAGCACCATTTTCTCCTGCAATACACTCTCCATTTACTGGAGCATTGTTAGTAATAGAATCGTTTATCAACTCTTCATAAGAGAATTGCTCATGTGCCTTTATATTGACACTCTCATCATTCTGACCATTCTGGAAAGGAAAAATGTCTTCCCTGAAAAGTACATCCCTGCTGACAAATATGTTTCTATTCTCCAAATCATACAATTTGTATCCCTTTTGTGTAGGTGCATAGCCAAGTAAGACACGTCTAACTGCCATTGGACTGAATTTGTCATGTGTGTGAAGTATAGTAGCAAAACACAAGCAACCTATAACTTTTATATGGTTAAGTTGTGGTGTTTTGTTGTATAGTCTGTGAAATGGGGATTCATTTTTCAGAACAGTCAAGGGGATCTTGTTAATGATATATGTAGCAGCCTCTATACACATTCCCCAGAACCTATCTGGTATACTGCCCTAAAATTTAACAGCTCTAGAAGTCTCAAGAATATGCCTGTGTTTTCTATCAACCACACCATTTTGTTGTGGTGTATAAGGACAAGAACTTTCATGTATAACACCATGTGACTGAAACAACTCTCTACAATTATGATTAAAGAATTTAGATCTATTATCTGACCTGACTTTGTGAATCTTGAGATCAAACTGTTTATTAACTTCTGTGAAGAAATTTCAAAACAATGGATACATCAGGTTTCAATCTTATTAAGAATGTCCATGTCCACATAGAAAAGTCATCTACAATGGTTAAGAAATACTTCATCACATTGTGTGTTTCGACTCTATATGGTCCCCATACATCTAAGTGTAACAACTGGAAAAGTTTAGTTGTTCTACTAGTGCTATCATGAAATGGGGATCTGGTTTGTTTAGCTAATGGACAAATTTCACAGTTATTCAAAGCAAAATCAACATTGTCTTTGAAGCAATAAATTCTCCTTAATACTGTCATAGGCACATGACATAGCCTTTTATGCTATGTCATTGCATCTATTTGGTGCGTAGCAGCCATACATCTCCTCAGTTCCTTCTCTTGATTCTGAGCATCCAGACACACAGAATGTAGAACCCATCTTTCTCACTACCAATCCCCTTCACCTTTCCAAATGCTAAGTTCTGAAATACACAACATGATGGGAAGAATGTGACACTACAACTCAGCTCCCTAGTCACTTTTGACACAAACAACAAGTTAAATCTGAATGCAGGGACACATAGGACATTACTTAGAACATCACCTTTTCCTAGTTGATAATCACCAACATGTGAGATTCCAGCTGAATCCCCTGTTGGTAACTGAACCTTTCATGTTCCCTCTGTCATTAGATTATTATGTAAGTATTTAGAATCACTTATCATATGGTTGGTTGCACCTGAATCAACAATCCACTACAATATTTCTTCAGAAATATGTATACCTGCCATATTTACACTGTGATTTTTGTTCTTTTTCTTCTCATCCAGCATATGGAGAATCATTGTCTCGGTGGGTAAAGAAATCACGATCTTCTTTGCTTTGCTCCATTCTGAGACACATTAGCTTAACTGCACCTCAAAGCTTAACATTCGCATAAGCTTTCTTTTGTTTTGTCTTGAAGTCATCCGGATATCCAATCAACTGATAACAACCCTCCTCTAAGTGTCATGTCTTCCCGCAATGGTTGTATTTCATCAGTTTGAAGCAATCCAGTATGTAGTGTCCTTTAATGTGGCAAAAATCACACATATCATTAGGATTGAAAGGTTTCATTTGCTTGTGACTTCCTCTATGTCCTCCCTTATTGTTTCCATTCCTTGCTGTGAACATTGCAGATGATTCAATGTGTTCATGTACTGTTCTACTTCCTCCTGTCAGAATTTTTTGGCTCTCTTCTTGATTAACCAGTGCATAAGCCTGATTTAGACTTGGAACTTGCTGCATCATAAGGACTTGGCTTCTCGCATGATTATAACTCTCATTAAGGCCCATAAGGAACTGTAATAACCTCTGATATTTTAAATGATTAGCAAACTCTTTCGACCTGGGACAACAAGATGGTGGAGGTATGATTGAATCATACTCATCCCAGAGATCTTTCAGCCTCGAATAGTATCCTGAAACTGACAGTGTTCCTTGTTTCAATGTGAATATTTCTTTGTGAAGTTGAAATGCTCTCGAGTTGTTCACTTTGTCA
Source organism: Przewalskia tangutica (assembly GCA_029844215.1). Lineage (NCBI taxonomy): Eukaryota > Viridiplantae > Streptophyta > Magnoliopsida > Solanales > Solanaceae > Przewalskia > Przewalskia tangutica. Next base: position 18,591,814 of record CM056726.1, on the reverse strand, counting down.
AACCTCTCTTTCAATTCCTCCCATATGTTGTGTGCATCAGCATTGAATATCATTCCTGTTAGTAGACTTTTACTAACATTTCTCATTAGCCAGGACAACACAATAGCAGTACATCTGTCCCATATCCTTGCAAGTTCCTCATTATAGTTTTCTCTTCTGATTGTTCCATCAATAAACCACATCTTGTTCTTTCTTAACAATGCCAACTTCACTGCCCTGCTCCACAGTGTGTAGTTGTCCATCTCAGTCAAAATGATTCCAACCATTAAAGAACCTGGTGCATCCGATGGAAACAAGTATAGAGGATGGTTGTGATCCACTACATTATTCCTTAGATTTATTATACCTTCTGCCACATTCACTCTATTGTCCTCAACTGCTTCTGATGTAACCATATTTTGACTAGTCAGATACAGAAATTTATCTCTTTAATTTTGTCCTTAATCACCAACAAAATTAACTTCAGATTTACCACAGCAAAGTCATATTCACAAATTCTTAATTTTGTCCTTGATCGTCAACAAAATTAACTTCAGATCTAACAAAATCTAACATAACAAATTCATATTTCTAGATCTCAACTTGCATGGAACTTGATTATCTTCAGTGACAAAATTCTACCATATCTTCTCGATTCTGTCACTCGATCTCTCAAGTTGCACCAGTTGTCGCAGATCTATGTCGATTATGATTTGCTCCAGATCTCAAATCACATTTTCTTTGATTCGATCGGATTATTCAAGTATCCGACTTTGATACCATGTTAACAGATGAAAGGAAGAAAGAAAAAGGATATTTACATGTGAGATTGAAGCTATGAGAAGGTAACAGAAGAGGAAGAGGAAGAGGAAGAGAGAGAAGAGAAAGAAGAGAGAGAAGAGAGAAAGTTGTGAGCAAAATATCTGATATTGAAAAATGAATTAATTGTGTCTCTTACATCTTTTCGCTGATTATATACATCTACTTCACTAAGTAATCATTATCAATAACTACTAACTATCTCAACAAACTAACTACTGATTAACAAAATATCTCAATAACACATATCTAACTAACTATTGAATAACAAAATATCTAATTGTTGCACTATGCTTTAACACATTACCATGCTACAATTATGAATTTCTATTCGGTAGAAGGAATGGTTTGAGGGGGAAAAGACCAGTGGATACAGTGGCCTTTCATGTGCAAGTCAAAACTCCAAAGCATACCTAAAGTATAAACAGTTTAGAGATCTAAAAAAATTGTGAATTAAATAAACTAATTATTTTTCTTTGTTCCAAAAACAGCACATGTTTCATATATTTTTAAAAGTAAATGCAACGTGAAGGACATAACAATTGATTCTTACAAGACTTCACCTTGGGATCACTCAAAGCTTCTTTGGTTCTCAGACTGATCTTTTCACGAGTCTCTGCAAGGTACAGCAGAATAGTTAAACTACACAAATATATGTAGTAGAAATTAACATATCACCTTCCAAATAAACCCTACCTGGACTGTGTTTTCTGCCTTTGTTCCATGTCACTTTTCCTCTGTTTGCTAATCCAATCTTTCTACTTCGACCTTTTCCTTACCATCCTTGCAGTTAAAACCCTTGTCAGTGTTGGAATAATCTTCTCGTAAGTCTTCAGTCAAAACTTTCTCCTCGGACGTATCAGCACTTCGTTTTCTTGCATTACATCTTATTAACTGCAACATCTCTGCCGAGCCATTTCTGGCATAGAACAGTTTATATGAGTCTTCTCCTTTGGATGAAACAGCAAAGCCTGATGATAAGGAATTGTTCTGAACCATAGATGAATGATAGATTAACTTTGATATGCTCAGTATATTTCGTGTACACTCAGCCACACAGACCGAAGTTGGGGAGAGAAAAGTGCTACATGTGGTATTGATAGGAAGGTGAGAAGGAGATAATTTCCTGAGGAATAAACAAATATACAGATCAGAGCTGCCTCCGTTTGATAAATAACATAACATTAATAAGAATACCTGAAACTCAAAGTTAAGCCTCCTAGTCTACAGCCAAAAGCAATAAATTCGCTGCCCATTTCTTGTTATAACAACATTTTTATTCCATCATCAAGGCAACAGCACACTGCTCTTACAAATTGTTGTGTCAGAGTTTTATTCGGTGTCTACTACAACATAGGAAGCTACTCTCCACATGAATTTAGTACAGGCGTATTAAGACCGTCCGCTATGACTGCGGGAGTGTGATAAATAATGAGTATATACCCGCAAAGTAGCACGGACACGGGACATGGACACGGACACGGACACGGCAAGACACGTGGACAAGCCAAACTCAAAATATATAAGAAGCGGACAGTGCAGGACACGACAATATAAATTATATAAATTTATAATTCATGAAAATATTTTAAGTTTTAAAAAATAATTAAGCAGGTGCAATTCTTTTGAAATTGAAAACAAATATTCAAACATTAAAGTGACAAGAATGCATAAAAATAAAATTTGTAATATGAGTTAAATCGAACTGCAATTTAAACAAAATTAATTAATAATCTTATGAATATCATATATGACAAAACCTAAATAATAGAAACAAGTCAAACAATGGTGACTGACAATCTGATTTTGTCTTTGTCTACTTATACAATGTGTACGATTATAAAATCATTAAAAAACAACATCAAAAGAAGAGATGGCAGTCATCACTCATCAAAAAAAAAGTTTATTAATATAAAATTACTAACGAGATAAAAACAACATCGAAAGCAGATATGGCATTACCTGCAATTTAATAATCAAAATATTAGAAGAGATGGCAAGAAGATGGTGACCGGACGACTGTGCGAACTGCAAATTGGTGTTCCAGTCTTGCAGAAGGGAGGCGAAGACACGAACGGGACGACGACTGTGCGTATTAGGGTTGCGGAAGGGAGGCGAAGACACAAACGGACTGGGCCAGGTGTAATTGTGTTTCTGAAATTGGTTTAATTGCGATTTAAACCGCCCGTTGACCATATTGACCTCGTCCAGCCGCGTCCAGCCTCGTCCGGCCGTGTCCCCGTTTCCGAAACGGAAACTTTTCAAAAAACGTCGTGTCCGTGCTAATAGTGTACCCGTGATATACATTTATCGTAATTAGTGTATATCACGGGTTTGTGGCACGTTTTAGTGTAGTAAATTAGGTAGGATTTGTATTAAATTAGAATTATATACTTACCATAATTGTATAATTATTATACAAGTAGAATAAAGTTTTGAGAGTAGAATAGGAATAGGATTTTCCTATTATGGAAATTATAAGTTGTATAAATACTCTTTCATTAATGAAAATAATCAAGAGATTATTTCTTTCATAAACTGACCAATCAGTTAAATAATTGTTAAACCTGAAGCAGAACTAAACATTTGGAGTAAAACTTAAGCAGAACTCAAATGAACAGTCGGAATATGATTCATAATCGTTTTTACCTCCACGGTAAAAACAGGGAAAATATATAAAGAAAAGTAGGAGAGGAGAAACAATGAGACTCCAAAAGTTGTTCAGAAATTCATATACATGAAATTAAAGCAAAAAGTGATAACTGAAAATGACGACGCTGTGCTACAAATCCCATTGGAAAGTGTCACCGGTGGACTCTCGGCACAAGTACAAGCAATTCAAAGCAGTACGAAAAAAAAATAACAAAAGTGAATAAGACATGTCAAAATACTATAAAAACTTGATAAAAAAGTTCAAAAGGAGGAGCAGAAACTACCATAAAATAATACAGTAATCAAAGTACAAGAAACAACATATAATAGTAGTCCGAAAAAGAACCAATATACAAGTCACCCAATTCGTCAAAATGATAGTTGGGCAAATATCAACAATTAACTTATAACTAAATCACCAAGAATTTCAAATAACCTTCCATATACGGTATACCCCCGATGTCATGCATGTCCCGCATCAATCTTGTTTTCGGGTGGTTTTGCAGACTAACTTGCAGAAAAATGGTCAAGGGATATTAGTAAAATTTATACTAAAGTATCGAAGAACTAGAATTTAAGTAAATGATATAAGGCGATGGGCTCTTAGTAAATGTTATTCAACTCATTTTAATAGTGTTAGTGCTGTATAAACTTAAATTACATGGTATTTTGACTTTTTCTTATTAATCATCAGGGCCGTCTTTGGATCCGGACAAGGTGTGCTACGGCACAGGGCCTCCGAAAAACGAAAAAATTTAGGACTGTTTTTTTCATTTTTTATTAAGTAGTATTAGCCAGAATTTACTGTAAAAGTTCATAATTCGCAGGTCTTAGCCAAATTAAGGGTTCACTTTTATGAATTAAAACAGAAATCCAAAATGTTTGAAACGGCGTGTTAATCATCCTTCTTTGGCTGCAAGATACTGAGTTTTTGTGACTTCATGCATGTAAAGTTTTGATTGGATTTCCCTGATTTTGTGTTTTCACTAGTCATAGTCTATATGAATGCATTTGGTCTATTTTCAACTCCTTAAATTTAATGATTCTTTTTAACTCAAATTTCATATTCTGCATTATGAATGTCATAGTGTAACAGGTAGCTCAATAAAAGGCACCACATTATCAAAACAAAACTGAACAATTATAGGAACAAAATTTTAGATCAAATTATTAATCAATATTGTCACATTTATATTTATCCAACGGAATATCTTACTGGAATTAACATGTGCTCATGGAAGCAAGAACCTTGTTGCATATCGATGTAAGCAAAACAGCCTTTAAGTGTACTCAATAATAAGGCGCATGACCAACAAGTCTCCAAATTTGAATCTAATTCTTCATTTTCGGACATCTCAATCAATTCAACCATCTTTTCACGAGTTAAGACAATATCAAATTCTTATAACAACAATCAACAAAGACTTTTGACATTGATCTCTGTGAATTTGATGTGTTGCTCGTGAAAGAAATGATCAAATGGCAGTGGCTGCCATTGTAGGAAAACAGAGAAGATATGTTGCTCGAACTTGAGCCAAGAAAATATTTGATGTTAAATTGAGTTAAGTATGATACAATGTTGGATATATGCATACATCACAACTCATCTAAACAACTTATTAATTATACTTAACTAATTCTCAACAAACTAACTAACTCAGCCAACTAAAAATAAATCTTTCATGTGCTACACCTCATGGTACTTTGATGCACTTGTCTATTTCTTTCACACACCCCTCAAGCTAGGAGATATAAAGATATTCTTCATGCCTAGTTTGGACATCAAATGAATATGTTGTACTCTGCTGAGAGCTTTGGTAAGAAAATTTGCAGGCTGGTTGGCAGAAGGCAGATAAGCAGTATAGATGAGGCCTTCTTGGATCTTCTCCCTAATGAAATGACAATCTATGTCAATGTGTTTGGTACGCTCACGAAAAACTGGATTAACATCAAATTGTAGAGCATAGTTATTGTCACTGTCAGCGAACACAGAAATTGGTAATTGAACATGAACTCCAAGTTCTTGATAAAAACCAGTGAGCCATACTACTTCTGCCACTGAAGCAACCAAGGCTCTATACTCAGCCTCTGCTGAACTTCTGGATACTGTAACTTGCTTTTTAGATTTCCAAGATACAGGTGAAGAACCAAACAATACTAAATAACCTGTAATTGATATCCTGCTATTGACACAAGTCCCCCCCCAATCTGCATCACAAAATACCTGAAGTTGAGGAGTGCTGGAACTAGACATAAGAATACCTGATCTTGGTGCTTGTTTAATGTATCTGACAAGTCTATGTCCAGCTTCCATATGTGAAGTTTTAGGAGCATGTATAAACTGACTTAAGAATTGTACAACAAAAGTTATATCGGGTCTGGTATTTGTGAGATATAATAATCTTCCAATTAATCTCCTATAAATGACAGGATCGGACAATGGCAAATCATGTTTGGATGAAGGTGTAGATGTTGCATTACATGATATAGATTGTGAGGCAACATATTGATCAAACTCAACAATAGTGAATTTCTGATGCATTTTCATGGGTGAAAAAATAATTTTACCCCCTGCTAGTGTAACGACTGCCCGGTTCGCATCGTGCCTTACCCGGCACCCTAGTGATACATACATCGAGAAAATCACGAACATAAAACATGAGTCATTTAACAAAAGATATAATAAATAAACAAAGCAACCAAAACAGCTTGCCTTCAAGATATACATAAAACACGAATGCTTTAATCCTTTTACAACCCCGCCCACAATAGTACTATGCACTCTAAGATATACACGACTATGACGGACAGTGGCTCCGCCATACCCCGAATGTACAAGAACCTACAACTCAGTGGAACACCTACTAAAAGATAAGCCTCGAGAAACGGAGCTTCAAATGCTACTGAATCGTGATCCTATGGCGAGGATCTACGAGCGATGACCTCTACTGCGGTGATTTAACGCAGCGGGCGAGGTCGATAACAGTACCAAGTATGTGAAACTGCATAACATCAGAAATGAAATCATACTAGTCAATATAAAGAACGAGACATGTATGATAACCAAACTACGATTCACAACATAAAACAAATATCACTCCAATATAACTATGGGTCTCACGCCCACAACATCAATCGAGTTCAGATCACGGCCGCATGCCCCTAATATCGTGACGGTGTAGACATGTCCATGTGACCTCAACAACAAGACAAAGAATCCAGATGGAAAGATACCCGCGCTACGCATCGTGTCGTGTATGTCCAAAGGGAAACAATAAGACAACTTTCCAAATGGACGATACCCGCAGCGCTACGCATCGTGTCGATATGTCCAGAGGGAAACAATAGACAGATTCGGATGGACGATACCCGCGCGCCACGATCGTGTCAAGATGTCCAAAAGGAAATCACAAGGCGATAATCAAAATGGAAACATACCCGCGCGCTACGCATCGTGTCGATATCCAAAGCGATTAACCACAAGACCTTAACCAAAATGGAAGCATACCCGCGCCACGATCGTGTCGGTATGTCCAAAGCGATTAACAACATTAATACTATCAACAGAACGCACTGCGGAATTTCTCCGCCACCGCCAGACATCCAAGTAAGTTCTCAACTGGGCCAACCGACTCTATCGAGACGCCAGAACACGTAAACACAACGCTTGTACAATAAAGGCTATCATCACAAGCATAGGCAAGTTTCACAACAACAAGCATAGGCAAGTTTCACAACAACAAGCATAGGCAAGTTTCACACAACTCAAAGTACTTTCATTTTATGCCAAAGTCCGGGTTTTTAACCCCAAAGTACTACATACGTTAAGTTCTTTTAAAAGAGATCCATTACTTTTATAAAAGTCACCCGATACCCGTAGTATTAGAATGACCAACCCACCTTCCTTTTCAAAATCAAGTAACAACATTCTTTCCTAAGTTCCGCTTTGCCTAGTTTCAATTACTCAAGCTTCTCATTTTCAAATGGTTTCATAGTTCCCAAACTTAATCACTGATTCCTTTTAGAACAATTGAGTAACATATGTCATATATGTGAGTAGTTTATTCTTGTTTATAACGATCTTATTACAAAGACCATGATCTAGAAAATGTAATATCATTTTGTCTCATCTTAGCTTCTATGCGGATGGAGGTTTCACCGGTTTTAATACAACACATCATTATTCAATACATTTTCCTTTATTAACGCCGCAGTTGGTGCTGTCGATACACATTACGATTTCCAAATCAAGAAACATTATCCCTTTAAAAACCAAGTACTCATTACTCACGAATGAGGTTTCACACAACCATCCACATTAAAACAAATAAGTTAAGTCTCTTATCTTATAAGATCAAGTCTCTTAACTTCTAACATCAGTAAACCATTTTCACTTACATAAGGTCGTTATAACTAACTTCCCATAAGGCTATTATAACACCCTATGTTTTAAACCAACCAAATCACTTAGCACATGACGTCTACCGCACTACATAGTTCACAACAATCATGCTAGAAAAGATAGGAAGAGGTTCACATACCTCGCGACGATTTATCGACAATAAGCAAAATGCTCCAAGTACTACAACCTCGCTATTTCTTTCCACTCTCGAGTAGAATACGCTACTCTCGATTTCACCTATAAAGGTCACAAACGTCTATTAACCCCAAAACACAAGTTTCTATCTTTCTATAGAAAATTGAAGACTCTCCCGCAACAAACAGAAATCACCTCTCTCTATCGAGGCTACCAAGCCAACTGGGGGTTTACACGCCTAACCTGACGTACAATTCTACTCGAATACTACACAAGTCTATCGCAATACACCCCTATGTAAATACAGATTCTGGGCTTTATTCTTCAGCTTAAGTCAAAAGACATTGCGAATACTAAGTATAGTTCCATATATAGTATACTTCAACTATATATCCTAACAAACATGTAATTTCCAATTACAATAGAGGACAAGATAATTACCTCGATAAGCCCAAAATTATCCGAGTTTAATGTCGCTTCCCGAGCAAGGTTTAGCTCACCCGCGGCGCTCCAAACCACTCCAAACAACCCTTAGAAGTTCTAACCAACTTCTACTCACATACTCCAACCAACGATGAAGATTTCCTTAGGGTTTGGTTTGAGTCTAAAAGGACAAAAGGTAGTATTTCCGGCTCTACGTAAAGAGGTATCTTTGGAATACTACAAGGTACAAGGCTAAGGTATTTTGGGCATTATAACAATACTGGAAGACAACTTTCTACCAAGGGTAGGCTCGGCTAGCACAACAAGGCAGTGAGGGGGTGTTCTCGCCAAGGCCTCTTTCAAAGGGGAGAAGGGAGTTGGACGAGAGCAACAACAAGGGAGAGGAGGGATTTCAAGACTTAGACAAAGTGAGGAGTGAATGAATAAGTCTTCACAAGGAGTGGTATTTATAAGAAAGCCAAAGGCCAACCAACGGCCAAGATCTAGCCAAGTGCTACACAAGTGTAAGGCCAAGATCAAGCCAAGTGCACCCTAACCCTACGCCACAAATCCCTCCCAAATCTCTACACACATATCTACCACCACTTCATTCATTCTACTTCTACCGCCTTTCAGTCCACCAACGAGAGGTGCCAAGTGTTGCCCTCTCGTTGGTCCAAAACGTTCCGCCTCTAAAAATTCGCAAAAATACTAAATGACATAGCCGAATTTTCCTTCGTAGCTTAGTAAAACGTTTCGAAAAACGACTTAATCGGGTGTTGACATGATAAATATTTCGGCCAAGGGTGCCACATGGGGGTGACACGTGTCGCCCCCCGATTCGCCCAGAATATTTCGTCTTCCGAAAATATCCAAAATACCGGAAATCTCAAAAACAAAGCGGGCCCCACAAAACCGTAAATTTCTCCCGTGGGCCCCACGTGACCATTTCCGAAAATAAAATCCCAAAATTCTAATATAATTTAAGAAGTCCAAATACCAAATCTGGGAATCCAATTCCCATTAACGAACCTTTTTCTTCACAAATTACCGGAAACTTTTCCGTCGAAAACTCACATCTTTCTTTCTTTTCAAAATTTCTGCCATACTCTCGTACGTACGTCCTCACATACATACCCTGCAACTACGGGGTATAACATTCTCCCCTCCTTAGAAACATTCGTCCCGAATGTTCCTTCTCAAGTTGAATAACGATAAAGTTCCTCTAACAAGTTGCCAATGCCACAGCTTGGCCACGAAATAACATACGTCCTCTTCTTTCCTTACTCGTCGTGCCCTTCTCGAACGCTTGAACTCTCCCAGTACGTACCATACTTCAGTCATTACTTGCTCTCGAAAATCTCTGAGTCCCTACCTCCAAACTTGGTCATCTTACTAACCTCAAACTTCCTTAAGGCCATTCCCGCTTTTACGAACCGCTCGTCGAACGCGTCCACGAACTCATACGATGATCATACAAACTGGGCCTAGCATCCTCGTGACCCTACCACTGGCGGGACCACCGAACTGACCCCACCCCAAACCGGTTACTGGTTGACCCGCAAATGGTCCTCAACCCGACTTCAACCGCGCTAAACTCTTGTTCCCGATCCGAACAATCTTACTAATTCACATCATGAAAGCTACCACTTCCATCTCACACTACCCACGGACTCATCACACGGATAAATCCTACGATACTACTCACCCTTATAAAGGTCAATCATAAACGAATCTTAAATCTCAAGACGACCTTACCCCTAAGGTCTCAGTCGTGACATAGTCTAAGGTTCACACTTACCATGCCCCCATACGTATCCTTCCAACTAACCATGTATTCTAACTCACACATATCACAATGCTATCCGTACATAGCACACAATAATGAGATCATCATAACAAGCATACCAAAACTCTAGAGGGTTAAGGATATACCTGAAGCTACCGCCCACTCTAATCATAGGCTCGCCGCAGGCGATACCGTAGAAGGTGATGAACCACCACAGATCCCGAGGCCGAGTCGTAACATCCGCGCTTCCCTTGGCTCTGGACAGCCTCGCAAATGGCCCCGCTGGCCGCATGTAAAACAAACTCCCAATCTAGCACGACACTCTCCAAAATGGAGTCTACCACAATGGTCACAACGAGGTAGGTGGCTTCACCGTTAACACCCCGCTCTGCCAAAATCTGAACCCTCGAGCCACGACCGCCTCAAGACGGTGGAGGACCACTGCACGGTGGGTATATAACTAGCTCGGCCGAGGCGTCCGCCTCGAAAGCCACCAAAGGACCTCGCTGCCCCGCCTCTTCGCTGATCCAGTCATTCCGTCGACCCTCCGAGCCTCACATCCTAGTGCATGAGCTGCGACGCGGCAATGTCCATGCGGCCAAGAGAAACACCCGCACAAGATTCGCCATATAATCATCAAGCCTTGACGTAGCGATGCACCCTATCCTCCATATCTGCAACTAGCGCAGGACATATCGAGCCAAAGAATCGAACTCGACATTGTACTCACGACGCGCGCCTCTCTGCCTCAAGAATAAAAATCTGCCCGCGTGCTCCTCATTCGCGAGGCAAAAAGTGCGTGGAAAGCCCCAAAACTCATCCCATACTGGAGTGCATGCTCTCCCGAAAGCTCCATGAATCAAACCAATCGATCATGCGGTATCACGCGGCGACGCGAACCCAAAGGTCACAGACTCGGTCTCAAGCCTTGATCACCCGTGATGATCCAGAATCGCCGGATGAACTCCTGCGGATCATCCCCGTGCCTCGACCGTAAAACTCGCGGGCTAACTCGTAAAGTCCGTAGCCTCAAACTATCGCCGGGTGAACCATGGTGCATCGAACCGAATCGCCAGATCCACTGCTCTCATATTCGCCACAACTCGCCAATAATCGGGCCATCTCTCGTGACCCATCTCCCGCCTGCATCGGGGACTGAGGCTCGTGCATCAGAGTCTCATCACCCATCGCCGCTCTAAACTCGCTGGTCTTTGGCGGCGTCGCGAAACCCGCCGTCAAGCACAACTCTCGTATCGGGCTCGCGCTCGCATCTTCTCAGATCTCACTAGCGGCACTCGCCGCTTTGCCTTCTGGGCTCGCTGCTCGCGCGAGGCATAATCGTAAAACGAGATACGCTGGAGGGTACAACTTACAACATTTCTAAGGCACGATCTCGTAATGAGAAGAATGGAAACTAATCCTAAATGTCCTGCCTCCTCGATTATAGATGTGGTGCACAACACATCGATAATCAAGACTCTACTAGACACGGTCGTAGACACTTTCCGAGGATTAATCGCTTCGATACCACTTTTGTAACGACTGCCCGGTTCAAGCATCGTGCCTTACCCGCACCCTAGTGATACATACATCGAGAGAAAATCAGCGAACATAAAACATGAGTCATTTAACAAAAGATATAATAAATAAACAGCAACCAAAACAGCTTGCCTTCAAGATATACATAAAACCCGAGCAGCTTTAATCCTTTTACAACCCCGCCCACAATAGTACTACTGCACTTAAGATATCAATGACTATGACGGACAGGTTCGCCATACCACGAATGTACAAGAACCTACAACTCGGGAACACCTACTAAAAGATAAGCCTCGGAGAAACGGAGCTTCAAATGCGTTGAATCAGGATCCTATGAGCGAGGATCTACGAGCGATGTACTTACTGCGCAGATTTAACGCAGCCTCGGGCGAGGTCAAGATAACAGTACCAAGTATGTGAAATGCATAATATCAGAAATGAAATCATACTAGTCAATATAAAGCGGAGACATGTATGATAACCAAACTACGATTCACAACATAAAACGATCATCACTCCAATATAACTATGGGTCTCACGCCACAACATCAATCGTTCAGATTACGGCCGCATGCCCGAATCTGCAGACGGTAGACATGTCCATGTGACTCAACAACAAGACAAAGAATCCAGATGGAAGCATACCCGTGCGCTACGCATCGTGTCAGTATGTCCAAAGGGAAACAATAAGACAACTTTCCAAATGGACGATACCCGCAGCGCTACGATCGTGTCGGTATGTCGAGAGGAAACAATAGACGGCATTCGGATGGACGATACCCGCAGCGCTACGATCGTGTCGGTATGTCCAAAAGGAAATCACAAGGCGATAATCAAAATGGAAACATACCCGCGCGCCACGATCGCGGTCAAGATATCCAAAGCGATTAACCACAAGACCTTAACTAAAATGGAAGCATACCCGCAGCGCCACGATCGTGTCGATGTCCAAAGCGATTAACAACATTAATACTATCAGCGAACGCACTGCGGAATTTCTCCGTCACCGCAAGACATCCAAGTAAGTTCTCAACTACCAACCGACCTCTATCGAGACGCGTAACACGTAAAACACAACGCTTGTACAATAAAGGCTATCATCACAAGATAGGCAAGTTTCACAACAACAAGCATAGGCAAGTTTCACACAACTCAAAGTACTTTCATTTTATGCCAAAGTCGGGTTTTAACCCCAAAGTACTACATACGTTAAGTTCTTTTAAAAGAGATCCATTACTTTTATAAAAGTCACCCGATACCGTAGTATTAGAATGACCAACCCACCTTCCTTTTCAAAATCAAGTAACAACATTCTTTTCCTAAGTTCGGCTTTGCCTAGTTTCAATTACTCAAGCTTCTCATTTTCAAATGGTTTCATAGTTCCCAAACTTAATCACTGATTCCTTTTAGAACAATTGAGTAACATATGTCATATATGTGAGTAGTTTATTCTTGTTTATAACGATCTTATTACAAAGCCTATGATCTAGAAAATGTAATATCATTTTGTCTCATCTTAGCTTCATGCGGATGGAGGTTTCTATGGTTTTAATACAACACATCATTATTCAATACATTTTCCTTTATTAACGCCGCAGTTGGTGCTGTCGATACACATTCGATTTCCAAATCGGAAACATTATCCCTTTAAAACCAAGTACTCATTACTCACGAATGAGGTTTCACACAACCATCCACATTAAAACAAATAAGTTAAGTCTCTTATCTTATAAGATCAAGTCTCTTAACTTCTAACATCAAGAAACCATTTTCACTTACATAAGGTCGTTATAACTAACTTCCCATATGCTATTATAACACCCATGTTTTAAACCAACCAAATCACTTAGCACATGACGTCTACCGCATTACATAGTTCACAACAATCATGCTAGAAAAGATAGGAAGAGGTTCACATACCTCGCGACGATTTATCGACAATAAGCAAAATGCTCCAAGTACTACAACTCGCTAATTTCTTTCCACTCTCGAGGTAATACGCTACTCTCGATTTCACCTATAAAGGTCACAAACGTCTATTAACCCCAAAACACAAGTTTCTATCTTTCTATAGAAAATTCGAAGACCTCCCCGCAACAACAGTAAATCACCTCCTCTATCGAGGCCGCTACCAAGCCAACCAGTGGGGTTTACACGCCTAACCTGACGTGTACAATTCTACTCGAATACTACACAAGTCTATCGCAATACACCCTATGTAAATACTGATTCGCTTTATTCTTCGTGCTTAAGTCAAAAGACATTTAATACTAAGTATAGTTCCATATATAGTATACTTCAACTATATATCCTAACAAACATGTAATTTCCAATTACAATAGAGGACAAGATAATTACCTCGATAAGCCCAAAATTATCCGAGTTTAATGTCGCTCCCGAGCAAGGTTTAGCTCCACTCAGTGCGCCCAAACCACTCCAACAACCCTTAGAAGTTCTAACCAACTTACTCACATACTCCAACCAACAATGAAGATTTCCTTAGGGTTTGGTTTGAGTCTAAAGGACAAAAGGTAGTATTTCCTGCTCTACGTAAAGAGGTATCTTTGGAATACTACAAGGTACAAGGCTAAGGTATTTTGGGCATTATAACAATACTTGGAAGACAACTTTCTACCAAGGGGTAGTGGCTAGCACAACAAGGCAGGGAGGGGTGTTCTCGCCAGGGCCTCTTTCAAAGGGGAGAAGGAGTTGGACGAGAGCAACAACAAGGGAGAGGAGGGATTTCAAGACTTAGACAAAGTGAGGTGAATGAATAAGTCTTCACAAGGAGTGGTATTTATAGCAAAGCCAGGCCAACCAACGGCCAAGATCTAGCCAAGTGCTACACAAGTGTAAGGCCAAGATCAAGCCAAGTGCACCCTAACCCTACTCCACAAATCCTCACAAATATCTACACAAATATCTACCACCACTTGCCATTCATTCTACTTCCTACCGCCTTTTCAGTCCACCAACGAGAGGTGCCGTGTTGCCTCTCGTTGGTCCAAAACGTCCGCCTCTCGGAAAAATTCGCAAAATACTAAATGACATAGCCGGAATTTTCCTTCGTAGCTTAGTAAAACGCTTCGTCGAAAAACGACTCTAATCCAAAGTGCCGCGACAATAAATATTTCGCCAAGGGTGCCACATGGGGTGACACGTGTCGCCCGATTCGCCTGAATATTTCGTCTTAGAAAATATCCAAAATACCGGAAATCTCAAAAACAAGCGGGCCCACAAAATCAGAATTTCTCCGTGGCCCCACGTGACCATTTCCGAAAATAAAATCCCAAAATTCTAATATAATTTAAGAAGTCCAAATACCAAATCTGGGAATCCAATTCCCATTAACGAACCTTTTTCTTCACAAATTACCGGAAACTTTTCCGTCGAAAACTCACATCTTTCTTTCTTTTCAAAATTTCTGCCATACTCTCGTACGTACGTCCTCACATACATACCCTGCAACTACGGGGTATAACAGCTAGTCCTATATCAGATATGTTTTCAATGCATATTTTTTGATGCATAAGGATACCTTGGGAACTTCTTGCAAACTCTATTCCAAGAAAGTATCTAAGTTCTCTCATATCTTTTATTTAGAAAGATGATTGTAATGCTTCTTTGGTAGACTGGATAAGAACTGGACAAGTAGTAAGTCATCTACACATACCAATACCACTACTATCTTATCACCTTTTTGTTTTATAAATAAAGAATAATCATTGTGACTTTGATGAAAACCAAATGAAACCAGGGCTGAAGTCAGCTTAATGTTCCATTGTGTTGATGCTTGCTTTAGGCCATATAAGGACTTAAACAATTTGCAAATTTGTTTTTGTCCTCCTGTAGTGTTAAAACCTTCTGGTACTGTCATATACATAGAGATCTCCTTGCAAGAAAACGTTATATACATTCATTTGATGAATAGTCCATTGTTTAGCAGTTGCAACATATATAATTGATCTGAATTTAGTCATTTTGACTACAGATGAGAAGGTCTCTTGGTAATCAAGGCCTTATTTCTGATTGTATCTTTTTGCTACCAGTATAGCTTTGAATTTTTCCACTTCTCACGTTGCTTTGTATTTGATCTTGTACATCCACATACATCTAATAGCTTTTTTCCCTTTTGGAAGTTCCACTAACTCCGATGTTTTATTCTCTTCCAATGCTTGGATCTCAGCCTTCACTGCTTCAATCCATCTTTTGTCTTTTGCAGCTTCTAAGTAGTTGTATGGTCAGTATCAACAGAAACTTATGCCACAAAACTTTGATATCTGGATGACAGTCATGTATAATCTCGTCCAGCAGATATGAAATGTAAGAAACTAGTGGAACCTTGCTTAGTAATGTAATCTTTGTGTCAAATAGGAGGTCTACTAGTCCTTGCAAACTTCCTAATATCAGGTTCATGTGTTGATGTTCTCTCCAACAGGTCTACATCTTGATGATTATTAGGGTTGTTATCGGTCCAGTCCGAATATCGACATATCGGAACCGGACCGATAAAGTTACCGGTCTTGACCGAGACCGGATTGATAAAAATTCGGTCCTGAAAAGAGATCCGGGACCGGATCGATACCTTATCGGGCGGGTACCCAGTCCGGTCCGATAAGGTTTCATTGATCATATTATTATCTGATCGGGTCGGGTCGACGGGGCCCGACCGTTTTTTTAATTGAATTTTCAATACTAAAATTGACATTCTCGAAAATATTATCACGAAATTCGTACGTTAAAATTAATTGTATATCGCGAGATATGTAAGAAAGAAAATGGAAAATTAGAAACCGATTTGGGGGAAACGTCAAATCGATTGAAAAGACAGACGTTTTTCGAGAAATTGGCTGCGCCAAACCGCCTTACGGCATTTGCAAGGCCCCGTCTCGAAAAAATACGCGAAATAATTTTATTTAGGTGAAATGGACGTCTGAGCGCAGAGTTATGACCATTTAAAGTTGCACCAATTTACAACTACTTTCTTCTCTCTCCCTATATTTTATGTAAATGTTTCACATTAAAACATAAAGTCTACATCACATATATTCTTAAAATATTTAAAATAGTCCAACATCACGATAATCCCATTTACATAATACACATTAACAAACTTAAAATAATATATAATAGCAATATTCCAATAAAATAGTTACCGGGTATCGGACCGGGACTGATAACATATAAGTTATCGGATAATTAGATCAGATTACCAGACTGAATCCTTATTGATTCGGATCCTTATGTCTGGTACTCGTATCCGGGTCGTTAACTTTTTCGGTCCGAGTATCGGTCTGTGTATTTTGATCCGTTTCTCGAGTGGTTCTAGGGTGTATCCGGACCGATAACAGCTCTAATGATCATGATCATGTCTTGAAGTATTATCATCTCCATCCGCAGAAATATAAACATCTTGAACTTCTGAATTGCTATGTGCAATATTAATACACTGTGGGTGAACTAGATCATCAAAACAGAAGTGTTCATGTGACTTGATAGAGCCAAACATGTTATCTGTATCATTCTTAAAGGGGAAAATTATCTCCATGAATACTACCTTCCTGCTCATGAAAAATATTATATTCTCTATGTCATAAAGTTTGTATCTTTTCTGTGCATAACCATATCCTAGAAGAACGGTTCTCACAACTCTAGGACTAAACTTGTCATGTTTGATCAATGTAGTTGCAAAACATAGGCAACCTAACACTCTTAAATGAAAAAGTGATGGTACCTTACTATACAATATCTCATAGGGTGACTTGTTACCTATAACATTAGAAGGTATTATATTCATGATATGTATAGCTCCTTCCACATAGAATCTCCAAAATTTGCCTGGTAAATTGGCTTGAATTTTTATGGATCTAGCTGTTTTCAATATATGTCTATATTTTCTTTCTACTACACCATTTAGTTGTGGTGTATATGGACAAGAACTCTCATGTACTACACCATATTATTGAAACAATTCCTTACATCTATGATTAAAAAATTCAGTCCCATTATCAGATCTTACCTTTTGATTTTTACATCAAATTGGGTATTAACTTCAACAAAGAAATTTTTAAGCAATGTAGTCACATCTGATTTCAGTCTCATTAAAAAAATCCAAGTAAATCTAGAATAGGCATCCATAATAGTAAAAAAATAACTCATCCCATTATATGTTTCAACTTTGTAAGGTCCCCATACATCCATATGTAGCAATTGAAATGACCCTGTCTTTCTACTAGTATTGACTAGGGGTGGCCAACGGGCCGGGCCGAGGTGGGTTAGGGAGGATCGGGGTTGGGCGGGACTGGCGGATTGGGACTATCAGGCTTGGCCGATGTCCCATTCCGGTACCAGTCCCGTCTGGAAAAGGAACCAGGCCTCGTGGGCTGGGATCGGGATCGGAATTTTCATTTTTTTTGGACTTAATTTAAAAAATAACATATATTAAAGATATGAACAACTCAATAATTCAACAAGATAGTGTAATAAAAATATCTCAAGATTGTTTTTGTGTTTCTTATATTATTTCATAGAAATATGATTTTTTGGTAATATATATACAATTATCAAAATTACAACTTTGTGGTGTTGTTCAAAAGTTGCAAATGGAATAGTAAAATTACAATTAAATAAATTACCAATTTGAAAACACTTTTTCTAGTTTCTTCACAATGTCTTATGGTTCTTCGGTTGGAATTGATATTTGTTGGTCAAATTGATCCACGTCGCTACTCATACCTTCAGATAAGATGTCGTTGTAGTTTTCGTCTTCTTCTTCGTTGATCTCCGGTTGACCGCACCTTTTCCGCTCCGCTTGTATCCAATCCCTGAATAGTACTACAATCTCTAAGTTGTCTCCGGCTAATGAGTGTATGTGCTTTACTATTTAAAATCTGCCGACAGAAAAAATGCCTTCAGACGCCGTTGATGACGCTTGAATATTCAAAACATCTCGGGTCATCATTGAAAGTGTCAGAAATGTCTTCTCATTCCCCCTCCAGTATTTCAGCAATTCATCATTTCCTTCTTTATTGACAACTGCTTGGTACGGTAAAGTATCATGCAAAACAAAAAAATCAAACTTGCTAATTTTGTTAGTAGTGTTACCACCGCACATTCTATTTCTGAGACTTTCAATGTCACGACCCGACCCCGGGCCCATGACTGGTGCCCTACCTGGCACCCTTACAGGTATACATCAGAGATAATTAGCGGAACATACATAAACTTAACAAGGAATAAATACGTAAAACCAAAATCAGTTACCTCTTTTTTTTTTCTTACACAACCCAAACCACAAGATATGACTACAGACCTCTAAGAATTTCTGACATAACAACTGTGACGGGACAGGGCCCCGTCATACCCCTGAATGTACATAAATCTACAACCTCAGGGAACTGTACCAAATACAAAGCCTCTGAAATAATGGAGCTTTCCAACCAGCTGAACAATGATCCTAAGAATGAGGATCGTGAAGCTATGACTCAACTCATAAGATGAACGCAGCCCCGGGCGAGGTCAAGACGAAATATGTACCAAGTATGTGAAATCAAAATATCAGAATGAAATCATAACTTCTATATAAAGTCGGAGACATGTATGATAACCAAAATAACGACACCGCGTGCCTTGCCAAAGTGATAGTAATGAAAGTCGCTTTTACCTTTTAAAGACTATTTCAACACATGAACAATAGTCACACAGTGGCTACGGACGCAAGCCCTCAAATATCATCACATAGTCGATGGTCTCAAGCCCACAAATATCAAAGCGTGCGTGGAATCCCCATCATCGCCGATACCATAAGTGTAAAATATAATCACGTGACGCGCCTGTGGCATCCCACTCATCGCTTGCATACATATACAATACATATATATATCTCCCGCGTGGAATCCCATCACCGCCGGTAGTAAGTGTAACATATAACCATGTGACGCGCGTGGCATCCCACCTCACCGCTTGCATACATATACAATACATATATATATATATATATATATATATATATATATATCATGCTCATGGAATCCTCATCTCGGTACATGACTTCATGGAGAGCTAATCCATAGGTAATAATCGTATATAACATGCGTGAAATCCTCATCTCGTGTACATGTCTTCACGAGAGCTAATCCATGGAGTAATAATACATAACATGGTCGCATGCGAATCCTCATCGTATAAGCATGGTCATGGGTAATAATCATATATAACATGCGTGTGGAATCTCATCTCGGTGCATGTCTTCGTGAGCTAGTCCATGGAGTAATAATCGTATATAACATGGTCGCGTGCCGAAATCCATCATCGATAAGCATGGCCATGGGGTAATAAAATAATCCGAATCTAACTCGCCTCGGTTGCGTGCCGGAATCCCACATCGTAAAGATGTCCAAGGAGTAATAAAAACAATTCGGGAATCTAACGCGCATCACGGTCGCGTGCCCTAATCCCACATAGTATAAGCATGTCCAAGGATCAATCACAATGGAAGCATACAGTGGAAGCCTCCGTCACCGCTTCGACGCCCAAGTAAATTCACAACAAGACAGTCGGCCCTCCAACTGAGAGTCACGGCAGCGTAAACATATAATACTTGCACTCAAGGCTATCACAAGCAAGCATAGGCAAGTTCATAAAATCTTTAGACTTTCATTTTTATATACTCAAGGCACTTTTCGTTTCACATAAAAATCCGGGAATTTAACCCAAAGTACTACGTACTTCCATTCTTTTCAAAAGACTCATTTTCATATAAAATCCCAAGATACTAACACCCATAGTATCAAGGCTTGTCTACATTTCAACAAGTCACTACATTTTTAGAAATACATTTCTCGGCTTCTAAATCAAGTGACCCTTACTTTAAAACTTTAAGCAAGTGATACCTTTAAATCAAATTGCCCTTACTTATTTCAAGTCATTTCTTTGTTTACATTACTAGAGAAACCCATTCTTTTAACCTTCCATAAAGTTGTTATAACCAACTTCCATAAGCCGTTATATTAACTTTATGTCTTAGACTAATTCATTCTTTTTATAACCAAGAGACTTATACTTTCAAATCAAGTTACATAACTTTCAGAATACTTCAAGTCTCTTAACTTTAGAAATCAAGTTTCTTAACTTAGAATTTCAAGTCTCTTATCTTTAGAATGTCAAGAAATCCATACTTTCCAAATCAAGTATTCTATACTTTTAAATCAAGTCATTTCTTCCTTAAAGAATCAAGTCCCATAACTTGAAAAATAAAGTTTCTTAACCTTTTAAGGATTCAAGGTTCATGGTCTTAAAACTTCATAACGTAAACTCTTTAATATTAAATACATATACTTTTATGCGTTGTGAATAGGTTATACTCGTTTATAACGATCTTATTAAAGCATCCATAGTCTAGAAAATGTAATACAATTTTGTCTTATCTTAGCTTCTATGCAGATGGAGAATTCTACTCATTTTAATTTAATTGATTGCCGATACATTTTCTTTTATTAACGCTGCAATGGCTTGTTCGATACTTATCCTCATTCTTGCAATAACTTAGCAAAGTCAACTTGACTCCAAATACTTCCCAACGACTCTTACCAACATCCCCCATAAGACTTGGTAAGAACTTAGGATAACTTAGACGTAACTTTTACATAGAGTAAATCAACATACATACCTCTTAACTTCTAAGAGTGGAAGGAATCATGAAATAACACCACATGTATATTCCATACATAGAATCATGCCAAAAGAAGGAAGAGGTTCACATACCTCGCGACGATTATCGACAAGTAGCAAAATGCTTCAAAGTACTTCAACCTTGATAGCTATTCCATCCTTCAAGTAGGATACACTATACTTAGTACTTCAACCTATAATAGCCATAATACGTCTATTAACCTCTAGCTTCAAACGGAATATTCTAAGTGTAAAGTCACCAAATTCTACGGAAAATCGGACAACTCTTCCTTTGTTTCTACGTACTTTTCCACCTTTTTCAAGGCCCGAAAATCAATAACCAAACGCCACATTTAAGGCCCAACAATTCAGAAAATACAAAGGGGATTACACGCCTAATAGGACGTGTAAAATTCTGCCCCACAATCAATATAAAACTGTCCAATAATTCCAAGCCCTATTCGGCTACAATGTCACAACAATTATCAATTTCCTTTCAATTCTTTTTTCAATCCAATTTGTTATTCCAATATGTTATATACATAATAACAATTACAACAACAATAAATCATTTCTTCCTTAACATGCGACGATTGTAACTATCGACCAAATTGATTTCAACATTAATGGCTAACTTGTCCATTTTCGGTTTTAACACGTCGACATGATCCAAATCTTTTCAAACCTCAATATATATACCACATGCTCACCTCTTAACTACTATAACATGTAATCTTCAATTACATTAAGAAGATGAAGATTTTACCTCAATAAGCCCTAATAATTGTCCAAGCGTAAAAGTCGATCCTTAGCAACTTTTAGCTCCTCTTCTTATGTTCCAATCCGCTCCAAGCACTCCTTAGAAGCTCATGAAGAACTCCTCTTCAAGTTCCATCTTCAAAGTTGAAGAACACCTTAGGGTTTCGCCTTGCGACTAACGTAAAAACGTCGTTTTCCCGGGATCTTTCTATTGAGATATCCTTACAATACCCTTAGGAACCTTTGGTTTAAGTCTTGTGAATAATGAACCACAAATAAAAAAAATTCCTCTTCAATATTGCACAAAGCCGAGAGCTATGCAATGAGCACACAAGTTCTCTAAATTTTTCTAAGTGTTGGAAGACTTGTCTTGCTACTAGTGTGCTTATATAACACATTGGAGGGTCTAGATTATAACACTTGTTAGGTTTAGATGAAAGAGATCAAGCCAAGTGGCTTTTTGACTTAGTCAATTATCTCAAGCTCTAGCTTGCAAGACTTGTTCATCTTTACAATGGTCAAATGACCATTTTGCCCTTGTCACAATTCGCACAAGCCTTGGTGGGGGTGACACGTGTCGCCCTCCCATTCGTCCATAGAATTTCGTAACCCTCGTGGGCCCCACTAAACGTAAAAAAAATTGGGTGGGCCCTACGTGACCAAATCCGTAAAATACATTTTCACAATAATAATAAATTCTATACTCCTCAAATAATGCATTTTGAGAATCTAATTCCCATCAACGAACATTTTTCCTTTCCGACGTTCGGAAGATTTTCCGTCGGAAAAACAATTCTTTCTTTCGTACCAATTTTCAAGTCTTGCGCTCTCGCGTCTATTCTCTTATTCATGTCCTGGAATTTCGGGGTGTAACATTCTTCCCCCCTTAGAAACATTCGTCCCCGAATGTTCTTTCGGATTCCAATCTAATTAGATAGCGACACAGTCTCCTTTTACTACACCCTTCATACGACATATGCCACTCATGGCCACATAACAATACTCATACTAAAACATCAACCTGAACTCCAAGTGTCGACGTCGTTCATCAGCATAAAGTTTATGCTGACTCCGAGCTTACTAATAATCTTTCCTGGATAAGTTTCGCCTTATCCACAGCCCGCTGAATCAAGTCTGGGCCAATTATCTGAACCTCGCCTACGTTGAACCAACCTCTCTCTACGGTCAACCTTGGTACCCACGAAACCAACTAGCCCATACTCATAATGATCTTAAAGCTTGTCGTATCCAGCTTTACTAGGTCTGCTAGGGTCTGACGACCGTATTATCACCGGGCAAATCTCATATACCCGCTCAACTACCACCCAAACACTCACGGGTGTAGTTACCTTGAAAGGTCCTTATGGATTCAGGCTCTATTCCTCTACACTTGGTTGCTCTCATTCTTACTGGTCATACTTTTTCCGTACTTCCAACTTATACTAGCATACGTACATAACCTCCATACTGATTCTGGCCTCCAATCTTTGGAGTCACTCTATTAAACAATATAAGGCCATTTCCGGCTCTCACGGCCTGGTTTCGGTGGAACGCGTCCACGAACCCGTAAAATAATTAACTAGACTTGGGCCTTGCACCTTCGTGACCCTGTCACGTAGCGGAACTACTACCAACTGATCCCACTCCATTTCAGGCTATGGGGCGACCCATAATAGGTCCTCAACCCGACCCACCATCGCACTTAACTCTTACCCAAAGTCTGCATAAAATCTTATTGCCCGAGAAGGCCTTATATACCTAAGGTCTCGGCGGTTATCAATATTCTTAGGCTCGCATTTTCCATGCACCAAGCCTACCTTATAAGTCCCCCCGAAAACGGGTACAATAACTTCTCATAATACCATAACCATGTTGTCTTGATCACAACAACCATTACTTACTCCATACGGATCTTATCCGTACAATTCTCTTAAGCCTACCACGTAGCTTAATCTAGTAACATGGCATTCCATTAAGTTCCTTAACATGACTTCTTAAGGGTTCACTACCCTATCAGACAGCTCATCATTTCCCAATTATCTCAAAATAAAACATAAGACCTTGGCGAGAATTCATTAACTGTTTATTACCTTTCCGGTATCTATTTAGTCCTTACCAACTCTTGGTAATCTAAAATCATTCTAGGCAACCCATAAATGACCCTCATACATAAATCAGTATAGCTGTACGTCATTATATCAACTATACTACAATCATTACCAACCTGGATACACAATCCACGTAGTCCTTCCTGGGTCACTGCTGCAATTCTCGTAGCTGCAATCAACATAACTCGTTAGGGAGAGACGACCCTAACAACACAGCTCTATCGCACGATCTCAGAGTGAGAAGAATGGAAACCAATCCTAAATGTCCTGCAACCTCATGATTATAGATGTGGTGCACAACACACCGATAATCAAGACTCTACTAGACACTTTTCGAAGACTAACTGCTCTGATACCACTTTTGTCACGACCCGACCCCGGGCCCCGCGACTGGTGCCCTACCTGGGCACACTTACAAGTATACATCAGAGATAATCAGCGGAACATACATAAACTTAACAAGGAATAAATACGTAAAACCAAAAGCAGTTACTTTTTTTTTCTTACACAACTCAAACCACAAGATATAACTACAGACCTCTAAGAATTTCTGACATAACAACTGTGACGGGACAGGGCCCCGCCATACCCCTGAATGTACATAAATCTACAACCTCAGGGAACTGTACCAAATACAAAGCCTCCGAAATAATGGAGCTTTCCAACCAGCTGGACAATGATCCTAAGAATGAGGATCAGCAAGCTATGTACCTCAACTTGCAAAGATTAACGCACTTCGGGCGAGGTCAAGACGAAATATGTACCAAGTATGTGAAATCAAAATATCAGAATGAAATCATGCGATCTATATAAAGTCGAGACATGTATGATAACCAAAATAACGAAGACATGCCTTTGCCAAAGTGATAGTAATGAAAGTCGCTTACCTTTTAAAGACTATTTCAACACATGAACAATAGTCACACGGCTACTGACGCAAGCCCTCAAATATCATCACATAGTCGATGCGGTCTCAAGCCCACAAATATCAAAGCGTGCGTGGAATTCCCATCACCGCCGACAACCATAAGTGTAAAATATAATCACGTGACGCGCCGTGGCATCCCACCTCATCGTTTGGCATACATATACAATACATATATATATCTCATGCCCGGAATCCCCATCACCGCCGGTAGTAAGTGTAACATATAACCACGTGACGCGCTCGTGGCATCCCACCTCACTGCTTGACACATATACAATATATATATATATATATATATATATATATATATATCTCACGCGTGGAATCCTCATCTCGCATACGACTTCATGGAGAGCTAATCCATGGGGTAATAATCGTATATAACATGCCCGTGGAATCCCTCATCTCGGGTACATGTCTTCGTGGAGAGCTAATCCATGGAGTAATAATACATAACATGGTCGCATGCCCCGGAATCTCTCATCGTATAAGCATGGCCATGGGGTAATAATCATATATAACATTCCCGTGGAATCCCTCATCTCGGGTACATGTCTTCACGGGGAGCTAGTCCATGGAGTAATAATCGTATATAACATGGTCGCATGCCCCGGAATCCCTCATCGTATAAGCATGGCCATAAGGTAATAAAACAAATCCGAGAATCTAACCGTCCTCCTGGTTGCATGCCCCGGAATCCCACATCGTGTAAGCATGTCCAAGGAGTAATAAAAACAATCCGGGAATCTAACCCTCATCCTGGTCGCATGCCCCGGAATCCCACATCATATAAGCATGTCCAAAGATCAATCGCAATGGAAGCATACCCGTGGAAGCCTCCGTCACTGTCGGTACGTCCAAGTAAATTCACAAAAGACAGTCGGCCCTCCAACTGAGAGTCACGGCAGCGTAAACATATAATACTTGCACTCAAGGCTATCACAAGCAAGCATAGGCAAGTTCATAAAATCTTTAGACTTTCATTTTTATATACTCAAGGCACTTTTCGTTTCACATAAAAATCCGGGAATTTAACCCAAAGTACTACGTACTTCCATTCTTTTCAAAAGACTCATTTTCATATAAAATCCCAAGATACTAACATCCGTAGTATCAAGGCCTGTCTACATTTCAACAAGTCACTACATTTTTAGAAATACATTTCTCGGCTTCTAAATCAAGTGACCCTTACTTTAAAACTTTAAGCAAGTGATACCTTTAAATCAAATTGCCCTTACTTATTTCAAGTCATTTCTTTGTTTACATTACTAGAGAAACCCATTCTTTTAACCTTCCATAAAGTTGTTATAACCAACTTCCCATAAAGCCGTTATATTAACTTTATGCCTTAGACTAATTCATTCTTTTTATAACCAAGAGACTTATACTTTCAAATCAAGTTACATAACTTTCAGAATACTTCAAGTCTCTTAACTTTAGAAATCAAGTTTCTTAACTTAGAATTTCAAGTCTCTTATCTTTAGAATGTCAAGAAATCCATACTTTCCAAATCAAGTATTCTATACTTTTAAATCAAGTCATTTCTTCCTTAAAGAATCAAGTCCCATAACTTGAAAAATAAAGTTTCTTAACCTTTTAAGGATTCAAGGTTCATGGTCTTAAAACTTCATAACGTAAACTCTTTAATATTAAATACATATACTTTTATGCGTTGTGAATAGGTTATACTCGTTTATAACGATCTTATTAAAGCATCCATAGTCTAGAAAATGTAATACAATTTTGTCTTATCTTAGCTTCTATGCAGATGGAGAATTCTACTCATTTTAATTTAATTGATTGCCGATACATTTTCTTTTATTAACGCTGCAATGGCTTGTTCGATACTTATCCTCATTCTTGCAATAACTTAGCAAAGTCAACTTGACTCCAAATACTTCCCAACGACTCTTACCAACATCCCCCATAAGACTTGGTAAGAACTTAGGATAACTTAGACGTAACTTTTACATAGAGTAGTCAACATACATACCTCTTAACTTCTAAGAGTAGAAGGAATCATGAAATAGCACCACATGTATATTCCATACATAGAATCATGCCAAAAGAAGGAAGAGGTTCACATACCTCGCGACGATTATCGACAAGTAGCAAAATGCTCCAAAGTACTTCAACCTTGATAGATATTCCATCCTTCAAGTAGAATACGCTATACTTAGTACTTCAACCTATAATGGCCATAATACGTCTATTAACCTCTAGCTTCAAACGTAGAATATTCTAAGTGTAAAGTCACCAAATTCTACGGAAAATCGGACATCACTTCCTTTGTTTCTACGTACTTTTTCACCTTTTTCAAGGCCCGAATTCAATAACCAAACGCCACATTTAAGGCCCAACAATTCAGCAAATACAAAGGGGATTACACGCCTAATATGACGTGTAAAATTCTGCCCCACAATCAATATAAAACTGTCCAATAATTCCAAGCCCTATTCGGCTACAATGTCACAACAATTATCAATTTCCTTTAAATTCTTTTTTCAATCCAATTTGTTATTCCAATATGTTATATACATAATAACAATTACAACAACAATAAATCATTTCTTCCTTAACATGCGACGATTGTAACTATCGACCAAATTGATTTCAACATTAATGGCTAACTTGTCCATTTTCGGTTTTAACACACGACATGATCCAAATCTTTTCAAACCTCAATATATATACCACATGCTCACCTCTTAACTACTATAACATGTAATCTTCAATTACATTAAGAAGATGAAGATTTTACCTCAATAAGCCCTAATAATTGTCCAAGCGTAAAAGTCGATCCTTAGCAACTTTTAGCTCTTCTTCTTATGTTCCAATCCGCTCCAAGCACTCCTTAGAAGCTCATGAAGAACTCCTCTTCAAGTTCCATCTTCAAAGTTGAAGAACACCTTAGGGTTTCGCCTTGCGACTAACGTAAAAACGTCGTTTTTCCGGGATCTTTCTATTGAGATATCCTTACAATACCCTTAGGAACCTTTGGTTTAAGTCTTGTGAATAATGAACCACAAATGAAATTTTTTCCTCTTCAATATTGCACAAAGCCGAGAGCTATGCAATGAGCACACAAGTTCTCTAAATTTTTCTAAGTGTTGGAAGACTTGTCTTGCTACTAGTGTGCTTATATAACACATTGGAGGGTCTAGATTATAACACTTGTTAGGTTTAGATGAAAGAGATCAAGCCAAGTGGCTCTTTGACTTAGTCAATTATCTCAAGCTCTAGCTTGCAAGACTTGTTCATCTTTACAATGGTCAAATTACCATTTTGCCCTTGTCCCAATTCGCACAAGCCTTGGTGGGGGTGACACGTGTCGCCCTCCCATTCGTCCATAGAATTTCGTAACCCTCGTGGGCCCCACTAAACGTAAAAAAATTCGGGTGGGCCCTACGTGACCAAATCCGTAAAATACATTTTCACATTAATAATAAATTCTATACTCCTCAAATAATGCATTTTGAGAATCTAATTCCCATCAACGAACATTTTTCTTTCCGACGTTCGGAAGATTTTCCGTCGGAAAAACAATTCTTTCTTTCGTACCAATTTTCAAGTCTTGCGCTCTCGCGTCTATTCTCTTATTCATGTCCTGGAATTTCGGGGTGTAACATTCAATACTAGCCGCAAAAATAATATTTCTTTTTAGAGGTTGTGTTAAAGAAGAAGAAGAAGATAGTACGAAAGCCGGTTGGTTGTTAGCACTTTTTTGTTGGTAATACCTATATACTTTTTTGCATTCGCTTCTATGCTAGACAACACTTCTTCTTTCATTTGTTCAATAGGTGGTGGTACATTTAAATTTTTGGGAGTTGGAGGTGGTAGTGCTTCTATATAGTTATAAATATTTTCAATAAGTGATTTACAACCGTCTATTTAATGGTCGGATTTAATACAACACCAATAATATAAATAAGGGGAATATGAATAAAATATTTCTTTATTTTCATAAACATTTTTAATAGCTGCCTTACAAGCTGGGTTTTTCATATATTCTCTAAGTAGTAAAAATATTATAGCTATATAAAACAACATAGTTGAAATATTATGATAAAATATACCGGAAAATTCTTTTGTTGCGTGAAAAAAATCTCTATAAATACAATAAGTTCTTTACTTTTTTCCCAATCGTTATCTACAATCATATCAGTTGGATTTTGATTATGGGCGTTAAAAAATAAAGTTACAGATTTTCTATAATCATAATCAACAAGTAGTTGTTCATATAAAGAATTCCACCTAGTGGGTACTTCTTCGAAATTTTTTCTATAAGGTAGTTGGCAATCGTGACAATTTTTTTATAATTTATTTCCTTGTATTCTATTATTTTTTAAAATAAAGTTCATAGAAAATTATATTTTTTCAAGAATATCTTGAAAAAGTAATAGGTCATCCTTTACAACTAAGTTATAAATATGACACACATTTTATATGAAAATTATTTGGAAAAAGATGGAGTTAAACCATCTTTTAAAACTGTAATAGGCTAATAGCAGAATTATTAAAGATGCATTATCTAATGTAATACTCATAATTTTATCAGTTATTCCGTAATAATCGCAAACTAAATAAATATTTCTGAAATAAAATCACCAGTGTGTCTATTATATATATCTATACCTAAAATACATGTTTGCATAGACCATTTATAATCTATCCAATGACAGATTACCTTTAAATAATCATGGTAGTCAGTACTACGACATATATCAGAAGTGAGAGCCACTTTGTCATTAAAATGATATAATGAATAACGTAAATACTGTTGATATTTATGTGCAAATTTAAATGCATCTCTCTTAACAGTTGATCTAGAAAAATCTTTAAAAGCGGGATTATACATTTCTCTAATATAATGAATTAAATCAGGAGATGAAGGAAATGAAAAAGGCAAACTCTCCACAACAACTAATTTTGATAAAACTTCTCTATCTTTATGTTTATCGTATTTAGGGCCATCAATTCCCCCGTCATAGGGTTAATTTGACCATGTACTAGATCCGGGACAATATGTGAACCTTGTCCCAATGGAGAGGGTGTTTGCGCACCATCTTTTTCAGCCTTGTATTGGAAATACCTAGTTGGGTGTTTTTGTGTTATATGTCTCATTAAACCCCTAGTCCCACCATGACCTTTTCCCGTTTTAAAACTATAAACACATTTACAAATTTTACATATAACTACATGATTATGTACGTCCCTATCAAAAAAAAATTATGCATCTGATTTTAATGGTCGTTTTGCTGGACCTCGTCTCATACTAGGGGGAATAGGAGGTGTTCCAATTGGAGGCTCATTAGTGGATGTTTCATCTACATTAGTGGGTGTGTCATCATCTAGAGCATCTTCTAAATTAAAGTCTTGTTTAGTTTCAGAAAATATATTCTCATCCAAAACATATGGTATTTCAGAAAAATGTCCAGTATCAATAAAATTATCATGTTTAGGAGTAGGATTAGGAATACTAGAAGAAATACTCTTGCCCTTGTTACCCCTATTAGCATAAGTCTGACTCTTACCCTTAACTATATCTCTAAATCCTTTCATTTTAATTATGCTAATAAATAGTTAAAGACTTAAAGATAATGAAATTAAGTGCGCTAAATAAAATAAAGACACAATAATAGTTTAATGAAAGAACGAATGTACCAAACGCCGACGTAACGTCGACGTGTAATCGAGAGGTTGAAAATTGAAACTTTGCTCGATGGAAGATCATCAAACTAGTTCCTAACTTCACTCCCAAATAAATAAATAAAATTGAATATTTAGTAGACAATTTAGATTTGTAGAAGATAGATTGAGAGATTAGATAGATTGTAGGAAGATTTGTGAGAAAGATAAAGAGAAAATGAGGTATTTATAGTTGGGAAAATTAGGTTAAAATGTAAATATAATAACTTAGGGGTTAAAATAAATATTAAAAGGTAGGGGGGAAGCCAACAATGGTCGTTGCACCAACGACCATTTTATATTTTAGTTGTTGTGTAACGACTATTTTATGCAAAGGGGAGGGGGACGGGCGAGATCGGGAGCGGGACCAGGATCGACTGGACCGCTCGCAGATCTTAGGGTGGGTCGGTCCTGGCGGGACGAGACCATGTCACATCCCGATTCGAGTCCCGGTACCGTTATTTTATATATGTTTTTTTTATTTTGGGGTCGGGGCGGGACCGAGGTGGTGTCGGGCCGGGACCGGGCTGACCCGGACCATTGGCCACCCCTAGTACTGAGAGGAAAGGATATTCTAGTTTGTCTAGCTAAGAGACACACTTCACAATTATTCAAAACAAAAGAAGTATCATTCCTGAAATATGTTATTTTCCTTAGAACATTCATAGGTACATGACATAACCTTTGGTGCAAAATGACTGAATCCACATACTGAGTTGCTACTAAACGTTTAGTCACCTCTCCTCCTTTATTATGTGTGTCTAAACATAATATGTACAACCCTTCTTCACCATTATCAATCGCCCTCACCTTCCCAGATGAGATATTCTGAAACTCACAGCATTTGGGAAATAAGGTAACACTGCAATTCAGTTCCTTTGTCACATTTGAAACAAATATGAGATTAAACATGAATGTTGGCACTCATAAAATATTTTTAAGAACATCACTTCCTCCTAAGTGATAGTCACCAACATGTGAGATTCTGGCTGAATCTCATGTAGGTAACTACACCTTTCCTGCATTTTCTATCTGATTTTATTCTGTAAGTACTTCTGATTACTAATCATGTGATTAGTTGCACATGTGTCTACAATCAATTTAAATAATGCTTCTATGTAAAGATTAAAAGTACCTGCCATAATTCAACTAGCACTAGTCTCTCCAACCACAACCTTATTTTTAGCATGCTAAGAAGTTGTTGGTGTTGGCTAGGTGCGAATTGATTAGCTATCATGTACATCTCTTGGTGATGCTGGTATGGATTATAATTTGGTATGAACTGTGATGGATGATTAAGAAACCGTGAATTTGAAAATATTCCATGCTGATGTTGTGTATTTTATCCAAACTGCTAATTCTGTGTGTTTTTTGTATCATGTTGATGATGTTGTACTTCACCTCCTTGTCCAGTATCATCAAAAGACAAATTTTCTCCTGTCACCACATCTGCCTTCCTTGTTTTTCCTTTAAAGCTTTCAGAATATCCATTGAGCCTGTAGCAATTATCTTGTACATGCCCAATTTTATGACAAAAATCACATTTCATCAACTTAAAACAATTGATTTTTAAATGACACTTGTCATGACAAAAGTCACAAATTGCATTAGGATTGTATGATTTATTTTGCTTTGGACCTCCACTTCCATTACTAGATGTTGTGAACATGGAAAAAGACTCTATTGTATCTTGCATCATCTTGCTTGTTCATGCAACTATCCTTTGACTTTCCTTCTGGTTGATTATTACATATACTTGATTTAGGGTTGACATTTGTTGCATCATTATCAGATGACTCCTTACATGATTATAACTGTCATTGAGTCCCATCAGAAACTGCAACATTCTCTGATATTATAGATGATTTACAAATTCCTTTGATTTAGGACAACAAGCTAGTGGTGGTATGATAGAATCATATTCATCCCAAAGATCATTGAGTCTTGAGTAGTACATAGATACTGATAGTGTTTTTTTTGCCTCAATGTGAATATCTCTTTATGCAATTGAAAGGCTCTTGAACTATTTATTTTATCAAATCTATCCTTCAATTCTTCCCATATCATGTAGGAATCCAAATTGAACAACATGCCAATGAGCAAATTCTTGCTCACATTTTCCATTAACCAAGACACCACAATTGCATTACATCTATCCCAGATTTTAGCTAAATCACCATGAAAAGCTTCTCTCTTCATTGTTCTATCGATAAAGCCTATTTTATTCTTTCCTAGTAGAGCTAATTTCACTGCCCTACTCCACAAAGTGTAATTATCCATTCTGGTTAACATAATTCCAATAGACAACGAACCTGGTGTATCTGATGAAAAAATATATAAATGGTGATTGTGATCGATGCTCGTCGCCATTACCGCAACTCCATTCGTCATGTCTTCTTTATTAGTTCTCATTGTTGTTGATTTTGTAATCCTTAGACTTCAATTGTAATTGCGATTAACAATGTTTTGGTCTCAATTGCACTTGTGATGAACTGATTTCAGTTTTCTTGATGTCCAATTTCTTCGATTTCATACACAGATCCCTCGAGTTCTTCATTGCATGTGATAACATCTCCCTCGATCTACGTCAGTCGATTGCTCTGATACCATGTGAATTTGTTGTGTTGCTCGTGGAGTAAAGGAAATGATAAAATGGCAATGACTGTCATTGAGGAAAACAGAGAAGATATGTTGCTCGAACTTGAGCTAAGAAAATATCTGATGTTAAATTGAGTTAAGTAGGATACAATGTTGGTACATACATACATCACAACTCATCTAAACAACCTATTAATTACACTTAACTAATTCTCAACAAACTAACTAACTCATAACAATCTTGTAACTAACTCAGCCAACTAAAAATAAATCATCCATGTGCTACACCTCATGGTACTTTGGTGCATTTGTTTATTTCTTTCGCAATCTCTGATTTCTATTACAAAATTATAAGATAAAATGATGTGACGAGAAAAAGTAAAAAATGGAGAAATAGAAAAGAGTGTTAAGAGTCTCACATCAGATTTGAAATGAGAACATAAATTCTTTATATTGGACAATACTTATCCTACAAGCTAGTTTTTGGGGTTGAGTTAGGCCCAAAATCTATTCTTTACATGGTATCAGACTCATACCCATTCCAATTATTTGTTCACCGATGTTGAGTCCCCAAATTATATTATTCACACTCCAGTTAACAAGGTCTGGGCGCGCGGAGGAGTGTTAAGAGTCCCACATTGGATATGAAATGGAAACATGAACTCTTTATATGGACTTGGACAATCTTCATCGTACAAGCTAACTTTTGAGGTTGAGTTAGACTCAATATCCATTCTTTACCAAGAGAATGGGCGAATGATCCTTATTTTGATAGTCATGAATTCAATAACATTCACAAAAACAACAACATACCCAGTACAATCCCACGACGTGAGTCTGGGGAGAGTAGAGTGTACATAGACCTTACCTCTATCTTGGTAGGTAAAATAATTATTTTCCAGAGTTGCACTCTTTCCATTCAGCCGAAACGAATCCAAAAAAAAAGCATCAAATACTAAACAATCATAAAATCCGTTAGAATTCTAGATCAAAATCACAAAATCCCCTATCAATAAGATTATATCTTACTATATTTCAATATAAATAATCCCAACTAATATAAGATGAAATAGACCACATGAACTAATCTCATACTAAGAGAAAAAGTGTTGAGTTATTAATAATAGCCAATGAGCAAGTAGAAATAGCAATTATAATTTAGGTTTATTAAGCTATAATTGTCAAACCTATTATTTTGCTCAGAATGCATTAAATCGAACGAATGATGACGGCGAAAATTAGTGAAAAAAGCAAAATAACTACGTTGACGGTGATTTAGGACCCTCCACCAATTACATAAGTAATTTTTTTGAGTGGTAAAATTACAATAACTAAATGTACGTTTTATCGTTAATCTTTACTCTTTAGAGACATGAAATAAAATGCTAGAAGGCTTTAGGAGGATATGCTATGTTGCTGCATCTGTCGAGGACGAAAGACACATATAAAAAAATTGAAAAAGTCCAACATATCTCTAAGCAAGGTGGTGTAACTGCACTACCATTTTTTTTTTTTTTGGAAATTTTTAATTAAGACGACGTCGTTTTGGATGAAACAGTGTGTTTTAATTTTCTTCGATCAATTTTTTTTTTTTTTGGCTGCACAAAAATATTTATGCACCACTAAAATTTGTTTGCTGACTCCGCTACTGCACGTCGTTAACTTGAAATTTTATTGGCTAAAAACATGCAAAGTAATATAGAGTCTACGTGTCCGTCTAACCATGCATTTCCTCTTCTTCTTTTGTTAATTATTTTTTAAAATAGTGTTTTCATCATATATTGAAATATTTAAATATAAGTTTTAAGTTTGATAATTTGGTTAATTTTATTGAATTTTTCAAGTGATTTTTTTTACATATAAAACTTTTACTTTTGTTCAAGTTAAATATATGTCTAAACACAATAAATTTTCGCAACTAGCCATAACGACGCAATTTACTCTTGAGATGCATTTACGAATAAAAAAAAAAAAAAATTGAACAGAAAACTTTCTAATAATTTAAAATATTGAACTAAAATGCCATAATTTGAAATTTAGTGACCCTAAATATAATATCTCAAATTATAGGCGGTTGGGCTATCTTAAAAGCCCAGAAAGGAACCCAGTCCATACACTTTCCTCTTGTTGTTGTTCCTAGAATTAGGATTTAGGGTTTTAAAACTCCATTATTCCCTACAATTCTTCTTTACTGTAAAGAATGGACTTGATGAAGAAGAGAAAGCTTGACGACAACAACAATAACGGCGTTATCGTAACTGACGTACCCGTTACTAGTCGTCTTACAATCGAAGATGCACGGAAGATTCTAGAATCAATTACACCCGAACAAACCCTAGAAATCCTCCAAAACGCCGTCGTTCGTCACAACGACGTATTAGATCAAGTACGATTAATCACCGATCGAGACACTACACAACGGAAGCTCTTCGTTCGTGGACTTGGTTGGGAAACAACAACGGAAAAACTCAGGGGTATTTTCGGTAATTACGGTGAATTAGAAGAAGCTGTTGTTATACTCGATAAAGGTAGTGGTAAGAGTAAAGGTTATGGCTTTGTTACATTTAAACATGTTGATGGTGCTTTACTTGCTTTAAAAGAACCTAGTAAAAAAATTGATGGTAGAATGACTGTTACTCAGTTAGCTAGTGCTGGGATACAAGGTGGGCCCGGTGGGGGAAGTTCGGGTAACCCGGTAGATGTGTCGTTGAGGAAGATTTATGTAGGTAATGTGCCCTATGATATGCAAAGTGAGAGGATTTTACAGCATTTTGCAATGTATGGTGAAATTGAAGAAGGGCCGTTAGGGTTTGATAAAGCCACTGGGAAGTCGAAAGGGTATGCTTTGTTTGTGTATAAGAATGCGGAGGCGGCTAGGGCTGCCTTGGTGGATCCTGTTAAGAATATTGATGGGCATGTGTTGAATTGTAAACTGGCTATAGATGGAAAGAAAGGGAAGCCCGGAGTGGTGGGTCCGGGTGGAGGTCAGGTTCAAACAGATGGGCATGGTGATCCGATGGGTCCGGGCCAGTATGGTGCCCCGCCTAGTGGAATTACTGGTTATGGTGGATTTTCAGGGTATTCGTCGTTTAGTGGGCATGGACATGGTCCGAATCCGGCATTGGGTAGTGGAAATGGTGTGGGTGTGGGTGGTCCTGGTGGTTCATCTTTTGGGAGCCAACCTGGGGGCGGTGGCTACGGTGCAGGGATTGGTGGTCCATATGGTGGTGGGGTGTCTCATTATGGTGGGCCTGGTTCAGGTGGATATGGTGGGTTGACTGGTAGTGGTACTGGTGGTGGTTTTGGCGGTTCTGGGGCGTTGGGAGGTGCTGTTGGTGCATTAGGTGGTGCTGGTCGTGGATCTTCAATGTATGGGATACCACCCCCAAGCTCAACTGGGTTGCCTTCGGGAGATTATCCACCACAGGGTTCTCATTACGGTTCTTTACATCAACCTCACGGGCTACAAAACCAAGCTCCCGGGGCATCAGCTGCACCTAGAGTTCCACCTGGGGGTGGTATGTACCAGGGGATGCATTCATATTACTGAGGTAAGTTTCTCCCTCTCCACCTCTCTATTTTTACGTTATTGGTGGTTGATGATATGTGGTACTCTCTGATTTGGTTGGTTTTCCGCTTCTGGTTACATCTGTTTGTACTTCTGTTTGTCAGTTCCCAGAATATATCGTTGCCCAAGTGATTGTTTTTTGTATGCCTTGAGTTCTGCCTGTTGAATTATCTTGGTTGAAAATGTGGGGGTGTATGCTTGGTTGGAATGATAAACATTTCTATGACCTGGTTGTAAAGTGTGCTTAATTTTTAATGAGTTTTGGTGGCATATGCTTGCTTAGTCTATGATCTGGTTGTGGATATGCTTAATGTTCAGTGATCTTTTCTGGTATAGGCTTTTACTAAGTAAGACAGGGTGATAGAATGAGAAAAACTAGAGGAAGGCAAGAACCACTAAAGCACCGACTTAATGTAGTTCGTGAAAATTTTGTTTTATGGTAGTGTGGTTGATTCATATGTGTTTTGGGTTCTTCGTGTTCTTGGAATCTGTTGAATACGTCTTAATTAATGTTTGTAGATTTTGGAGTGGTATTTTGTCTTGAGAAAGGAACATACATTATTGAATACCCTTCTGTGCATATGGTATTCTAGTGGATGTCTTTATTATTTTTTGTTATAAATGAAAGTCTGTTTGACGATCCCCTAGGGCTTAGTTCAAGTGGCAAAGCAGAGTGACTTGTGACATAGGTCACAGGTTTGGGCCCTATGCGGACTAATATTGATATTTAAGCGGAAAAGGGGTAGAGGGGTGGGCTTATCCTCCGAGTTTCGAAGGTTGTGGTTGGTCCTAAGGGTTGGCCAAGACATATTTGATATTACTGCAAAAAAACCCATCACAAGTACACTTGTTAATTTGGTGTCTTGGTGGTTTGAACCGATCAGGTTATTACGCTCTGGGTCTTTTTTCGCAACCATGTCCACAATGTCATCAATGTTTATCTGTGTTTTTCTGCTAATCAATGTTTACCCATGTTTTTCTTGTCTTTCGCTCGTGCGCTGCTTCTCTATATTAATAATAATGAGAAAATCAAGGTTGCTGATTATGATGTTGTCTGGTCTGTTGATACTTTATTCTTAATCCCAGATTGATTGTCTCTGTTTGTGTGATCAGTTATAACTTGGATATATTTGGATCCAATTTAGCTTTTTGTAATGTCCGTTGCATTGATGCAAAGGTTTAACTACTATCATGTTCCTTCTGTTGATTTCACTTTAATATCCGTCTTATTTCCGGATGTGGAATGATGTATTGAGTTGTGAATGGATGTTTGATTCAGGTGCTTTGACAGCTTGGTGCAGCTGCTTTTAGTGGTTCTGGCTGAATGCAGATGTTTATGAGTCTGGTTTGATGATTTTGATTTGCTATCTACTTTGGCTTCTGCATCTGCGCCTTTTACTGATGTCGTTCTATGTTATGGTGGTCAGACTGTTTCTTTCTTCAGGAGACTTTGTGCTTTTTTGGAGTTCTAGTTGGAGTTTGTATTTGGATATAAAACATAGTAATGTCTTGTACGCTTTGAGCCTTAGAAATGGTGTGCTGTACTGAGAACAACTTTTAGATTGCTGTTGAAGCTGCTGATATTAGTTTCTAATGATATTTGGACAACCTTTGTTTCCTGGCATCATAATTGTCTGAATCTAGAATTATTGCTCTTTTGTGCCTTTTTCTTCTGTCAACTACTACAT
The DNA here is from genome assembly GCA_029844215.1 of Przewalskia tangutica. Taxonomy (NCBI): domain Eukaryota; kingdom Viridiplantae; phylum Streptophyta; class Magnoliopsida; order Solanales; family Solanaceae; genus Przewalskia; species Przewalskia tangutica. The sequence continues at coordinate 18,553,070 of CM056726.1, read as the reverse complement.
TTTTTGTATGTGTTGAGGCATTGACATGTGTGTCAACTGTCTGCCTGGTTGTCCAGTTATTTTTGAGATATGAGAGGATGATTTGATGACTCTGATTAACTGATATTAGGTTGTGACAACCGTGGTTACAATTGATTGTATCTTGTGGCCTGGATGCGAGTGCCATTTTATTCCTTTATCTTGCATTTTATGACCGTCTCCAAAAGCTTGTGGCTGGGCGAAATTGTATTTCATTTGATTGTTGCATGGCTATTTGAGGTTGTGAATAACTCTTTTCAGTGTTGTGATACCGTATAGAAGTCAAGCTACAAGACTTGTCTAAAAATACTTCGTTTAGGATACATCTACTGAAAATGAGTTTCTTTATAAATAAGGTAATTATGTATTGATGTAATGCTCACCCATAAATGAGCAATATACAAAATAGAGAAGCTCATACAAAATAAAAAATCACTCTTGTGATCTATAGTTATTGGATTCTTTTTGGTACTCCCAAGAGTTAAAGAAAACAATCTTCTACTGGTCATTGCAAAATAAACACGGACTTCTAGCATGTACAATGAGTTTTCAATCCTTTTAAAGTTTTTGTGATTGGTTTCTTAGAACAAGATACACGAGTGCTAGAGGAGCCATGCTGCATGCCTTACTACTATATATAAGCCCAACAAATAGTACATTAAACGGGGAAAAAATCATTGTTCCATCCTTCAGTTTCTTTCCGGCTGTCCCTAGTCGCAATCGAACTTAGCCTAGTATTTAAGTGGAGAAGCGTAAGAGGATGGGTCCATCATCCCGAGTTGACTTTCCAAAGTGGACTGATTTGGACCTCCTTCAAAGCCTGGTTCTTGGGTCCCAATCTACCTCTTCTTGGACTTCAATTTGGGCCATAAAATAATTATATCACTTAGCCAATTCATCTCTTTTAGCTTTGATCTCTTCCTCAACAATTAACAACTTCTTTATTTCTCATGTAATCTAATCATCTTGGATTGCAACTCCTTAGATCTTGTTAATGGCCTTCTAGGAGCTTCCTAAGCTTCATCCTTGTCCTTGATTAGTTGAGCTTCCTAGGGTGCTATCAGGATCCTTCAAGAGTCATGCATTTTAGAGTATTAGAGACGAGTTGCGTGCAATACTTTTGGAGGATCCGAGCGACATAGCCATCAATGAGATTGATTTGCTTATACAGTAGTTTTAGAAGGTTTTGAACTCCCTTACTTTCCATTCATGCTGTTTTTTTCTGAACTTCAGGGGGTGTACTCCACTGCATGTATGCTCTTGCTGCTGAAATGATACTTCCATGTTAGATTTGGTTCGTATTGGTAATGTTTGCTTTATAGCTGTTTGGATAATAAGTTGGAGTATTAGACTTTCTTGTTCTGGATGAATAAATGTGGCTAAAATGTATAAAGATCAGCTACTGTTATTTTTTTTAAGGAAATGTATAAAGATTGGCTTAGTGATCTGGAGTCTCTGGATTTGGTTCCTACACTTGGTAATGTTTCCGTTATAGTTGTTTGTATAACTTGTTGAAGTATACCAGACGTTCTTTTTTTGAACAGAAACAAATGTGTTGTTGCTGTAAACAATGTGGCCAAAACATATGAAGATATGTTTAGTGCCTCATATGAACGTAGTTGGACAAAGATACAAATAGGTCATAATGATCTGGAATCTTTTGTGGAGTGTCTCTTGCTCAATGTATCAAAAGGATGTTGACGATAGAAGACCGTTGGGGATAAATATAGGATGCCCAAGAGCTCTAATGAGTGGTTTTACAATTTGTTGTTAATCACATCTTGCGGTTGAAGGAAGGACTCATACTTTTAGGATTCCCTGGAAGAAGTATTCCCTAGTGTACTGAAGCATAAAAATTTAGGTTGTAGGATTCAAACCTGCCCTTTTGTTTTTATCAAACTTTTCTTTTTTGGAGGAGTGGCGACACAGGGAGGACCTAAGTAAAGTAAGTCTTGAATCCGTTAGTAACTTTATTTTTTCACTCCCGCCACAGACCACCTCGTTTTGCCTTTGCAGGTTAGTTAATAAAATCTTTGGTACTTTGCCTTTGGTAGAGTGACACAGTAGGAGTGGGTGGAATAAGGTGGTGATTAACTGAGGAGTGGCTAACTACTTTGTATTTGGGAGATAGACACAGTAAGGATGGGTGGGATAAGGTGGTGATTAACTGCAGAGTAGCTATCAGAAGAATCTTACCCTGTTCCCTTTTTTTTTTTGTGTGGATGGAGTGTTTTATGGTTGTAAAATTAACACCCTCCATTAATTTTTGTAGATGTGAAAATTGGTGATTTTTGATTGACCTTACATGCATATTAAAATGGAAGTGTTTTCTGGTAAACCCTCTTATCACTTTTTGCGTAGGTATGAGAATTGGTGATCTCTGATAAGTCCGCTTGCATATTGGTGGTGTGTTCTCTGAAATAATTTTGAATTTTGATTTTTATATGAATGGTCCATGCTGATTGATATGGATTTGCACGTCGTCATGAGGTGTCTCAAGTAGCCAATGTGACTTGTTGTAGATTGTCTTTCATAATTCTCTTGTTTGAAGGTGAGAATTATTTGTTAAGTTGTCGGATGCCTTTGTGGTGAGCGTTACCTATAGGTGTTTCCTATCTTTGAAAATGTGGATGCTATACTAAAACTGATTGTTTGTCAAGTACCTAAATTTCATACGTTTATCCTAATTCCGGCAGATATTAAGGCGAAATTATCAAACCTCCCCCCATCAGTTTTTTATTCGAACTTGGCTGTATTCCATCAATAGTTGTATCATTTATGGTCTTTTGATTGCTGCGTTGTGTTGGTTTAAGATGTCTGATGATATAGTGCATCATTTGCTCCTCGTTCAAGGGGTAATGACTCGTGTTAATTACTTACATGCATGTTCATACTGCTATTTTCATGCGCTATCACGACGTATTAGATTTTATCATTAGCATGTTCATAATGCTTTAATTTCTTGTCTGGGTCTGACCGTTTCTATTGTTTTGCTTGCTTTGCGTGTGATTATGCGTTGTCTTGAGCCGAGGTTTTCCGAAAACAACCGCTCTACCTACCAAGGTAGAGGTAAGGTCTGCGTACACTCTACCCTCTCTACCCTCTCCAGACCCCCACGTTGTGTGATTTTGTTGAAAGTCTCCTATCATCGGGACATTGCCTTCTGTAAGTACTTCCTCTTTTGCAAGACTAATACTGGAAGAAAGATCAATAAATCAAGGACGATTGCATTTGATCAATGGACAAGTTAATGAAGGCATATTGTTCGCCAAGTTGTGAACTACTACATAATTATAGATCAAATGAAAAAAATCAAGAGTGAGTAACCAAATCTAACTTTCCGGCGACTGCATGAATCTTTAAGCTTTACTTGTGACTTTGCTTTGCAACTCACAGTAGCGTACAGAGAAGATATTTGGTCTGAGATTCTTTGTTTTTAAACTTGTTTTTTATTTGTTGTAATTGAAATTGGTAATTATAGGTTGACATAATTATGTTTATATTATTTTACTTATTTTCAAACACATGATACTTAAGCTTCAATTGATCTGAGAAACTATTGTGATAAACCAAGTACTAAAATAATTTATTTATTTATTAGTTATTACCAGTCAACTGTATCAAAAGCTTTAGTTTATAAACTTTTGTATAACTTATTAACTTGACCAAGCGGCTCCTATAAGAGTGTTATGTGGACACATGAGAAATGTTGGATACAAATAATAATGTGCATCCCCTATGAATAAAGTAAAATGCTCATTTCCCAAATAGAGGACAAGTACTGTGAGTAAATAAAATTCCGTTGTCCTCTTATAATTTGAATAAAAGAAAATGGCCTTTTCAGATCTATTTTTCTTTTTCCAGATCCCTTATGTATACAGAATTAATATCAAAATACATTATTGGCTGCGGGACATTCTTTGTCAGTTAGAGGCGGTAGCCTCAACCTCGTTTAGAATCCCACCCAGATTGTTGCTATATTATCGTTTTCTCCGACAACCTAATGTTTATTATGGTAAATCACTTATTCTTTCTGGAATAAGATCAAACGCTAGTATCATTTTTTTCTGGAACAAGGTAAGATCAAACGCTAGGATCAAAATATGCAATTTACTCAGTCTTTTAGAGGTCAATACTCATACAGTATTTATCACTTCACGCCATTAGTAGATCTCCAGAATACAGCGAAGTACAAAAAATAATAGATTTGGTACACATGAAATGAAATACCCACAAGAACACAAAAAAGATTAAAGGAGAGTCGTTGATTATTTGTTATTAGATTGGTTTGGAATGTGATTGTGGATTATAGTTACGGTGTGCATTTTGATCATATGATGTATCTTGCTTTTCTCCTCGGACTAGTTATTGTACGACTGAAAATCGAAATATGAGAACTATAATTAGCTGTATGAATGATATAAACGTTTCTATTTTCTTGTGAGGTTATAACTAATGTTTTAGTAATTAATCGTTTTGTGATAAGAGTCAGTTGTGCTTAAAATGATGCATAACAAGAATTTAGCCTTCTCTATTGATGCTTGTAAATTGAATGTTTCCGTATCAAGTGTGGATCGTACAAACAAAAAGAAGTTTCTTCTAACTTATCATACAATCAATGATTGGCGAGTTTACTCATTTAGATTTATTTTTTATAACTTGTATAAATACAACTCTTGAAAAATTATTCTTTCAGGTCATTGTTAAATTTCGGTTCAAATTTTGTTTATATATTGCTCAACCTTATAGTAAAAGATTAGATTATTGTCTACCTTTTGTGGTAACATACAAAATCATAAAATGTGCAACATTTTCTCATTGGATTTTTAGCTTGCTCAAAAGAGATCTACAGATTCATAAATTGTAAGAGATAAAAAAAAGTCATATACTAAATAATTTTTTCAAAAAGGGGCAACCAGCCAAAATTTTAGTCAATGAATGAGGTAATCTTGCAACAAAATTGCGAATAGCAACTCATTCCAGGTATCAGATATTCCTGGTAAACACCAGTGTATGCAATCAACAAAAGTCTTTGGAGTTGATCTTTGTTCTTTAGTCAATAGTTTTCCCTCCTTTCACCGAATACTGAAGTGTGACTATCTTTTTTGTACTATGACAACTGAGTAATATTCATCAATCGTACATTAACTTGCATACAAAATCATAAAATGTGCAACATTTTCTCATTGGATTTTTAGCTTGCTCAAAAGAGATCTACAGATTCATAAATTGTAAGAGATAAAAAAAAAGTCATATACTAAATAATTTTTTCAAAAAGGGGCAACCAGCCAAAATTTTAGTCAATGAATGAGGTAATCTTGCAACAAAATTGCGAATAGCAACTCATTCCAGGTATCAGATATTCCTGGTAAACACCAGTGTATGCAATCAACAAAAGTCTTTGGAGTTGATCTTTGTTCTTTAGTCAATAGTTTTCCCTCCTTTCACCGAATACTGAAGTGTGACTATCTTTTTTGTACTATGACAACTGAGTAATATTCATCAATCGTACATTAACTTGCAGTTTTTTGACATCTTTCAAGATTTGAACCAATTCCCCAGTAGGGTCCTTGGATTGGTTGTGTCTTGTTAAAGCAGTTATCATCAATTCCACCCTTCCATTTCATGTAAATCAAAGATTTTTGGAGTCAGACACAAAATCATATATGATTTCTTTTCCATTTTTTAAGCTTAGGCGGATAGAACTACTCCGTACTTGTGCACCGGAGGCGAGATTAGGATTCAATAATTCAAAATGTTAAGTTCTGATGAGGTGGTCATACGATTCAACATGATATCAGAGCACGCAAAGAATCTGCGGTTCGAGCCTATTCGCCATTCAGTATCAAAAAGATTTTTCACGTGTTTAATTGGTCCATAAAAAGAACTAAGTCACATGTGGGAGAGCGTATTGGAAGACATAATTGAATAAATAAAAATGTGATATTTCTAACAGCTTAAACTTTTAGATCAAATAATCAAACTTCAATATCTCTGAGCTAAATAGCCCTATTTGCCATATGTGCTCGAAGCTCTCGTTGTACTAATGTGATTCAAAAGTCAATTTATGTAACAAAAAATTAGCAGTATAATGTTTTGGAAAGGGAATTCTATTTAACAGCCTTTGCACAGATGTGACTCCACCAATCTGGTGCTAATAGGAGCTAGTAAGTTTTCTATGAAATATAATCGGTGTACATTAAGGCCTAAGCTGACTGAGATACTATTGTTATAATAAAAGAAAGATTGAGACAATATTCAGTGATAATCTAATCTCACCATAAATGTGTGTGTGTGGGGGGGGGGGGGGACATGGTCGCACTTTTATTTTTTATTAATGGTTGATTCTATCCAATTTGCCCAAGTTTCTAATGTCAATCTATTTGCATTAATGGTTTATAATGTCGCGGTCGAAAAAGGGTGTGACAGAAATGACGACTCTGCTGGGGAATTAGGTTCTTGACCATAACAGACATAGGGTTATTATTCGACATTATTTTTTGCATTTAATTTTGTGTGTTGTATTTTGTTTTATTTATTTTAATTGCTATTTGTTTTAATGCTTTCCTTAAACTGGCATTCCACTCATATTTCTTCCACTCTGGAAAATTCACACTATCACACACTCACGCGCTGGTGTGCTTCGCGCACCCGCAAATTTCTTCAAATATCCAAATTTTAAGAGAGTTGGCGCCTGCGCGGAGTTAGATCGGTTCGTCTGATCAGCCGCGTAGCCTTCTTACTCGAGTTGTCCGCTCGGGAATCTTGCGTCTAGTAAAGCCAAATCTTAGAAACTTAGGATAGAGCTATATCACCCCTTATTTTAAGGCATGCATGCATTTATCCTAGGTGGGTCAATCCTTGGCATTGACACCACAATTAGGAAGACACCAAATTGATCAAAGGGTTTTTTACAACCCCGCGGCCCAACAGCATATTATGTGTTGCATAGTCCTGATAAACGAAACCAAGCCTAAAGTCGAAATGCCTAAGTTGGAAAATGCATACTCATTTTTTTTGTATTGTTTATTTTAGATGAAACCTATCCCTCAGATCATTCATGGGATTCCGAGTAAATTGAGGATGTGTTGGTCAAAATTCGACTTGGGTAGTCAGATGGCAATCAGAAGGAGGTTGGGATGCCTCATCTCATTATTCGACATCTCTCCCGATCAGCATTTGGTCAGAGCATTGATCCAATTTTGGGATCCGGATCGAGTCGTCTTCAAATTCAGGGATTTCGAGATAACCCCCACCTTAGAAGAAGTCAGCTATTTTACTGCTTTAGCATATCATGACAGAAAACCAGTTATTCCGCATGGCCAGTCGGGAAAAAAGCACCTCTGTTATTTGGGTTTAAAGAATACCAGAGAATTGTGTTGCTTCGAAAACAATTGGGTTTCTCTAGACTACCTGTACGAGAGATATGGTTGCCGAGACGGATACAAGTTGTTTAAAAATGAATTTTGCTGCACTGCGGACCATTGGAGAGTTAGGCGTCCTATTGCATTCGCTATGGCTTTCCTAGGGACTCTTTTATTTTCGCTCGAGCATGAAAGGATTAGTACATGCATATGTTCGGTAGTTAGAGCAGTGTTCGACGAAGTTGGTGACAAACGACTCACTTTGACGCCCATGATTTTGGCAGAACTGTTTAGAGCCTTGAACATATGCAGAAGGGGTGGATCAAGCTTCTTCGAATGCAGTAATCTTATCTTACAGATGTGGGCAATAGAACATTTCTATCAGCGTTCAAACATGACCGATGTATGCCACAACGCAGACAACAAGATCTCCACCTTTTATGAAAGAACAAAGCGTTATGTGTCACCAGTCGGCACAGAGGATTGGTACAAGTACTTAACATCTCGCAGTAGCAGTCAGATTCAATGGACTCCAACAGTTTGGCCATACGCAGGTAATTCCTCTTATAGCTGACATGAGGGCCTCTGAAATCCGGTTCGGCCCGGAATTCATCGTTTCCGAAGCCAAACAGATCCTTTATGAATGACATCATATTGATCAAATGGAAGTTGGGAAGGACCAAGCAGGGGTCTCCCCAGAGCATCAAGCATGATTTCTAGACCGCACAGAATATAGTTCAAAAGGGGAGCAAGGCATTGAAGACATTGGTGCGAGGAACATAATAAAGGATAATCAACTCAAAGAGAAGGTCATCACCCCAGACATGTGGGTCCTAATGCACGATGCATTCTGATTACTTGGAACACGAGGGCTATCTGAAGAAAACCTAAGTTTCACCATCACATCGGCGACTTAGTTATAGGCTTTTGATGTTTTATTGTTATTTCAATAAATTGCAACTTATTCCCGATTAAAGCATTTCAATCTAAGGGCTTTGATTTTTATTATCATGATCTTGCATATGTAACGTTTAGGCCTACCCCTGGCATAAAGGGGTCCCCGTGCATGATTAGGACCCACCTGCAGCGTGACAATTTATGTGCAATATATACTTGCTAATTGTTATTCACCTTTAAAATCATGTGCTAACGCAGTTTGTTGCATTTTAAGAAGGATTTATTACTTCCCCCAAAATATCGGTTCGTATTTGATTCAGCAATGTCAGAGCATCCACACTTTACCAGGTCCAAGGCACGAAATGATGACGTGACTGGCTCGGGGGCGCCTGAGCCAAATGGTTTGGGAATTATTCCTGTCGGCGAAACGGAACCTTCAGAAGGGAGAAATGTCACTAGTCAAGAAGAATGCATCACACAGCTACTACAACAAATTGCCGACATACAGGTTGAGATGGAAAGACTACGGAATCTGACAAACGTATCCATTAGTTTGAATACCCATATACCAGAGCAAAGGGCCACTACCTCACAAACTATCCTGGATCGACCTCCACCACCACATATCTCACAAAACTCCCCGCAAAGACTATCGGTTACCGATCAAACTATCCCTCGCCCAGCTAATCCTCAACCCCACCCTCAAAATGATCCTCTTACTACCCATATATCTCATCCCCCGCCTGCTTACTTCACCCCAATCAGCCCGAATCGCCAGACTAACCAATACCCACACACCATGCCTATTTCCAGCCCCAACAAACAACCCAGACCACCAACATACACAGCACAGACCCAGCCTTTTACATTCCCTGTGCTCCACCAGGAAACGGATCATTACGAGGAAATGGAGAGGGAAGCTCGAGCCAAAATGGACGAGGACGTAGCCAAAGAGATTCATAGCTTGAAAGAAGGCGTTGGAGTCGCGATCGGATAAAGTCATGAAGGATTAGACTACGAGGATCTTTGCGTGCATCCGGATGTGGAGCTACATTGTCACGACCGTTCGGGGCGTGATCGTGCCTTACCGGGCACCCTAGTGATACAACATCAGTAATCGTGGAACATAAGACACATACATGAAACAAATGAAGTACAAACGATGTCGAGAAAACTTGCCTTTCGGCATATATATAAATAACAACTTTTTCAACATGAGCAGTTTAATCCTTTTTACAAACCCCGCCCACGATACTACGGACCTAAGAAATGATACGACAACAATGGCGGGACGGGGCCCGCCATACCACGAATGTAAATACCTACAACAACAGGGACTATACCACCGATAAGCCTCCGAGAAACGGAGCTTTCCCAATTGACTGTGACCCTAAGAGCGAGGATCGATGGCGGTGTGTACCTGCGGCATGAACGGCCCGAAGGAGGTCGATAACAGTACCAAGTATGTGAAATCGAAAATAACATCGTAAATGAAATCATAGTAGTCTATACAAAGCGGGAGACATGTATGATAACCAAATTACGATTCCTGATAAATAAGCGATCATGTCAAGTCGGGGACTCGCCTCAGTCATCACTCAAATTTAACAATGGGTCTCACGCCCACAACATCAATCGTGCGTGGAACACATTCTCATCGGCGATCATGATATGAAAGCACGAGGAACACACATGAACACGGGTCCCACGTGTTATAATAAAGCATGCGGGTAAATGCGAAGGCATAGCCGACTACTAAAACCCAGTACCACAGGTCATAAAGCGTGTCATGATATCTGTCTGCACCGTCACATGATGAAAGGCGTCACGCGCCTGAGATCAAATGTGCGCGTCTAGCCCCGAACTCTCCGCACTCGCGATAGGCCAACCTCATAGGCACGCATGAGGTATAACCCGCTGTCGAGGGTAGCTACTCCCGGCATCGCCCCGGACTCGCGATCCGCGTAGCCACAAAGACCGCGTGACCACAAGGCGTAAACTAACCCGGAACTCCGTAGTTCGCATGGATCCTCGGACCCGCATGAGGTATTCTCGAATCACGGTCCTGCATCACCGAGTCTACCCGCGACGGAGGCGACAACCTCGGACACAAGTCAAGGTGAGTGGTACAATACCAACATAACTACGGTGATAGTCAAACAACTTTAAGCGCAATCGAGGAAAACCCTTTACACTAACATCACAAGATACTAACACACGTAGCATCCTAACATGTTTACTTATCAAATCAACAAGAAAGTATTACAAGGCTAACACAAACCAATACAATCAAGTTATTCACACAAGGTACTTTCTATTAACAAGTTCGGGTATCCATCCCCAAAGTACTTCATACATTAAATCTTTAAAAGATCCGTTCCTTCCACATAAGTCACACAATACGTAGTATAAAATAGAGTGGTATCTTTTTAAGTAAACCCAAAACACTTACCTTTGTAAAATCAAGTAACAACATTATTTTACAAACGCCCAAGTTTGCCTAATTTCAAAAATGCTCAAGTTACTTATTTTAGAAAGGTTTCATAACTCATAGTCTTAATCTCTTTTAAAACATTTGAGTAACATAAGTCTTATGAGTGAATAGGTTATTCTTGTTTATAATAATCTTACTACTGACCATGACCTAGAAAATGTAATATCATTTTGTCTCATCTTAGTTTCATGCAGATGGAGGTTTCTCGGTTTTAATAATACAACTCATTAGTCAAGACATTTTCCCTTATTAACGCCGCAGTGGTTTGGCGATACACATTCTGATTTCCGAAATCATTAAAACATTCTTAAGCCGTTATACCTAACTTCCCATAAAGCTAGTATAACTCTTAAGTTTTCAAAAACCAAGTATTACTCTCCCTTCAAAACGATTTATAAATCTTTTGAAATACATCAAGTTCTTTATTATAACAAGCCGCTTATAATTCACATGATTACCTTTTAAAACCACAAAGTATTTTCTTACCTACATAAAGTCATTATAACCAACTTCCCATAAAGCCATTATAACACTTTATGTTTTAAAAACAATCAAACACGATTAACACGTATGCGTCTGCGTACTACATAGTTCACACATATCATGCTAGAAGAGATAGGAAGAGGTTCATATACCTCGCGACGAGTATCGACAATAAGCAAAATGCTCCAAGTACTACAACCTTGCTAGCCCTTTCCACTCGCCGAGTAGAATACGCTACTCTAGTACTTTCACCTAAAAAGGTCACAAACGTCTATTAACTTCAAAACACAAGGTTCCATTTCTCTAGAAAATTGGCGACTCTCCCATGACAGCGTAAATCTCTCCTCTATCGAGGCCGCCACCAAGCCAACCAGTGGGGTTTATACGCCTAACGGACGTGTACAATTCTACTCGAGAATACTACACAAGTCTCTGCAATTCATCCTATGTACATCTGATTCGATTCTTTTCTTTATTCTTCAGCTTAAGTCAAAAGACATTGCGCAGATGCTAAGCTTAGTTCTATATATAGTATACTTTAACTATATATTCTAACAACATGTAATCTCCAATTACAATAGGGGGACAAGATAATTACCTCGATAAGCCCATAATTATCCAAGTATAAATGTCGATCCTTAGCAACGCTTAGCTCCTACTCCGGGTGCTCCAACCCGCTCCAAACAACCCTTAGAAGTTCTAACCAACTTCTACTTAAATACTTCATCAATCAACGAAGATTTCCTTAGGGTTTCGGTTTGAGACAAAAGGACATACTGGTAGTATTTGACTCTACGTATAGAGGTTTCTTTGGAATACTACAAGGTATACGGCTAAGGTAATTTGGGTATAGTAACAATACTTGTGAGAGTCTTTCTACGAAGAGGGGGGGGAGTTATACGTGACAACACCCCACGGGGGGGTGTATACCACTCGGCCCACCAGTGGGGAAACTCTCGGCGAGGGGGTGCTCTCGGCCAAAGGCCTCACAGGGGAGGACTCTCGGCCAAGACACTACACTGGGGAGGAAGAAGCTTTCAAGACTTAGAGATTTTGGGATGAAGAAGTCTTCAGGAGGGTATTTATAGGTCAAGCAAGGCCAACCATGGCCAAGATCTAGCCAAGTGCTAGGCAAGTGTAGGGCAAGATATGCCCAAGTGCCCCTAGTCCCTACTCCTTAAAACCCCACAAATATCTACCAAAAATATCTACCCACTGACACCCCAAATCGTCCAGTCGCCCACTGCTTCAATGTGAGGTGACACATGCCACCCTCGTTGGTCCAAAATGTTCGCCTCTCGGAAAAATCCGCAAAAATAAGAAAAGACATAGCGAATTTTCCCTCGAAGTTATGTAAAACGTTTAGTCGAAAACGACTCTAGCAAGGTGTTGTGCACAAATGTCATTCGGCTAGCCACAGGCGGGGTGACACGTGTCACCTCCTATTGGCCCAAAATAAACCATCTTCGAAAAATATCAACAATGGCCAAAATCTAGAAAACAAAGTGGGACCCACTAAAACGTAAATTTCTCCCGTGGGCCACACGTGACAATTTCCGAAAATAAAATTCAATAATTATCTAATATTCCAGGAAGTCGGAATACCAAACTGGGAATCCATTCCCATTAACGAACCTTTTTCCTTCACAAAACCGGAAACTTTTCGTGGAAAAATCACCTCTTTCTTCCTTTCCATCTTTCACGTGATTCTCGCACGCGTGCGTCCTCGCATACATACCGGAACTACGGGTATAACATTCTTCCCCTTAGAAACATTCGTCGTAATGTTCCTTCTAAGTCCCCAAACATACAAGCGCCCGATATAGTCTCTACTACTATACTTACGGAACAATCCGCCACACCGCCATGGAAACACTGCGCAAAAACTTACATCCAAGTCCACGAGGAAACACCTACATCACCACAAATCACTTCTCACCGGGTCTAAAATATACTTCCAGACCTTCTCTTTACAAAGAAATGATCACATCTATGCTCGCCATACATGCTCGCTTCTCTCTTTACCCACTTTTGTCACTTTGTCGCGAGCCTTGCTCCGACGACCCATCAAATGGTACCGGGCTGCTTGCGATAGCTGAGGATGTAGTACACTCTAACTCTTACCACATTCTGCTACTGCTTCCGTTTCCAAAACTCTTGGTTACTATCCCTAACGTGGTCATCATTAACTGGGGATACTCTGGATGGATCTCCGGTACATTCCTGAACATAACAATACGAAAGACCGGACCTTCGCTTCCTACGTCGGACGGCAAATGCTAACATATAGGCAACTGGCCTATTCTCACTGAACTCAAAAGGCCCAAAGTAACACGCTAAGTTTCCTCTGCTTTCCAAAGCTCGTCACACTCGTCCGGGTGGTACTTTCAAGAAGACCGACCGCCAACTGAACTCTAAGCGTCGCCGCCGATTATCCGCACGATTCCTCGAGCCGCGAACTTCTTCTAGACAAGCTTCACTATCCACGATCTGTGGAACAAGCTGAACTATGCGAACCTTGCCAACATCGAATCAATCGACCGCAACTTTACACTTCGCCCCTGAGGCTTCAAAAGGTGACATCCGAACACGAAATGGTAGCTTAAACACTCCTCCACAGAGACAACAATCCCACAACTATCCTCGAAATCCAAGCATCGGCGAGGCGAATGCGATCCCGAGACTCACCGAGTTCTTAACCCGCTCGTAAAACTTCCAAACAAAAACAGCGTACCACTGGGCTCCATGCGCCATAAGGTGAAGGTAGGCACCGTGCACGCCTTACAACCTTCGATAAAATCAACATCGCCGAGTGAACGGTCCCGAAGAACATGATGGGCTGCCCCATCGGCCCGACCACCGGTCGAACGCATCCACGAACTCGTCTGGTTAACTAAACACGGGCCTAACACCCTCATGACCACAACACAAGGCGGGACCACCTGACCCGACCATAAAACAGTCGCGGGTTGACTCCGCGACGTGGCCTCAACCCGACCCAAGCGCGCAAGAAACACTAGTTCCCCGAAGAGCAGTCTCACTAATCACGTTCGAAAACCTAGCGGTCTTAGCTCAACTATCCCCTTTCATTCCACACTACTAGGGACTATCCCACACATAGCTCACGTGCACTATGCACTTACGATAAGGATCAAACATAACACTACACCTTTTCTTGAGATGGCCTCACCTCTAAGGTCTCTACGTATAACACTCTAAGGCTCACACCTTTCTATCCCCAAAATCTTACTCGGTTAACCCACCATGATTTCTATGTTCTCGGCGATGCGCATAAGCCCGCATACGTGCCATGCTCAAGCTAATCAAGAATTACTCTTGCGACCTCTCTTAGATAGCCATCAAGACTCGCAGTACATCGGTATACTCTCGGTAGCCAAATCCATAGCTAATGTCAGGTCGCCTCTTTGTAATCCCTATTTTACATTCTGGTCGTGGCGAAGGTTCAAATATCATGGCGCGAGGGAATCGCCGCCGTGCTAAACTTTCTTGGGGCTAGCGACGTCGCGAAATCCCGAATGAAGCATTACCTTAGGTAATGATTGGGCTGTGCCACGTAACCCTCTCGAACTCTACTCGCAGCTCCGCCTTTGCGCGCCTCCCGGGCGGGTTGCCCTACGCGAGGCATAACGATAGGGAAAGAATTTCGTCGGAGGGTCAACTTACAACACGGCTCTAAGGCACGATCTCGAGTGAGAAGAATAGAAACCAATCCTAAATATCCTATAGCCTCACGATTATTGGTGTGGTGAACAACACCGATAATCAAGACTCTACTGGATACGGTCTGTAGACACTTTCCGAGGATTAACTGCTCTGATACCACTTTTGTCACGACCCGTTCCGGGGCCCGTGACTGGTGCCTTACCCCGGGCACCCTAGTGATACAACATCAGAGTAATCAACGGAACATAAGACACATACATGAAACAAATGAAGTACAAACAGTAATCTGAGGAAAACTTGCCTTTCGGCATATATATAAATAACAACTTTTTTCAACATGAACAGTTTAATCCTTTTTACAAACCCTGCTACAACAAGATTACTATGGACTTCTAAGAAATGATACGACAACAATGGCGGGACAGGGCTCGCCATACCACGAATGTAAATACCTACAACAACAGGACTATACCACTGATAAGCCTCGAGAAACGGAGCTTTCCCGTCAACGGTGTGACCCTAAGAGCGAGGATCAATGACTGGTGTACCTTTACCTGCGGCATGAACGCAGCCCCCCGAAGGAGGTCAGTACAACAGGTACCAAGTATGTGAAACTGAAAATAAATACTGTAAATGAAATCATAGTAGTCTATACAAAGCAGGAGACATGTATGATAACCAAATTACAGTTCACAATAAATAAGCAGTCATGTCAAGTCAGGGACTCACGCCCTCAAGTCATCACTCAAATTTAACCATGGGTCTCACGCCCACAACATCAATCGTGCGTGGAACACATTCTCCACGGCGATTTATGATATGAAAGCACCAAGAACACACATGAACACCGTGTCCGCGTGTTATAATAAAACATGCGGGTAAGTACGAAGGCATAGCCGACTACTAAAACCCGCGTACCAACAAGGTCATAAATCGTGTCATGATATCCGTCTGCCGTCACATGATGAAAGCCGGTCACCGCCCGCAGATCAAATGTGCGCGTCTAGCCCCGAACTCTCCGCACTCCGCATAGGCCAACCTCATAGGCCCGCATGAGGTATAACCCGCATCGAGGGTAGCTACTCCCGGCATCGCGGACTCGCGATCCGCATGGCCACAAATACCGCATGACCACAAGGCGTAAACTAAACCGAACTCCGTAGTTCCGCATGGATCCCCGGACCCGCATGAGGTATTCTCGAATCACGGTCCTGCATCACCGAGTCTACCCGCATCGGAGGGCAGCTTAACCTCCGGACACAAGTCAAGGTGAGTGGTACAATACCAACATAACGGCTGATAGTCAAACAACTTTAAGCGCAGTCGAGGGGAAAACCCCTTTACACTAACATCACAAGATACTAACACACGTAGCATCCTAACATGTTTACTTATCAAATCAACAAGAAAGTATTACAAGGCTAACACAAACCAATACAATCAAGTTATTCACACAAGGTACTTTCTATTAACAAGTTCGGGTATCCATCCCCAAAGTACTTCATACATTAAATCTTTAAAAGATCCGTTCCTTCCACATAAGTCACACAATACCCGTAGTATAAAATAGAGTATTATGTCTTTTAAGTAAACCCAACACACTTACCTTTGTAAAATCAAGTAAAATCATTATTTTCCAAAAGTCCAAGTTTGCCTAATTTCAAAAATGCTCAAGTTACTTATTTTAGAAAGGTTTCATAACTCATAGTCTTAATCTCTTTTAAAACATTTGAGTAACATAAGTCTTATGAGTGAATAGGTTATTCTTGTTTATAATAATCTTACTACTGACCATGACCTAGAAAATGTAATATCATTTTGTCTCATCTTAGTTTCTATGCAGATGGAGGTTTCTACTGGTTTTAATAATACAACTCATTAGTCAGTACATTTTCCCTTATTAACGTTGCAGTGGTTTGGCGATACACATTCTGATTTCCGAAATCAAAAACATTCTTAAGCGTTATACCTAACTTCCCATAAAGCTAGTATAACTCTTAAGTTTTCAAAACCAAGTATTACTCTCCCTTCAAAACGATTTATAAATCTTTTGAAATACATCAAGTTCTTTATTATAACAAGCCAGTTATAATTCACATCAGTTACCTTTTAAAACCACAAAGTATTTTCTTACCTACATAAAGCTGTTATAACCAACTTCCCATAAAGCCATTATAACACTTTATGTTTTAAAAACAATCAAACACAGTTAACACGTACGCGTCTACCGTACTACATAGTTCACACATATCATGCTAGAAGAGATAGAAAGAGGTTCACATACCTCGCGAGTATCGACAATAAGCAAAATGCTCCAAGTACTACAACCTTGCTAGCCCTTTCCACTCCTCAAGTAGAATACGCTACTCTTAGTACTTTCACCTAAAAAGGTCACAAACGTCTATTAACTTCAAAACACAAGGTTCCATTTCTCTACAGAAAATTCGGCAGCACCTCCCCCCCCGCAACAGCGTAAATCTCCTCCTCTATCGAGGCCGGCCACCAAGCCAACCAGGGGGGGGGGGTTTATACGTCTAACCGGACGTGTACAATTCTACTCAGTAATACTACACAAGTCTACTGCAATTCAGTCCTATGTACATCTGATTCGATTCTTTTCTTTATTCTTCAGCTTAAGTCAAAAGACATTGCGCGATTAAGCTTAGTTCTATATATAGTATACTTTAACTATATATTCTAACAACATGTAATTTCCAATTACAATTAGAGGGACAAGATAATTACCTCGATAAGCCCATAATTATCCAAGTATAAATGTCGATCCTTAGCAACGCTTAGCTCCTACTCCGGTGCTCGACCGCTCAAACAACCCTTAGAAGTTCTAACCAACTTCTACTTAAAGCCTTCAATCAATCTATGAAGTTTTACTTATGGTTTCGGTTTGAGACAATAAGGACATTCGGTAGTTTTTCGTGGTTCTAAGTATAGAGGTTTATTTGGAATACTACAAGGTATACGGGTAAGGTAATTTGGGTATTGTAACAATACTTTTGAGAGTATTTCTACCAAGAGGGGTATTTATACGAGACAACACCACAGGGGTGTATACCCTCGGCTACCCCACTGTGGGGAAACTCTCGGCCAAGGGTGCTCTCGGCCACAGGCCTCACCACGGGGGGGAGGGACTCTCGGCCAAGACACTACACTAAGGGGGGAGGAAGAAGCTTTCAAGACTTAGAGACTTTGGGATGAAGAAGTCTTCCGAGGAGGTATTTATAGGTCAAGCAAAGGCCAACCAATGGCCAAGATCTAGCCAAGTGCTAGGCAAGTGTAGGGCAAGATATGCCCAAGTGCCCCTAGTCCCTACTCCTAAAACCCCACAAATATCTACCAAAAATATCTACCCACTGACACCAAATCGTCCAAGTGCGCCCACTTGCTTCCAATGTGAGGTGACACACGCCACCCTCCGTTGGTCCAAAATGTTCGTCTCTCGGAAAAATCCGCAAAAATAAGAAAATACATAGCGAATTTTCCCTCGCAATTTATGTAAAACTTTTCGTCGAAACACGACTCTAACCGGGTGTTGTGCACAAATGTCATTCGGCGAGCCACTGGCGGGGTGACACGTGTCACCCTCCTATTGGCCCAAAATAAAACATCTTCGAAAATATCCACAATGGCCAAAATCTCGAAAACAAAGTGGGCCCCACAAAATCAGAATTTCTCCGTGGGCCCACGTGACCATTTCCGAAAATAAAATTCCATAATTCTCTAATATTCCAGGAAGTCCGAATACCAAATCTGGGAATCCAATTCCCATTAACGAACCTTTTTCCTTCACAAAAACCGGAAACTTTTCCGTGGAAAAATCACCTCTTTCTTCCTTTCCAATCTTTCTGTCGTATTCTCGTACGTACGTCCTCGCATACATACCCTGGAACTACGGGGTATAACACCTGTGGGGTACAAGGTGCCCACGTTTGATTTATTTGATGGGAAAGGAAACCCCGTGCACACTTGAGGTCATATTGTGACAAGCTGATCGAAGTAGGAAAGAACCCAGCAGTCATTATGAAGTTATTCATTCGAAGTTTGACCGGCGAGACATTAGATTGGTATACTAGCCAGGACCCGCGGAAATGACATAGCTGGAATGCATTGGCTCAAGACTTTGTGGAGCGATTCAGGTTCAATACAGAAACCGTTGTAGACAGGTTTTATTTAATGAAGTTAGAAAAGAAGTCTACGGAGACGTTCAGAGAGTACGCCATGAGATGGCGTTCAGAGGCAGCAAAAGTACAACCACCCATGGCGGAGACGTTATCGCACCACAATCCGGACTTCTACCGGGGAATCAAGTGCACATTGGCGTCGCCGTGGTTTGGCAAGGGATTATCATGCACGTTTGGGGCAGGATCTTTCAGCTGAATTACCCCTTCTTTGATCAACACTTCGATTTTGTCCCTGAGGGAGTAGCAACTTTCAGTGTCATGCCCTGGGCTATTGGAGTGATACGCACAGCGCTTATTCTCATCATACCATCTTGGGATAGGGTTAGGAATCCTTCCTGGAATCGGTTGGATTAAGCCTGCAGCTCGCAGCCTCTCGTATATTTGGGGTATGGGTTCAGCCAGTGGGGTGCGAATTTTGGGTGGTCTTCCTTCAAAATTCGTGTTTGGTCTGGGTGCATTAGGCGCTCTATTTTGTTGGCGGGCTTGATGGGCGGGTTGATGCGGGGCAGGATAAATGGGTACTTGGGAAGCGTTGTAAATAGGTTGTGTGTGGTAGTTGGGGTGTGGGGCACGTGTATAGTGAGGTGTGAAGTTTTGGTTACTTGTGTGGTAGTATGGAGTTTGATAGGATGAGTTTTGGTATGTTATGAATGCTTCGGGTTTACGTTCTTGTATGGACATGAAAGGGGAAACTGTCTCTTTCTTCTTTTGTGAAGTACTCCCGATTGTCCCTGGCTGAATTGCCTTATTAGTTGCCTGTAATGTTGCCAAATTCGTAATCCTACCAGTTTTAATACCTTCCTCCACGAAGTCGCCCATTCCAAAATTTCGTCCGATGACGCTTATCATTCGCTCATAATAGGTTGCGTCCTTCAAAGATTGTACGAATAGTGTGGTCATCTCACTCTCCACCAGGGGTGGTTGTACTTTTGTTGCCTCTGAACGCCATCTCATGGCGTACTCTCTGAACGTCTTCGTAGATTTCTTTTCTAACTTCATTAAATAAAACCTGTCTACAACGGTTTCTATATTGAACTTGAATCGCTCCACAAAGTCTTGGGCCAATGCATTCCAGCTATGCCATTTCCGCGGGTCCTGGCTAGTATACCAATCTAATGTCTCGCCGGTCAAACTTCGAATGAATAACTTCATAACGACTGCTGGGTTCTTTCCTACTCCGATCAGTTTGTCACAATATGACCTCAAGTGTGCACGGGGGTTCCCCTTCCCATCAAATAAATCAAACTTGGGCACCTTGTACCCCACAAGTAGCTCCACATCTGGATGCATGCAAAGATCCTCGTAGTCTAATCCTTCATGACCCTTATCCGATCGCATGCTCCGAACAGCTTCTTTCAAGCTATGAATCTCTTTGGCTACGTTCTCATCCATTTTGGCTCGAGCTTCCCTCTCCATTTTCTCGTAATAATCCGTTTCCTGGGGGAGCACAGGGAAGGTAAAAGGTTGGGTCTGTGCTGTGTATGTTGGTGGTCTGGGTTGTTTGTTGGGGCTAGTAATAGGCATGGTGTGTGGGTATTGGTTAGTCTGGCGATTCGGGCTGATTGGGGTGAAGTAAGCAGGCGGGGGATGAGATATATGGGTAGTAAGAGGATCATTTTGAGGGTGGGGTTGAGGATTGGCTGGGCGAGGGATAGTTTGATCGGTAACCGGTAGTCTTTGAGGGGCAATATGGACGGTTTTGGAGAAATCCGGTGAAGCAAACGGACTTTTGTCCGTTTGGGATTATTCGTCTCGAAAAAATACGCGAAATCAAATTTTTTTTTAGGTAAAACGGACGTCCGAGCGCAAAGTTATGACCATATAAAGTTTGATCAATTTACAACTAATTAGAGTCGGAGAGAGTGGGGGCTTGATGGGTGAGCTGGTGGAGGGTGGGGGGGTGGGGTGGGCTGGTGGAGGGGGACTGGGGGTGGGGTGGTAAGACATAAGTAGCTCAGATTTTGAATGGAAGTCCAAATGTCAGTGGTGAGAGCAATCCTAGATTTTAGAGATGACAACTTATCTTTTAAGCATGATTTTTCACAAACATAAAAGTTTCATGCAATCCCTAGCAACTGTGAATCTTGAAATATGCTTAAATAAAGGTTGTAATGCAGACACAAAACCTCTAAATCCTTCACGTTCAACCGTTCTAAATGGTTGCTCATCAATAATCATCCTAGCCAACATGTGCCTACAAAAATCTTTATCATATTTCCAAGTGCTAAGTACATGCTCATTATCTCTATTTATACTACCTTTATGAACACCAAACAATTTTTGTTTCTTGTCAATATTGTGAGGATACTTTTTGAAACTTCTCAAATATTTTCACATGGCTGAAGTATCATTGTTAACATTATAAGCCAAGCTTTCATTGCAATAATTACAGACTGAAATATCATTATCAGTTTTCTCATTTTTTGCTTTAATAAAATGCTCCCAAACCTCAGTTTTGTTGTCTTATTTTTTGCGATGGTGCACGAGTTGTGGATGTCGTGCTAGCCTCACCATCTACCAAAAAAGTATCAAAATAAAACATTGTAAGTAACTATGACATACTAATTCAATCTAAACTAACAGAAATCAATCCAAACTAATTAAATCTAAACTAACAAAAATTAACCCAAACCAATTCAGACTATTCTCTATTGAATCATCGAGAAAATTGAACTATTTAACACACACAAAATCAGATCTATCTCATGAAGTTTTGATATTAAGACAATACATGCAAAACCTAATGGTCATCACTATGCAACAACTTTATGGTTATTCATTACCTTTAACAACAAGAGGTAACAACGACAAAAAGGGTGGGAGACTTGGTGTTATCGATAGCGATCGGTCGCGGAGGGTTGGGTGGGGTATGATGTTGGTGGTGGAGAAGTTCCGTAAGCAGGTGCGAGGCTCGCTCTGGCTGCGTGAGTGCTGCGTCTTGTCGAGTGACAAGTGTGGTTGCGTCTTGCGGTCTGTGCTTAATGAAATTATAGAATGAAGTGTGGTTGCGTCGCGGTGTTGAATGAAATTAGGCGTGGAAAAATATTGTGTCTTGGACCTAAAAACTAGGAGATGTATTGTGTATAAAACGGACTGACCCAAAACTAAATAATTTAAATGTGGGAGGGGGGTGGGTCATAGGGTCGGGGGTATCGGTTCCGGTTTCGGGTACCCGATCTCTATTTTTTGGAATTGGACCCGACATTGATCGGTTCCTAATTTTACCATCCGAAATCTACCCATTATTATAATATATCTATCCGAAACCTACCCATTACTGTCGATTTCGGTCGGGTATCTGGGTACCCTGTATTCGTGCTCACCCTAAATTAAGTCATTCAAGATAAGTGTACCCAACATCCACCAAAAACAAATTTCCAACGTGATTTGCATACAGACAAGAACAATTTATATAATGGAAATTTTTCAGAAGAAAAAAGAATCTCATACAAGACTTGTTTTAAGATTTTTTTTTTCTAAAAAAAATAAGCAAAAGAAACAGATCTGCGTCGGAAAGAGACGAGAGTAGTGCTGTTACCGGTCCGGTCCGGGTATCAGCTTACCGGGACCGGACCGATAAGCTTACCGGTCCGGACCGGGACCGGACCGGTAAGGTTTCGGTCCTGGGACGAGATCCGGTCCCGGACCGAAACCTTATCGGTCCGGTTCTCGGTCCGGACCGGTAAGAATTTCCGGGTCGGGTCAATTTTTTTTTTTTTAAATTGAATTTACAATACTGACATTGACATTCTCGGACGCGGTGCCACACAATTTTTACGTTGAAATCAATTGTACATCGCGAGATATTTAGATTTGAAAATGGGAAAAACGTAACGATTTGGGGGAAAAGAGAAATTGAGGGGCAATATGGACGGTTTTGGAGAAATCCGTTGAAGCAAGGGATTATTCGTCTCGAAAAAATACGCGAAATCAAAAAACAATTAGGTAAAACGGACGTCCGAGCGCAAAGTTATGACCATATAAAGTTTGATCAATTTATAACTAATTAGAGTGACGGGGATTTGGGGGGGCTTCTTTGGTGGGAAATGGATGGAGGGCGGGGGTGGGGTGGGGGCTGGCTGGAGGGGGGGGGTGGGGTGGTAAGACATAAGTAGCTCAGTTTTGAATGGAAGTCCAAATGCGGTGGTGAGCAATCCTAGATTTTAGAGATGACAACTTATCTTTTAAGCATGATTTTTCACAAACATAAAAGTTTCATGCAATCCCTAGCAACTGTGAATCTTGAAATATGCTTAAATAAAGGTTGTAATGCAGACACAAAACCTCTAAATCTTTCACGTTCAACCGTTCTAAATGGTTGCTCATCAATAATCAACCTAGCCAACATGTGCCTACAAAAATCTTTATCATATTTCCAAGTGCTAAGTACATGCTCATTATCTCTATTTATACTACCTTTATGAACACCAAACAATTTTTGTTTCTTCTCAATATTGTGAGGATACTTTTTGAAACTTCTCAAATATTTTCACATGGCTGAAGTATCACTGTTAACATTATAAGCCAAGCTTTCATTGCAATAATTCTGTTGAAATATCATTATCAGTTTTCTCATTTTTTGCTTTAATAAAATGCTCCCAAACCTCAGATTTTGTTGTCTTATTTTTTTGCGATGGTGCACGAGTTGTGGATGTCGTGCTAGCCTCAGCCATCTACCAAAAAAAGTATCAAAATAAAACATTGTAAGTAACTATGACATACTAATTCAATCTAAACTAACAGAAATCAATCCAAACTAATTAAATCTAAACTAACAAAAATTAACCCAAACCAATTCAGACTATTCTCTATTGAATCATCAGAAAATTGAACTATTTAACACACACAAAATCAGATCTATCTCATGCAGTTTTGATATTAAGCCAATACATGCAAAACCTAATGGTCATCACTATGCAACAACTTTATGGTTATTCATTACCTTTAACAACAAGAGGTAACAACGACAACAAGGGTGCGAGGCTTGGTGGTATCGATAAAGATCGGTCGAGGAGGGTTGGGTGGGGTATGATGTTGGTGGTGGAGAAGTTCCGGTAACAGGGTGCGAGGCTACTGCTCCTGGCTGCGTGAGTCTTTGCGTCTTGTGCGAGTGACAAGTGTGGTTGCGTCTTTGCGGTCGCAGGTGCTTAATGAAATTATAGAATGAAGTGTGGTTGCGTACTGCAGTGTTGAATGAAATTAGGGCGTGGAAAAATATTGTGTACTGGACCTAAAAAATAGGATATGTATTGTGTATAAAACGGACTGACCCAAAACTAAATAATTTAAATGTGGGAGGGGGGTGGGTCATAGGGTCGGGGGTATCGGTTCCGGTTTCGGGTACCCGATCTCTATTTTTTGGAATTGGACCCGACATTGATCGGTTCCTAATTTTACCATCCGAAATCTACCCATTATTATAATATATCTATCCGAAACCTACCCATTACTGTCGATTTCGGTCGGGTATCTGGGTACCCTGTATTCGTGCTCACCCTAAATTAAGTCATTCAAGATAAGTGTACCCAACATCCACCAAAAACAAATTTCCAACGTGATTTGCATACAGACAAGAACAATTTATATAATGGAAATTTTTCAGAAGAAAAAAGAATCTCATACAAGACTTGTTTTAAGATTTTTTTTTTCTAAAAAAAATAAGCAAAAGAAACAGATCTGCGTCGGAAAGAGACGAGAGTAGTGTTGTTTATTGCCGGTCCGTCGATCGGGTATCGGCTCTGGGGCCGGACGATAAACTTACCGGTCGGGCCGGGGCCGGACCGTAAGGTTCGGTCTGGATGAATCGATCCGGCCGAAACCTTATCGGTCCGGTTCTCGGTCCGGACCGGTAAGAATTTCCGGGTCGGGCCAATTTTTTTTTAAATTGAATTTCCAATACTGAAATTGACATTCTCGGACGCGGTGCCACACAATTTTTACGTTGAAATCTATTATACATCGCGAGATATTTAGATTTGAAAATGGGAAAACGTAACGATTTGGGGAAAAGAGAAATTGAGGGCAATATGGACGGTTTTGGAGAAATCCGGTGAAGCAAACGGATTTTAGTCCATTTGGGATTATTCGTTTCGAAAAATACGCGAAATCAAATTTTTTTAGGTAAAGCGGACGTCCAGCGCAAAGTTATGACCATATAAAGTTTGATCAATTTACAACTAATTAGAGTGACGGGAGAATTTGGGGGCTTCTTTGGTGGGGCTGGATGGAGGGCGGGGGTGGGGTGGGGTGGGGCTGGTGGACTGGGGGGTGGGGTGGTAAGACATAAGTAGCTCAGATTTTGAATGGAAGTCCAAATGTCAGTGGTGAGAGCAATCCTAGATTTTAGAGATGACAACTTATCTTTTAAGCATGATTTTTCACAAACATAAAAGTTTCATGCAATCCCTAGCAACTGTGAATCTTGAAATATGCTTAAATAAAGGTTGTAATGCAGACACAAAACCTCTAAATCCTTCACGTTCAACCGTTCTAAATGGTTGCTCATCAATAATCATCCTAGCCAACATGTGCCTACAAAAATCTTTATCATATTTCCAAGTGCTAAGTACATGCTCATTATCTCTATTTATACTACCTTTATGAACACCAAACAATTTTTGTTTCTTGTCAATATTGTGAGGATACTTTTTGAAACTTCTCAAATATTTTCACATGGCTGAAGTATCATTGTTAACATTATAAGCCAAGCTTTCATTGCAATAATTACAGACTGAAATATCATTATCAGTTTTCTCATTTTTTGCTTTAATAAAATGCTCCCAAACCTCAGATTTTGTTGTCTTATTTTTTTGCGATGGTGCACGAGTTGTGGATGTCGTGCTAGCCTCAGCCATCTACCAAAAAAAGTATCAAAATAAAACATTGTAAGTAACTATGACATACTAATTCAATCTAAACTAACAGAAATCAATCCAAACTAATTAAATCTAAACTAACAAAAATTAACCCAAACCAATTCAGACTATTCTCTATTGAATCATCAGAAAATTGAACTATTTAACACACACAAAATCAGATCTATCTCATGCAGTTTTGATATTAAGCCAATACATGCAAAACCTAATGGTCATCACTATGCAACAACTTTATGGTTATTCATTACCTTTAACAACAAGAGGTAACAACGACAACAAGGGTGCGAGGCTTGGTGGTATCGATAAAGATCGGTCGAGGAGGGTTGGGTGGGGTATGATGTTGGTGGTGGAGAAGTTCGATAACGAGTGCGAGGCTCTGCTCTGGCTGCGTAGTGCATTGCGTCTTGTCAGTGACAAGTGTGGTTGCGTCTTTGCGGTCAGTGCTTAAGGAAATTATCGACTGAAGTGTGGTTGCGTCTTTGCGGTGTTGAATGAAATTAGGGCGTGGAAAAATATTGTGTACTGGACCTAAAAAATAGGATATGTATTGCGTATAAAACGGACTGACCCAAAACTCAATAATTTAAATGTGGGAGGAGGGTGGGTCATAGGGTGGGAGTATCGGTTCGGTTTGGTGCGATCTCTATTTTTTGGAATTGGACCCGACATTGATCGGTTCCTAATTTTACCATCGAAATCTACCCATTATTATAATATATCTATCGAAACCTACCCATTCATCGATTTGGTCGGGTATCTGGTACCACGTATTCGTGCTCACCTAAATTAAGTCATTCAAGATAAGTGTACCCAACATCCACCAAAAACAAATTTCCAACGTGATTTGCATCTGACAAGAACAATTTATATAATGGAAATTTTTGGAAGAAAAAGAATCTCATACAAGACTTGTTTTAAGATTTTTTTCTAAAAAAATAAGCAAAAGCAGTCTGCGTCGGAAAGAGGCGAGTAGTCTTTATTCTGGTCGGTCGGTCGGGTATCGGCTCTGGGACGGACGATAAGCTTACGGTCGGGCCAGGATCGGACGGTAAGGTTTCGATCTGGGGCGAGATCGGTCGGGCCGAAACCTTATCGGTCGGTTCTCGGTCGGGCCGGTAAATTTCGGTCGGGCCAATTTATATTTTTTTAAATTGAATTTCCAATACTGACATTGACATTCTCGGACGCGGTGCCACACAATTTTTACGTTGAAATCAATTGTACATCGCGAGATATTTAGATTTGAAAATGGGAAAAACGTAACGATTTGGGGGAAAAGAGAAATTGAGGGGCAATATGGACGGTTTTGGAGAAATCCGGTGAAGCAAACGGATTTTAGTCCGTTTGGGATTATTCGTCTCGAAAAAATACGCGAAATCAAAAAAACATTTAGGTAAAACGGACGTCCGAGCGCAAAGTTATGACCATATAAAGTTTGATCAATTTACAACTAATTAGAGCTGACAGGAGAAGTGGGGGCTTCTTTGGTGAAATGGTGGAGGGGCTGGGGGTGGGGTGGGGTGGGGTGGCTGGAGGGTGGGGTGGGGTGGTAAGACATAAGTAGCTCAGATTTTGAATGGAAGTCCAAATGTCAGTGGTGAGAGCAATCCTAGATTTTAGAGATGACAACTTATCTTTTAAGCATGATTTTCACAAACATAAAAGTTTCATGCAATCCCTAGCAACTGTGAATCTTGAAATATGCTTAAATAAAGGTTGTAATGCAGACACAAAACCTCTAAATCCTTCACGTTCAACCGTTCTAAATGGTTGCTCATCAATAATCATCCTAGCCAACATGTGCCTACAAAAATCTTTATCATATTTCCAAGTGCTAAGTACATGCTCATTATCTCTATTTATACTACCTTTATGAACACCAAACAATTTTTGTTTCTTGTCAATATTGTGAGGATACTTTTTGAAACTTCTCAAATATTTTCACATGGCTGAAGTATCATTGTTAACATTATAAGCCAAGCTTTCATTGCAATAATTACAGACTGAAATATCATTATCAGTTTTCTCATTTTTTGCTTTAATAAAATGCTCCCAAACCTCAGTTTTGTTGTCTTATTTTTGCGATGGTGCACGAGTTGTGGATGTCGTGCTAGCCTCGACCATCTACCAAAAAAGTATCAAAATAAAACATTGTAAGTAACTATGACATACTAATTCAATCTAAACTAGCAAATCAATCCAAACTAATTAAATCTAAACTAACAAAAATTAACCCAAACCAATTCGGACTATTCTCTATTGAATCATCGAGAAAATTGAACTATTTAACACCACAAAATCAGATCTATCTCATGCGGTTTTGATATTAAGCCAATACATGCAAAACCTAATGGTCATCACTTGCAACAACTTTATGGTTATTCATTACCTTTATGACAAGAGGTAACAACGACAAAGGGTGCGAGGCTTGGTGGTATCGATAAAGATCGGTCGAGGAGGGTTGGGTGGGGTATGATGTTGGTGGTGGAGAAGTTCGGTAACGGTGCGAGGCTCTTTGCTCCTGAGTGCGTAGTCTTGTTGCGTCTTGTCGAGTGACAAGTGTGGTTGCGTCTTTGCGGTCAGTCTTAATGAAATTATAGAATGAAGTGTGGTTGCGTCTTTGCGGTGTTGAATGAAATTAGGGCGTGGAAAAATATTGTGTCTTGGACCTAAAAAATAGGATATGTATTGTGTATAAAGCGGGTGACCCAAAACTAAATAATTTAAATGTGGGAGGGTGGAGTCGTAGGGTCGGGGTATCGGTTCGGTTTGGTGCAGATCTCTATTTTTGGAATTGGACGACATTGATCGGTTCTAATTTTACCATCGAAATCTACCCATTATTATAATATATCTATCAGAAACCTACCCATTCTTGTCGATTTGGTCGGGTATCTGAGGTACCACTGTATTCGTGCTCACCCTAAATTAAGTCATTCAAGATAAGTGTACCCAACATCCACCAAAACAAATTTCCAACGTGATTTGCATCTGACAAGAACAATTTATATAATGGAAATTTTTGAAGAAAAAGAATCTCATACAAGACTTGTTTTAAGATTTTTTTCTAAAAAAATAAGCAAAAGAAAGCAGTCTGCGTCGGAAAGAGGCGAGTAGTCTTTATTCTGGTCGGTCGGGTATCACGGGGCCGGACCGATAAGCTTACCGGTCGGGCCGGGCCGGACCGTAAGGTTTCGGTCTGGGGCGAGATCGGTCGGACGAAACCTTATCGGTCGGTTCGGTCGGGCCGGTAAATTTCGGTCGGGCCAATTTTTTTAAATTGAATTTCCAATCTGAAATTGACATTCTCGGACGGTGCCACACAATTTTACGTTGAAATCAATTGTACATCGCGAGATATTTAGATTTGAAAATGGGAAAAACGTAACGATTTGGGGAAAAAGAAATTGAGGGCAATATGGACGGTTTGGAGAAATCGGTGAAGCAAGCGGATTGGGATTATTCGTCTCGAAAAATACGCGAAATCAATTTTTTTAGGTAAAGCGGACGTCCAGCGCAAAGTTATGACCATATAAAGTTTGATCAATTCTGACTAATTAGAGTGACGGGGAGAAGTGGGGGCTTCTTTGGTGGGGCTGGATGGAGGGGTGGGGTGGGGTGGGGCTGGTGGAGGGGCGGGGTGGGGTGGTAAGACATAAGTAGCTCAGTTTTGAATGGAAGTCCAAATGTCGGTGGTGAGAGCAATCTAGATTTTAGAGATGACAACTTATCTTTTAAGCATGATTTTCACAAACATAAAAGTTTCATGCAATCCAGCAAGCTGTGAATCTTGAAATATGCTTAAATAAAGGTTGTAATGAGACACAAAACCTCTAAATCCTTCACGTTCAACCGTTCTAAATGGTTGCTCATCAATAATCATCCTGTGACATGTGTACTACAAAAATCTTTATCATATTTCCAAGTGCTAAGTACATGCTCATTATCTCTATTTATACTACCTTTATGAACACCAAACAATTTTTGTTTCTTGTCAATATTGTGAGGATACTTTTTGAAACTTCTCAAATATTTTCACATGGCTGAAGTATCATTGTTAACATTATAAGCCAAGCTTTCATTGCAATAATTACAGACTGAAATATCATTATCAGTTTTCTCATTTTTTGCTTTAATAAAATGCTCCCAAACCTCAGATTTGTTGTCTTATTTTTTGCGATGGTGCACGAGTTGTGGATGTCGTGCTAGCCTCAGCCATCTACCAAAAAAAGTATCAAAATAAAACATTGTAAGTAACTATGACATACTAATTCAATCTAAACTAACAGAAATCAATCCAAACTAATTAAATCTAAACTAACAAAAATTAACCCAAACCAATTCAGACTATTCTCTATTGAATCATCAGAAAATTGAACTATTTAACACACACAAAATCAGATCTATCTCATGCAGTTTTGATATTAAGCCAATACATGCAAAACCTAATGGTCATCCTTATCACGACAACTTTATGGTTATTCATTACCTTTAACAACAAGAGGTAACAACGACAACAAAGTGCGAGGCTTGGTGGTATCGATAAAGATCGGTCGAGGAGGTTGGGTGGGGTATGATGTTGGTGGTGGAGAAGTTCCGGTAGCAGGTGCGAGGCTCTTGCTCTGGCTGCGTGAGTCTTGCTGCGTCTTGTCACGAGTGACAAGTGTGGTTGCGTCTTTGCGGTCTGAGTCTTAATGAAATTATAGAATGAAGTGTGGTTGCGTCTTTGCGGTGTTGAATGAAATTAGGGCGTGGAAAAATATTGTGTCTTGGACCTAAAAATAGGATATGTATTGTGTATAAAGCGGGTGACCCAAAACTAAATAATTTAAATGTGGGAGGGTGGAGTCGTAGAATTCGGGAGTATCGGTTCGGTTTGGTGCAGATCTCTATTTTTGGAATTGGACGACATTGATCGGTTCCTAATTTTACCATCGAAATCTACCCATTATTATAATATATCTATCAGAAACCTACCCATTCTTATCGATTTGGTCGGGTATCTGGTACCTGTATTCGTGCTCACCCTAAATTAAGTCATTGAAGATAAGTGTACCCAACATCCACCAAAAACAAATTTCCAACGTGATTTGCATCTGACAAGAACAATTTATATAATGGAAATTTTTGGAAGAAAAAGAATCTCATACAAGACTTGTTTTAAGATTTTTTTCTAAAAAAATAAGCAAAAAGCAGTCTGCGTCGGAAAGAGGCGAGAGTAGTCTTTATTACGGTCGGTCGGTCCGGTATCGGCTCTGGGGCCGGACCGATAAGCTTACGGTCGGGCCGGGATCGGACGATAAGTTCGGTCTGGGGCGAATCCGATCGGGCCGAAACCTATCGGTCGGTTCTCGGTCGGGCCGGTAAATTTCGGTCGGGCCAATTTTTTTTTTAAATTGAATTTCCAATACTGAAATTGACATTCTCGGACGCGGTGCCACACAATTTTACGTTGAAATCAATTGTACATCGCGAGATATTTAGATTTGAAAATGGGAAGCGTAACGATTTGGGGAAAAGAGAAATTGAGGGCAATATGGGCGGTTTTGGAGAAATCGGTGAAGCAAACGGATTTTAGTCCGTTTGGGATTATTCGTCTCGAAAAATACGCGAAATCAAAAACATTTAGGTAAAGCGGACGTCAGGCGCAAAGTTATGACCATATAAAGTTTGATCAATTTACAACTAATTAGAGTGACGGGAGAAGTGGGGGCTTCTTTGGTGGGGGCTGGTGGAGGGGGGGGGGTGGGGTGGGGCTGGCTGGAGGGGGACTGGGGGTGGGGTGGTAAGACATAAGTAGCTCAGATTTTGAATGGAAGTCCAAATGTCAGTGGTGAGAGCAATCCTAGATTTTAGAGATGACAACTTATCTTTTAAGCATGATTTTCACAAACATAAAAGTTTCATGCAATCACTAGCAACTGTGAATCTTGAAATATGCTTAAATAAAGGTTGTAATGCAGACACAAAACCTCTAAATCCTTCACGTTCAACCGTTCTAAATGGTTGCTCATCAATAATCATCCTAGTGACATGTGCCTACAAAAATCTTTATCATATTTCCAAGTGCTAAGTACATGCTCATTATCTCTATTTATACTACCTTTATGAACACCAAACAATTTTTGTTTCTTGTCAATATTGTGAGGATACTTTTTGAAACTTCTCAAATATTTTCACATGGCTGAAGTATCATTGTTAACATTATAAGCCAAGCTTTCATTGCAATAATTACAGACTGAAATATCATTATCAGTTTTCTCATTTTTTGCTTTAATAAAATGCTTCCAAACCTCAGATTTGTTGTCTTATTTTTTGCGATGGTGCACGAGTTGTGGATGTCGTGCTAGCCTCGACCATCTACCAAAAAAGTATCAAAATAAAACATTGTAAGTAACTATGACATACTAATTCAATCTAAACTAGCAAATCAATCCAAACTAATTAAATCTAAACTAACAAAAATTAACCCAAACCATTCGGACTATTCTCTATTGAATCATGAGAAAATTGAACTATTTAACACCACAAAATCAGATCTATCTCATGCGGTTTTGATATTAAGCCAATACATGCAAAACCTAATGGTCATCACTATGCAACAACTTTATGGTTATTCATTACCTTTAACAACAAGAGTAACAACGACAAAGTGCGAGGCTTGGTGGTATCGATAAAGATCGGTCGAGGAGGGTTGGGTGGGGTATGATGTTGGTGGTGGAGAAGTTCGTGTAACGAGTGCGAGGCTCTTGCTCACGGCTGCGTAGTCTTGCGCGTCTTGTGCAGTGACAAGTGTGGTTGCGTCTTTGCGGTCACAGTGCTTAATGAAATTATAGAATGAAGTGTGGTTGCGTCTTTGCGGTGTTGAATGAAATTAGGGCGTGGAAAAATATTGTGTCTTGGACCTAAAAATAGGATATGTATTGTGTATAAAGCGGTGACCCAAAACTAAATAATTTAAATGTGGGAGGGTGGAGTCGTAGAATTCGAGTATCGGTTCGGTTTGAATTGCCGATCTCTATTTTTGGAATTGGACCGACATTGATCGGTTCTAATTTTACCATCGAAATCTACCCATTATTATAATATATCTATCAAAACCTACCCATTCTTGTCGATTTGGTGGGTATCTGGGTACCTGTATTCGTGCTCACCTAAATTAAGTCATTGAAGATAAGTGTACCCAACATCCACCAAAACAAATTTCCAACGTGATTTGCATCTGACAGAACAATTTATATAATGGAAATTTTTGAAGAAAAAGAATCTCATACAAGACTTGTTTTAAGATTTTTTCTAAAAAAATAAGCAAAAGAAGCAGTCTGCGTCGGAAAGAGGCGAGAGTAGTCTTTATTACGGTCGGTCAGGGTATCGACTTCAGGGGCCGGACGATAAGCTTACGGTCGGGACGGGGCCGGACCGTAAGGTTCGGTCTGGGGCGAATCGATCGGGCCGAAACCTTATCGGTCGGTTCTCGGTCGGGCCGTAGAATTCGGTCGGGCCAATTTTTATTTTTTAAATTGAATTTCCAATACTGAAATTGACATTCTCGGACGCGGTGCCACACAATTTTTACGTTGAAATCAATTGTACATCGCGAGATATTTAGATTTGAAAATGGGAAAAAGCATGCGATTTGGGAAAAGAGAAATTGAGGGCAATATGGGCGGTTTGGAGAAATCCGGTGAAGCAAGCGGATTGGGATTATTCGTCTCGAAAAATCGCGAAATCAAATTTTTTTAGGTAAAGCGGACGTCAGCGCAAAGTTATGACCATATAAAGTTTGATCAATTTACAACTAATTAGAGTGACGGGAGAAATTTGGGGGCTTCTTTGGTGGGCTGGATGGAGGGGCGGGGTGGGGTGGGGGCTGGCTGGAGGGGAGGGGTGGGGTGGTAAGACATAAGTAGCTCAGTTTTGAATGGAAGTCCAAATGTCGGTGGTGAGAGCAATCCTAGATTTTAGAGATGACAACTTATCTTTTAAGCATGATTTTCACAAACATAAAAGTTTCATGCAATCCACAGCAGCTGTGAATCTTGAAATATGCTTAAATAAAGGTTGTAATCTGAGACACAAAACCTCTAAATCTTTCACGTTCAAGTTCTAAATGGTTGCTCATCAATAATCATCCTAGCCAACATGTGCTACAAAAATCTTTATCATATTTCCAAGTGCTAAGTACATGCTCATTATCTCTATTTATACTACCTTTATGAACACCAAACAATTTTTGTTTCTTGTCAATATTGTGAGGATACTTTTGAAACTTCTCAAATATTTTCACATGGTGAAGTATCATTGTTAACATTATAAGCCAAGCTTTCATTGCAATAATTCTGTTGAAATATCATTATCAGTTTTCTCATTTTTGCTTTAATAAAATGCTCCCAAACCTCAGATTTTGTTGTCTTATTTTTTTGCGATGGTGCACGAGTTGTGGATGTCGTGCTAGCCTCAGCCATCTACCAAAAAAAGTATCAAAATAAAACATTGTAAGTAACTATGACATACTAATTCAATCTAAACTAGCAAATCAATCCAAACTAATTAAATCTAAACTAACAAAAATTAACCCAAACAATTGGACTATTCTCTATTGAATCATCAGAAAATTGAACTATTTAACACACACAAAATCAGATCTATCTCATGCAGTTTTGATAATAAGCCAATACATGCAAAACCTAATGGTCATCACTATGCAACAACTTTATGGTTATTCATTACCTTTAACAAGAGGTAACGACAACAAGGGTGCGAGGCTTGGTGGTATCGATAAAGATCGGTCGAGGAGGGTTGGGTGGGGTATGATGTTGGTGGTGGAGAAGTTCGGTAGCGAGTGCGAGGCTCTTGCTCTGGCTGCGTAGTGCGACTGCGTCTTGTGCGAGTGACAAGTGTGGTTGCGTCTTTGCGGTCTGAGTGCTTAATGAAATTATAGAATGAAGTGTGGTTGCGTCTTTGCGGTGTTGAATGAAATTAGGCGTGGAAAAATATTGTGTCTTGGACCTAAAAAATAGGATATGTATTGTGTATAAAGCGGGTGACCCAAAACTAAATAATTTAAATGTGGGAGGGTGGGTCGTAGGGTCGGGTATCGGTTCGGTTTGGTGCAGATCTCTATTTTTGGAATTGGACGACATTGATCGGTTCCTAATTTTACCATCGAAATCTACCCATTATTATAATATATCTATCAGAAACCTACCCATTCTTATCGATTTGGTCGGTATCTGGTACCTGTATTCGTGCTCACTTTAAATTAAGTCATTGAAGATAAGTGTACCCAGCATCCACCAAAACAAATTTCCAACGTGATTTGCATCTGACAGAACAATTTATATAATGGAAATTTTTGGAAGAAAAAGAATCTCATACAAGACTTGTTTTAAGATTTTTTTCTAAAAAAATAAGCAAAAAAGCAGTCTGCGTCGGAAAGAGGCGAGAGTAGTCTTTATTAGTCGGTCGGTCCGGGTATCGGCTCAGGGGCCGGACCGATAAGCTTACGGTCGGGCGGGATCGGACCGTAAGGTTTGATCTGGGGCGAATCGATCCGGGACGAAACCTTATCGGTCGGTTCTCGGTCGGGCCGGTAAGAATTTCGGTCGGGCCAATTTTTTTAAATTGAATTTCCAATACTGAAATTGACATTCTCGGACGCGGTGCCACACAATTTTACGTTGAAATCAATTGTACATCGCGAGATATTTAGATTTGAAAATGGGAAGCGTGCGATTTGGGGAAAAGAGAAATTGAGGGCAATATGGGCGGTTTGGAGAAATCGGTGAAGCAAGCGGATTTTAGTCCGTTTGGGATTATTCGTCTCGAAAAATCGCGAAATCAAAAACATTTAGGTAAAGCGGACGTCCGAAGCGCAAAGTTATGACCGTATAAAGTTTGATCAATTTACAACTAATTAGAGTGACGAGGAGGGTGGGGCTTCTTTGGTGGGGGCTGGAGGAGGGGGGTGGGGTGGGGCTGGCTGGAGGGGCTGGGGGTGGGGTGGTAAGACATAAGTAGCTCAGTTTTGAATGGAAGTCCAAATGTCGGTGGTGAGAGCAATCCTAGATTTTAGAGATGACAACTTATCTTTTAAGCATGATTTTTCACAAACATAAAAGTTTCATGCAATCCACTAGCTTGTGAATCTTGAAATATGCTTAAATAAAGGTTGTAATCTGGACACAAAACCTCTAAATCCTTCACGTTCAACCGTTCTAAATGGTTGCTCATCAATAATCATCCTAGCCAACATGTGCTACAAAAATCTTTATCATATTTCCAAGTGCTAAGTACATGCTCATTATCTCTATTTATACTACCTTTATGAACACCAAACAATTTTTGTTTCTTGTCAATATTGTGAGGATACTTTTGAAACTTCTCAAATATTTTCACATGGTGAAGTATCATTGTTAACATTATAAGCCAAGCTTTCATTGCAATAATTCTGATGAAATATCATTATCAGTTTTCTCATTTTTGCTTTAATAAAATGCTCCCAAACCTCAGTTTTGTTGTCTTATTTTTGCGATGGTGCGAGTTGTGGATGTCGTGCTAGCCTCGACCATCTACCAAAAAAGTATCAAAATAAAACATTGTAAGTAACTATGACATACTAATTCAATCTAAACTAACAGAAATCAATCCAACTAATTAAATATAAACAAACAAAATTTAACCCAAACCAATTGGACTATTCTCTATTGAATCATCGGAAAAATTGAACTATTTAACACACACACAAAATCAGATCTATCTCATGCGGTTTTGATATTAAGCCAATACATGCAAAACCTAATGGTCATCACTATGCAACAACTTTATGGTTATTCATTACCTTTAACAACAAGAGGTAACAGCGACAACAAGGTGCGAGGCTTGGTGGTATCGATAAAGATCGGTCGAGGAGGTTGGGTGGGGTATGATGTTGGTGGTGGAGAAGTTCGGTAACGGTGCGAGGCTCTGCTCTGGCTGCGTAGTGCATTGCGTCTTGTCGAGTGACAAGTGTGGTTGCGTCTTTGCGGTCACAGTCTTAATGAAATTATAGAATGAAGTGTGGTTGCGTACTACAGTGTTGAATGAAATTAGGGCGTGGAAAAATATTGTGTACTGGACCTAAAAAATAGGATATGTATTGTGTATAAAACGGACTGACCCAAAACTAAATAATTTAAATGTGGGAGGGGGGTGGGTCATAGGGTCGGGGGTATCGGTTCCGGTTTCGGGTACCCGATCTCTATTTTTTGGAATTGGACCCGACATTGATCGGTTCCTAATTTTACCATCCGAAATCTACCCATTATTATAATATATCTATCAGAAACCTACCCATTACTGTCGATTTCGGTCGGGTATCTGGGTACCCTGTATTCGTGCTCACCTAAATTAAGTCATTGAAGATAAGTGTACCCAACATCCACGAAAACAAATTTCCAACGTGATTTGCATCTGACAGAACAATTTATATAATGGAAATTTTTGGAAGAAAAAGAATCTCATACAAGACTTGTTTTAAGATTTTTTCTAAAAAAATAAGCAAAAGAAAGCAGTCTGCGTCGGAAAGAGGCGAGAGTAGTCTTTATTCTGTCGGTCGGTCGGGTATCGACTTAAGGGCCGGACCGATAAGCTACGGTCGGGCCGGGACGGACAGTAAGGTTTCGATCTGGGGCGAATCGATCGGGCCAAAACCTTATCGGTCGGTTCGGTCGGGCCGGTAAAATTTCGGTCGGGCCAATTTTTTTTTAAATTGAATTTCCAATACTGAAATTGACATTCTCGGACAGCGGTGCCACACAATTTTACGTTGAAATCAATTGTACATCGCGAGATATTTAGATTTGAAAATGGGAAAAAGCGTAACGATTTGGGAAAAGAGAAATTGAGGGGCAATATGGGCGGTTTTGGAGAAATCCGGTGAAGCAAGCGGATTGGGATTATTCGTCTCGAAAAATCTGCGAAATCAAATTTTTTTAGGTAAAGCGGACGTCAGCGCAAAGTTATGACCATATAAAGTTTGATCAATTCTGACTAATTAGAGTGACGGGGAGAAATTTGGGGGCTTCTTGGTGGGGGGCTGGTGGAGGGTGGGGGGGTGGGGTGGGGCTGGTGGAGGGCGGGGTGGGGTGGTAAGACATAAGTAGCTCAGTTTTGAATGGAAGTCCAAATGTCGGTGGTGAGAGCAATCCTAGATTTTAGAGATGACAACTTATCTTTTAAGCATGATTTTCACAAACATAAAAGTTTCATGCAATCCACAGCTGTGAATCTTGAAATATGCTTAAATAAAGGTTGTAATCTGGACACAAAACCTCTAAATCCTTCACGTTCAACCGTTCTAAATGGTTGCTCATCAATAATCATCCTAGACATGTGCCTACAAAAATCTTTATCATATTTCCAAGTGCTAAATACATGCTCATTATCTCTATTTATACTACCTTTATGAACACCAAACAATTTTTGTTTCTTGTCAATATTGTGAGGATACTTTTTGAAACTTCTCAAATATTTTCACATGGCTGAAGTATCATTGTTAACATTATAAGCCAAGCTTTCATTGCAATAATTACAGACTGAAATATCATTATCAGTTTTCTCATTTTTTGCTTTAATAAAATGCTCCCAAACCTCAGTTTTGTTGTCTTATTTTTTTGCGATGGTGCACGAGTTGTGGATGTCGTGCTAGCCTCAGCCATCTACCAAAAAAAGTATCAAAATAAAACATTGTAAGTAACTATGACATACTAATTCAATCTAAACTAACAGAAATCAATCCAAACTAATTAAATCTAAACTAACAAAAATTAACAAGCAATTGGACTATTCTCTATTGAATCATCAGAAAATTGAACTATTTAACACACACAAAATCAGATCTATCTCATGCAGTTTTGATATTAAGCCAATACATGCAAAACCTAATGGTCATCACTATGCAACAACTTTATGGTTATTCATTACCTTTAACAACAAGAGGTAACAACGACAACAAGGGTGCGAGGCTTGGTGGTATCGATAAAGATCGGTCGAGGAGGGTTGGGTGGGGTATGATGTTGGTGGTGGAGAAGTTCCGGTAACGGTGCGAGGCTCTGCTCTGGCTGCGTAGTCGGCTGCGTCTTGTCACGAGTGACAAGTGTGGTTGCGTCTTTGCGGTCACAGTCTTAATGAAATTATAGAATGAAGTGTGGTTGCGTCTGCGGTGTTGAATGAAATTAGGGGCGTGGAAAAATATTGTGTCTTTGGACCTAAAAAATAGGATATGTATTGTGTATAAAGCGGTGACCCAAAACTAAATAATTTAAATGTGGGAGGGTGGAGTCGTAGAATCGGGGTATCGGTTCGGTTTAGTGCAGATCTCTATTTTTGGAATTGGACCCGACATTGATCGGTTCTAATTTTACCATCGAAATCTACCCATTATTATAATATATCTATCAGAAACCTACCCATTCTTATCGATTTGGTCGGGTATCTGGGTACCTGTATTCGTGCTCACCCTAAATTAAGTCATTGAAGATAAGTGTACCCAGCGTCACCAAAACAAATTTCCAACGTGATTTGCATCTGACGAGAACAATTTATATAATGGAAATTTTTGAAGAAAAAAGAATCTCATACAAGACTTGTTTTAAGATTTTTTCTAAAAAAATAAGCAAAAGAAAGCAGTCTGCGTCGGAAAGAGGCGAGTAGTCTTTATTACGGTCGGTCGGTCGGGTATCGGCTACAGGGCCAGGACCGATAAGCTTACGGTCGGGCCAGGGACGGACCGTAAGGTTTCGATCTGGGGCGAGATCGGTCGGGCCGAAACCTTATCGGTCCGGTTCTCGGTCCGGACCGGTAAGAATTTCCGGGTCGGGCCATTTTTTTTTAAATTGAATTTCCAATACTGAAATTGACATTCTCGGATGCGGTGCCACACAATTTTTACGTTGAAATCAATTGTACATCGCGAGATATTTAGATTTGAAAATGGGAAAAACGTAACGATTTGGGAAAAGAAATTGAGGGCAATATGGGCGGTTTTGGAGAAATCCGGTGAAGCGGATTTTAGTCCGTTTGGGATTATTCGTCTCGAAAAATACGCGAAATCAAATTTTTTTAGGTAAAGCGGACGTCAAGCGCAAAGTTATGACCGTATAAAGTTTGATCAATTTACAACTAATTAGAGTGGGGAGAAGTGGGGGCTTCTTGGTGAAATTTGGTGGAGGGCTGGGGGTGGGGTGGGGCTGGCTGGAGGGTGGGGTGGGGTGGTAAGACATAAGTAGCTCAGTTTTTGAATGGAAGTCCAAATGTCGGTGGTGAGAGCAATCCTAGATTTTAGAGATGACAACTTATCTTTTAAGCATGATTTTCACAAACATAAAAGTTTCATGCAATCCCTAGCAGCTGTGAATCTTGAAATATGCTTAAATAAAGGTTGTAATCTGACACAAAACCTCTAAATCCTTCACGTTCAACCGTTCTAAATGGTTGCTCATCAATAATCATCCTGTGACATGTGCCTACAAAAATCTTTATCATATTTCCAAGTGCTAAATGCATGCTCATTATCTCTATTTATACTACCTTTATGAACACCAAACAATTTTTGTTTCTTGTCAATATTGTGAGGATACTTTTGAAACTTCTCAAATATTTTCACATGGTGAAGTATCATTGTTAACATTATAAGCCAAGCTTTCATTGCAATAATTCTGATGAAATATCATTATCAGTTTTCTCATTTTTGCTTTAATAAAATGCTCCCAAACCTCAGATTTTGTTGTCTTATTTTTGCGATGGTGCACGAGTTGTGGATGTCGTGCTAGCCTCGACCATCTACCAAAAAGTATCAAAATAAAACATTGTAAGTAACTATGACATACTAATTCAATCTAAACTAGCAATCAATCCAAACTAATTAAATCTAAACTAACAAAAATTAACCCAAACCATTCGGACTATTCTCTATTGAATCATCGAGAAAATTGAACTATTTAACACACAAAATCAGATCTATCTCATGCGGTTTTGATATTAAGCCAATACATGCAAAACCTAATGGTCATCACTTGCAACAACTTTATGGTTATTCATTACCTTTAACAAGAGGTAACAACGACAACAAGGTGCGAGGCTTGGTGGTATCGATAAAGATCGGTCGAGGAGGTTGGGTGGGGTATGATGTTGGTGGTGGAGAAGTTCGGTAACGAGTGCGAGGCTCTGCTCTGGCTGCGTAGTCATTGCGTCTTGTGCGAGTGACAAGTGTGGTTGCGTCTTTGCGGTCACAGTCTTAATGAAATTATAGAATGAAGTGTGGTTGCGTCTTGCGGTGTTGAATGAAATTAGGGGCGTGGAAAAATATTGTGTCTTGGACCTAAAAAATAGGATATGTATTGTGTATAAAGCGGGTGACCCAAAACTAAATAATTTAAATGTGGGAGGGTGGGTCGTAGGGTCGGGGTATCGGTTCGGTTTGGTGCAGATCTCTATTTTTGGAATTGGACGACATTGATCGGTTCTAATTTTACCATCGAAATCTACCCATTATTATAATATATCTATCGAAACCTACCCATTCTTATCGATTTGGTCGGTATCTGGGTACCTGTATTCGTGCTCACCACTAAATTAAGTCATTGAAGATAAGTGTACTGACATCCACAAAACAAATTTCCAACGTGATTTGCATCTGAGACAAGAACAATTTATATAATGGAAATTTTTCAGAAGAAAAAAGAATCTCATACAAGACTTGTTTTAAGATTTTTTTTTCTAAAAAAATAAGCAAAAGAAAGCAGTCTGCGTCGGAAAGAGGCGAGTAGTCTTTATTACGGTCCGGTCGGTCAGGGTATCGGCTCACGGGGG
Source organism: Przewalskia tangutica (assembly GCA_029844215.1). Classification (NCBI taxonomy): domain Eukaryota; kingdom Viridiplantae; phylum Streptophyta; class Magnoliopsida; order Solanales; family Solanaceae; genus Przewalskia; species Przewalskia tangutica. Next base: position 18,511,210 of record CM056726.1, on the reverse strand, counting down.
CCGGACGATAAGCTTACGGTCGGGCCGGACGGGCCGTAAGGTTTCGATCTGGGGCGAATCCGATCGGGCCGAAACCTATCGGTCGGTTCACGGTCCGGACCGGTAAGAATTTCCGGGTCGGGCCATTTTTTTTTTAAATTGAATTTCCAATACTGAAATTGACATTCTCGGACGCGGTGCCACACAATTTTTACGTTGAAATCAATTGTACATCGCGAGATATTTAGATTTGAAAAGGGGAAAAACGTAACGATTTGGGGAAAAAAAAAATTGAGGGGCAATATGGGCGGTTTTGGAGAAATCCGGTGAAGAAAGCGGTTTGGGATTATTCGTCTCGAAAAATACGCGAAATCAAATTTTTTTAGGTAAAGCGGACGTCCAGCGCAAAGTTATGACCATATAAAGTTTGATCAATTTACAACTAATTAGAGTGACGGGAGATTTGGGGGCTTCTTGGGTGATTTGGCTGGAGATGGAGGGTGGGGTGGGGTGGGGTGGTAAGACATAAGTAGCTCAGTTTTGAATGGAAGTCCAAATGTCGGTGGTGAGAGCAATCTAGATTTTAGAGATGACAACTTATCTTTTAAGCATGATTTTCACAAACATAAAAGTTTCATGCAATCCCTAGCAACTGTGAATCTTGAAATATGCTTAAATAAAGGTTGTAATGCAGACACAAAACCTCTAAATCCTTCACGTTCAACCGTTCTAAATGGTTGCTCATCAATAATCATCCTAGCCAACATGTGCCTACATAAATCTTTATCATATTTCCAAGTGATAAGTAAATGCTCATTATCTCTATTTATACTACCTTTATGAACACCAAATAATTTTTGTTTCTTGTCAATATTGTGAGGATACTTTTTGAAACTTCTCAAATATTTTCACATGGCTGAAGTATCATTGTTAACATTATAAGCCAAGCTTTCGTTGCAATAATTACAGACTGAAATATCATTATCAGTTTTCTCATTTTTGCTTTAATAAAATGCTCCCAAACCTCAGTTTTGTTGTCTTATTTTTGCGATGGTGCACGAGTTGTGGATGTCGTGCTAGCCTCGACCATCTACCAAAAAAGTATCAAAATAAAACATTGTAAGTAACTATGACATACTAATTCAATCTAAACTATGAAATCAATCCAAACTAATTAAATCTAAACTAACAAAAATTAACCCAAACCAATTGGACTATTCTCTATTGAATCATCAGAAAATTGAACTATTTAACACACACAAAATCAGATCTATCTCATGCAGTTTTGATATTAAGCCAATACATGCAAAACCTAATGGTCATCACTATGCAACAACTTTATGGTTATTCATTACCTTTAACAACAAGAGGTAACAACAATGACAAGTGCGAGGCTTGGTGGTATCGATAAAGATCGGTCGAGGAGGGTTGGGTGGGGTATGATGTTGGTGGTGGAGAAGTTCGATAACGAGTGCGAGGCTCTGCTCTGGCTGCGTAGTCTTATGCGTCTTGTGCGAGTGACAAGTGTGGTTGCGTCTTTGCGGTCTGGTGCTTAATGAAATTATAGAATGATGTGTGGTTGCGTACTACAGTGTTGAATGAAATTAGGGCGTGGAAAAATATTGTGTACTGGACCTAAAAAATAGGATATGTATTGTGTATAAAACGGACTGACCCAAAACTAAATAATTTAAATGTGGGAGGGTGGAGTCGTAGGGTGGGGTATCGGTTCGGTTTGAATTGCCGATCTCTATTTTTTGGAATTGGACCCGACATTGATCGGTTCCTAATTTTACCATCCGAAATCTACCCATTATTATAATATATCTATCAGAAACCTACCCATTACTGTCGATTTCGGTCGGGTATCTGGGTACCCTGTATTCGTGCTCACCCTAAATTAAGTCATTCAAGATAAGTGTACCCAACATCCACCAAAAACAAATTTCCAACGTGATTTGCATACAGACAAGAACAATTTATATAATGGAAATTTTTCAGAAGAAAAAAGAATCTCATACAAGACTTGTTTTAAGATTTTTTTTTTCTAAAAAAAATAAGCAAAAGAAACAGATCTGCGTCGGAAAGAGACGAGAGTAGTGTTGTTACCGGTCCGGTCCGGGTATCGACGCTACGGGGCCGGACCGATAAGCTTACTGTCGGGCCGGATCGGACCGTAAGGTTCGGTCTGGGGCGAGATCCGGTCGGAGAAACCTTATCGGTCGGTTCTGATCGGGCCGGTAAGAATTCGGGTCGGGCCAATTTTTTTTTAAATTGAATTTCCAATACTGAAATTGACATTCTCGGACGCGGTGCCACACAATTTTACGTTGACAGCAATTGTACATCGCGAGATATTTAGATTTGAAAAGGGAAAAAACGTAACGATTTTGGGGAAAAGTGAAATTGAGGGGCAATATGGGCGGTTTGGAGAAATCAGGTGAAGCAAGCGTTTGGGATTATTCGTCTCGAAAAATACGCGAAATCAAATTTTTTTAGGTAAAGCGGACGTCCGGCGCAAAGTTATGACCGTATAAAGTTTGATCAATTTACAACTAATTAGAGTGAGGAGGAGTGGGGGCTTCTTTGGTGAGAGTGGATGGAGGGGCGGGGTGGGGTGGGGGCTGGTGGAGGGTGGGGTGGGGTGGTAAGACATAAGTAGCTCAGTTTTGAATGGAAGTCCAAATGTCGGTGGTGAGAGCAATCCTAGATTTTAGAGATGACAACTTATCTTTTAAGCATGATTTTCACAAACATAAAAGTTTCATGCAATCCCTAGCTGTGAATCTTGAAATATGCTTAAATAAAGGTTGTAATCTGGACACAAAACCTCTAAATCCTTCACGTTCAACCGTTCTAAATGGTTGCTCATCAATAATCATCCTAGCCAACATGTGCCTACAAAAATCTTTATCATATTTCCAAGTGCTAAGTACATGCTCATTATCTCTATTTATACTACCTTTATGAACACCAAACAATTTTTGTTTCTTGTCAATATTGTGAGGATACTTTATGAAACTTCTCAAATATTTTCACATGGTGAAATATCATTGTTAACATTATAAGCCAAGCTTTCATTGCAATAATTACTGGTGAAATATCATTATCAGTTTTCATTTTTGCTTTAATAAAATGCTCCCAAACCTCAGTTTTGTTGTCTTATTTTTGCGATGGTGCACGAGTTGTGGATGTCGTGCTAGCCTCGACATCCACAAAAAAAAGTATCAAAATAAAACATTGTAAGTAACTATGACATACTAATTCAATCTAAACTAACAGAAATCAATCCAAACTAATTAAATCTAAACTAACAAAAATTAACCCAAACCAATTCAGACTATTCTCTATTGAATCATCAGAAAATTGAACTATTTAACACACACAAAATCAGATCTATCTCATGCAGTTTTGATATTAAGCCAATACATGCAAAACCTAATGGTCATCACTATGCAACAACTTTATGGTTATTCATTACCTTTAACAACAAGAGGTAACAACGACAACAAGGAGTGCGAGGCTTGGTGGTATCGATAAAGATCGGAGGAGGGTTGGGTGGGGTATGATGTTGGTGGTGGAGAAGTTCGGTAACGGTGCGAGGCTCTGCTCTGGCTGCGTGAGTGCATTGCGTCTTGTCGCAGTGACAAGTGTGGTTGCGTCTTTGCGGTCACAGTGCTTAATGAAATTATAGAATGAAGTGTGGTTGCGTCTTTGCGGTGTTGAATGAAATTAGGGAGTGGAAAAATATTGTGTACTGGACCTAAAAAATAGGATATGTATTGTGTATAAAACGGACTGACCCAAAACTAAATAATTTAAATGTGGGAGGGGGGTGGGTCATAGGGTCGGGGGTATCGGTTCCGGTTTCGGGTACCCGATCTCTATTTTTTGGAATTGGACCCGACATTGATCGGTTCCTAATTTTACCATCCGAAATCTACCCATTATTATAATATATCTATCCGAAACCTACCCATTACTGTCGATTTCGGTCGGGTATCTGGGTACCCTGTATTCGTGCTCACCCTAAATTAAGTCATTCAAGATAAGTGTACCCAACATCCACCAAAAACAAATTTCCAACGTGATTTGCATACAGACAAGAACAATTTATATAATGGAAATTTTTCAGAAGAAAAAAGAATCTCATACAAGACTTGTTTTAAGATTTTTTTTTTCTAAAAAAAATAAGCAAAAGAAAGCAGTCTGCGTCGGAAAGAGGCGAGTAGTCTTTATTCTGGTCGGTCCGTCGGGTATCGACTTCAGGGACGGACGATAAGCTTACGGTCGGGCCAGGGATCGGACCGATGAGTTCGGTCTGGGGCGAGATCGGTCGGGCGAAACCTTATCGGTCGGTTCGGTCGGGCCGGTAAGAATTTCGGGTCGGGCAATTTTTTTAAATTGAATTTCCAATCTGAAATTGACATTCTCGGACGGTGCCACACAATTTTTACGTTGAAATCAATTGTACATCGCGAGATATTTAGATTTGAAAATGGGAAAAAGCATGCGATTTGGGAAAAGAGAAATTGAGGGCAATATGGACGGTTTGGAGAAATCCGGTGAAGTTAGTCCGTTTGGGATTATTCGTCTCGAAAAAATACGCGAAATCAAATTTTTTTTTAGGTAAAACGGACGTCCGAGCGCAAAGTTATGACCGTATAAAGTTTGATCAATTTACAACTAATTAGAGTGACGGGAGTGGGGGAGCTTCTTGGTGGGGGCTGGTGGAGGGCTGGGGTGGGGTGGGGAGGCTGTGGAGGGGCGGGGGTGGGGTGGTAAGACATAAGTAGCTCAGTTTTGAATGGAAGTCCAAATGTCAGTGGTGAGAGCAATCCTAGATTTTAGAGATGACAACTTATCTTTTAAGCATGATTTTTCACAAACATAAAAGTTTCATGCAATCCTAGCAACTGTGAATCTTGAAATATGCTTAAATAAAGGTTGTAATGCAGACACAAAACCTCTAAATCCTTCACGTTCAACCGTTCTAAATGGTTGCTCATCAATAATCATCCTAGTGACATGTGCTACAAAAATCTTTATCATATTTCCAAGTGCTAAGTACATGCTCATTATCTCTATTTATACTACCTTTATGAACACCAAACAATTTTTGTTTCTTGTCAATATTGTGAGGATACTTTTTGAAACTTCTCTAATATTTTCACATGGCTGAAGTATCATTGTTAACATTATAAGCCAAGCTTTCATTGCAATAATTCTGATGAAATATCATTATCGGTTTTCTCATTTTTGCTTTAATAAAATGCTCCCAAACCTCAGTTTTGTTGTCTTATTTTTGCGATGGTGCACGAGTTGTGGATGTCGTGCTAGCCTCGACCATCTACAAAAAAGTATCAAAATAAAACATTGTAAGTAACTATGACATACTAATTCAATCTAAACTAGAAATCAATCCAAACTAATTAAATCTAAACTAACAAAAATTAACCCAAACCAATTGGACTATTCTCTATTGAATCATCGAGAAAATTGAACTATTTAACACACACAAAATCAGATCTATCTCACGGTTTGATATTAAGCCAATACATGCAAAACCTAATGGTCATCACTATGCAACAACTTTATGGTTATTCATTACCTTTAACAACAAGAGGTAACAACGACAAAGGAGTGCGAGGCGTGGTGGTATCGTTAAAGATCGGTCGAGGAGGGTTGGGTGGGGTCTGATGGTGGTGGTGGAAGATTCCGTAGCGAGTGCGAGGCTCGCTCTGGCTGCGTGAGTGCATTGCGTCTTGTGCGAGTGACAAGTGTGGTTGCGTCTTTGCGGTCACAGTGCTTAATGAAATTATAGAATGAAGTGTGGTTGCGTACTGCAGTGTTGAATGAAATTAGGGCGTGGAAAAATATTGTGTACTGGACCTAAAAAATAGGATATGTATTGTGTATAAAACGGACTGACCCAAAACTAAATAATTTAAATGTGGGAGGGTGGAGTCGTAGAATTGGGAGTATCGGTTCGGTTTGGTGCCGATCTCTATTTTTTGGAATTGGACCCGACATTGATCGGTTCCTAATTTTACCATCCGAAATCTACCCATTATTATAATATATCTATCGAAACCTACCATTCTTGTCGATTTGGTCGGGTATCTGGTACCTGTATTCGTGCTCACCACTAAATTAAGTCATTCAAGATAAGTGTACCCAACATCACAAAAACAAATTTCCAACGTGATTTGCATCTGACAAGAACAATTTATATAATGGAAATTTTGAGAAGAAAAAGAATCTCATACAAGACTTGTTTTAAGATTTTTTCTAAAAAAATAAGCAAAAAAGCAGTCTGCGTCGGAAAGAGGCGAGTAGTCTTTATTCTGCAGGTCGGTCAGGTATCGACTCAAGGGCCGGACCGATAAGCTTACGGTCGGGCCAGACCGGACCGTAGGTTTCGGTCTGGGGCGAATCCGATCGGGCCGAAACCTTATCGGTCCGGTTCTCGGTCCGGACCGGTAAGAATTTTCCGGGTCGGGCCTTCTTTTTTTTAAATTGAATTTCCAATACTGAAATTGACATTCTCGGACGCGGTGCCACACAATTTTTACTTTGTAATCAATTGTACATCGCGAGATATTTAGATTTGAAAAGGGGAAAAAAGTAACGATTTGGGAAAAGAGAAATTGAGGGGCAATATGGACGGTTTGGAGAAATCGGTGAAGCAAACTATAGTCCGTTTGGGATTATTCGTCTCGAAAAATCGCGAAATCAAAATTTTTAGGTAAAGCGGACGTCAGCGCAAAGTTATGACCATATAAAGTTTGATCAATTTACAACTAATTAGAGTGACGGAGAAGTGGGGCTTCTTTGGTGGGGCTGGTGGAGGGGGTGGGGGTGGGGTGGAGGGACTGGGGGTGGGGTGGTAAGACATAAGTAGCTCAGTTTTGAATGGAAGTCCAAATGTCGGTGGTGAGAGCAATCCTAGATTTTAGAGATGACAACTTATCTTTTAAGCATGATTTTCACAAACATAAAAGTTTCATGCAATCCTAGCAGCTGTGAATCTTGAAATATGCTTAAATAAAGGTTGTAATCTGGACACAAAACCTCTAAATCCTTCACGTTCAACCGTTCTAAATGGTTGCTCATCAATAATCATCCTAGCCAACATGTGCCTACAAAAATCTTTATCATATTTCCAAGTGCTAAGTACATGCTCATTATCTCTATTTATACTACCTTTATGAACACCAAACAATTTTTGTTTCTTGTCAATATTGTGAGGATACTTTTTGAAACTTCTCAAATATTTTCACATGGCTGAAGTATCATTGTTAACATTATAAGCCAAGCTTTCATTGCAATAATTACAGACTGAAATATCATTATCAGTTTTCTCATTTTTTGCTTTAATAAAATGCTCCCAAACCTCAGATTTTGTTGTCTTATTTTTTTGCGATGGTGCACGAGTTGTGGATGTCGTGCTAGCCTCAATCATCTACCAAAAAAAGTATCAAAATAAAACATTGTAAGTAACTATGACATACTAATTCAATCTAAACTAACAGAAATCAATCCAAACTAATTAAATCTAAACTAACAAAAATTAACCCAAACCAATTCAGACTATTCTCTATTGAATCATCAGAAAATTGAACTATTTAACACACACAAAATCAGATCTATCTCATGCAGTTTTGATATTAAGCCAATACATGCAAAACCTAATGGTCATCACTATGCAACAACTTTATGGTTATTCATTACCTTTAACAACAAGAGGTAACAACGACAAGGGTGCGAGGCTTGGTGGTATCGATAAAGATCGGTCGAGGAGGTTGGGTGGGGTATGATGTTGGTGGTGGAGAAGTTCCGGTAACGAGTGCGAGGCTCTTGCTCTGGCTGCGTAGTCATTGCGTCTTGTGCGAGTGACAAGTGTGGTTGCGTCTTTGCGGTCACAGTCTTAATGAAATTATAGAATGAAGTGTGGTTGCGTCTGCGGTGTTGAATGAAATTAGGCGTGGAAAAATATTGTGTCTTGGACCTAAAAATAGGATATGTATTGTGTATAAAGCGGGTGACCCAAAACTAAATAATTTAAATGTGGGAGGGTGGAGTCATAGTCGGGAGTATCGGTTCGGTTTGGATTGCCGATCTCTATTTTTGAATTGGACAGACATTGATCGGTTCTAATTTTACCATCGAAATCTACCCATTATTATAATATATCTATCAAAACCTACCATTCATCGATTTGGTCGGTATCTGGGTACCACTGTATTCGTGCTCACTTTAAATTAAGTCATTCAAGATAAGTGTACCCAGCATCCACCAAAACAAATTTCCAACGTGATTTGCATCTGAGACAAGAACAATTTATATAATGGAAATTTTGGAAGAAAAAGAATCTCATACAAGACTTGTTTTAAGATTTTTTTCTAAAAAAATAAGCAAAGAAAGCAGTCTGCGTCGGAAAGAGGCGAGAGTAGTCTTTATTCGGTCGGTCCGAGTATCGGCTCTGGGGCCGGACCGATAAGCTTACGGTCGGGCCGGGATCGGACCGTAAGGTTTCGATCTGGGGCGAGATCGGTCGGGCCGAAACCTTATCGGTCCGGTTCTCGGTCCGGACCGGTAAGAATTTCCGGGTCGGGCCATTTTTTTTTTTTTTAAATTGAATTTCCAATACTGAAATTGACATTCTCGGACGCGGTGCCACGCAATTTTTACGTTGAAATCAATTGTACATCGCGAGATATTTAGATTTGAAAATGGGAAGCGTAACGATTTGGGAAAAGAAATTGAGGGCAATATGGACGGTTTTGGAGAAATCCGGTGAAGCAAGCGGACTTGGGATTATTCGTCTCGAAAAATCGCGAAATCAATTTTTTTAGGTAAAGCGGACGTCCAAGCGCAAAGTTATGACCGTATAAAGTTTGATCAATTCTGACTAATTAGAGTGACGGGGAGGGTGGGGGCTTGATGGGTGAGGGGTGGCTGGAGGGGGACTGGGGGGGTGGGGCTGGCTGGAGGGGGACTGGGGGTGGGGTGGTAAGACATAAGTAGCTCAGATTTTGAATGGAAGTCCAAATGTCAGTGGTGAGAGCAATCCTAGATTTTAGAGATGACAACTTATCTTTTAAGCATGATTTTTCACAAACATAAAAGTTTCATGCAATCCCTAGCAACTGTGAATCTTGAAATATGCTTAAATAAAGGTTGTAATGCAGACACAAAACCTCTAAATCCTTCACGTTCAACCGTTCTAAATGGTTGCTCATCAATAATCATCCTAGCCAACATGTGCCTACAAAAATCTTTATCATATTTCCAAGTGCTAAGTACATGCTCATTATCTCTATTTATACTACCTTTATGAACACCAAACAATTTTTGTTTCTTGTCAATATTGTGAGGATACTTTTTGAAACTTCTCAAATATTTTCACATGGCTGAAGTATCATTGTTAACATTATAAGCCAAGCTTTCATTGCAATAATTCTTTGAAATATCATTATCAGTTTTCTCATTTTTGCTTTAATAAAATGCTCCCAAACCTCGATTTTGTTGTCTTATTTTTTGCGATGGTGCACGAGTTGTGGATGTCGTGCTAGCCTCGACCATCTACCAAAAAAGTATCAAAATAAAACATTGTAAACTATGACATACTAATTCAATCTAAACTAGAAATCAATCCAAACTAATTAAATCTAAACTAACAAAAATTAACCCAAACCAATTCGGACTATTCTCTATTGAATCATCGAGAAAATTGAACTATTTAACACCACAAAATCAGATCTATCTCATGCGGTTTTGATATTAAGCCAATACATGCAAAACCTAATGGTCATCACTATGCAACAACTTTATGGTTATTCATTACCTTTAACAACAAGAGGTAACAACAAAGTGCGAGGCTTGGTGGTATCGATAAAGATCGGTCGAGGAGGGTTGGGTGGGGTATGATGTTGGTGGTGGAGATTCGACAGCGAGTGCGAGGCTCGCTCTGGCTGCGTAGTCTTGTTGCGTCTTGTCACGAGTGACAAGTGTGGTTGCGTCTTTGCGGTCACGGTGCTTAATGAAATTATAGAATGAAGTGTGGTTGCGTCTTGCGGTGTTGAATGAAATTAGGCGTGGAAAAATATTGTGTCTTGGACCTAAAAATAGGATATGTATTGTGTATAAAGCGGATGACCCAAAACTAAATAATTTAAATGTGGGAGGGTGGGTCGTAGAATTCGGGGTATCGGTTCGGTTTGGTGCAGATCTCTATTTTTGGAATTGGACCAGACATTGATCGGTTCCTAATTTTACCATCGAAATCTACCCATTATTATAATATATCTATCAGAAACCTACCCATTCTTTATCGATTTGGTGGGTATCTGGGTACCTGTATTCGTGCTCACCCTAAATTAAGTCATTCAAGATAAGTGTACCCAACATCCACCAAAACAAATTTCCAACGTGATTTGCATCTGACAGAACAATTTATATAATGGAAATTTTTGGAAGAAAAAGAATCTCATACAAGACTTGTTTTAAGATTTTTTCTAAAAAAATAAGCAAAAAAGCAGTCTGCGTCGGAAAGAGGCGAGTAGTCTTTATTCCCGGTCCGGTCGGGTATCAACTTAGGGCCGGACCGATAAGCTTACCGGTCGGGCCGGACCGGACCGTAAGTTTCGGTCTGGGGCGAATCCGATCGGACGAAACCTTATCGGTCGGTTCTCGGTCGGACGGTAAGAATTTCGGTCGGGCCAATTTTTTTTTTTAAATTGAATTTCCAATCTGAAATTGACATTCTCGGACGCGGTGCCACACAATTTTACGTTGAAATCAATTGTACATCGCGAGATATTTAGATTTGAAAATGGGAAAACGTAACGATTTGGGAAAGAGAAATTGAGGGCAATATGGGCGGTTTGGAGAAATCCGGTGAAGCTTAGTCCGTTTGGGATTATTCGTCTCGAAAAATCGCGAAATCAAAAAACATTTAGGTAAAGCGGACGTCCGAAGCGCAAAGTTATGACCATATAAAGTTTGATCAATTTACAACTAATTAGAGTGAGGAGAAATTTGGGGCTTGATGGGTGGAGTGGGTGGGGGTGGGGTGGGAGCTTCTGGAGGGTGGGGTGGGGTGGTAAGACATAAGTAGCTCAGTTTTGAATGGAAGTCCAAATGTCGGTGGTGAGAGCAATCCTAGATTTTAGAGATGACAACTTATCTTTTAAGCATGATTTTCACAAACATAAAAGTTTCATGCAATCCACAACAATGTGAATCTTGAAATATGCTTAAATAAAGGTTGTAATGCAGACACAAAACCTCTAAATCCTTCACGTTCAACGTTCTAAATGGTTGCTCATCAATAATCATTCTAGCCAACATGTGCCTACAAAAATCTTTATCATATTTCCAAGTGCTAAGTACATGCTCATTATCTCTATTTATACTACCTTTATGAACACCAAACAATTTTTGTTTCTTGTCAATATTGTGAGGATACTTTTGAAACTTCTCAAATATTTTCACATGGTGAAGTATCATTGTTAACATTATAAGCCAAGCTTTCATTGCAATAATTCTGTTGAAATATCATTATCGGTTTTCTCATTTTGCTTTAATAAAATGCTCCCAAACCTCAGTTTTGTTGTCTTATTTTTGCGATGGTGCGAGTTGTGGATGTCGTGCTAGCCTCGACCATCTACCAAAAAAGTATCAAAATAAAACATTGTAAGTAACTATGACATACTAATTCAATCTAAACTAGCAAATCAATCCAAACTAATTAAATCTAAACTAACAAAAATTAACCCAAACCAATTGGACTATTCTCTATTGAATCATCGAGAAAATTGAACTATTTAACACACAAAATCAGATCTATCTCATGCAGTTTTGATATTTAGCCAATACATGCAAAACCTAATGGTCATCACTATGCAACAACTTTATGGTTATTCATTACCTTTAACAACAAGAGGTAACAACGACAACAAGGGTGCGAGGCTTGGTGGTATCGATAAAGATCGGTCGAGGAGGGTTGGGTGGGGTATGATGTTGGTGGTGGAGAAGTTCGTAACGAGTGCGAGGCTCTGCTCACGGCTGCGTGGTCATTGCGTCTTGTCGCGAGTGACAAGTGTGGTTGCGTCTTGCGGTCGCAGTGCTTAATGAAATTATAGAATGAAGTGTGGTTGCGTACTGCTGTGTTTAATGAAATTTGGGCGTGGAAAAATATTGTGTAGGGGACCTAAAAATTAGTATATGTTTTGTGTATAAATTGGCCTGACCCAAAACTAAATAATTTAAATGTGGGAGGGTGGAGTCGTAGAATCGAAGGTATCGGTTCGGTTTGGTGCCGATCTCTATTTTTGGAATTGGACGACATTGATCGATTCCTAATTTTACCATCCAAATCTACCCATTATTATAATATATCTATCAGAAACCTACCCATTACTGTCGATTTCGGTCGGGTATCTGGGTACCCTGTATTCGTGCTCACCCTAAATTAAGTCATTCAAGATAAGTGTACCCAACATCCACCAAAAACAAATTTCCAACGTGATTTGCATCCAGACCAGAACAATTTATATAATGGAAATTTTTCAGAAGAAAAAAGAATCTCATACAAGACTTGTTTTAAGATTTTTTTTTTCTAAAAAAAATAAGCAAAAGAAAGCAGTCTGCGTCGGAAAGAGGCGAGTAGTCTTTATTCTGGTCGGTCGATCGGGTATCGACTCTGGGACGGACCGATAAGCTTACGGTCGGGCCAGGACGGACGAAGGTTTCGGTCTGGGGCGAATCCGGTCGGACGAAACCTTATCGGTCCGGTTCTCGGTCCGGACCGGTAAGAATTTCCGGGTCGGGCCAATTTTTTTATTTTTTTAAATTGAATTTCCAATACTGAAATTGACATTCTCGGACGCGGTGCCACACAATATTTACGTTGAAATCAATTGTACATCGCGAGATATTTAGATTTGAAATGGGAAAAACGTAACGATTTGGGGGAAAAGAGAAATTGAGGGGCAATATGGACGGTTTTGGAGAAATCCGGTGAAGCAAACGGACTTTAGTCCGTTTGGGATTATTCGTCTCGAAAATATACGCGAAATCAATTTTTTTTTTAGGTAAAACGGACGTCCGAGCGCAAAGTTATGACCATATAAAGTTTGATCAATTTACAACTAATTAGAGTGAGGAGAAATTTGGGGCTTCTTTGGTGGGGGCTGTTGGAGGGTGGGGGTGGGGTGGGGGCTGGAGGGGGTGGGGGTGGGGTGGTAAGACATAAGTAGCTCAGTTTTGAATGGAAGTCCAAATGTCGAGTGGTGAGAGCAATCTAGATTTTAGAGATGACAACTTATCTTTTAAGCATGATTTTTCACAAACATAAAAGTTTCATGCAATCCCTAGCTGTGAATCTTGAAATATGCTTAAATAAAGGTTGTAATGCAGACACAAAACCTCTAAATCCTTCACGTTCAACCGTTCTAAATGGTTGCTCATCAATAATCATCCTAGCCAACATGTGCCTACAAAAATCTTTATCATATTTCCAAGTGCTAAGTACATGCTCATTATCTCTATTTATACTACCTTTATGAACACCAAACAATTTTTGTTTCTTGTCAATATTGTGAGGATACTTTTTGAAACTTCTCAAATATTTTCACATGGCTGAAGTATCATTGTTAACATTATAAGCCAAGCTTTCATTGCAATAATTACAGACTGAAATATCATTATCAGTTTTCTCATTTTTTGCTTTAATAAAATGCTCCCAAACCTCAGATTTTGTTGTCTTATTTTTGCGATGGTGCACGAGTTGTGGATGTCGTGCTAGCCTCCATCTACCAAAAAGTATAAAAATAAAACATTGTAAGTAACTATGAAATTCTTATTCAATCTAAACTAAGAAATCAATCCAAACTAATTAAATCTAAACTAACAAAATTAACCAAACCAATTCAGACTATTCTCTATTGAATCATCAGAAAATTGAACTATTTAACACACACAAAATCAGATCTATCTCATGCAGTTTTGATATTAAGTCAATACATGCAAAACCTAATGGTCATCACTATGCAACAACTTTATGGTTATTCATTACCTTTAACAACAAGAGGTAACAACGACAACAAAGTGCGAGGCTTGGTGGTATCGATAAAGATCGGTCGAGGGTTGGGTGGGGTATGATGTTGGTGGTGGAGAAGTTCGATAACGAGTGCGAGGCTCTCGCTCACGGCTGCGTAGTGTAGCGTCTTGTCGCGAGTGACAAGTGTGGTTGCGTCTTTGCGGTCTGCAGTGCTTAATGAAATTATAGAATGAAGTGTGGTTGCGTCTGCGGTGTTGAATGAAATTAGGGCGTGGAAAAATATTGTGTCTTGGACCTAAAAATAGGATATGTATTGTGTATAAAGCGGGTGACCCAAAACTAAATAATTTAAATGTGGGAGGGTGGAGTCGTAGGGTCGGGAGTATCGGTTCGGTTTGTGCCGATCTCTATTTTGGAATTGGACGACATTGATCGGTTCCTAATTTTACCATCGAAATCTACCCATTATTATAATATATCTATCAGAAACCTACCCATTCTTGTCGATTTGATTGGTATCTGGGTACCCTGTATTCGTGCTCACCCTAAATTAAGTCATTCAAGATAAGTGTACCCAACATCCACCAAAAACAAATTTCCAGCGTGATTTGCATCTGACAAGAACAATTTATATAATGGAAATTTTTAGAAGAAAAAGAATCTCATACAAGACTTGTTTTAAGATTTTTTCTAAAAAAATAAGCAAAAGAAAGCAGTCTGCGTCGGAAAGAGGCGAGAGTAGTCTTTATTCAGTCGGTCGGTCGTATCGGCTCTGGGACCGGACGATAAGCTTACGGTCGGGCCGGGACGACCGTGGGTTTCGTTCTGGGGCGAGATCGGTCGGGCCGAAACCTTATCGGTCGGTTCGGTCGGGCCGGTAAGAATTCCGTCGGGCCGATTTTTTTTTTTTAAAATTGAATTTCCAATACTGAAATTGACATTCTCGGACGGTGCCACACAATTTTACGTTGAAATCAATTGTACATCGCGAGATATTTAGATTTGAAAATGGGAAAACGTAACGATTTGGGAAAAGAGAAATTGAGGGGCAATATGGAAGGTTTTGGAGAAATCGGTGAAGCGGACTTTTTCCGTTTGGGATTATTCGTCTCGAAAAAATCGCGAAATCAAAAAATTTTTTAGGTAAAGCGGACGTCCGCGCAAAGTTATGACCATATAAAGTTTGATCAATTTGACTAATTAGAGTGACGGAGAAATTTGGGGCTTCTTTGGTGGGGCTGGTGGAGGGTGGGGTGGGGTGGGGTGGTAAGACATAAGTAACTCAGATTTTGAATGGAAGTCCAAATGTCAGTGGTGAGAGCAATCCTAGATTTTAGAGATGACAACTTATCTTTTAAGCATGATTTTTCACAAACATAAAAGTTTCATGCAATCCTAGCAACTGTGAATCTTGAAATATGCTTAAATAAAGGTTGTAATGCAGACACAAAACCTCTAAATCCTTCACGTTCAACCGTTCTAAATGGTTGCTCATCAATAATCATCCTAGCCAACATGTGCCTACAAAAATCTTTATCATATTTCCAAGTGCTAAGTACATGCTCATTATCTCTATTTATACTACCTTTATGAACACCAAACAATTTTTGTTTCTTGTCAATATTGTGAGGATACTTTTTGAAACTTCTCTAATATTTTCACATGGCTGAAGTATCATTGTTAACATTATAAGCCAAGCTTTCATTGCAATAATTACAGACTGAAATATCATTATCAGTTTTCTCATTTTTTGCTTTAATAAAATGCTCCCAAACCTCAGATTTTGTTGTCTTATTTTTGCGATGGTGCACGAGTTGTGGATGTCGTGCTAGCCTCAGCCATCTACCAAAAAAAGTATCAAAATAAAACATTGTAAGTAACTATGACATACTAATTCAATCTAAACTAACAGAAATCAATCCAAACTAATTAAATCTAAACTAACAAAAATTAATCCAAACCAATTGGACTATTCTCTATTGAATCATCGAGAAAATTGAACTATTTAACACACACAAAATCAGATCTATCTCATGCGGTTTGATAATAAGCCAATACATGCAAAACCTAATGGTCATCACTATGCAACAACTTTATGGTTATTCATTACCTTTAACAACAAGAGGTAACAACGACAACAAGGGTGCGAGGCTTGGTGGTATCGATAAAGATCGGTCGAGGAGGGTTGGGTGGGGTATGATGTTGGTGGTGGAGAAGTTCGGTAACGGTGCGAGGCTCGCTCTGGCTGCGTGATCTTGCGTCTTGTCGCGGTGACAAGTGTGGTTGCGTCTTTGCAGTCACAGTGCTTAATGAAATTATAGAATGAAGTGTGGTTGCATCTGCGGTGTTGAATGAAATTAGGGCGTGGAAAAATATTGTGTCTTGGACCTAAAAAATAGGATATGTATTGTGTATAAAACGGACTGACCCAAAACTAAATAATTTAAATGTGGGAGGGGGGTGGGTCATAGGGTCGGGGGTATCGGTTCCGATTTCGGGTACCCGATCTCTATTTTTTGGAATTGGATCCGACATTGATCGGTTCCAAATTTTACCATCCGAAATCTACCCATTATTATAATATATCTATCCGAAACCTACCATTCTTATCGATTTGATTGGATATCTGGGTACCGTATTCGTGCTCACCCTAAATTAAGTCATTCAAGATAAGTGTACCCAACATCCATCAAAAACAAATTTCCAACGTGATTTGCATACAGACAAGAACAATTTATATAATGGAAATTTTTCAGAAGAAAAAATAATCTCATACAAGACTTGTTTTAAGATTTATTTTTTCTAAAAAAAATAAGCAAAAGAAACAGATCTGCGTCGGAAAGAGACGAGAGTAGTGTTGTTACCTGTCCGGTCCGGTATCGACTCTAAGGACCGACGATAAGCTTACGGTCGGACAGGGCCGGTAAGGTTTCGATCTGGGCGAGATCGGTCGGACGAAACCTTATCGGTCGGTTCTCGGTCGGGCCGTAAATTTAAGTCGGGCGATTTTTTTTTTTTAAATTGAATTTCCAATACTGAAATTGACATTCTCAGATACGGTGCCACACAATTTTTACGTTGAAATCAATTGTACATCGCGAGATATTTAGATTTGAAAATGGAAAACGTAACGATTTGGGGGAAAAGAGAAATTGAGGGCAATATGGACGGTTTGGAGAAATCGGTGAAGCTCAGTTTGGGATTATTCGTCTCGAAAAATACGCGAAATCAAATTTTTTTAGGTAAAGCGGACGTCCGAGCGCAGTTATGACCATATAAAGTTTGATCAATTTACAACTAATTAGAGTGTGAGGAGATTTGGGGGCTTCTTTGGTGAGGGTGGAGGGGGGGGGTGGGGTGGGAGTGGCTGGAGGGCGGGGGGTGGGGTGGTAAGACATAAGTAGCTCAGATTTTGAATGGAAGTCCAAATGTCAGTGGTGAGAGCAATCCTAGATTTTAGAGATGACAACTTATCTTTTAAGCATGATTTTTCACAAACATAAAAGTTTTATGCAATCCCTAGCAACTGTGAATCTTGAAATATGCTTAAATAAAGGTTGTAATGCAGACACAAAACCTCTAAATCCTTCACGTTCAATCGTTCTAAATGGTTGCTCATCAATAATCATCCTAGCCAACATGTGCCTATAAAAATCTTTATCATATTTCCAAGTGCTAAGTACATGCTCATTATCTCTATTTATACTACCTTTATGAACACCAAACAATTTTTGTTTCTTGTCAATATTGTGAGGATACTTTTTGAAACTTCTCAAATATTTTCACATGGCTGAAGTATCATTGTTAACATTATAAGCCAAGCTTTCATTGCAATAATTCTGTTGAAATATCATTATCGTTTTCTCATTTTTGCTTTAATAAAATGCTCCCAAACCTCAGTTTTGTTGTCTTATTTTTTTGCGATGGTGCACGAGTTGTGGATGTCGTGTAGCCTCAGCCATCTACCAAAAAAAGTATCAAAATAAAACATTGTAAGTAACTATGACATACTAATTCAATCTAAACTAACAGAAATCAATCCAAACTAATTAAATCTAAACTAACAAAAATTAACCCAAACCAATTCAGACTATTCTCTATTGAATCATCAGAAAATTGAACTATTTAACACACACAAAATCAGATCTATCTCATGCAGTTTTGATATTAAGCCAATACATGCAAAACCTAATGGTCATCACTATGCAACAACTTTATGGTTATTCATTACCTTTAACAACAAGAGGTAACAACGACAAAGTGCGAGGCTTGGTGGTATCGATAAAGATCGGTCGAGGAGGGTTGGGTGGGGTATGATGTTGGTGGTGGAGAAGTTCGATAGCAGGTGCGAGGCTCTCGCTCTGGCTGCGTAGTGCGATCGCGTCTTTGTCGAGTGACAAGTGTGGTTGCGTCTTTGCGGTCAGTGCTTAATGAAATTATAGAATGAAGTGTGGTTGCGTCGCGGTGTTGAATGAAATTAGAGGCGTGGAAAAATATTGTGTACTTGGACCTAAAAATAGGATATGTATTGTGTATAAAGCAGATGACCCAAAACTAAATAATTTAAATGTGGGAGGGTGGGTCATAGAATTGGGTATCGGTTCGGTTTGGTGCACCGATCTCTATTTTTGAATTGGACGACATTGATCGATTCCTAATTTTACCATCCAAATCTACCCATTATTATAATATATCTATCAGAAACCTACCCATTCTTGTCGATTTTTGGTCGTATCTAGGTACCTGTATTCGTGCTCACCCTAAATTAAGTCATTCAAGATAAGTGTACCCACATCCACCAAAACAAATTTCCAACGTGATTTGCATACAGACAAGAACAATTTATATAATGGAAATTTTTCAGAAGAAAAAAGAATCTCATACAAGACTTGTTTTAAGATTTTTTTTTTCTAAAAAAAATAAGCAAAAGAAACAGATCTGCGTCGGAAAGAGACGAGAGTAGTCTTTACGGTCCGTCCGGTCCGTATCACTCTGGGACCGGACCGATAAGCTTACCGTCGGGACGGACCGACCGGTAAGGTTCGGTCTGAGGCGAGATCGGACCGGGACCAAACATATCGGTCGGTTCTCGGTCGGCCGTAAGAATTTCCGGGTCGGGCCAATTTTTTTTTTTTTTAAATTGAATTTCCAATACTGAAATTGACATTCTCGGACGCGGTGCCACACAATTTTTACGTTGAAATCAATTGTACATCGCGAGATATTTAGATTTGAAAATGGGAAAAACGTAACGATTTGAGGGAAAAGAGTAATTGAGGGTCAATATGGACGGTTTTGGAGAAATCCGGTGAAGCAAAGGATTATTCGTCTCGAAAAAATACGCGAAATCAAATTTTTTTTTAGGTAAAACGGACGTCCGAGCGCAAAGTTATGACCATATAAAGTTTGATCAATTTACAACTAATTAGAGTGACGGGAGAGGGAGCTTCTTTGGTGAGGGCTGGTGGAGGGGCTGGGGTGGGGTGGGAGCTGGGGGTGGGGTGGTTAGACATAAGTAGCTCGATTTTGAATGGAAGTCCAAATGTCGATGGTGAGCAATCCTAGATTTTAGAGATGACAACTTATCTTTTAAGCATGATTTTTCACAAACATAAAAGTTTCATGCAATCCCTAGCAACTGTGAATCTTGAAATATGCTTAAATAAAGGTTGTAATGCAGACACAAAACCTCTAAATCCTTCACGTTCAACCGTTCTAAATGGTTGCTCATCAATAATCATCCTAGCCAACATGTGCCTACAAAAATCTTTATCATATTTCCAAGTGCTAAGTACATGCTCATTATCTCTATTTATACTACCTTTATGAACACCAAACAATTTTTGTTTCTTGTCAATATTGTGAGGATACTTTTTGAAACTTCTCAAATATTTCCACATGGCTGAAGTATCATTGTTAACATTATAAGCCAAGCTTTCATTGCAATAATTACAGACTGGAATATCATTATCAGTTTTCTCATTTTTTGCTTTAATAAAATGCTCCCAAACCTCAGATTTTGTTGTCTTATTTTTTTGCGATGGTGCACGAGTTGTGGATGTCGTGCTAGCCTCAGCCATCTACCAAAAAAAGTATCAAAATAAAACATTGTAAGTAACTATGACATACTAATTCAATCTAAACTAACAGAAATCAATCCAAACTAATTAAATCTAAACTAACAAAAATTAACCCAAACCAATTCAGACTATTCTCTATTGAATCATCAGAAAATTGAACTATTTAACACACACAAAATCAGATCTATCTCATGCAGTTTTGATATTAAGCCAATACATGCAAAACCTAATGGTCATCACTACGCAACAACTTTACGGTTATTCATTACCTTTAACAACAAGAGGTAACAACGACAATGCGGTGCGAGGCTTGGTGGTATCGATAAAGATCGGTCGAGGAGAGGTTGGGTGGGGTATGATGTTGGTGGTGGAGAAGTTCGAATAGCAGTGCGAGGCTCGCTCCGGCTGCGTGGTGCATTGCGTCTTGTGCAGTGACAAGTGTGGTTGCGTCTCGCGGTCACAGTGCTTAATGAAATTATAGAATGAAGTGTGGTTGCGTCGCGATGTTGAATGAAATTAGGGCGTGGAAAAATATTGTATCTTGGACCTAAAAATAGGATATGTATTGTGTATAAAACGGAGACCCAAAACTAAATAATTTAAATGTGGGAGGGTGGGTCATAGTGGGGGTATCGGTTCGGTTTGGTGCACCGATCTCTATTTTTGGAATTGACCCGACATTGACGGTTCCTAATTTTACCATCCGAAATCTACCCATTATTATAATATATCTATCCGAAACCTACCCATTATCATCGATTTGGTTGGTATCCGGTACCACTATTCGTGCTCACCCTAAATTAAGTCATTCAAGATAAGTGTACCCAACATCCACCAAAACAAATTTCCAACGCGATTTGCATCTGACAAAGAACAATTTATATAATGGAAATTTTTCGTAAGAAAAAGAATCTCATACAAGACTTGTTTTAAGATTTTTTTCTAAAAAAATAAGCAAAAGAAACAGTCTGCGTCGGAAAGAGACGAGTAAGTAGTCTTTATTCTGTCGTCCGGTCGGTATCACGACGGGACGAACCGATAAGCTTATCGGTCCGACCGGACGGACCGTAGGTTTCGGTCGTGGGACGAGATCCGGACCCGGACCGAAACCTTTCGGTCCGGTTCTCGGTCCGGACCGGTAAGAATTTCCGGGTCGGGCCAATATTTTTTTTTTTTTATTTAAATTGAATTTCCAATACTGAAATTGACATTCTCGGACGCGGTGCCACATAATTTTTACGTTGAAATCAATTGTACATCGCGAGATATTTAGATTTGAAAATGGGAAAAACGTAACGATTTGGGGGAAAAGAGAAATTGAGGGGCAATATGGACGGTTTTGGAGAAATCCGGTGAAGCAGTCCGTTTGGGATTATTCGTCTCGAAAAAATACGCGAAATCAAAAAACAATTTAGGTAAACGGACGTCCGAGCGCAAAGTTATGACCATATAAAGTTTGATCAATTTACAACTAATTAGAGCCAGTGGGAGGGGGCTTCTTTGTGGGGTGGTAAGACATAAGTAGCTCAGTTTTGAATGGAAGTCCAAATGTCGGTCGACCGAATCGACAGAGTCGGGCCGGACCGGACCGTGGGACGAATCGGACCGGTCGACCAAATTTTTTTTTTTTTAAATTGAATTTCCAATCTGAAATTGACATTCTGGACGCGGTACACAATTTTACGTTTAAATCAATTGTACATCGCGAGATATTTAGATTTGAAAATGGGAAAACGTAACGATTTGGGGAAAAGAGAAATTGAGGGCAATATGGACGGTTTGGAGAAATATCCGTTGGGATTATTCGTCTCGAAAAAATACGAAATCAAAAACAATTTAGGTAAAACGGACGTCCGAGCGCAAAGTTATGACCATATAAAGTTTAATCAATTTACAATTAATTGTGAGGAGAAGTGGAGGATTGGGGGTGGGGTGGGGTGGAAATGGAGGGGACGGGGGTGGGGTGGTAAGACATAAGTAGCTCAGATTTTGAATGGAAGTCCAAATGTCGGTGGTGAGAGCAATCCTAGATTTTAGAGATGACTTATCTTTTAAGCATGATTTTTCACAAACATAAAAGTTTCACAATCCCTAGCAATCGTGAATCTTGAAATATGCTTAAATAAAGGTTGTAATGCACACAAAACCTCTAAATCCTTCACGCTCAACCGTTCTAAATGGTTGCTCATCAATAATCATCCTAGCCAACATGTGCCTACAAAAATCTTTATCATATTTCCAAGTGCTAAGTACATGCTCATTATCTCTATTTATACTACCTTTATGAACACCAAACAATTTTTGTTTCTTGTCAATATTATGAGGATACTTTTGAAACTTCTCAAATATTTTCACATGGTCAAGTATCATTGTTAACATTATAAGCCAAGCTTTCATTGCAATAATTACAGACTGAAATATCATTATCAGTTTTCTCATTTTTGCTTTAATAAAATGCTCCCAAACCTCGATTTTGTTGTCTTATTTTTTGCGATGGTGCACGAGTTGTGGATGTCGTGCTAGCCTCAACCATCTACCAAAAAAGTATCAAAATAAAACATTGTAAGTAACTATGACATACTAATTCAATCTAAACTAATGTAAATCAATCCAAACTAATTAAATCTAAACTAACAAAATTAACCCAAACCAATTGGACTATTCTCTATTGAATCATCGAAAAAATTGAACTATTTAACACACACAAAATCAGATCTATCTCATGCGCTTTGATATTAAGCCAATACATGCAAAACCTAATGGTCATCACTATGCAACAACTTTACGGTTATTCATTACCTTTAACAACAAGAGGTAACAACGACAACAAGGGCGCGAGGCTTGGTGGTATCGATAAAGATCGGTCGAGGAGGTTGGGTGGGGTATGATGTTGGTGGTGGAGAAGTTCCTTAACAGTGCGAGGCTCGCTCCCGGCTGCGTGGTCGATGCGTCTTGTCGCGAGTGACAAGTGTGGTTGCGTCTTTGCGGTCACAGTGCTTAATGAAATTATAGAATGAAGTGTGGTTGCATCGCGATCTTGAATGAAATTAGGGCGTGGAAAAATATTGTATCGGACCTAAAAATCGGATATGTATTGTGTATAAAACGGACTGACCCAAAACTAAATAATTTAAATGTGGGAGGGGGGTGGGTCATAGGGTCGGGGGTATCGGTTCCGGTTTCGGGTACCCGATCTCTATTTTTTGGAATTGGACCCGACATTGATCGGTTCCTAATTTTACCATCCGAAATCTACCCATTATTATAATATATCTATCAGAAACCTACCCATTACTGTCGATTTGATCGGGTATCCGGGTACCAGATTCGTGCTCACCCTAAATTAAGTCATTCAAGATAAGTGTACCCAACATCCACCAAAAACAAATTTCCAACGTGATTTGCATACAGACAAGAACAATTTATATAATGGAAATTTTTCAGAAGAAAAAAGAATCTAATACAAGACTTGTTTTAAGATTTTTTTTTTCTAAAAAAAATAAGCAAAAGAAACAGATCTGCGTCGGAAAGAGACGAGTAGTCTTTCATTACGGTCCGGTCGGCCCGTATCGGCACGGACGGACCGATAAGCTTACGGTCGGACCGGGACCGGACGTAAGGTTTCGGTCTGGGGCGAGATCGATCGGGCCCCGAAACCTTATCGGTCCGGTTCGCGGTCCGGACCGGTAAGAATTTCCGGGTCGGGCCAATTTTTTTTTTTTTTTTAAATTGAATTTCCAATACTGAAATTGACATTCTCGAACGCGGTGCCACACAATTTTTACGTTGAAATCAATTGTACATCGCGAGATATTTAGATTTGAAAATGGGAAAAACGTAACGATTTGGGGGAAAAGAGAAATTGAGGGGCAATATGGACGGTTTTGGAGAAATCCGGTGAAGTTAGTCCGTTTGGGATTATTCTTCTCGAAAAAATACGCGAAATCAAAATTTTTTTTAGGTAAAACGGACGTCCGAGCGCAAAGTTATGACCATATAAAGTTTGATCAATTTACAACTAATTAGAGTGATGCGAGGAGTGGGGGCTTCATTGGTGGGGAGTGGTGGAGGGCCTGGGGGTGGGGTGGTAAGACATAAGTAGCTCAGATTTTGAATGGAAGTCCAAATGTCCGTGGTGAGAGCAATCCTAGATTTTAGAGATGACAACTTATCTTTTAAGCATGATTTTTCACAAACATAAAAGTTTCATGTAATCCCTAGCAACTGTGAATCTTGAAATATGCTTAAATAAATGTTGTAATGCAGACACAAAACCTCTAAATCCTTCACGTTCAACCGTTCTAAATGGTTGCTCATCAATAATCATCCTAGCCAACATGTGCCTACAAAAATCTTTATCATATTTCCAAGTGCTAAGTACATGCTCATTATCTCTATTTATACTACCTTTATGAACACCAAACAATTTTTGTTTCTTGTCAATATTGTGAGGATACTTTTGAAACTTCTCAAATATTTTCACATGGTCAAGTATCATTGTTAACATTATAAGCCAAGCTTTCATTGCAATAATTACATCAAATATCATTATCGCTTTCTCATTTTTTGCTTTAATAAAATGCTCCCAAACCTCGATTTTGTTGTCTTATTTTTGCGATGGTGCACGAGTTGTGGATGTCGTGCTAGCCTCACCATCTACCAAAAAAGTATCAAAATAAAACATTGTAAGTAACTATGACATACTAATTCAATCTAAACTAACAGAAATCAATCCAAACTAATTAAATCTAAACTAACAAAAATTAACCCAAACCAATTCAGACTATTCTCTATTGAATCATCAGAAAATTGAACTATTTAACACACAAAATCAGATCTATCTCATGCGCTTTGATATTAAGCCAATACATGCAAAACCTAATGGTCATCACTATGCAACAACTTTATGGTTATTCATTACCTTTAACAACAAGAGGTAACAACGACAAAGCGGCGCGAGGCTTGGTGGTATCGATAAAGATCGGCCGAGGAGGTTGGGTGGGGTATGATGTTGGTGGTGGAGAAGTTCCTGTAACAGTGCGAGGCTATCGCTCTGGCTGCGTAGTCATGACTGCATCTTGTCGCGGTGACAAGTGTGGTTGCAGATCGCAGTCACAGTGCTTAATGAAATTATAGAATGAAGTGTGGTTGCGTACTGCAGTGTTGAATGAAATTAGGGCGTGGAAAAATATTGTGTACTGGACCTAAAAAATAGGATATGTATTGTGTATAAAACGGACTGACCCAAAACTAAATAATTTAAATGTGGGAGGGGGGTGGGTCATAGGGTCGGGGGTATCGGTTCCGGTTTCGGGTACCCGATCTCTATTTTTTGGAATTGGACCCGACATTGATCGGTTCCTAATTTTACCATCCGAAATCTACCCATTATTATAATATATCTATCAGAAACCTACCCATTACTGTCGATTTCGGTCGGGTATCTGGGTACCCTGTATTCGTGCTCACCCTAAATTAAGTCATTCAAGATAAGTGTACCCAACATCCACCAAAAACAAATTTCCAACGTGATTTGCATACAGACAAGAACAATTTATATAATGGAAATTTTTCAGAAGAAAAAAGAATCTAATACAAGACTTGTTTTAAGATTTTTTTTTTCTAAAAAAAATAAGCAAAAGAAACAGATCTGCGTCGGAAAGAGACGAGAGTAGTCTTTACGGTCCGTCCGGCCCGTATCACTCTGGACCGGACGATAAGCTTACGGTCCGGACCGGACGGACCGTAAGGTTTCGGTCTCGACGAGATCTCGGCCCGACCGAAACCTTATCGGTCCGGACCGGTAAGAATTTCCGGGTCGGGCCAATTTTTTTTTTTTTTAAATTGAATTTCCAATACTGAAATTGACATTCTCGAGCGGTGCCACAATTTTACGTTGAAATCAATTGTACATCGCGAGATATTTAGATTTGAAAATGGGAAAAACGTAACGATTTGAGGGAAAAGAGAAATTGAGGGGCAATATGGACGGTTTTGGAGAAATCCGGTGAAGCTCCGTTTGGGATTATTCGTCTCGAAAAAATACGCGAAATCAATTTTTTTTTTAGGTAAAACGGACGTCCGAGCGCAAAGTTATGACCATATAAAGTTTGATCAATTTACAACTAATTAGAGTGTGAGGAGAAGTGGGGGCTTCATTGGCTGGAGGGGAGGGAGGGGGGGGGGGGGGGGTGGGGGGGTAAGACATAAGTAGCTCAGATTTTGAATGGAAGTCCAAATGTCAGTGGTGAGAGCAATCCTAGATTTTAGAGATGACAACTTATCTTTTAAGCATGATTTTTCACAAACATAAAAGTTTCATGCAATCCCTAGCAATCGTGAATCTTGAAATATGCTTAAATAAATGTTGTAATGCAGACACAAAACCTCTAAATCCTTCACGCTCAACCGCTCTAAATGGTTGCTCATCAATAATCATCCTAGCCAACACGTGCCTACAAAAATCTTTATCATATTTCCAAGTGCTAAGTACATGCTCATTATCTCTATTTATACTACCTTTATGAACACCAAACAATTTTTGTTTCTTGTCAATATTGTGAGGATACTTTTGAAACTTCTCAAATATTTTCACATGGTCAAGTATCATTGTTAACATTATAAGCCAAGCTTTCATTGCAATAATTACAGATCAAATATCATTATCGCTTTTCTCATTTTTGCTTTAATAAAATGCTCCCAAACCTCGATTTTGTTGTCTTATTTTTCGCGATGGTGCACGAGTTGTGGATGTCGTGCTAGCCTCACCATCTACCAAAAAAGTATCAAAATAAAACATTGTAAGTAACTATGACATACTAATTCAATCTAAACTAATGTAAATCAATCCAAACTAATTAAATCTAAACTAACAAAAATTAACCCAAACCAATTGACTATTCTCTATCAATCATCGAAAATTGAACTATTTAACACACACAAAATCAGATCTATCTCATGCGCTTTTGATATTAAGCCAATACATGCAAAACCTAATGGTCATCACTATGCAACAACTTTACGGTTATTCATTACCTTTAACAACAAGAGGTAACAACGACAACAAGGGCGCGAGGCTTGGTGGTATCGATAAAGATCGGCCGGCGAGGTTGGGTGGGGTATGATGTTGGTGGTGGAGAAGTTCCGAATAGGTGCGAGGCTATCGCTCCGGGTGCGTAGATCGCTGCATCGCGCGAGTGACAAGTGTGGTGATCGCGTCTTTGCGGTGCTTAATGAAATTATAGAACGGTGTGGTTGCATCGCAGTGTTGAATGAAATTAGGGCGTGGAAAAATATTGTGTACTGGACCTAAAAAATAGGATATGTATTGTGTATAAAACGGACTGACCCAAAACTAAATAATTTAAATGTGGGAGGGGGGTGGGTCATAGGGTCGGGGGTATCGGTTCCGGTTTCGGGTACCCGATCTCTATTTTTTGGAATTGGACCCGACATTGATCGGTTCCTAATTTTACCATCCGAAATCTACCCATTATTATAATATATCTATCCGAAACCTACCCATTACTGTCGGGTATCTGGGTACCCTGTATTCGTGCTCACCCTAAATTAAGTCATTCAAGATAAGTGTACCCAACATCCACCAAAAACAAATTTCCAACGTGATTTGCATACAGACAAGAACAATTTATATAATGGAAATTTTTCAGAAGAAAAAAGAATCTCATACAAGACTTGTTTTAAGATTTTTTTTTTCTAAAAAAAATAAGCAAAAGAAACAGATCTGCGTCGGAAAGAGACGAGAGTAGTGCTGTTACCGGTCCGGTCCGGGTATCACCACGGATCGACCGATAAGCTTTACCGGACCGATCGATCTGAAGGTTTCGGACGAGATCGGCCGGACCAAACCTTATTTGCCCTGTTCGTCGACCCGGTAAGAATTTCCGGGTCAGGCCAATTTTTTTTTTTTTTTTTAAATTGAATTTCCAATACTGAAATTGACATTCTCGAACGCGGTGCCACACAATTTTTACGTTGAAATCAATTGTACATCGCGAGATATTTAGATTTGAAAATGGGAAAAACGTAACGATTTGGGGGAAAAGAGAAATTGAGGGGCAATATGGAC
Source organism: Przewalskia tangutica (assembly GCA_029844215.1). Lineage (NCBI taxonomy): Eukaryota > Viridiplantae > Streptophyta > Magnoliopsida > Solanales > Solanaceae > Przewalskia > Przewalskia tangutica. Next base: position 18,482,994 of record CM056726.1, on the reverse strand, counting down.
GGTTTTGGAGAAATCCGGTGAAGTTAGTCCGTTTGGGATTATTCTTCTCGAAAAAATACGCGAAATCAAATTTTTTTTTAGGTAAAACGGACGTCCGAGCGCAAAGTTATGACCATATAAAGTTTGATCAATTTACAACTAATTAGAGCCGATGCGAGGGGGGCTTCTTGGGTGGTCTGGCTGGAGGGGGACTGGGGGGTGGGGTGGTAAGACATAAGTAGCTCAGATTTTGAATGGAAGTCCAAATGTCAGTGGTGAGAGCAATCCTAGATTTTAGAGATGACAACTTATCTTTTAAGCATGATTTTTCACAAACATAAAAGTTTCATGCAATCCCTAGCAACTGTGAATCTTGAAATATGCTTAAATAAATGTTGTAATGCAGACACAAAACCTCTAAATCCTTCACGTTCAACCGTTCTAAATGGTTGCTCATCAATAATCATCCTAGCCAACATGTGCCTACAAAAATCTTTATCATATTTCCAAGTGCTAAGTACATGCTCATTATCTCTATTTATACTACCTTTATGAACACCAAACAATTTTTGTTTCTTGTCAATATTGTGAGGATACTTTTTGAAACTTCTCAAATATTTTCACATGGCTGAAGTATCATTGTTAACATTATAAGCCAAGCTTTCATTGCAATAATTACAGACTGAAATATCATTATCAGTTTTCTCATTTTTTGCTTTAATAAAATGCTCCCAAACCTCAGATTTTGTTGTCTTATTTTTGCGATGGTGCACGAGTTGTGGATGTCGTGCTAGCCTCACCATCTACCAAAAAAGTATCAAAATAAAACATTGTAAGTAACTATGACATACTAATTCAATCTAAACTAATGTAAATCAATCCAAACTAATTAAATCTAAACTAACAAAAATTAACCCAAACCAATTCGGACTATTCTCTATCAATCATCGTAAAATTGAACTATTTAACACACACAAAATCAGATCTATCTCATGCGCTTTGATATTAAGCCAATACATGCAAAACCTAATGGTCATCACTATGCAACAACTTTATGGTTATTCATTACCTTTAACAACAAGAGGTAACAACGACAACCGGGCGCGAGGCTTGGCGGTATCGATAAAGATCGGCCGAGGAGGGTTGGGTGGGGTATGATGTTGGTGGTGGAGAAGTTCCGTAACAGGTGCGAGGCTCGCTCTGGCTGCGTGATGCATCGCGTCTTGTCGCAGTGACAAGTGTGGTCACAGATCGCAGTCAGTGCTTAATGAAATTATAGAACGAAGTGTGGTTGCATCGCAGTCTTGAATGAAATTAGTGGCGTGGAAAAATATTGTAATCGGACCTAATAAATAGGATATGTATTGTGTATAAAACGGACTGACCCAAAACTAAATAATTTAAATGTGGGAGGGGGGTGGGTCATAGGGTCGGGGTATCGGCCCGGTTTGTGCAATTCGATCTCTATTTTTGGAATCGACCCGACATTGATCGGTTCTAATTTTACCATCCGAAATCTACCCATTATTATAATATATCTATCGAAACCTACCCATTCTTGCCGATTTCGCCGTATCCGGGTACCACAGTATTCGTGCTCACCCTAAATTAAGTCATTCAAGATAAGTGTACCCAACATCCACCAAAAACAAATTTCCAACGTGATTTGCATACAGACAAGAACAATTTATATAATGGAAATTTTTCAGAAGAAAAAAGAATCTCATATAAGACTTGTTTTAAGATTTTTTTTTTCTAAAAAAAATAAGCAAAAGAAACAGATCTGCGTCGGAAAGAGACGAGAGTAGTCTTGCACGGTCCGTCGGTCCGGTATCGGCCACGACCGGACCGATAAGCTTACCGGTCCGGACCGGGATCGGACCGGTAAGGTTTCGGTCCTGGGACGAGATCCGGTCCCGGACCGAAACCTTATCGGTCCGGTTCTCGGTCCGGACCGGTAAGAATTTCCGGGTCGGGCCAATTTTTTTTTTTTTAAATTGAATTTCCAATACTGAAATTGACATTCTAGGACGTGGTGCCACACAATTTTTACGTTTAAATCAATTGTACATCGCGAGATATTTAGATTTGAAAATGGGAAAACGTAACGATTTGGGGAAAAGAGAAATTGAGGGGCAATATGGACGGTTTGGAGAAATCGGTGAAGTTAGTCCGTTTGGGATTATTCTTCTCGAAAAATACGAAATCAAATTTTTTTAGGTAAACGGACGTCCGAGCGCAAAGTTATGACCATATAAAGTTTGATCAATTTACAACTAATTAGAGCCGATGGAGAGGGGCTTCATTGGCTGGGCTGGCTGGAGGGGGACTGGGGGGTGGGGTGGTAAGACATAAGTAGCTCAGATTTTGAATGGAAGTCCAAATGTCAGTGGTGAGAGCAATCCTAGATTTTAGAGATGACAACTTATCTTTTAAGCATGATTTTTCACAAACATAAAAGTTTCATGCAATCCCTAGCAACTGTAAATGTTGAAATATGCTTAAATAAATGTTGTAATGCAGACACAAAACCTCTAAATCCTTCACGTTCAACCGTTCTAAATGGTTGCTCATCAATAATCATCCTAGCCAACATGTGCCTACAAAAATCTTTATCATATTTCCAAGTGCTAAGTACATGCTCATTATCTCTATTTATACTACCTTTATGAACACCAAACAATTTTTGTTTCTTGTCAATATTGTGAGGATACTTTTTGAAACTTCTCAAATATTTTCACATGGCTGAAGTATCATTGTTAACATTATAAGCCAAGCTTTCATTGCAATAATTACAGACTGAAATATCATTATCAGTTTTCTCATTTTTTGCTTTAATAAAATGCTCCCAAACCTCAGATTTTGTTGTCTTATTTTTTTGCGATGGTGCACGAGTTGTGGATGTCGTGCTAGCCTCAGCCATCTACCAAAAAAAGTATCAAAATAAAACATTGTAAGTAACTATGACATACTAATTCAATCTAAACTAACAGAAATCAATCCAAACTAATTAAATCTAAACTAACAAAAATTAACCCAAACCAATTCAGACTATTCTCTATCGAATCATCGTAAAATTGAACTATTTAACACACACAAAATCAGATCTATCTCATGCGCTTTGATATTAAGCCAATACATGCAAAACCTAATGGTCATCACTATGCAACAACTTTACGGTTATTCATTACCTTTAACAACAAGAGGTAACAACGACAACAAGCGCGAGGCTTGGCGGTATCGATAAAGATCGGCCGGCGAGGGTTGGGTGGGGTATGATGTTGGTGGTGGAGAAGTTCCGTAATGTGGTGCGAGGCTATCGCTTCCCGGCTGCGTGAGTCGCATGCATCGCGGCGAGTGACAAGTGTGGTTGCAGATCGCAGTCAGTGCTTAATGAAATTATGTAACGAAGTGTGGTTGCGTCATCGCAGTGTTGAATGAAATTAGGCGTGGAAAAATATTGTAAATCGGACCTAAAAATAGTATATGTATTGTGGATAAAAGGGACTGACCCAAAACTAAATAATTTAAATGCGGGAGGGTGGTCATAGAATTGGGTATCGGTTCGGTTTGGTGCACCGATCTCTATTTTTTGGAATTGGACCCGACATTGATCGGTTCCTAATTTTACCATCCGAAATCTACCCATTATTATAATATATCTATCGAAACCTACCCATTATCACGATTTCGATTGGGTATCCACTGTATTCGTGCTCACCCTAAATTAAGTCATTCAAGATAAGTGTACCCAACATCCACCAAAAACAAATTTCCACCGTGATTTGCATACAGACAAGAACAATTTATATAATGGAAATTTTTTAGAAGAAAAAAGAATCTCATACAAGACTTGTTTTAAGATTTTTTTCTAAAAAAATAAGCAAAAGAAACAGTCCGCGTCGGAAAGAGACGAGTAGTCTTTATTACGGTCCGTCGGCCCGGTATCACTATCGACGGACCGATAAGCTTACGGTCCGATCGACCTGGACCGTAAGGTTTCGATCTGGGACGATCCGATCCGACCAAACCTTATCGGTCGGTTCTCGTCCGACCGGTAAATTCCTGTCGGGCCAATTTTTTTTTTTTTTTAAATTTAATTTCCAATACTTAAATTGACATTCTCGAGCGGTGCCACACAATTTTTACGTTGAAATCAATTGTACATCGCGAGATATTTAGATTTGAAAATGGGAAAACGTAACGATTGGGGAAAAGAGAAATTGAGGGGCAATATGGACGGTTTGGAGAAATCCGTGAAGTTAGTCCGCTTGGGATTATTCTTCTCGAAAAATACGCGAAATCAAATTTTTTTAGGTAAAACGGACGTCCGAGCGCAGTTATGACCATATAAAGTTTGATCAATTTACAACTAATTAGAGCCGAGGAGAAATTTGGGCTTCTTGGTCAAAGGGCTGGTGGAGGGGGGGTGGGGTGGTAAGACATAAGTAGCTCAGATTTTGAATGGAAGTCCAAATGTCAAGGTGAGAGCAATCCTAGATTTTAGAGATGACAACTTATCTTTTAAGCATGATTTTTCACAAACATAAAAGTTTCATGCAATCCCTAGCAATGTGAATCTTGAAATATGCTTAAATAAAGGTTGTAATGCAGACACAAAACCTCTAAATCCTTCACGCTCAACCGCTCTAAATGGTTGCTCATCAATAATCATCCTAGCCAACACGTGCCTACAAAAATCTTTATCATATTTCCAAGTGCTAAGTACATGCTCATTATCTCTATTTATACTACCTTTACGAACACCAAACAATTTTTGTTTCTTGTCAATATTGTGAGGATACTTTTGAAACTTCTCAAATATTTTCACATGGTCAAGTATCATTGTTAACATTATAAGCCAAGCTTTCATTGCAATAATTACAGATCAAATATCATTATCGCTTTTCATTTTTTGCTTTAATAAAATGCTCCCAAACCTCGATTTTGTTGTCTTATTTTTCGCGATGGTGCACGAGTTGTGGATGTCGTGCTAGCCTCACCATCTACCAAAAAAGTATCAAAATAAAACATTGTAAGTAACTATGACATACTAATTCAATCTAAACTAACGTAAATCAATCCAAACTAATTAAATCTAAACTAACAAAAATTAACCCAAACCAATTCGACTATTCTCTATCAATCATCGTAAAATTGAACTATTTAACACACACAAAATCAGATCTATCTCATGCGCTTTGATATTAAGCCAATACATGCAAAACCTAACGGTCATCACTATGCAACAACTTTACGGTTATTCATTACCTTTAACAACAAGAGGTAACAACGACAACAAGTGCGAGGCTTGGTGGTATCGATAAAGATCGGCCGGCGAGGTTGGGTGGGGTATGATGTTGGTGGTGGAGAAGTTCCGTAACAGTGCGAGGCTATCGCTCCGTCTGCGTAGCGCATCGCAGAATGCGCGAGTGACAAGTGTGGTTGCAGATCGCAGTCGCAGTGCTTAATGAAATTATAGAACGGTGTGGTTGCATCGCAGTGTTGAATGAAATTAGGGCGTGGAAAATATTGTGTAATCGGACCTAAAAATAGGATATGTATTGTGTATAAAACTGACCGACCCAAAACTAAATAATTTAAATGCGGGAGGGTGGGTCATAGTCGGGGTATCGGTTCGCTTTCTGCACCGATCTCTATTTTTGGAATTGGACCGACATTGATCGGCTCCTAATTTTACCATCCAAATCTACCCATTATTATAATATATCTATCCGAAACCTACCCATTCATGCCGATTTGGCCGTATCCGGGTACCTCGTATTCGTGCTCACCCTAAATTAAGTCATTCAAGATAAGTGTACCCAACATCCACCAAAAACAAATTTCCAACGTGATTTGCATACGACAAGAACAATTTATATAATGGAAATTTTTCGTAAGAAAAAGAATCTCATACAAGACTTGTTTTAAGATTTTTTTCTAAAAAAATAAGCAAAGAAACAGACCGCGTCTGAAAGAGACGAGTAGTCTTATTACGGTCCGTCCGGTATCACTTACGATCGGACCGATAAGCTTACGGTCCGGATCGGACCGACCGTAAGGTTTCGGTCTCGAGACGATCCGGCCCCGAAACCTTATCGGCCCGGTTTCGTCCGACCGTAAGAATTTCCGGTCGCCAATTTTTTTTTTTAAATTGAATTTCCAATACTGAAATTGACATTCTCGGACGCGGTCCCACACAATTTTTACGTTGAAATCAATTGTACATCGCGAGATATTTAGGTTTGAAAAGGGGAAAAACGTAACGATTTGGGAAAAGAGAAATTGAGGGGCAATATGGACGGTTTTGGAGAAATCCGTGAAGCAAACGGACTTGGGATTATTCGCCTCGAAAAATACGCGAAATCAAATTTTTTTAGGTAAAACGGACGTCCGAGCGCAAAGTTATGACCATATAAAGTTTGATCAATTTACAACTAATTAGAGCCGACGGGAGTGGGGCTCATTGGTTTGGGGAAAGCTGGAGGGAGGCGGGGGTGGGGTGGTAAGACATAAGTAGCTCAGATTTTGAATGGAAGTCCAAATGTCACAAGTAGAGCAATCCTAGATTTTAGAGATGACAACTTATCTTTTAAGCATGATTTTTCACAAACATAAAAGTTTCATGCAATCCCTAGCAACTGTGAATCTTGAAATATGCTTAAATAAAGGTTGTAATGCAGACACAAAACCTCTAAATCCTTCACGTTCAACCGTTCTAAATGGTTGCTCATCAATAATCATCCTAGCCAACACGTGCCTACAAAAATCTTTATCATATTTCCAAGTGCTAAGTACATGCTCATTATCTCTATTTATACTACCTTTATGAACACCAAACAATTTTTGTTTCTTGTCAATATTGTGAGGATACTTTTTGAAACTTCTCAAATATTTTCACATGGCTGAAGTATCATTGTTAACATTATAAGCCAAGCTTTCATTGCAATAATTACAGACTGAAATATCATTATCAGTTTTCTCATTTTTTGCTTTAATAAAATGCTCCCAAACCTCAGATTTTGTTGTCTTATTTTTTTTGCGATGGTGCACGAGTTGTGGATGTCGTGCTAGCCTCAGCCATCTACCAAAAAAAGTATCAAAATAAAACATTGTAAGTAACTATGACATACTAATTCAATCTAAACTAATGTAAATCAATCCAAACTAATTAAATCTAAACTAACAAAAATTAACCCAAACCAATTCAGACTATTCTCTATCAATCATCGTAAAATTGAACTATTTAACACACACAAAATCAGATCTATCTCATGCGCTTTTGATATTAAGCCAATACATGCAAAACCTAATGGTCATCACTATGCAACAACTTTATGGTTATTCATTACCTTTAACAACAAGAGGTAACAACGACAACAAGCGCGAGGCTTGGCGGTATCGATAAAGATCGGCCGGCGAGGTCAGGTGGGGTATGATGTTGGTGGTGGAGAAGTTCCGCAATGTGGTGCGAGGCTATCGCTTCCGGCTGCGAAGTCATGCATCGCGCGAGTGACAAGTGTGGTCACAGATCGCAGTCACAGTGCTTAATGAAATTATAGAATGAAGTGTGGTTGCATCGCAGTGTTGAATGAAATTAGGGCGTGGAAAAATATTGTGTACTGGACCTAAAAAATAGGATATGTATTGTGTATAAAACGGACTGACCCAAAACTAAATAATTTAAATGTGGGAGGGGGGTGGGTCATAGGGTCGGGGGTATCGGTTCGGCTGCACCGATCTCTATTTTTGGAATCGACCCGACATTGACGGCTCCTAATTTTACCATCCGAAATCTACCCATTATTATAATATATCTATCCGAAACCTACCCATTATCGCGATTTGGCCGTATCCGGTACCTCAGATTCGTGCTCACCCTAAATTAAGTCATTCAAGATAAGTGTACCCAACATCCACCAAAAACAAATTTCCAACGTGATTTGCATACAGACAAGAACAATTTATATAATGGAAATTTTTCAGAAGAAAAAAGAATCTCATACAAGACTTGTTTTAAGATTTTTTTTTTCTAAAAAATATAAGCAAATGAAACAGATCTGCGTCGGAATGAGAGGAGAGTAGTGGCACGGTCCGGTATCACTACGGACCGATCGGGCCAGGACCGATAAGCTTACCGATCGGACCGTAAGGTTTGGTCTGGGACGAGATCCGGCCGGACCAAACCTTATCGGTCGGTTCTGGTCCGACTAAGAATTTCCGGGTCGGGCCAATTTATTTATTTTTTTTAAATTGAATTTCCAATACTGAAATTGACATTCTCGGACGCGGTGCCACACAATTTTTACGTTGAAATCAATTGTACATCGCGAGATATTTAGATTTGAAAATGGGAAAAACGTAACGATTTGGGGGAAAAGAGAAATTGAGGGGCAATATGGACGGTTTTGGAGAAATCCGGTGAAGCAAACGGAGGGATTATTCGTCTCGAAAAAATACGCGAAATCAAATTTTTTTTTAGGTAAAACGGACGTCCGAGCGCAAAGTTATGACCATATAAAGTTTGATCAATTTACAACTAATTAGAGCTGACAGGAGGGGGCTGGGGGGCTTGCTGGCTGGGGGGGCTGGCTGGAGGGGGACTGGGGGGTGGGGTGGTAAGACATAAGTAGCTCAGATTTTGAATGGAAGTCCAAATGTCAGTGGTGAGAGCAATCCTAGATTTTAGAGATGACAACTTATCTTTTAAGCATGATTTTTCACAAACATAAAAGTTTCATGCAATCCCTAGCAACTGTGAATCTTGAAATATGCTTAAATAAAGGTTGTAATGCAGACACAAAACCTCTAAATCCTTCACGTTCAACCGTTCTAAATGGTTGCTCATCAATAATCATCCTAGCCAACATGTGCCTACAAAAATCTTTATCATATTTCCAAGTGCTAAGTACATGCTCATTATCTCTATTTATACTACCTTTATGAACACCAAACAATTTTTGTTTCTTGTCAATATTGTGAGGATACTTTATGAAACTTCTCAAATATTTTCACATGGCTGAAGTATCATTGTTAACATTATAAGCCAAACTTTCATTGCAATAATTACAGACTGAAATATCATTATCAGTTTTCTCATTTTTTGCTTTAATAAAATGCTCCCAAACCTCAGATTTTGTTGTCTTATTTTTTTGCGATGGTGCACGAGTTGTGGATGTCGTGTAGCCTCAGCCATCTACCAAAAAAAGTATCAAAATAAAACATTGTAAGTAACTATGACATACTAATTCAATCTAAACTAACAGAAATCAATCCAAACTAATTAAATCTAAACTAACAAAAATTAACCCAAACCAATTCAGACTATTCTCTATTGAATCATCAGAAAATTGAACTATTTAACACACACAAAATCAGATCTATCTCATGCGCTTTGATATTAAGCCAATACATGCAAAACCTAACGGTCATCACTATGCAACAACTTTACGGTTATTCATTACCTTTAACAACAAGAGGTAACAACGACAACAAGTGCGAGGCGGTGGTATCGATAAAGATCGGTCGAGGAGGTTGGGTGGGGTATGATGTTGGTGGTGGAGAAGTTCCGTAACAGGTGCGAGGCCATCGCTTCTGGCTGCGAAGTGCATCGCTGCATCGCGCGAGTGACAAGTGTGGTTGCAGATCGCAGTCGCAGTGCTTAATGAAATTATAGAATGAAGTGTGGTTGCATCGCAGTGTTGAATGAAATTAGGGCGTGGAAAAATATTGTGTAATCGACCTAAAAATAGGATATGTATTGTGTATAAAACGGTCGACCCAAAACTAAATAATTTAAATGTGGGAGGGGGGTGGGTCATAGGGTCGGGGGTATCGGTTCCGGTTTCGGTTACCCGATCTCTATTTTTAGGAATTGGACCCGATATTGATCGGTTCCTAATTTTACCATCCGAAATCTACCCATTATTATAATATATCTATCCGAAACCTACCCATTATCGCCGATTTGGCCGTATCCGGTACCACTGTATTCGTGCTCACCCTAAATTAAGTCATTCAAGATAAGTGTACCAACATCCACCAAAAACAAATTTCCAACGTGATTTGCATACAGACAAGAACAATTTATATAATGGAAATTTTTCAGAAGAAAAAAGAATCTCATACAAGACTTGTTTTAAGATTTTTTTTTTCTAAAAAAAATAAGCAAAAGAAACAGATCTGCGTCGGAAAGAGACGAGTAGTCTTATCGGTCCGTCCGGTATCACTACGGACCGACCGATAAGCTACCGGTCCGACCGGGACCGGTAAGGTTTCGATCTGGGACGAGATCCGGCCCGACCAAACCTTATCGGTCGCTTCGTCCCGACTGTAAATTTCCGGGTCGGACCATTTTTTTTTTTTAAATTGAATTTCCAATACTGAAATTGACATTCTCGGACGCGGTGCCACACAATTTTTACGTTGAAATCAATTGTACATCGCGAGATATTTAGATTTGAAAATGGGAAAAACGTAACGATTTGGGGGAAAAGAGAAATTGAGGGGCAATATGGACGGTTTTGGAGAAATCCGGTGAAGCAAACGGACTTGGGATTATTCGTCTCGAAAAAATACGCGAAATCAAAATTTTTTTTAGGTAAAACGGACGTCCGAGCGCAAAGTTATGACCATATAAAGTTTGATCAATTTACAACTAATTTGAGCTTCTTTGGGGCCTGGGCTACCGTCGTGGGACCTGGGGGGTCAAAGGGTGGGTGGAGGGGGTGGGGTGGGGTGGTGGTAAGACATAAGTAGCTCAGATTTTGAATGGAAGTCCAAATGTCAGTGGTGAGAGCAATCCTAGATTTTAGAGATGACAACTTATCTTTTAAGCATGATTTTTCACAAACATAAAAGTTTCATGCAATCCTAGCAACTGTGAATCTTGAAATATGCTTAAATAAAGGTTGTAATGCAGACACAAAACCTCTAAATCCTTCACGCTCAACCGCTCTAAATGGTTGCTCATCAATAATCATCCTAGCCAACACGTGCCTACAAAAATCTTTATCATATTTCCAAGTGCTAAGTACATGCTCATTATCTCTATTTATACTACCTTTATGAACACCAAACAATTTTTGTTTCTTGTCAATATTGTGAGGATACTTTTTGAAACTTCTCAAATATTTTCACATGGCTGAAGTATCATTGTTAACATTATAAGCCAAGCTTTCATTGCAATAATTACAGACTGGAATATCATTATCGCTTTCTCATTTTTGCTTTAATAAAATGCTCCCAAACCTCGATTTTGTTGTCTTATTTTTTGCGATGGTGCACGAGTTGTGGATGTCGTGCTAGCCTCAGCCATCTACCAAAAAAAGTATCAAAATAAAACATTGTAAGTAACTATGACATACTAATTCAATCTAAACTAACAGAAATCAATCCAAACTAATTAAATCTAAACTAACAAAAATTAACCCAAACCAATTCAGACTATTCTCTATCAATCATCGAAAATTGAACTATTTAACACACACAAAATCAGATCTATCTCATGCGCTTTGATATTAAGCCAATACATGCAAAACCTAATGGTCATCACTATGCAACAACTTTACGGTTATTCATTACCTTTAACAACAAGAGGTAACAACGACAACAAGCGCGAGGCTTGGTGGTATCGATAAAGATCGGCCGGCGAGGTTTGGGTGGGGTATGATGTTGGTGGTGGAGAAGTTCCGTAATAGGTGCGAGGCTATCGCTCCCGGCTGCGTGAGGCGCATCGTCTTGTCGCGAGTGACAAGTGTGGTTGCAGATCGCAGTCACAGTGCTTAATGAAATTATAGAATGAAGTGTGGTTGCATCGCAGTTGTTGAATGAAATTAGGCGTGGAAAAATATTGTGTAATCGGACCTAAAAATAGGATATGTATTGTGTATAAAACTGCGACCCAAAACTAAATAATTTAAAGGTGGGAGGGGGGTGGGTCATAGGGTCGGGGTATCGGCCCGGTTTGGTGCACCGATCTCTATTTTTGGAATCGACCCGACATTGATCGGTTCTAATTTTACCATCCAAATCTACCCATTATTATAATATATCTATCCGAAACCTACCCATTATCGCCGATTTGGCCGTATCCGGGTACCTCAGATTCGTGCTCACCCTAAATTAAGTCATTCAAGATAAGTGTACCCAACATCCACCAAAAACAAATTTCCAACGTGATTTGCATACAGACAAGAACAATTTATATAATGGAAATTTTTCAGAAGAAAAAAGAATCTCATACAAGACTTGTTTTAAGATTTTTTTTTTCTAAAAAAAATAAGCAAAAGAAACAGATCTGCGTCGGAAAGAGACGAGAGTAGTCTTTATCACGGTCCGGTCCGGTATCAACTGGATCGGACCGATAAGCTTACCGGTCCGGACCGGGATCGGACCGGTAAGGTTTCGGTCCTGGGACGAGATCCGGTCCCGGACCGAAACCTTATCGGTCCGGTTCTCGGTCCGGACCGGTAAGAATTTCCGGGTCGGGCCAATTTTTTTTTTTTTTTTAAATTGAATTTCCAATACTGAAATTGACATTCTCGGACGCGGTGCCACACAATTTTTACGTTGAAATCAATTGTACATCGCGAGATATTTAGATTTGAAAATGGGAAAAACGTAACGATTTGGGGGAAAAGAGAAATTGAGGGGCAATATGGACGGTTTTGGAGAAATCCGGTGAAGCAAACGGACTTGGGATTATTCGTCTCGAAAAAATACGCGAAATCAAATTTTTTTTTAGGTAAAACGGACGTCCGAGCGCAAAGTTATGACCATATAAAGTTTGATCAATTTACAACTAATTAGAGCTGATGCGAGTGGGGCTTCATTGGTCAGTGGGGCTGGAGGGCTGGGGGTGGGGTGGTAAGACATAAGTAGCTCAGATTTTGAATGGAAGTCCAAATGTCAAAGTGAGAGCAATCCTAGATTTGAGAGATGCCACCTTATCTTGTAAGCATGATTTTTCACAAACATAAAAGTTTCATGCCATCCCGAGCAACTGTGAATCTTGAAATATGCTTAAATAAAGGTTGTAAGGCAGACACAAAACCTCTAAATCCTTCACGCTCAACCGCTCTAAATGGTTGCTCATCAATAATCATCCTAGCCAACATGTGCCTACAAAAATCTTTATCATATTTCCAAGTGCTAAGTACATGCTCATTATCTCTATTTATACTACCTTTACGAACACCAAACAATTTTTGTTTCTTCTCAATCTTGTGAGGATACTTTTGGAAACGTCTCAAATATTTTCACATGGCTGACGTATCACTGTTAACATTATAAGCCAAGCTTTCATTGCAATAATTACAGACTGAAATATCATTATCAGTTTTCTCATTTTTTGCTTTAATAAAATGCTCCCAAACCTCAGATTTTGTTGTCTTATTTTTGCGATGGTGCACGAGTTGTGGATGTCGTGCTAGCCTCACCATCTACCAAAAAAGTATCAAAATAAAACATTGTAAGTAACTATGACATACTAATTCAATCTAAACTAATGTAAATCAATCCAAACTAATTAAATCTAAACTAACAAAAATTAACCCAAACCAATTCGCACTATTCTCTATCAATCATCGAAAATTGAACTATTTAACACACACAAAATCAGATCTATCTCATGCAGCTTTGATATTAAGCCAATACATGCAAAACCTAATGGTCATCACTATGCAACAACTTTACGGTTATTCATTACCTTTAACAACAAGAGGTAACAACGACAACGCGGCGCGAGGTCGCGGTATCGATAAAGATCGGCCGAGGAGGGTTGGGTGGGGTATGATGTTGGTGGTGGAGAAGTTCCGGTAATAGGTGCGAGGCTATCGCTCCCGGCTGCGTGAGTCTGCATCTTGTCGCAGTGACAAGTGTGGTTGCAGATCGCAGTCGCAGTGCTTAATGAAATTATATAAGGAAGTGTGGTTGCGTACTGCAGTGTTGAATGAAATTAGGGCGTGGAAAAATATTGTGTACTGGACCTAAAAAATAGGATATGTATTGTGTATAAAACGGACTGACCCAAAACTAAATAATTTAAATGTGGGAGGGGGTGGGTCATAGGGTATCGGTTCGGTTTGGCTGCACCCGATCTCTATTTTTTGGAATTGGACCCGACATTGATCGGTTCCTAATTTTACCATCCGAAATCTACCCATTATTATAATATATCTATCCGAAACCTACCCATTACTGTCGATTTCGGTCGGGTATCTGGGTACCCTGTATTCGTGCTCACCCTAAATTAAGTCATTCAAGATAAGTGTACCCAACATCCACCAAAAACAAATTTCCAACGTGATTTGCATACAGACAAGAACAATTTATATAATGGAAATTTTTCAGAAGAAAAAAGAATCTCATACAAGACTTGTTTTAAGATTTTTTTTTTCTAAAAAAAATAAGCAAAAGAAACAGATCTGCGTCGGAAAGAGACGAGAGTAGTGTTACGGCCCGTCCGGTCCGGTATCACCTATCGACCGATAGAGCTTATCGGTCGGATCGGACCGGTAAGGTTTCGGTCCTGGGACGAGATCCGGTCCCGGACCGAAACCTTATCGGTCCGGTTCTCGGTCCGGACCGGTAAGAATTTCCGGGTCGGGCCAATTTTTTTTTTTTTTTAAATTGAATTTCCAATACTGAAATTGACATTCTCGGACGCGGTGCCACACAATTTTTACGTTGAAATCAATTGTACATCGCGAGATATTTAGATTTGAAAATGGGAAAAACGTAACGATTTGGGGGAAAAGAGAATTGAGGGGCAATATGGACGGTTTTGGAGAAATCCGTGAAGCAAACGGACTTTAGTCCGCTTGGGATTATTCGCTCTAAAAATACGCTAAATCAAAATTTTTTTATGTAAAACGGACGTCCGAAACCAAAGTTAGGACCATATAAATTTTGATCAATTTACATCTTATTAGAGCCGATATGCGAGGGCTGGGGCTCATGGGTCATTGGCCGGAGTGGACCTGGGCAAAGGGGGTGGGCCGGTGAGGACCTGGGGGTGGTTAGACATAAGTAGCTCAGATTTTGAATGGAAGTCCAAATGTCAGTGGTGAGAGCAATCCTAGATTTTAGAGATGACAACTTATCTTTTAAGCATGATTTTTCACAAACATAAAAGTTTCATGCAATCCCTAGCAACTGTGAATCTTGAAATATGCTTAAATAAAGGTTGTAATGCAGACACAAAACCTCTAAATCCTTCACGTTCAACCGCTCTAAATGGTTGCTCATCAATAATCATCCTAGCCAACATGCCTACAA
The DNA here is from genome assembly GCA_029844215.1 of Przewalskia tangutica. Taxonomy (NCBI): domain Eukaryota; kingdom Viridiplantae; phylum Streptophyta; class Magnoliopsida; order Solanales; family Solanaceae; genus Przewalskia; species Przewalskia tangutica. Next base: position 18,467,733 of record CM056726.1, on the reverse strand, counting down.
AAATCTTTATCATATTTCCAAGTGCTAAGTACATGCTCATTATCTCTATTTATACTACCTTTACGAACACCAAACAATTTTTGTTTCTTGTCAATATTGTGAGGATACTTTTGAAACTTCTCAAATATTTTCACATGGTCAAGTATCATTGTTAACATTATAAGCCAAGCTTTCATTGCAATAATTACAGATCAAATATCATTATCGCTTTTCATTTTTTGCTTTAATAAAATGCTCCCAAACCTCGATTTTGTTGTCTTATTTTTCGCGATGGTGCACGAAGTCAGGATGTCGTGCTAGCCTCACCATCTACCAAAAAAGTATCAAAATAAAACATCAGAAGTAACTATGACATACTAATTCAATCTAAACTAATGTAAATCAATCCAAACTAATTAAATCTAAACTAACAAAAATTAACCCAAACCAATTCGCACTATTCTCTATCAATCATCGTAAAATTGAACTATTTAACACACACAAAATCGATCTATCTCATGCGCTTTGATATTAAGCCAATACATGCAAAACCTAATGGTCATCACTACGCAACAACTTTACGGTTATTCATTACCTTTAACAACAAGAGGTAACAACGACAACAAGCGGCGCGAGGCTTGGTGGTATCGATAAAGATCGGCCGGCGAGGTCAGCGTATGATGTCAGCGTGGAGAAGTTCCAGAATGTGGTGCGAGGCTATCGCTCCCGGTCAGAAGATGCATCGCGCATCGCGCGAGTGACAAGTGTGGTCACAGATCGCGTCGCAGTGCTTAATGAAATTATAGAATGAAGTGTGGTTGCATCGCAGTTGTTGAATGAAATTAGGGCGTGGAAAAATATTGTAATCGACCTAAAAATAGGATATGTATTGTGTATAAAACTGATCGACCCAAAACTAAATAATTTAAATGTGGGAGGGGTCATAGTGGTCGGTATTTCGGTTCCGCTTTGCACCGATCTCTATTTTTGGAATTGACCCGACATTGATCGTTCCTAATTTTACCATCCAAATCTACCCATTATTATAATATATCTATCCGAAACCTACCCATTATCGCCGATTTTGGCCGTATCCGTACCTGTATTCGTGCTCACCCTAAATTAAGTCATTCAAGATAAGTGTACCCAACATCCACTAAAGCAAATTTCCAACGTGATTTGCATACAGACAAGAACAATTTATATAATGGAAATTTTTCAGAAGAAAAAGAATCTCATACAAGACTTGTTTTAAGATTTTTTTCTAAAAAATAAAAAGAAAAAGCAAAAGCAGTCGGCCCGACGACCGAGTAAGGTTTCTGGCCCCGATCGAGATTCGCCTGACCGACCGACCGTAGGTTTCGGCCTGGACGAGATCCGGCCCCGACCAAACCTTATTTGCCCGGCTTCGTCCGACCGGTAAGAATTTCCTGTCGCCAATTTTTTTTTTTTTTTAAAATTGAATTTCCATTACTGAAATTGACATTCTCGGAAGCGGTACCACGCAATTTTTACATTGAAATCAATTGTACATCGCGAGATATTTAGATTTGAAAATGGGAAAACGTAACGATTGGGGGAAAAGAGAAATTGAGGGGCAATATGGACGGTTTTGGAGAAATCCGTGAAGTTAGTCCGCTTGGGATTATTCGTCTCAAAAATACGCGAAATCAAAAAAATTTAGGTAAAACGGACGTCCGAGCGCAGTTATGACCATATAAAGTTTGATCAATTTGACTAATTAGTGCGGAGAGTGGGATGGTGTGGACGGGGTGGGGTGGGGTGGGGCTGGCTGAGGGGGACTGGGGTGGGGGTGGTGGAGGACCAAGCGGGTGGGAGTGGAGGGGCCGGGGTGGAGTGGATCAAAGCGGGCCGGTGGAGATCGTGGGGACCGGCATCTGGGTTACCGGCCCGGTTCCTTTAACGGTCCGGTATTTTTACATACTCAGATCCGACCATATGTTTCGTCCTGCTGGTCCGGTTTATCGGCCCGGCTTTCCCGGTTCTCGAGTATATCCGAACCATAACAGCCCTAGACGAGAGGATAGGAAGAAGGAAGCTGCTGAAAGGGCCCACTTTTTAGTTTTTAATTATTTACGCCCTTATACTTTGTTTTTGTCACATCAGCTGGCATTAATTTCATCCCATATAAAAATAGGGGGATAACAAGTCATTTGTTTAGTTAAAATAGAAAAAAAAATTCAAGATAAATTTAAGAAGCAAATTATATATTCTCCCTAATTTAAAATGATGGTATATACATATATTTTTTTTAACTCACCCGTATTACTAAAGTCGTAACGCTATATTTCATAACAAATTTATCATAAAATGACTTCTCTATTTGTACTTTAAATATTTCAAAGTTACAATTTAAATGCATAAAATAATGATCAATTTGTATATATAAGAGCAATCCGATGTACTAAACTCTCGCTATGCGTGGAGTTCAGAAAATGATCGGACCACAAGGATCTATTGTACGCAATCTTACTTCACATTTCTACAAGAAGATATTTTCACGATTTGAACACATGACCTCATGATCATGAAACCAATAAACGTCATGTGACCCGGCAGAGCAGGAAGTGAGCAAGTACAGTTGACTATAGAATCTGTCATTTGCCGTGTGAGATTTAATTGTCATTATTTAGATTTCTATATGATAAATTTATTTATTGATTAAATTGCCACTTAATTTAATATCAACACCTTTTTTTTAATATAATAATGTAAGTAGATAAATTTATTCTTGAAATAAAATTATCTTATTTTTAAACTTTTATTTTATTGCTCGAAATTTTTATATACTATGATCAATAACATCTCTAAGTTTTGTTTAATTATTTATTTTTCTGAAAGAAAAATGTGTTCTTTCATTCTACCATAGGAATTTCAACTTCAATTTTATATTATGATTTAAAATTTATTTAAATATAAAGAAAAAGACATAGATGGTACTCTAAACTATATTCGAGATTTCAATATCATACTCAAATTATTAAGGCGATCTATGTCATATTTGACAATCGTAAAAGTGAATTTAATATCATCATATCATATGAGTTGGGGTGACACAAAAATAATAATTAAATAATAAGAGTGTGAAGTCAAAATTAAAGTACAAATAAAATTTAATTTTAATAAAAACTTATTTCACCAACTCCCACCACCGGAACCACCGTATCCACCAAATTAAACGAGAAAATTTCAAATCAAACTAGTAAATCTCATTAGCACTTCAAGCATCTTTTCATTGATAAAAGCTTTTATAAAATGCTAGAACTTTAGAAATAATTGTTGGGTCCCGGGGTACGCTATTGAAATAAAACAAATTGAAAGTAAAAATAAATTGAATGTCAATACGATTTGTAAATGTCGGCAACAATATTATCAGTCACACGTGACAACACTTCGATAAAACAGAAACACCATTGAAGAGTAAATTGCAAATAAAAATAATAAAAAACACAAAAATTTAATATTTACATAATATAACGTATGATGACCAGTGACCGAAAGTATTGTATATATTTATATACAATTGAATAAATTCCTTCTTTTATAATTTTACAAAATAAAACAAAAGAAATTAAAAAGTTGAAGTCTATGACATCTGCCTGAACAATCTACCTAAATAGACATATACAACATCTCATTATAATTGCTTCAATAAAGAACAAATCTAGAATCTAAGCATCAATTATAATGTTGGATAAAATGTTGTCGACACGCTCAAACAATTCCAGTTTTCTAAGATGAATTCTCGAGTGCTCTCTTGATATTTTTGCAATATGATTCTTGATGTCGATTCACTATTCTTCCTTCTCTATTTATAGTAGAGAGTCTTCCTTGAAAAACTTATCGACTTGTTGTAGAGGTTGAGGGAAATGTGGGCAACAAATAAGATTTATTGGAGAAGATTACAGAGCAAAATCTTATAACTTCTTGGACTTGTTCCCCAAGCTTAGCAACAACTTTGACTTGTTCTTCCCACGTTTTTTATCAGCTCCTAATCACCTTGTCAAGTCACTTTTTAATCGTGGTAAAGTTTTCACGAGATTTTATTCAGTCCGTGAAGTAAGACAAAACTGTTAGTCACAAAAATATTGGTCTGATGGTTGTGACATTTGTTATAACATTTTTGAATTTTAAATTAGTACTAAAAATGATATGTTGGACAAAATGTCACAACACCAAACTCAACATTACCAATAATCATTTACTGAGCATTTAAATATTACACATTCTTTAACCTCCATTAAAATGCATAAAATCCACATAAATTAACAGCAATTGTGAGGAATAAAAGAAGAAAATTAGCAGCAATTCTAAGAAATCAAGAAGAAAATTAAATACTCTTACTTGTAAAATCATTTTTATTAAAGTTAAATTTCTATGTTCAATAAGAATTTCAACATTAATGTTATTGACCTTGTAGAAACTAAAAACTACTAGCTTCACTAACTCAAAAGACGCACAGTAGTGGTTATTACGGTGAAATGCACTAAATTCATCACCGAATCACCTAATCACCATTAACATCATCCAAAATTACAGGAACCACCATAAATTTTGCACCCATCACCATACCCGCCATCAAAATCGCAGTTCTCTTTGAAAAAATAATACATCTAAGATGGTTAAAATGAGGAGTTTTTCAGAAGAAGAGGAAAGGAGGTGGGTGGGGGGCGTGGTTGAAGATGGAGAATGAAAGTTTGAAGATGAAGAAGAAAAGGAGGGTGGGGCGGGGTTGGGGGGGCGGGGTTGAGGGGTTATAAAAATTTACATTTTACAATAAAAAGGAAAAGAATATAAAAATTAAAATTTAAAAGATTTCTGATGTGGTGCTGACTTGGCGTTGACGTGACGGGCGAGTGTGTAACACCTCTGTAGTGCAACAGGTTATATGTGTATCAGAGATAAATAAATTCTCTTTTTAATTACTCAAGGGTGTTATAGATTGTCTTAATAGTTTGAGTGTAATATCGAGATTACATGTATAATTTAATTAAATATAAAATTTAACCCATAAATTTATATTTTATTAAAAAGGGACTCATCGTTATTAATTTTACAAATATTAAAAAGACCGACGCTCGACGTGAAATAGTTGTGTATACCATGTGAAAAAATTATATTATTAAAAAATAGCTAGTTAACCATTGATAATTTTTTGGATCAATGAATCTTTATTGAAATAGTTTGCATTAGACTTTTAAAAAGTTAGATTATAAAAAGTTAGGATCATCATGCCACGACACTACCGCTTTCCTTCCTAGTACATGTACTTCTTCTCTACCTTTCAGACATAAAAATCTACAACTGGACTACAAAGCTAACAATAAATACTCCCATCACTCAGCTAACTTTCTATCCCCCCCACACACACACACAAAAAAAAACAAGAAAATGGAGTGCAAAGATAGCAGCAAAACTTGGAATTTTCTGAGTGATTTGGAGTACCAAACAGGATTTGGAAATCATTTCTCATCTGAAGCTATAGGTGGAGCTCTACCTCAAGGTCAAAATAGTCCTCTTATTTGCCCCCTTGGACTTTATGCTGAGCAGATCTCTGGCACCTCTTTTACTTCCCCTCGCAAACTTAACCAACGCAGGTTCCTTTACTTCTCTCTCCCTAAAATACTAGAGTATTCTTTTCTTTTCGTTTATGTGAAGGTGTTTGACTGTACAAGATTTTGAAATTTGTGATCTAAAATAAGTTATAGAAATTTCTGTTCTATAAATCATTTCATCAATGAGAAGTTTGAAGTTATACTGTTACTTAATATTGAAAGATATCATAAATTTTAGTACTAACTAAAAATAAAAGAGTCGAAAAATTGGGACGGAGGAAGTACCTGTTATTGATTTGTTTCAGCATAGTTCTTGTTAGCCAAAAATACTGAGTAGAATAATAATACCAACAGCTCGAATAACATTCAATAAACTAAGAAAGTAGTGACCTTTAGTGAGAAGTACAATGAATTACTGGCCCCTTTTCAACGTTGATTAGTTGGGTATTTGAACAATAAATCGTTAAAAGTTGAAAAAGGGGTTTTGGATATTAGACCGTGTTTGGGTTGGACGTGAAGTTCATTAAAGAAAAAAATGTTGAAGTTTTTCAATATTTTGCCAATACTACTACCTACTATTGATTTGTTTCAGCATAGTTCTTGTTAGTCTCTTTAGCAACTAAAAAAACTTGAGTAGAATGATAATAGGGAGGGCTCGAGAAAGATTCGATGAACTAAAAAAGAAGTGACCTTTAGTGAGAAGTGTTGGTATAATAATCTGTATTTGGCTAAATAATGTCAAAACAATATGTTAATCACTTAGAGAAACATATAACATTAATGAAACAATAAACGAAAACAGAATCTGTTTTGGAAAAATAATTTCAGAATGTAATCGAGCCCACTTAGTTCAAAGTGTCCTTAAGGAAATTATTCCCCTCACAGTACTCGAGGTTAACGGAATATCGCCTCCCAGGATAGAACGATTATCTTACCAGAATAGTAGTACTCCAAATTCCGGTCGGATCCAAATCCAAATCCAAATCCAAATCCAAATCCAAAGCCGAAGCCGAAGCCGAGCCGAGCGAGCGACGACGACGGCGCGAGGGGTCCTTGCCCTCTCAACCCTTTTAGCAGCTCGAGAAGGTGTAATGTAATATATACACCTCTCTTTTCTTTCCTTTTTTCGATGTGGGACAAAAGAGCCTTTTACTCTCTTTAATTTTTATCCCATCATTTCCTATTCACCAATATCAAAACTCAACAATCCCCCACATGAATGGGGAATGATTATAAGATAGAAGAATGTACGGACGAGTGTGATATACAAGCGAGAATTGATCGCATCCGATAAGTAGGTTTCCTTTGAACTTTCCGTAGTGAACTTATATCGGATATACTCGATCAATCGGTAGATTTGATATCTTCAACCGTCGAACTTTGTTGTATACCTAGACAACATAAGACACACAATCAACCCTCAACCGTTTATGGTTCTCACTTGTATTCGCTTTCACCATGAACACCGCTGGTCTCACGAGTGCAGAGAATGGGCCTTTACCGTCATTCCCTTTAAAGCGCTTACACTTAACACTCACATAGGTGATTTCTAAACACGTGGTCCTATAGCCACATTATCCGGTCATACATCGCTGATTTAGATAACCATTAAAAACCTTAATGCTTTATTAACTCATTAACAAGCCATAAAGTCTTATCCTTATTTCGAACATTGTCTTCATCCGAGAATGGGTTGAGTTATTTGACAATGTCAACCGCTACCACAACTTTGTTTGATCTCTCAACCTAGCTCGGGATTTCCGCACAGTAGTTACCGCCATGATGACTTGTCCTCGCCTTAACCCCATTCCCATTGATGATCTACCAACTCCTCTCAGATAAGCCTTTGAAAGCGGATCCACCACGTTATCTCTTGACTTTACATAATCAATTGTGATAACGCCACTAGAGAGAGTTGTCTAATCCAGATTGTGTCTCCGTCAGATGTGACGAGATTTTCCGTTATACATTACGCCCCGCCCTACCTATTGCCGCTGATCACAAAGGTATACATATAGAGCCAAAGGTTTGAGCGAATGGAATATCTTCTAAGAAATTCGAGCCATTCACCTTCTTCACCTACTGTCTAAAGCTATAAATTACGATTCCATTGTAGAGCGGGCGATGCACGTCTGCTTTGATGATTTCCAAGACATCGCTCCTCCGCTAACGGTGAAAACATATCCACTCGGATTTAACTTCAAACGATCCTGATCTAATTTGCATCACTATATCCTCAAGCATCATGATATTTATTATAATGCAAAGCATAGTTTTGGGTGTGTTGTAAATATCCCAAGACTCGCTTTCATTGCCATCCAACGAGTTTGATTGGGATTACTCGTGAATCGACTCACTGCTTATAGCACACGCTATATCCGGTCGTACAATTCATAATATACATCAAACTTCTCAAAACTCGCATAGTCCAATTGTGAGTCACTTTCACCTTCATTCTTTGAAGTGCAAAACTTACATCAATCGAGTCTTGCAACATTGAAATTTAAATATTTGAACTTGTCAAGTACTTTTCCAATATAACGCGATCGTGATAATGCTAGACTGGAGTTTTATGGATCTTAATTCCTAAGATCAAATCGGAACCCCTAAGTCTTTCATGTCAAATTTGCTAATGAGCATACGCTCGTAGCATTTACATCGACAATATTTTTACTCATTATCAAGATGTCATCAACATACAAACAAACAATGACTTCATGATTTGGAGTATTTTTAATGTAAACACATTTGTCACACTCATTAATCTTAAATCCATTTGCCAACATTGTTTGGTCAAATTTTGCATGCCATTGTTTGGGTGCTTGTTTAAGTCCATAAAGTGACTTCACAAGTCTCGACACTTTCCTTTCTTTACCAGAACCACAAAACCTCAGTTGTTCCATGTAAATTTCTTCCTCCGCTTCTCCATTTAAGAAAGTCGTCTCGACATCCATTTGATGGATTTCAAGACCATATACGACCGCCAGTGCCACTAACACCCGAATAGATGTTATTCTTGTCACCGGCGAGTATGTGTCAAAGTAATCAAGACTTTCTTTTTGTCTATAACCTTTGACCACAAGTCTTGCCTTGTATTTGTCAATAGTGCCATCAGCTTTCATTTTCCTTTTAAAGATCCATTTTGATCCTAAAGGTTTATTTCCAGGAGGAAGATCAACTAACTCCCATGTATGGTTGTTTAAAATTGATTCAATCTCACTATCGACTGCTTCTTTCCAAAATGTTGAATCAGAAGATGACATTGCTGCTTTAAATGTTTGAGGCTCATTTTCAAGCAAGAATGTTACAAAGTCTGGTCCAAAGGAAGTAGATGTCTTTTGACGTTTGCTACGCCTTAGATCCTCTTTGCTTGGTATACTTTCCTTTGGTTCTTCCCGCGGTCGTTTAGATCTTTCACTGACGACTCACATTCGCTTTATACGGATAGATGTTTTCAAAGAATTCAAAGATTATCCGATTCAATTACCGTATTAACATGAATTTCGGATTGTCCGATTTGAACCAAAAACCGACAAGCTTTGCTGCTTGTAGCATAGCAAATAAAAACACAATCCACAGTTTTTGGTCCGATTTTTACTCTTTTGGGCAAAGAAACTTGGACCTTTGCTAAACACCCCCACACTTTGAAATATTTCAAGTTGGGTTTTCTTCCTTTTCATAGATCATATGGAATAGATTGTGTTTTGACGTGTACTCATTGAGTATTCGATTAGTGTAGGATAGCTTCCCCACAAGCTCTGCAGAAACCTAACTAATTAGTAAGACATTCATCATTTCCTTTAATGTTCGGTTTTTCTTTCCGCAATTCCATTTGATTGTGGTGTGTAAGGGCGAGTTTGATGAATAATTCCATATTCCAAACATGTCTCTCGCAAAAGGAGATTCGTACTTCCACCCCTATCACTTCTAATCATTTTGATCTTTTATTCAATTGATTTTCCACTTCGTTCTTGTATTGCTTAAATGCATTAATTGCTTCATCCTTACTATTAAGCAAATACACATAACAAGATTTGCGCAAATCGTCAATGAAAGTTATAAAATATTTTTCCCACCACGACGGTATTGACTTCATATCACATATATCTCGTGAATTAAGTCTAAAGGATTTGAATTCTATTAATAGACTTATATGGATTTTTAACAAACTTAGATTCAACACAAATTTCACATTTTGATTTGTTGCACTCGAATTTAGGCAATACTTCTAAATTGATCAATTTTCGCAGTTGTTTTGTAATTGACATGTCCTAAACGAACATGCCATAAATCATTTGACTCGATAAGTAAGACGGTTGAATTTTCATTAATACCGCCAACAACCATTACATTGAGTTTGAAAAGGCCCTCGAGGTAGCCCTTTCCTATGAACATATCATTCTTACTTATTACAATTTTCTCACTAACCAACACACACTTAAACCCGCTTTTTGACGAGTAGTCCAATGAAACTAAATTCTTCCGAATTGTCGAACGTGCGTAACATTGTTGAGTCGTGACGCTAAGTCATCCTCGTAAGTATCTTCCCATATCCTTCAACCTCGTCATTGCAGATTTCCATAAACAAGACTCTTCTGTCCAATGGAACATATGTTGCAAATGCTTCTTTGCAAATAAGAATACGTCGAGTGGCACCGTAATCCACCACCACTCTTTTGGGTTTCCAACCAAATTGCACTCTTCCAAAGATCGCACACGCATCACTCGATCATCATTCATTTACACCATATTGGCTTGTCTTTTCCCTTGTCTTTTCTGAGACGACAACTGGGCTTTCAGGGCGCCTTTCCCACAATTAAAGCAGCTGTTGCCTTGAACTTTTTCTTGTTAGAAACCTTCTCTTTCCGTAGGCCTCTTTCTTTTCTTGTTCATTTTCTGAGCAAAGATCTTCAACGATGTTGCCCCTTCAATCGTGAACTCTACGATACCTCTTTTCACGGTTTTGTTATCTTCCTCGATCTTGAGACGAATCACAAGATCCTCCAACTTCATTTCCTTTTTGTGCTTAAGATAATTCTTGAAATCTTTCCACGAAGGCGGCAATTTCTCAATCATCGCAGCCCACTGAATGCTTCATTCACTACCATACCTTCAAAGAATAAGGTCATGGAAGATAAGTTGAAACTCTTGAACTGGTTCCAACTGCTTTCCCATCAACCATTTTATAGTCTAGGAATTTGGCAACCACAAACTTCTTCAAGCAAGCATCTTCTGCTCTTGTACTTCTTTTCAAGTGCACTCCATAGTTCTTTGAAGTTTCTCGATCAGAGACATTGTACAAGTCATCTTCTAAGGCACTTAAAATGTAGTCTTTGCACAAAAATCACCGCTTACAAGCCTCAGAACTATGAATCTGGTTGTCGTGCATGTCGCAGTAGCACGAGGTCTCACCGTGAACTTTTGCAAACCAAGAGTGGTAAGCCAAAAGAACATTCTTTGTCGCCATCCTTTAAAGTTGCACCGGTGAACCTCGCAGTTTCTCACCGTGCATCATGCAGACGTTGTAGTAAGTAGTAAATCACGACGCAGATTTGCAGAGGTAGTTCCAGCTTTCAATTGCCATTGTTTGTCATCACAAATCGACAAACTGCTTTAATTAATAAAACCAAAATAGCAATTAATTCACGACTTCAACGATGAAGATTTTATTTCTTCAAATCGCAATGAATTATAAACTTAAACGATGAAGATTTTATTTCTTCAAATCGTAGTATAATTATGAAACTTTAGTATTCCAACGAAGTTTTTATATCTTTGAGTCTAATACTAATATTCATACGGAGTAGAAAACTACACAAGTTTTAATCTCCTTAAATGTAACGATGAAGTTTTTATGTTCTTCAAATCGTTATACACAACGGTGAAGATTTTATTTCTTCAAACCGAATCAAATTTTGATAGCAACAAATATAATACACAACGGTGAAGATTTTATTTCTTCAAACCGAATCAATTTTGATAGAAACAAATATAATACACAACGGTGAAGATTTTATTTCTTCAAACCGAATCAAAATTGATAGAAACGAAGTGTAGTAGATTGTATGTTGTATACTTGATGAAGTTTTTATATCTTCAAATCAAGTATCCAAATGAGTAGAAAGTTATGAAAACTTTAATCTCAACCGGAGTAGAAAATTCGAAGATTTTAGTCTCCAAACAACATACAAGAAAAACATTTTTTTTTTCCTTCCTGAAAAAAAAAACACTTTTTTTTCTTTTTTCTTTTTGGAAAACACTTTTTCCTGGATTTTAATATTCCAACGAAGTTTTTATATCTTCAAGTTAGAATATGAAATTACATACGGAGTAGAAAACCACATAGGTTTTAATTTTCAAACCAGGATACAGATTAAAATACAATAAACATAATTTCCTTAAGAATGTTGGTATAATAATCTGTATTTGGCTAAATAATGTCAAAACAATATGTTAATCACTTAGAGAAACATATAACATTAATGAAACAATAAACGAAAACAGAATCTGTTTTGGAAAAATAATTTCAGAATGTAATCGAGCCCACTTAGTTCAAAGTGTGTCCTTAATGAAATTATTCCCCTCACAGTACTCGAGGTTAACGGAATATCGCCTCCCAGGATAGAACGATTATCTTACCAGAATAGTAGTACTCCAAATTCCGGTAGCAACGAACCACTCAACGGCAGTATATCACACAGAATGAAATTTTCGAGTTGAAGAGCAACTTCAGAATTGATTAGAATATGAATTAGTTCATAAATTCTTGAAATAATCAAGAATTTATAGGGTTAGAGGTACTGATTCTGAATGGTTGCAACCATTCAGAATAGTCACCTCATTTTGGAGGGAAATTCGAAAAAGAGAGGGAGAGCCGGACGGGTCGGATCGGGTCGCGGGTCGATCCGTTTGGATTTGTTTTTAATTAAATAATTAATTAATTAATTTAATTAAAGAAACGTTTGTCCAAAAAGATTATCAATCAATCGATCTTTTGACAAATCCAAATCCAAAGCCAAAGCCGAAGCCGAGCCGAGCGAGCGACGACGACGGCACGAGGGGTCCTTGCCCTCTCAACCCTTTTAGCCGCTCGAGAAGGTGTAATGTAATATATACACCTCTCTTTCCTTCCCTTTTTTCGATGTGGGACAAAAGAGCCTTTTACCCTCTTTAATTTTTATCCCATCATTTCCTATTCACCAATATCAAAACCCAACAAGAAGTACAATAAATCAGTTCAATTTTACTGCCTCTTTGTTCAAGATTAGTTGGGTATTTGGACATTCCTCCTTGTTCCTTTTTACTTAGCCCATGTTGTCTTGGCACTCTAGAAAGTACTAATTACTCCCTCCGTCACTTTTACTTGTCAGATTTAGATTTTTTTTTTCGGTTTTACCCATATCATTACTTACTCATTTCAAATTAATTTTCAAATCCATTAAAATTACGCATTTCATTTATTATTTTTTAAGTAATGTGCAAAGTCCATAGTGAACAAGTAAAAGTGAACGGAGAGAGTATTTATTAGGGGTCTATTTAACTAAATTAACCTATTAATTATGTTTTGGAAATCTAAGTTTGACTTGTTATGTAGTCACTTTATGATAAAGGTAATATTGGAAGAAAATAGCAAATATGTCTTGATTTGCCGAAATGAACAAGTAAAAAGGAAAATTTATCTTTAGTATAAGTCACAGAAAAAACGAACGGAGACTCTATGTGGTTAAAATTGAAAAAGGGGTTTTGGATATTAGACCGTGTTTGGATTGGACATGAATTTCATTAAAGAAAACAAAAGTTTTTGTTTTTCGATATTTCACCAATATTTCAGATAATATTGCCCAACTTCAGCTTGCCAATAATGACTTCAGCATTTGCAAGTGAAGATTATTGCCAAAAGCCCTGGAAAGAGGATTGAATTTTGGGCTTTTTGGTAATTACCTGTTTGGAAGAAAGTTGATCAGCTTTTTCTCCCACAATTCATCCATTTCCCAAAATGATAACTAAAATGAGACTTTTTCTTTCTTTTTACTGGATGTTGAGGATTTCATTAATGCTCGTTTAAGATTGAGGTATAGTTGATTGATAGATTGGTTATGTTACTGAGGGAATTTTCTGTTGGTGCAGTTGGCTATATCGTATTAAGCCATCGGTTACACATGAGCCATTTAGACCAAGAATACCAAGACATGAAAAGCTTGTGAGTGAATTCAACCAGTCAAACAGTTCTGCTACACCGACTCAATTGCGATGGAAGCCTGTGGAGATCCCAGAAACACCGACTGATTTCGTCGATGGTTTGTACACAATATGCGGGGCTGGCAGCTCATATCTCCGACATGGTTTTGCAATTCACATGTAATTGATATTTCAAACTTGTTCTATTATTATCAGCACTCTGTCCTTCGGATGGAGTTCCGGATATAGTTGTTACTTTCTTATTTATGTTTTGTTCTTGTTAATTTATCATTAGGATTGAGATGTGCTATGCTCCGAATATAATCATTTGTCGTCTGGTTGCTGGTTAGAGTTATGCAGAGATTAATAATGTTCTTGTTAATTTATCATTAGGTATGAATGCAATTAGAATTGGATCTGAAGTTCAGAGTAGATCAAGTAATAATTTACGTCTATTTATAAGCATTGTTGAAAATGCAGCTATACTGCCAACAAATCAATGGAGAACTCTGCCTTCTGCAATGCTGATGGTGACTTTCTGATTGTTCCTCAAAAAGGAAGTAAGTGTATGTAGGAAATTTATTAACGTGAAATAAAGTTAATCCTATTATTTATGACTCGAACAATTGGGGCCCCGCACATTGTAATCGTCGTTTCCACACACGTGCACACGTTGTATCAAGAATCGTAAATTTTCTTAGTGAAAGAGATATTGCTACGTATACGAAATGTTTGAGACATGAAATGATAGACGGTTATTGGCCAAATGACGAGGGTTTCACGTTGGTAACTGAAGGAAGAAGTGTACGATGGGTAAAAAGATGAAACGAGTCGGAAATCGCCTCGAAGCCGTGAAGGGCCGCGGCGCAACCACCGTCGGAGCCGCAGCGCCTCCAGCCAACGCCGCGGCGCCTTGGTGGCAGTGGCTAGAAGTAGCTACTGGTTGTCAGGCGCCGCGACGCTTCGATGGCAGAATGCCTCGACGGAAGACTAAGAATTTCTGATTTTTGGGCCGATCTTGGAGCATTACTTCTCCACGATTTGACTCTTGAATTCAACCATTATTTTGCTGAATTACACCCCATCAATTAATGCCATTACATGGCTATTGAAGACCATTACTTGGCTAGTTGGGAAGTCATCTTCTACCCACTATAAATTGAGACTCAAAGCTCATTTGAAGAACACACTTGAAAATCAGATTTTCAGAATTCTTCTTCCTCTCTTGCTTTCTTTCATACACTCAAAAGTTCTTCTTTTTAGTAAACTCTTGAGTTGTCCTTTGCTGAATTGTTTGTTGTTGTTTTATCTTGGGAGACAAGTTGCCAATAGCCGTTAAAGGATTCATACGGGGCAATATTGTCGTAAGGACAGATTGAATATCAATCGACTCAGCAAACCATTTTCTTTGTGCTTATTTCCAGATTTGTAATCAAAAAGTTGTTGTTGCTTACTTTCCCATTTCCTTTAACCACAATTGTCGTATTCAGCGCCAAATTTCTTGACATGTGCCTGGAAACTCTTTCTTACTCCTCTGTTTGTGTAGGGTTGTGGATTACAACTGAATGCGGAAGATTGGAGGTTTGTCCTGGTGAAATAGTGATTTTGCCTCAAGGATTTCGGTTTGCTGTTGACCTTCCAGACGGACCTTCACGTGGTTACATCGCTGAAATTTTCGGAACTCATCTTCAACTTCCTGATCTGGGACCAATAGGTGCTTAGAAAGAAATGCAAAATTACTTGCTATTGAGACAACTGATATTATTTACTGATGAAATGCATTGAACATGTGTTTAGGTGCAAATGGTCTGGCTGCTCCAAGGGATTTTCTTGTTCCTGTTGCCTGGTACGAAGATGGGTCCCGTCCAGGTTACACTATTGTGCAGAAGTATGGTGGTGAACTCTTCACTGCGAAGCAGGACTTCTCTCCTTTTAATGTGGTAGCTTGGCATGGCAATTATGTTCCTTATAAGGCGGGTATTTCAATCTCTGATAATATGGTTGCCTTGCTCACATTTTATCCAATTTACTTTGCTACATGGGGAACTCGATGTTGTCTCTCCTTGGTCCTGATGCAATATATTTTCTCAATTTGCAGTATGATTTAAGCAAGTTCTGCCCTTATAATACTGTATTGATGGACCACAGTGATCCTTCAATAAACACAGGTTGGTAAGGTTTAATAAGTTACTGTAGGTTTTAACTTCTAAGCATGGTTCTACGCATTACTCCCTCGGTCAATTGTCGTGTTTCTCTTTTCGGGATCCAAGTAGATTAGGTTAAGGCAAGTATGAGTTCAACCCTTTTCTCATTTGGCCAGGATCGATAGCCCCCTTAAGAGAACATTCATTAGGAGGTTTATACTCCATCCGTTCACTTTTACTTGTCACATTTCGCTTCTCGAGAGTTAATTTGACTAATCTTCAAAGTTAAATTGAGCTAGATTAATTTAATATGTTAAAATTAAAATTTAGATGTTTGAAAACTATACGAAAAATACTATAAGTTGCAATTATTCTCATATTAATATGAGGAAAAAATACATGTTAAAATGTTCGTCAAAGTTCATGTAGTTTGACTCTCGAGAAGCGAAACGTGACAAGTAAAAGTGAATATTGGGAGTATTTTCCAATTTTACCTTTGTTTATGTCTTAAGATATAATCTCTCTTCATTTAATATTTACTCTATTAATGTGTCATCTGATGTGTTTGTAGTCTTCAAGAATAATTAATGAAAAGGTAAAATGGGAAAAAATAATTAATTTTGTCTTGAACTTCTAAAATTGACAAATAATTTGAGACAAGGATTCTTAGAAATCACGACAAATAATTTGAAACGGAGGGAGTAGCAATGTTATGTCATCTTGTTCTTAAATTTATCGATGTTGCTAGTTACATTTGCTCTAATTTCTTAAATGAATGCAGTTTTGACAGCACCGACAGATAAACCTGGTGTGGCGTTGCTTGACTTTGTCATTTTTCCTCCTCGGTGGTTGGTTGCTGAACACACCTTCCGTCCTCCATTTTATCATCGCAATTGTATGAGCGAATTTATGGGTCTAATCTATGGGGGATACGAGGTTGTTTATCTCGCTCTTTGCATGAAGTCATACTCAATTCTGGGGTTATTTCATACATCTTTAATGTGGTTAAGCTTGTTTCAGGCAAAAGCTGATGGTTTTCACCCTGGCGGGGCGAGCCTTCATAGCTGCATGACTCCTCATGGTCCTGATACCAAAACATATGAGGTATAAGTCCTCCTCTATGGCCATGTTTCTTTTCCCTTCCCTCATATGCCACTTTATTTATAAGGAAATTTGTGCCTTTTAGTCCCTCAAATGTCAAGTTCTGATTTGGTCCTTGTAGTTTCTGATTAAGAACATTCAACCTTAAGTAATATGTGCACTTTTGATCCTTCTACTTCCGAATCTTCACAAATTTAACGAATTCTTAAGTGCTAAACTATTTAACTATTGACGTGTTATGTTAAATTTGTATTGTTACTCCACATTTTGAGGGTAATTCTAAAAGTAGTTTGAATATCAATATTTCCTATATAAAAGAACCAAATACACAGATTTTAGTTAGAAGGTAAACATGCTTAACCAAATATCAGAACGTGCCAATAATTGAGGACAAAAAGTGCAATTTTCCGAAAATTATTTCTATTTTTCAATTACCAATGGAGAGTTTTTCTAGAATATCTCCCTTGCAAAATGCAATTCGTCCAGTTCAATTGTGCTCTTGTGATCTGTGAACCATAACCATCTGGTTATATGTAATACTTTTGTGTTCATCAAATGACCCTGCTGCCATAAAAACATTGACAGGCTACCATTGCACTTGGAAATGAAGCCGGTCCACATAGAATAGCTGATACCATGGCTTTTATGTTTGAGTCTTGCTTAATACCCCGAGTCTGTACATGGGCACTTGAATCTCCGTTTATGGATCACGACTATTATCAATGCTGGATTGGTTTGAAGTCTCACTTCTCAGGACTATCTACAAATGAAGACCACCGCGATTTGCAGAACGGAAAACCTATTGAAAGGTGAAATGCTCATTGTTAAACTTACAGTTACCAGTTCCAAAAAATAAAAAAATGCTCATTGTTAAGCTAGCTTCTGTAGATCCTTCTAAAGTAACTTAGCTTGTACATAAGGCGTCACGGGCATGTAAATGTAAAATAAAACACTACGTTTGTATCAGGATCGAAAGAACAGGGTGACAATCCAAGTGCGGATACAGCGCTAAGATGAAACCAATGTTGTATGAATCTGTGACCTCTAGCACAGTAAGAAGAAATGTAATACCATGATGATGTTATAATTTGGTGTTGTATATATAAAGTTGGAACTGTCATGGGCTACTTCTAGCAATTGCAATAACAATGAGTTATGTTACAATAGTTTCATTTGTTGTGATTGTTTAATTGGTGAAAATGTGATTTTTGGTTTTCAACCTGGTGTCTGGTACCTGCATTGGGTCTCGACTAAAGTCGAGAAGTTCCACGTAGGGGCAAATAGCTCCCTAAAAAAAGGCGACTCTCGAAAGAAAGTTCCTTTTGCTATTACTATCATGCTCCTCTTGACTACTTCCTCACTTGAAGACATAAATAGTCGAACATTTTGGATCTTAACGCTTGTCCTTGATCATGAGCGAATTTGTTGATGTTGCACCCATGAAGTATGGAGGTAAAAGGATATGGTTGAAGCATGCTTCCAGGTATCTTGCAGACGTGGACGAGTTGCCCGAAGAGGAGCGAATCCCCAAACCAATAGAACAAGGGTTAGCTCCGCAGCAGGTCTACAAGCAAATCCGTGGTTGATATGGCTATACCTATCTATAGATTCATTTGCTTCTTGCTTTGAGATGCTCGGCCAAAATATGAGACCCGAAGGGCCCGGCGCGCACAATCCTATCCATATCCTACTCGTATTACCAAGGTCTTCCGAGTAGGGTTCTACCTGCGTAGAGAGAACACCTGGAGATGAAAACACGGCCTGAAGAGGGATCGAAAAATTGCGTAAATTCTGCCTTTATCTATTATTAACTTGCATGAATAAAAATTAACTGAAATATAGAAATTGGCATAACAAACAAATGTAAATTGATTCAATTCCTTATCATTTATTTTCTCCATTTCTGTAAGTTTCTACTTGGATATCTGGTACTTGTCCGATTTGCTTCATTAATGCAATGCCCGTTCTCTGAGTGTCAGTAGTTTTTTAGTCTTCTTCCCTATCATATGATGTTTGACATGGTTTATTACTATGATGATAGGCAATAGGAATGCAGTATTCGTATAATTGAACCACCACTAATCTTCCCTTCTGTTAAGAGTTCCACGTCAAAATAGAATGAGAACATTAACTCCTTATATGGACTTAGACAATTCTTACTCTACAAGCTAACTTTTGGGGTTGAGTTATGCCAAGATTCATTCTTTACATTATATCAAAGCAAAATTCATTATAATTCTTTGTTCATCGATGTTGGACCCCAAATAATATTAGATTAATCTAGAAAATATGTACATAAAATACCTAATTTTGCAGAAAGATTATGAGTTCACGTGCATAATAAATTGCATAGTAATTCACGGTCCCAAACAAATTAAGGTCGGTTATATGACTTAACAAGTTTACATATGCTGAATGTACCGCAATATGAGATCGACAATATGAGCGAACTCACGTAAATGGAATTAAATTATTTAAAATATAGTTTGTCTAGAAAAGATTATGATTTATATTACTTCTGTGTTAGCTTTTAAATGTAAAAAAGTTATTTAAGAAAAAAGCTTATTGTATAATACATACTCTCAATTTCTCAAACCTGTCTCTTTCTTCGGGTCGGAGGCGTAGACGGAATAAATATATATATATAGGGTAGTTGGTGGATGATGGTAGGTGAACTCAACTTAGATCATGGGTGTATGGCCAGAACGAAGAGTTTTTGTTCATTGAGACGATGAATGCATGATATGAATTATTTATATATACTTCTTTTAATTTGTGCCTTCTCTTTTTTCCCGCACGTGTACTTAGTATAACTTTAGATATATGTGAAATAAATAAACTGATTATTTTTATTAATGAATGAGTATATATACAATTTATAATTTTCATAATAGGAAATCTTATTCCTATTCTTATCCCAAAACTCTATTCTACTTATACAAGAATCCTACAATTATGTTAAGTATACAATGCTAATTATATACAATTAATACAAACTATTTTGTTACTAAAAATAAGATATATAAGGTGTATACCGTGTATATCACAGATTCCCATTTGTGATGGGTTTCCGTGATATACACAAGGTATGTGTATATCGTGTACACTTATGTATATTTTCACACCCCCGCAGTCATAGCAGACGGTCTTCGTATGCTGAGACTGTCCCTAAAATCATTAAAAAAGACCGATGGAAGACCTTTGGTAGAGATGTCTGCAATTTGATACCTTGAAGGGACATGACAGACGTGTACTTGTCCACGAGCTACCTTTTCGCGTACAAAACTGATGTTGAACCGGATTACCAGAAAGATAGACGACACTACTATTATCATAATAAACCAAGATAGCATTCTTAATAGGACAATGAAGCTTTAGAAGAAGATTACGTAACCAACATGATTCAGAGATCACATTGGCTACCCCTCGATACTCGACCTCGACCTCGACACTAGAGCGTGGTATGTAGACTAACACTTCGTAGACCATGAGACCAAGTTATTACCAAGAAACATACAATAGCCAGACGTAAAATGCCTGGTGTCCGGATAGCCACCCCAATTAGCATTTGTATACGAGACAGGTGTAGACGTCGATGAAGGATATAAATGTAAACCATAGTCAAGTGTCCCCTGGATGTACCGAATAATGCGGTTGAGCGCATTCACGTGCTCAACCCTGGGATCATGCATAAACAAACACACATGTTGTATGACATATGTAATGTCTGGTCTCGTGAAAGTAAGATACTAAAGAGCCTCTGCAAGACTGCGATATCGGATCAGATCCTAGTAAGGTGAGTCAACCGCAACCCATAACTTGGATTTAGTATCAACTGGAGTGGAAATGAACTTGCACGAGGACACTACCAGCCCACTCAATGATCTCAACTGCATACTTCAGTTGTGATAAGAATAGTTCACCTGCATGACGAGTGACAATAATTCCCAAAAAGTAACTCAAAAGGTCCCAAATCTTTCATAGCAAACTCAGAACTGAGCATTGTCATGATAGACTGACGATCAATAGAGACAGTCAAGATAATATCATCGACATATAATAGTATTGTTATACCCCGTAGTTCTGGCCATGCATTTGAGAGCGTACGAAAGGGATTAAGACTTAGAATTTTCGAAAGATAGGTTGGCGGGTTGTTTCGGACGGGTTTTTAGTCAACTTTGAGGCGGGTTATGATCCGTTACATTGAGAGTTCCTAGATGTTTCAAAGGCCTAGTGCGTATTTCGTTGGGTCTAGTTTCCAACGCAACCAACCGTTCGTCGATAGGACATCGGAGTAGGAAGTTATGGAAGTTGCAAGTTCAGCGCGCAGTCGGACAGAAAAGTGTTGCGGTCAAGAGCCACAGGGCCGCGTAGCCAAATGTTCCGAGAGTTCGCTGAAGTTGCAGGGCCGCGGCGGAAGGCGCGCAGAAATATCCGAGGGTTGGCAGTTTAGCGCGCCGCGCCACGGCCGCAGGCCGCGCGCCGAGGCGGGTTCTGCGAAGTTAGTGGAAAAATCTGCACTGTTTTGTTTTAAAAGAGGCCATGGGTGGGTGACAAGTGTCCCACCCCATCTGATTTTGCATGCACTACTTATTGACCAAGTCTTGAAGACTTGGTCATTCTTCAAACTCTTCTCTTTCTCTAAAGCTAAAACCTTTCCCTTCTTTCTAGAATTTCAAGAGGAAATCTAAACTTGAGGAAAATCTGAAAAGTGTGGCAAGAAGGAAGCTTGTTGGCTAGCTTGTAAGAGTTATTGTGGTGGTGCTTTTGAAAAGGAGGATAGCAAACTTGTTGGAATAATTTGGCTAAAGCTCTAAGGTAACAATTCTTCCCTTGTAGCTAGTTATTGGTGTTGCATGTGAAGAAGAAAGAACTTGTAGTAGTAAATATTGCTCTTAGATACATTGCATGTAAGAAATATGGTTTGGTTAGGAAAGGATTGGATAAAAAGGTTATGTAAGCATGTTGTAGCTTAAATACTACCTTAAACTTGATAAGTTAGTTGTTATACATTGTGGGGCAGAATTTTACACACCCAAGATTTGGTGTGTAATCCCCTTTGAAATGATTGGATTGTTGGGCCTTAAATGTGACGTTTGGATGATAAATTCGGCCTTGGAAAAGTGACAAAGTATGTATAAACAAAGGAAATGCTGCCCAATTTTCCATAGAATTTAGTGATTTTACACTTGGATTATTCTATGTTGAAACTAGAGGTTAATAAACGTATTATGGTCATTATAGGTTGACATACTACGTGCGGTATTTTGGACTTAGCAAGTGGTTTGACCGAAGAGGTATGTGGAGCTTTCCTATCTCTTGAGCATGAGTAGTTGTATCTATGTAGTACGGTAGACGTACAAGATTTGGTATTCTTACTTGTTTTAAGTATATAAAGACTTGTTTCGTTTTAAAAAGTATAAGTCCCTTGGTTATGGAAAAAGTATAATTTTACTAAAGTGTAGGGTTAATATAACAACTTTATGGGAAGTTGGTTTATTAGCTTTATGAAAGGTTAATAAGAAGATATTTACTCTAAGTAAGATAAGCAAGGACAAATGACTTGAATTATGAAAGGCAAATTGATTTTAAGGCATCAATTGCCCAAATGTTTTATATGAAAATGAGTCATTTTCAAAAGAATAGACGTATGTAGTACTTTGGTTTAAATTCCCGGTTTTCTTTTGTTAAGATATGTTGTGCCTTAAGTAAACTAAAATGAGAGAGTATATGAACAAGACTAATAAGAAGTTAGGAGCTTTCTTAACTTATTTATGTTATGTATGGTGACCGATTGAGCTAGGGTAAGAGTATAAATGAGGGGTAAGCCCCAAGACGTTATACCACCTTCTCCAGGGTAAGAGTATGAATGAGGGGCAAGCCCCAAGACGTCATACCACCTTCTCCAGGATAAGAGTATGAATGAGGGGAAAGCCCCAAGACGTCATACCACCTGTTTCAGGGTAAGAGTATAAATGAGGGAAAAACCCCCAAGACGTTATACCACCTGTTCCGTGGATTTGCTACCCATGATGTGAGGAATACCTCATGCGAGTCCTTAGGGGCTTATGCGGGTGAAATAGTCCCACGCGCGGTACAACTATGCGAGAATACCTCACGCGGGTCCACAGACCCACGCGGTGAAATAGTCCCGCGAGTAGGATTGTTTATTGATACTACGGGCGAGGGACCCTGTTTTGATCATGAGCCTCCTATTTTTATGCAGTAATATATATATATATATATATATATATACTTGTTACTCTCATTGTTAGTAAGGCACGGTACATTGTAATTTGATTTTCATCCACGACTCAACTTTATTTTTAGACTTATGATATTATTACGATTTTCGAGCTTTTACATACTTGGTACATATCAGTAATCGAATTCTTCCTGGCCGCTCATGCCGCAGGTAAGGGTAAGCAGGTGGTGGATCCTCATTCTTAGGATCACATGCCTGGTGTCAGAGGCTCCATTTGTCCGGAGGCTTGTTTTGTTGGTACGGATTTTCCCTGATGCTATATGTATTATGTACATTCAGGGGTATGGCGGGGCCCTGTCCCGCCACAGTTGTTCTTCTTAGAGGTCTGTAGTCACGTTCGTGGTTTTGGGCTGTAAGAACCAAGTTGTACTTTTGATTAAGTATGTTTTATGAAAGGTAGCCTTATCGGCTTGCCAGTGATGTTTGCTTTTTACAGGTTTTGTTTTGTGCATGTTCCGCTGCTATTCTCTGATATATACCTGACGGGTGCCCGGTAGGCACCGCCGCGCCCGGTGGTCGTGACAAAAGTGGTATCAAAGCAGTTAGTCCTCGGAAAGTGTCTACAGACCGTGTCTAGTAGAGTCTTGATTATCGGTGAGTTGTGCACCACATCTATAATCAGGAGGCTGCAGGATATTTAGGATCAGTTTCCATTCTTTCACTCTAAGATCGTGCAATAGAGTTGTGTTATAGGTTGAACTCCCTCTGATATTTTCCTTTATGTATCAGTTATGCCTCCACGCAAAGCAACTGCGGCCCAAAAGGGCAAGGCAGCCGAGGGAGTTGTTAGTTGGACGCGGAGGGTCACGAGGGCACAGGCCCAGTCTTTACCAGATATGATGTTTCGGGCGGCGAGTTCCACGACGTCGCCAAATTTCAATGAGTTCGAGGCAAGAAGAATGCATCGACAGATGCACGAGCCTCCAGTCCCACAGTCAGGGGCTGAGTATAGAGATTACGGGGAGCAGATCCGGTTATTGACCAGCATAGTAGCAGGGCAGCTAATCGGTGTATTTTATATACACTTTTTGAGTCAGTTTTAGTTAGTCTTTTGTCCCTTTTTGTACAAATAAGTGTCGTATTAGGATAGATTTTCTTTCTTTTGAGTCAAAGTGGTTAAAATGGCCAAATGGCGGAAAAGGAGCTAAAAGAGGGCAAAAGAGGAGGTTCCAGAGCTTGAACGACGAGAAAGCGGCGAACGAGGCAGAAACGCAGTCGCGCCACGCGCAGGCCAACAGAAGTAGGCGCGACGCCAATATCCGAGAGGCTACAGCGCAGCCGCGCGCTCGCATGCAGAGAACTGGCCGCGCGCCAATTTACCCGAAGGACCACAGAAGTTTCGGCGCCGAAGGTGGCGCTGGCGCGACGCTGAAAAATCGTGGTTTTGACGATTTTTGGGCCAACTGCAGAGAAAAGTTAAGGCGGTTTTGACTTATAAAAGGAGAACCCTAGGCAGATTTTAAGGGTTCCTTTCTTGCACAACTCAAGATTTCTTGCTTGAGATCGAGACCATAATTTAGTACTTTCTTGTCCTTGTTCTTTTCTTTATTTCAGTTTTGCATGATGAACTTTGAAGTAGTTCTTGTCATGTCAATGGCTAGGAACTAATTCTCTTATAGGGCTTTCCATGTTAATTCTCTAGAAACTTATGTTATGAATTAATGCATGTCTATGGTTATTATTCTTCTTTGAGAGATTTATCCAATAATTGTGTTGAATGCTTGGTAATTAATTGGCAACTAATTATCATTATATGATTTCTAATTTACTTCGAAAGGAGAGATTGTGAATATGTTGTAAGTTGGGTAGACATTCTTGGATTGGGGATGAAAATACCTCAATTATTTATGTAGCGTTAATGAGAGGCTTAACAACCCTAATTTTGCATAGGTGCGTGACGGTTAACTAGGTTTTTGTTCTTAATCCTCCTATAGAGTTATCCTTATCACCAAAGGTAGTAAGGTGAAATATCAGGTTGAGTGTTTATATATCCTTAACGGAATATAAAACGATTTCAGAAACCCGCTAGCTCAGAAGAAGACCATAATTCATTGCATTAATAAATAACATAAGCGGATAGTTGAAGAGACATGGAAGCCCTATTCCCATCACATCTGAAGTAAACTTATAGTTAATTAGCTTTTATAATTCTTAGTTATAAACAACAAAACCAAATAATCAATCACCAAATAGATACCAAAAGATAGATAGTTGGTACTTGAACCCTAATCCTTGTGGACGATATTCGGTCTTACCAGGACTATATTACTTGTCACGATAACGAGCACTTGCGTTTAAAGTGTGTGCATCTTTTCGCGCATCAAGTTTTTGGCGCCAACGGATTAGGCATAGTTCAATATCAAATTTGTCTATTTTTAATTTCTAATTTGGTTTTTAATTTTTATTTTTATTTTTAATTTTTACTTTTTTTCTGTTTTTCGGAAAGAAATCAGGGTGCCTTGATTTGTTGTTTGTTTTTGATCTATTTCAGGAAATCAGTTTATGCGAAGGAGAAGAGGAGCAGACACTCTTGTTCCCTTCAATCCAGAGATTGAGAAAACCTGTAAGCAGAACAGAAAGAATCAGCGGATTGCAACCTTGATAGAGATGGACGGTGTTCAAAACAACAACATGATGAGAGAAGGGTTAGGTGAAAATCAACCTAACCCAGGAATGCCTCGGCAAGTACCAATAGACGTAGAGGAAAGAGTACAAATCCAGCCAGAAAGAAGTTTGGGAGACTATGTGCTGCCAAGAGTGAATGGAGCACAGACATGCATTAGGCTCCCTGCAATAGGAGCAAACAACTTCGAGATAAAACCGGCGATTCTGAGCATGGTACAGCACACAGTGCAATTCGGAGGACTGCCATCGGAGGATCCACATATGCACATAGCTAATTTCTTGGAGCTATATGCAACTTTCAGATATAACGGCGTTACTGATGATGTCGTCAGATTGAGGCTCTTTCCCTTCTCACTCAGGGATAGAGAAAAAGTATGGTTGAATTCCCTGCCGGCCGATTCAATTTTTACATGGCAAGAGCTGGCACAGAAATTCCTAGCCAAGTTCTTTCCCCCATGCAAAGCAGTAAAATTGAGAGGGGAGTTGAACAACTTCTACCAAGCAGATGGAGAGTCCTTGTATGAAGCTTGGGAAAGGTTCAAAGACTTGCAGAGAAAATGCCCACACCATTGCATTGAGTTGTGGAACTTGGTCCACATCTTCTACAACGGGCTGAGCAGTACAACCAGAACCATTATAGATGCAGCAGCAGGTGGGGGCATTCATGAGGAAAACAACCCACGACGCTCACGAGTTATTAGAAGATATGACCACCAACAACCATGTCACATAAGAGAGGTCGACAAGTGGGAGAAGAACAGTGGGAGTCCACGAGATAGATGTTATTGCTGCCTTGAATGCCCAAGTGGCCCTTTTGGCGAAACAGTTGCAGCAACATACAGTGTCAGTGAATGCGGTGCAGATGCCTAAAAGTTGTGAGATATGTGGTGGCCCACATACATTCGATAGGTGTCCTTCGGCTGATCTCAATAATATACCAATGGAGCAGGCATAGTGTCAGGCCGTGGGTAATTATCAGAGACCACATAACAACCCCTACTCCAACACTTATAATCCAGGGTGGAGGAATCACCCAAATTTCTCATGGAGAGACCGGGGCAGCAAGAAACCAATATAGGGCGATGCAGAACCAGCGAGAACCAAAGTCGCGACCGCCCATTCAGCCGCGGCCTCAGCGATTGATGCACGATTGTGAAAGTCGAGATGGTGAAAGCGGCTTTGTTGCACTTACTAACGCCTGCACCGATTCTTAGCGAAGCTAGATCCTCATTCAGGAACTTGGAAACACAAGTGGGTCAGCTATAAGCGAGCAAACGGCGAGCCACGAGGACACCGCCAAGCAACGAGGTAAATCGAGGAAGCAATGTCGAGCGATACAATTGCGAAGTAGGAAACAACTGGAGCAGCAGTCACCTCAGCCAGTAGTTGAGAAGAAGGCAGAGATAGAAAAAGAGACGGTGATTGAGCCTAGCCCAGTAGTAGAGAAAACTCCAGAGAATGAGTATACATAGAAGATCCCATTCCCCCAGAGACTACAGCGAAAGGCGGTTGATAAACAATTCTCCAAATTTTTGGAGACATTCAGGAAGCTGCATATCAACATACCTTTTATAGAAGCTTTAGAGCAGATGCCTTCCTATTTCAAGTTCATGAAGGAAATATTGGGGAAGAAGATGGCGGAGTATGAGATAGTAGCACTAACGGAGGAGTGTAGTGCTATCTTGCAGAAGAAGTTGCCACCAAAACTAAAGGATCCAGGAAGCTTTACACTACCTTGCACAGTGGGCAGGGTGACATGCAACAGGGCTCTGTGTGATTTAGGGGCAAGTATAAATCTGATGCCCTTATCAGTATTTAAAAGATTGGAGTTGGGTGAGGCCAAACCAACCACAGTGAGCCTGCAGCTGGCCGATAGGACAGTGGTTCATCCAAGAGGGAAGATTGAGGATGTGATTGTTAAAGTAGGAAAATTCTTCTTTCCTGCAGACTTCCTCATTCTTGACATGGAAGAAGATGCGGAAATCCCTATCATATTGGGGAGACCATTCCTAGCAACAGGGAGAGCTTTGATTGATGTAGAAAGGGGAGAGCTAACATTAAGGGTGGAGAAGGAAGAAATGGTGTTTAAAGTTTTTAAACATGTCATCGAGCCACCAACCATGAGTGGGTGCTTTGCAATCAGCACCATCAAACCTCCCTGTGAGCCAATACAAGTCAACCAAAGGGAGATGAGCCTGAGCGAGCATGGTTTGCCAAACCCACGAAGGCGGTATGTATTCTCGAACTCCCATCGATAATGCTAAGAGGAAGAGAAGAAAAAGAAAACGTAAAATGTGGAGAAAATGGATTAGTTGCGGGCTTGACCCACCCCACATTTATTAAACTAAGGAACTTGCGTCCGACTAAAAGACGTTAAAGACAGCGCTACTTGGGAGGCAACCCAACGTTTTCAATTATGTTATTTTAATTCCGTCTTTAGTTTATTTTATTTTGTCTAGAACAGTCTCACGGTCTTGGGTTCTAGTGTTTGCGTTGTGATTGACAGGTATAGGCAAATAAACTGAAGGACGAAAAACTGAACCAGGATTTCCAGAAAAGCGGGTAAGCGCCGCGGCACCCAGGAGCAGGGCCGCGGCGCCAAAGGAACTGAAAAGGCGCTGAAGTTTAAGCGTCGCGGCGCCCAGGAGCAGGGCCGCGGCGGCAGAAATCCAGAAAATTTGCCAAGTTTAGGCGCTTCCATAACGAATGCGCGATGCGAGAAAGACCGAAGAGTCAGAACATTAGGCGCCATGGCTAAAAAGCATGTAGCGAAGTCGAAACTTAAAGACGCCCAAAAATCAGATTGCCCCCAATTTCAAAAAACCAAAACCTAACTCTCCCTCTCCAAAACCCACGAAAATCTACAATTTACCCACAATTTCTCCACAAATCAAACCCAACCACAACCAAAACTCCTAAATTCCTAAAACCCTTAGCCATCTCAACCAACAAACTCCATTCCATAGCCTCAAATCACCATTAGAAGCAAGAACACCTTGAAGAACACCATAAAAAGGTAATCTTTGTCTGTTCTTGAGATCTTTACTGTAGTCACAGGAGGTAGTAGTTTGAAGGAGTATTGTAGTGTTGAAGTAGTTAAGTGCAAAAAAACGGTTGCGGAGTTTAGAGGAGGAGTAAAGAGAGTGTGGATATTGGGTAGTAGAGTTGAAGTTTGGGGGTGTTGTGTTAGCTACTAGTTGTTGATTGTGTTGGGAACATTTGTGCTACTAAGTTGTAAGCTGCAGAAACTGTTTTAACCATGTCCACCAAAAAGAGAAGAGCCTCCACATCCACCCCAACCCCGCAATGCGACGATACTAGGTTTGTGAGCTACCAAGCCTTCCAAAGATACAAAAAGCTTAGTACTAGGCCCTTAATCCCTGAAAGGGGAATGGACTATCAGAGGGAGTCGTTTGGGGAAGAGGATGTTTATGAGCCCATTCGGGCAATGATTGAGTTAAGGGGGTGGAGGAGATTTGTAAATCCGGAGAAAATAGCACCAATGAACACAACAATGGTGCGTGAATTTTATGCTAACTTTCCGGAGAAGGTGGAAAGGGGATGCTTTGTGAGGGGAAGATATATGCCTGTGACGGCAGAAGCAATAAATATGGCCTTAAAGACAATTGATGTTGAAGAAAGAAGTGATTGGAATCACTTTAGAACATGGTCTAGAAGCACCGACCGCATCGACTGGAATGACGTTGCAGACACAGTAAGCTACCCTGGGGCTGCATTTGATATTGGAAGAAATGGATCAAGAGCGGCGGTGCGATTCAACAGCGACGAGGTTGGCTATATTTCGTCGATGCGCGTGATTCCATCCACGCACTTCACCAGAGTGCCAGAAGATAGGATTAAGCTGATATATGGAATTATGACGGGGAAAACGATTGATGTGGGGAAAGAGATAGCACAGAGCATTGAAGAAATTAGCAGGTTGGTGACAACAGGTGTATTGGTACATGACTCACTTATCACGAATTTGTGCCACATGAATGCGGTCCCAACCCTACCCACTGATACTCATGAGAGAAACCAACTGCCGGTGTCCTGTGGGATAGTGCACTCTTTCCCAGACCCAAGCCCCCCAGCAGCGGGCGAAGAGTACAACCAGCGGCAGAAGCAGAGGCCGCAATGAGCGAAGATGAGCACGAAATAAGTGGCTCGATATGCGGCGAGACCTAGCCACCCAACCACGAAGCGGAACCTCCGGTGCATGATGGAGCAAGTGCTCGAACGCAGAATGATGATGCAACATTTCGACAAAATGATACAAGGACAAAATGAGTTGAGACAGGGGACAACATGAGTTGCGACAAGAGGCAACAAGAATTGAGGCGGGAAGCAACAGCGGTTGCACCAACGGTTTGACGAGATGAGTTCCTGCTCAACCATAGTCGATCATTATCCACCGCCACCACCACCATTTTAGCCAAAGTTTGTAAGTGTCTTATTTCTTTTACTGTCTTTGAGTCTACACACATTGGGGACAATGTGTGATTTAAGTTTGGGGGTGTTTTATTTGTGTCTTGTTATGTTTTATTTAAGTCTTCGTGATTGTTTTTATGTTTATTTTGAGTCACCAAAATTTTTTCCTTTTTTTTGAGTCACAATTGCCTGTCAAAGATCATGTATGCTGTAGTTGCTAGAAACACCTAGTGAAGTAAGGTGGAATAATGTAATGGAATAAAAATAACTATCTAAACACCTAGGTTAGATATGCCAAAAACTCACAAAATCTGTCTATTTGGAGTTTCTTGCTTGAATTATGCATGCTAAATAATGAAAACCTATGTGTTTTGATTGCTTGCTATTTGAGGCGAAATAGTTAGGATATGCATGTTAGGGAGATGACTCAGGCATTTCTTTGATAGCCAATTCTTACCATTCTTTTCTATCCCGGACTTTAAAAAGTATCCCTAGTCAGCCCCATTGAGCCTAAACATTGAAACTTCTTCTTTGACACCCTATATTCCCATAAATTGTGCCATAAGTAAAAATGTGAATAAGTTGAATAAATTGTGTTAAAAAAAGAGACGAAAAGAGTGAATGAGTTTGTTGCACCCCAATAAAAAAGTAATAAGAAATAGGCAAAAACCTAAGTTTGGGGATGCTTGTTATTATTATACTCTTCACTCTCCCAAAATAAAAGAGGGAAAAGATAGAATCGAAGTGAAGGAAAGAACAAAAAGAAAAGGGAAATACTGAAAAGCTAAAGAGCTTATGGTACACAAAAATGAGCCTAAATGCCTATTTTTACCTACCTCTACCTAAGCCTACATTACAACCCTTAAAGTCCTGAAGATCTCTTTTATGCATATCCAGGATTAGCGGAGAATAGCAAGTAAGCATGCCATATGATTTTTGAATTTATATGCATGATTTAGTATATTGACGTCCATTAAGCATGATAAATATGAGTTTGCGAAATATCTAACTTAATGTGTTTAGTGTGCTGAAATTTCATGCTATATGTTCCTGCATATTATTCTGCTAACCTTCATGTTTTTCTAGTTAACACTAATGCAACAAAAGTGATCAATGTCAGTGAGTCTTTTATTCTCGTTTCTTGAGTCTTTTATTTCTTTCTTTCTATCTTTGCTCGAGGGCGAGCAAAGGTTAAGTTTGGGAGTATTTGATCGGTGTATTTTATATACACTTTTTGAGTCAGTTTTAGTTAGTCTTTTGTCCCTTTTTGTACAAATAAGTGTCGTATTAGGATAGATTTTCTTTCTTTTGAGTCAAAGTGGTTAAAATGGCCAAATGGCGGAAAAGGAGCTAAAAGAGGGCAAAAGAGGAGGTTCGAGCTTAAGCAGCGAAGCGTGACGAGGCAGAACGCAGTCGTGCGCGGCCTCGAGCCAACAGAAGCAGGGCGGCGGCGCCCAATATCCAGAGAGGCTACAGAAGTTGCAGCGCCGCGGCGCCCTCAGACAGCAGAGAATCAGGGTCGCGGCGCCAATTTACCCGAAGGACCACAGAAGTTTCGGCGCCGCGGCGCCGACGCGGGAAAAATCAGGGTTTTGACGATTTTGTGGGCCAGGCCTGCAGGGAAAAGTTAAGGGCGGTTTTCAGCCTATAAAAGGAGAACCCTAGGCAGATTTTAAGGGTTCCCTTTCTTGCACAACTCAAGATTTCTTGCTTGGAGATTGAAGACCATAATTTAGTACTTTCTTTTCCTTTTTCTTTTCTTTATTTCAGTTTTGCATGATGAACTTTGAATTAGTTCTTGTCATGTCAATGGCTAGGAACTAATTCTCTTATAGGGCTTTCCATGTTAATTCTCTAGAAACTTATGTTATGAATTAATGCATGTCTATGGTTATTATTCTTCTTTGAGAGATTTATCTAATAATTGTGTTGAATGCTTGGTAATTAATTGACAACTAATGTCACGCCCCAAATTTTCCTAAGTCTTTACTTAGGGCGTGATGGCACCTGTACAATTATTTTCCACCAGGAGCACCATTTAATTCTCTTTATTTAGAAATTTAAACTTATATTCAAATACGGAGCTATTAATAAAAATAACAATAAAGAAATTTGTTTATGACTTTATTGAAAATATAACGCGAGCCCATACTCGTGCAAATATTGTTTCTACATAGACATACTGACAAATATTATTCTAAGTTGGAAGGGAGCCCATTCCACGGGCATTTCCGAGACACTGGGGTGGCATTCGAACTCGACGAGTACCAAGCGAAGCGATGGACTTGGTATGACAAGAGGCTGCGGACGATCGCTAGCCTTGGCGTGGAGCCTTTCTCTATCACGCTTTCAAACATGTTAAATAAAAGTCACCTACCATCTCAATGAGTGGTGAACCTTACCCTGCAATTCAAAGTAACACCACAATATTCCAAGTGCAATCACATTATAACGTAATAAGCATATTGCAAAAACATATCAGGTTACAACATCTTTAAATATGCAACAACTCCTCATAGGAAATTCTCGGTTTAACTAACACTTCATTTTATCTCGTATTATACATTAAGACATTCCCCTGCATTTCCACATGTTTATTACGTTTATATATTTGTGAACGCGTATTCACTTTTCATATTTATATATAGGTGAACATGTATTCATCTTTCATATTTGTTGCGGCGTGCAACCCGATCCATTATATTTACGTATTTGTGAACGTGTATTCACTTTACGTTTTGTTGCGGCGTGCAACCCGATCCATTATATTTACGTATTTGTGAACATATATTCACTTTACGTTTTGTTGCGGCGTGCAACCCGATCCATTATGTTTACGTATTTATGAACGCGTATTCACTTTACGTTTTGTTGCGGCGTGCAACCCGATCCATTATATTTATGTATTTGTGAACATATATTCACTTTACGTTTTGTTGCGGCGTGCAACCCGATCCATTATGTTTACGTACTTGTGAACGCGTATTCACTTTACGTTTTGTTGCGGCGTGCAACCCGATCCATTATGTTTACGTATTTGTGAACGCGTATTCACTCAATCCGTAAGTCGGATAGACCCCCATAAGGTCTCAAAATGTCTAAAACAGAGATATCTAGAACTTTCATTTAGCAACAATTTTCATATTCCCCACATATTAGTACAGTTTTACGTTTAAACGTCCTGCCACGGATTAGATGAATCCGAGGCAGCAACTTCAAACTACAATAACTCTCAACTCGTAAGTCCGTTTTAATAACTCTTTATCTATATCTGTCCGTAACAGAGATATTTACAACCATGTAAATTTTCATATAATTCTAATAAGTAAAACTCAATAAAAACAGTCCGTAATTATGCCTTTCCGAATTTCGGCCAAATCTAAGGCAGAAACTTTGAACTATGATAACTTTCAAACCGTATGTCCATTTTACCTCATTTTTGGTTCTATATGATCATATTAGAGAGGTGTACCACTCCTCCGAATTTCATCAAATTATAACAATTATAACTCAGTGATAACAGTTCGTAAAGTTCATGACGCAACTAGTTGTCTAAACAATCAAAAGTTCAATATTTCTTTTCAATACTCAATTCTTACTCTAACATGTATTGAACTTAAAATAAAGTATATTACCAAGAATTTCTGAGTGAGAAAACTCACCTTGTAAGTGTGAAGATTATTGTTGTGTGGTTGCTAAAATCACTTGTTTTTGATTTTCTAACCTTTATGTTATGTACTTTTATAACATGAGGTGTGGAAAGGACAGTTGGAGAATGAAAAAAAAAAAAAAGGAGGGGGAATGATGCGTGCATGCCGTTGCACACATCTTTTTTTTCTTTTCTTTATCTATTTATCCAACTTTAACACTAACTTTATCTCATGCAATTTATTCTTTGTTTTCTTATATATATATATTTTTATTAACCCAACCACAACTATATTTTTTTTTTTCCGGGTTTCACATTTAAATATGCAACAACTCCTCATAGGAAATTTTCGGTTTAACTAACACTTCATTTTATCTTGTTTATTACGTTTATATATTTGTAGCAGCGTATTCACTTTTCATATTTATATATAGGTGAACATGTATTCATCTTTCATATTTTGTTGCGCGCAACTCGATCCATTATATTTATGATTGTGAACGCGGTATTCACTTTACGTTTTGTTGCGGTGCAACCCGATCCATTATATTTACGTATTTGTGAACATATATTCACTGGATCCATTATGTTTCGATTTGTGAAACGCGTATTCACTGATCCATTATATTTCGTATTTGTGAACATATATTCACTTTTTTTTTTGCGCGCAGTAACCCGATCCATTATGTTTATATTTTTTGTGACGCCAGATTCACTTACGCTTTGTTGCGCGCAACCCGATCCATTATATATTTATATATTTATGAAGATCAAATAAATACTATTCTCTTCTACAACACCGTCATTCATACTTGTAACGATTATAACTTTTAACCATAACTCCAACTAAGGTGTTTCTAGGAAAAACTAAGGTAGGGCGGGATCTTAAATTTATTTATTTATTAAACAACACTCAATCTTAGAATAGTCATAACTCCTCTCAAAACCCGCTCAAGCCCCATAAAATCTCAAACTAAATGTCTCCATGTGAACCATCCTTTCATATTCGGTACCATTTGGTACAGTTTGGATCTCGATAGATCCGAGGCAGAAACTTTAAACAGCGATAACTCTCAATCCGTAAGTCGGATAGACCCCCGTAAGGTCTCCAAATGTCCACAACAAAGAGATATAAAACTTTCATTTAGAAACAATTTTCATATTCCCCACAGATTAGTAAAGTTTTACGTTTCAACGTCCTGCCCTTCTGGATTCCGACGAATCCGAGGCAGTAACTTCAAACTACAATAACTCTCAACTCGTACGTCCGTTTTAATAAATATTTATATATATCTGTCTGTAACAGAGAGATTTACAACCATGTAAATTTTCATATAATTCTAATAAGTAAAACTCAATAAAAACAGTCCGTAATTATGCCTTTCCGAATTTCGACCAAATCTAAGGCAGGAACTTTGAACTATGATAACTTTCAAACCGTATGTCCATTTTACCTCATTTTTGGTTCTATATGATCATATTAGAGAGGTGTACAATTCTTCCGAATTTCATCAAA
This sequence comes from Przewalskia tangutica, assembly GCA_029844215.1. Taxonomy (NCBI): domain Eukaryota; kingdom Viridiplantae; phylum Streptophyta; class Magnoliopsida; order Solanales; family Solanaceae; genus Przewalskia; species Przewalskia tangutica. Next base: position 18,432,269 of record CM056726.1, on the reverse strand, counting down.
TTCTAATAATTATAACTCAGTGAGAACTGTTTGTAAAGTTCATGACGCAACTAGTTATCTAAACCATCAAAAGTTCAATATTTCTTTTCAACATTCAATTCTTATTCTAACATGTATTGAACTTAAAATAAAGGATATTACCAAGAATTTCTGAGTGAGAAAACTCACCTTGTAAGTGTGAAAAAGATTGTGGTTCGGTTGCTACAAGTGGCCCTTTCTCCTTAGTGTTCCCTAATTTTCTTGTTCTCCTTCCTCCCTTGATATTTTCTTGATTTTTTCCTTCTTGTTCACTTGTTTTTTTTCTGATTTTCTAACCTTTATGTTATGTCTTTTGTTTGTGTGTAAATACAATGTATAAATGAAGGAGTTTTCTATAACCTATGGGAGGTGAAAAACCAAAAGATTGAAGGGAAATGAAAGGGGGGGGGGGGAGGGTAAAGGGAAGGCAAACACTTACGTGCAATGTGCATGCTGCACTTCTCTTCTCTTTTTTTTTTTCTTTTTCTTTTGTTTTTCTTTTGTTTTCTTATTCTTTTGTTTTTCTTTTGTTTTCTTATTTTCATTTCATCTATCTATTTATCCAACTTTAACACTAACTCTATCTCATGCAATTTATTCTTTGTTTTTTTATATATATATTTTTATTAACCCAACCACAACTATATATTATTTATTTTTTTCCGGATTTCACAACTAATTATCATTATATGATTTCTAATTTACTTCGAAAGGAGAGATTGTGAATATGTTGTAAGTTGGGTAGACATTCTTGGATTGGGGATGAAAATACCTCAATTATTTATGTAGCGTTAATGAGAGGCTTAACAACCCTAATTTTGCGCATGGTGCGTGACGGTTAACTAGGTTTTTGTTCTTAATCCTCCTATAGAGTTGTCCTTATCACCGAAAGGTAGGTAAGGTGCGATCGGGTGAGTGTTTATATATCCTTAACGGGAATATAAAACGATTTCGTAAACCTGCTAGCTCCGAGAGAAGAAGACCATAATTCATTGCATTAATAAATAACATAAGCGGATAGTTGAAGAGACATGGAAGCCCTATTCCCATCACATCTGAAGTAAACTTATAGTTAATTAGCTTTTATAATTCTTAGTTATAAACAACAAAACCAAATAATCAATCACCAAATAGATACCAAAAGATAGATAGTTGGTACTTGAACCCTAATCCTTGTGGACGATATTCGGTCTTACCAGGACTATATTACTTGTCACGATAACGTGCACTTGCGTTTAAAGTGTGTGCATCTTTTCGCGCATCAGCAGCGCCGACAGGAGCAGACAGCCAACCCTAGAGCCGACAGTTTACGGATTCGGGATTTCCTGGGTTGTCATCCACCCGAGTTCTATGGTTCGAGATCTGAGGAGGATCCGCAGGAGTTTGTTCGGCAGTTACAGCGGACTATGCAGGTGCTTAGGGCCTCGGAGACTGAGTCCGTTATGCTAGCCTCTTACCGGTTACGCGATATTGCGTTGAACTGGTTTGAGTCATGGGAGTTGTCTAGAGGTGAGGACGCTCTTCCAGCTGTTTGGGAGGAGTTCACAGAGGCTTTCCTGGATCACTTCTTGCCTCCTGAGTTGAGGAGAGCCCGCGTGGATAGATTTTTGACCTTGAGGCAGTGCGGGAGGACTATCAGAGAGTACATCCTGGAGTTTGACTCATTGGCTAGGTATGCGCACACCATTGTAGCTGACATGGCGGACAGGGTTCATCGATATGTAATGGGGCTAGACCGTCATATGACATCTGACGCCAGTGGCTCTTCACCTGTATGGATATCGCCAGATGCGCAGCGTATGCGCAGGAATAGAGGACAGAGAGAGAAAGGATCATCTAGACTTAGGCCAGCCCAAGAGGCCGTGACAGCAGGTCTCAGGCGAGGCGGGCGGCCTCAGCAGACTAGATCCACATTTCAGCCAAGATGCAGTGTCCTTCCCGATTTTCTCGCGGGAGGTTGATCGATCGGGACTTCGTAGCGGCGAGACCGTCTAATCGAGACCACCCACATCTCGGTGTGTTCGACGCGTAGGTCTCATCCGGCGAGTGTCGTATGGGTTCGGAGCTTGTTACTCTTGTGGCGCAGGCCATCCGAAGAGGATTGTCCGCTTTAGCGGCGGGAGTGTTATGGTTCAGTATGCGGTCGATTCTTTGGATCTTCATCTTCGGTGGTCGCGCCGAGGCGGGTGGTCACGACCAGCATGGCGCAGGGTCGTGGTGGGGGTCCCGATTCGGTACAGAACCGCATTTATGCTATATCCACCGCAGACCGTGAGGCGTCACGGATGTCGTCACGACGTGTACATTATTGGTTTCTTCGTGATGTATATGCTTTGATAGATCCAGTTCTACCTTGTCCTATATATCTCCTCATATTCGGTAGAATAGGATAGAGCCCGAGTCCATAAAACCTTTTGAGGTAGCTACGCCAGATAAGTGATTCGCGGTAGCCGAGGCGTATATAAGGCTTGCCCGGTGACTATATACGGCCGGGACTCTAGCCGACTTGATAGAGTTGGATATGACAGACTTTGATGTGATTATGGGTATGGATTGGCTAGCGTCTTGCTATGCCAATGTGGACTGTAGAGAGAGATTGGTACGATTCCAGTTTCCTGGTGAGCCGGTTATCGAGTGAAAAGGGAATACTGCATCGCCGAGGGGTAGGTTTATTTCTTACCTCAAGGCTAGGAAGATGGTGCGGAAAGGATATATCTACCATATGGTTCGGTATTCGACATCGAGGTGAGATACCGACCTTGATCGGTCCGCGTTAGAGAGTTTCAAACGTATTCCCGCACGAGCTCGGGTATCCTCCCGAGAGAGGAGATTGATTTTGCATTGATTTGGCGCCGACACTCGACCGATATCTATTCCGCCATACAGGATGGCACCGCCGAGTTGAGGGAATCAAGGACCGTGAAAGATTTCCGGAAAAGGCTTTATCGTGCCAAGTGTTTCTCCCCGGGAGCGCCAGCGTTATTTGTAAAGAAGGATGGGGACGCGTATGTGTGTTGATTCATCGGTGAATAAGGTAGCTATCAAGAACAGATATCCTCCCCGTGATTGATGATTTGTTTGACCGATTCTGGGCGAGATGTTTTCCAAGATAGACTGCGGTCCGTTATCATCAAAGCGAGTTAGAGAGGCAGATATTCAAGATCGCATTCAGGACCGGTATGGGCACTTATGAGTTCAGGTGATGTCTTTCGGGTTGACCAACGCCCAAAGAAGATTCATGGATTTGATGAACCGTGTTCAAGCCATTCTTGGATATGTTCGTTATAGTATTTATTGCGATATCTGGTTTATTCGCGCGACAGAGCGAACATGCGGATCATTTGAGACGGTATTAGAGTCCTCGGACCGCGATTGTATGCCAAGTTCTCGAAGTGCGAGTTTTGGTTGGCTTCAGTGGCTTTCTTAGGGCATGTTATCGGGGCCGAAGGTATTCGGGTTGATACAACAAAGATTGAGGCAGTCAAGACTTGGCCCAGACCCACTACACCGACGGAGGTGCGCAGCTTTTTAGGCCTTACGGGTTATTATCGAAGGTTTGTGGAGAAGTTTGCTTCCATTTTTTCAGCACCTTTGACTAGGCTGACTCAGAAAGAAGCTGTGTTCCGGTGGACGGATGCTTGTGAGGAGAGTTTCCAGTTACTCAAGGAGAAGTTGACAACCGCCCCAGTCCTTACTCTTCCAGATGGCTTAGACGGATATGTGGTTTATTGTGATGCGTCGGGTGTCGGACTTGGGTGCGTACTAATGACGCAGCGAAAGTTATAGCCACGATCTCGATTCAGAAGCATGAGAAGAACTATCCCACACATGACTCAGAGTTAGCAGCAGTGATTCATGCTTTGAAGATCTGGAGACATTATTTGTATGGAGTTCATGTGGATATTTACACAGACCACAAGAGCCTCCAGTATATCTTCAGCCAGAGGGAGCTGAACTTGCGGCAGAGACGGTGGTAATTTTCTTACGTACAATGTAATTTTTTAAAATTAAATGTTGCAATTAAATAATTTAAAAAAAATTATTAAATTGTAAATATATACTAATTTTTAGAAACATATGATAGAAAAGAATATTTTAAATAGTTTTAATCTATTAAAAAGAATATTCTAGTAAATTTGCATAAATATTGGTCAAACAGGAAACTGTTTCTGTTTCTCAGAAGCACTTCTATAATTATTGGCTAAACACCCTAACTGATTCTCCAGAAACAGTTTCTGCAGAACTACTTCGGAGAAACAAAAACACCTCTTCAGAAGCTTGACTAAACAGACCCTAAGTCACTTTCCCCTTTCACTGGATAAATATTTTATGACAATCAAACGCCAAAAAGTAACTTAGTCTTAGGTAATATTTTCGAAAATGTTAATCATATCATAGAGAAATTTCAAACCTTCCTATTTAAATAGTAATAATAAAAAGAGAACCTTCATTTTCAAGTGTAATTAATTAATCTCAACGTTGTTGATTACAGAGTGGGGTAAGGTGTATTAAATAAGTTGTCATGTCGGTGGCAATTGGCAAAAGCCATTTTCTGTGTTAGAAATTTAATTTGTATCGACATTGATGGTAGTAGTATATCCTAAAAAGCAATGTGAACCTTGCACTAATATCCTAAAAGATGTTACCCTATTTCCAATTTGCTTATTTTTAATTATGGAATTCTCATGTATCAAGACAATGTACCAACTTTTACAGCTTAAGAATGGTAAAATCCAAGTGCAACTGAGTTCGAAATTTATTACTGTAAAGATCTGTCAATTTTTTTAGTAATTTGAAATAAAAAAGGTCATAAAAAGTTTTTAAGCAGCCAAAATATTTTTTACATAACCCAACAGTTCAGGAACCATTTACCGGTCATTTTTACATAACACTCTTGGCTGCCTTCAATCCGATAGACAGTATAATGTCCAGGCCACACCAAGGGAGAGGCCTCGGAGAAAGGATGGAAACAAGCAAATCAATGTGTTCTAGTTTCTGGCCTTACACTGACCTCAAATGGACTAAACAACCACTGCCCGAAAGGGCGATGACTCAAGAAGGAAACGTTTGGGGGTGGGGTGGGGGGGTTTGCCTGATAACTTGCCAAAATTAAAAGAGAAGGGAAAGAAGATGGTAATTCAGCATATTACTACTTGTTTACGTTGAAACAAAATCCAGTACAACTGTTGGCATGCATGTGCAAAATGGAAGACATGTTCTTGTTACTTGGTTCCTCTTCCAAACACTCCCAAACCTTTACAACATACAGAAACTCTCTTCCATAAAGGTAACATGCAGCGGCTGCCTTGTAAGTCAGCATTTCCCAATCACCTGAGCTCAACAAGCAAACCAGAGTATTAAAATGTAATGATTTGTTGGTATTATATATGTACGAGTTTAAATTATATGCATCGACAGTATAAAGAAATTTTACACTCATATCATCTTTTTTTTTGAAAGGTTAATAAATTTTTATATAACTAGAAATCGGGTAAGTACAATCAATCGTTGAGGGTTCTTAAGCCTCAACGTAAAACAATGCATAAAGTAATATTATAAATCTCACTTTTTACGGAGAGTTCACTGTAGATGTCTTTTAGATGACCAGGCCTTGTATGTAAATTAAACTCTATATATATTGCTTTCTATCCAATACAACATCGAGTAAGAATTCGTATTAGCAATAACTAAATAAGTGCATCTAAAAGGATGAAAATCCCATAAAGCACTGTGCCTTTACTTTAAAGCAAGATGTCTTACTTCAGTGGAAGAAAGTTAAAAACCATGATAGCTTCCTTTCAAGTAAGATGTTGTACCTCTAGCAGTACAAACAATATCATCTGAAATCTGAATATTGTGTATTCAGAATCTTTAATAATTTGAATTAGAAACTTCTAGGCTAAACTTGTACATCTACTCTACTACTTGTTAAAGCCAATTTGTGGCTTTGGTATCAAATAAATTTAGTTCTGAAAAACTACAAAAACTTGAGGGCAGGATCACCAAACACTTTCTTTGTTGGGGTCCATGGGTTTTTCACAACTCTTTCCAGGCAAAGAAAACTCGAAAGTGGTTCATAAATACGTGAACAGATTGAAGTGCTAATAGGAAGTTGAGCAAAAGCAAACACAATAAATTCTAACAAACATGAAACGTAACGGGCAAGGTGGTTGAGAGCTTACGCCCAAATGATACAGAACAACAGAATTTATAGTTAGCCCCCCAAAGCTTCAATGTTGGACTTTTATTATGGTAAACATGCCAAGTTACTTGCATGCTAACTATAAAGCCATGAAGCAGTACCTGAAGCTATATCTGAAGCGAGTATATTCTGGCTGAAGTGACGTGACATCCACCATCTGCAACGAAACCTCCATGACTTGCTAGATTCATAATCGCTAAAGATTCTTGGAATCTGACTAATCCGGTTCGAGAATTCCTGCTTCTCACTATCTTCACCGTTAGAGCATACAGACATGCAATCTTCTTCACATTGAAAAAGTCTCAGGAAGCAACAAACCAACTCCTTCCATGTGCCACATTTTGCATGAGTAGCATCCAAATGCAAAGCTATCATTTCCACCAGCTTTTCAGTGCTATACTCTCCTGATGATATAAACCAAGCCCAAGGAAAAAAAACTCAATATACAATGAATAATGGCATCAATTGCAAAATAAGGTATCATTTGGGACAGTTCCACAAAATGAGACTTCTCTTCAGGTTGAATCATAAATGTGTTCTATATGTTCAAGTCAAAATATATCCCCCCCCCCCCCCCACACACAAAAAATACACACACAAAGTCATGTACTCAAACGGAATCATGCAATTATTCTTTCACAAAGAGGAACTTCAAAAACATGCAAGGACCCCAAATGCATGAGCTTAACACAATGAACCAAAAGATTTCAAGATCTCTCTATTTAGTTGATTGAATTCTCCTTAAGATTCACCTTCCTTCAATATTATGGCATCTTCTTGTTGCACACAGATGTCTTCATCAATTAGGTAAGGGGCTGAGGTGTGGTAGAATTTACTGCACTAGCTTCAAACCCCCTATGATTTTCTAGTGATCATCTACTATAATCAACAAATCTAAAAGTAGGGTAATCCTGTAAAGCTTAGGTCCTAAGAGTTTTCTGTAAATAAACAAAGCTGGTTTCTTTCTATTTTAAGATCTGAAACTCGCTGGTATATATATATATATATATATATATATATATTCTTCCTTTTTCTAATGCTAATGCAGATAATTCAGTTCTCTGGGGTATATCAATAAACCTAGCACATTGTCTCGACTTCCAATTTCCTGATTTGCCTTGCCTTATCAGTTTGAACTGTGAATGCGGCCTTGTAGCAAAGGGGGAAGCTCTTGTTTATATGGGTGACTAAGGTTCGAATCTTGGAACCAACCTCCCCAATGAGGAGATAAGGCTGTCTACACTTGCCTCTCCGAGAGCCTGTCTGAGCAGGAGCCTTCTGGCACTGGGGTCCGCCTTTCTATCAGTCTGGACTGATCCAAACACTTGCCACAAAATTGTCCAAAATAAAGGGGCATACAACAACAATAAAATATTACAAGTGGGGTCTGAGGAGGGTAGAATGTACGCATAATTATTGATTTGTACATAAAAATCTCATCAAGTAATAGTATTATTTGTTAAGTTTTGAAAAGTTAAGTGCCCCGCATTGGTCAGGGAGGAAAGTGTTGTTGTCTCCTTATGGTCTTGGACAGTTCTCATTCATGATTTAGCTTTTGGAGTTGAGTTAGGCCCAAGTTTGTTTAAGCCAATTATTGAGTATTATTTCTTGCATGTCCTTAAGACAGTACTTCGGAGTGCTGCAAGCCTTGTGGAAGCACTAGGAAATTGTATCTCTTATCTCTTTAGGATGAAGAGAACAAAATGATTTTTCAGGTAAGGATGTACCACTTCTATGCAAGCTGATGAGTCTCCCTAATGAGTGGCTACATGTAGGATCCTTTTCCAAATTTTCCTCAAAGATTGCTGAAAGTTTGACATAGTTTCCACTGTCAAAATGCTCCAAGATAGTAGCTTTCAACCTGCATGATAAAGAACAAAGAAATCAGAAGAAATTAGATGTAGTGAGTAAAACTGGAGAAAGAAATAATGATCGGTTGTACAACAAGCACGCAACTAATGACGCGACAAGAAACTCAATACGGAAAATTGTCATATATTACTGAATATTTTCTTGTAAATTTCCTTTTGATTTAATGAAGTATGTCTGGAGAGAAAGGATCCTAACTCACGAGCACTAAGATATGGGGAGCAGCACATTTGTGTTAGTAACATTGCACAAATGCTGAATGACTTTTTTTGTACAAGGAATAAGGTAGCTGAAGAGTGAGGGCACAAATGACGGTACCAAATCCTTCCGAAAGACGGACTGACGGAGAAAGGGCTGGACAAGGCAAGAGAATTTGTCTTTGTGGGAAAGCAGGAAGCAAGATTTTAACAAGACAATAGTCTGCTGGTGCAGCAGTAAAGATGATGAAGCATATAGTACAGAACAGGGTACCTTGAAGCTAAGTACTGAACAATGGACCACTCAAAGGTGCATACTACACAAAAGGTCCTAGGAGAAGATCACTGTACGTTGGAAGTGCGATCAAGACAGAGATCTATGTCACAAATGATCAACCCCCAAACTTCCGGATAAATTCTTTTAGGAATTGGGGCTTGTCTTGATATTGAGATAGATAAAGTTAGGGTTGAATCATATCTTTTCATGTAAATATCGAGTCAAATGAATCTTGATTTAAGAATTGGGGCTTCACCTGATAGATATAGATAGTAAGGTTAGTTAAGAGAAACTACAGGTTGGATCCCTTTCCATAAAAGGTCTCTAGTAAATAATGAGGAAATGTTTAAGTGGCAACATCTACTAACTAAGCTTCAACACCACTTCATTTAATTTTTTTGATAAGGTAAGCTTCAACATCACTTCAATCTTTGATCATTCACTTCAAATCAAACCCAACATCAGAAATCTTGATATCCTAGGAACCAACACTATTTTGTCTGAGATGTTCAAAACTTGTCATCATTATTATCTTTTAGGCTTATATTCGACTTTTCAGAAGGAAGAAACAGTTACCTCAACTGAAATGACGTGTTGGAGTACGGAGACAATTTTTCCACCTCATCAAGAGCCTCCTTTACCTGATCCCCGAGCAGTAGCATCTGCCAAGATATTGATGTTCAAGTACATGAAAAGCATACTATTAACTTAAATATATCACTCAACAACTGATAGAACAGAATAAATAAGATGGAATATTTGCAAAGATATTCTTGAATTCTTTAGCATTTTTCCTTTGAATTGCTCCATTCTTCTTCTCCCCCAAAGAAAAAACTCCTTTTGCATGGCTAGGTAAAGGTTAAACCAAGCCAAGTTGCTTAATATAGTGAAAAGGCCAATAAGCGAGTTCAAGCTTTAATACAGCTTGAATTTATATATAATATATGATGATACACATTTTGAATTATACTAGGAAACATTAACATCTTTTCATGCAAATATCGAGACAAATGCATCTTGATTTATCAAGATATAATATTAAAGAAGTATATATTTACAAAACTTTCATAAACATTACTCCTCCGTTCACTTTTACTTTTCGTGTTTCGCTTCACGAGTCAAACTACATGGATTTGTACAAAACTTTCATAAACATTACTCCCTCCGTTCACTTTTACTTTTCGTGTTTCGCTTCACGAGAGTCAAACTACATGGACCAACATTTTAAGATTATTTTTTCATCATATTAATATGAGAAGAATTGCAACTTATAGTATTTTTCGTATAGTTTTTGAATATCTAATTTTAATTTTAAAATATTGAATTAATGTAATTTAATTTAAATCCGAAGATTAGTCAAACCGACTCTCGAGAAGCTTAAACGCTGAGAGGAGTAGTATTTTTAATGCTTGAGATGAAACTATATGAGCTGGTGGGTTTAATATACAAGCTTAATTTTGAGCTCAAAGCTGTTTCAACAACTCGACTCATTTAGAGCCCTAAGGCTAAGGTTTCTCACAAAAGCAGGCCTCCTGTTGGTTTTATCTGATGAAGTTAACTAAAAGACATGTATCTTTCCTGAGCAGCATGCAGAAAATAGAGATACACAAACAGACACCTTTAACCAACTAGTATGAGGTTACGGGATCCTCTTTTGAGAGGTAGGGATTATGTGAACATGCATGAACTTCCTAGCACATCTACATAAAAGCAGTTCTAAATACAATTTGAAAAATTCCCAGTATGAATTAGACCCTTGTGATCCCCGAGCTTAGTGCACCGGGCTGCCCTTTTTTTACATAAGCAATTACCTGTATTAAAGGATGAAAAGCCTCAAGTACTGGTGGACTCGAATACAGAGCATGTCGTAAATACTTTATTGCACTCTTATAGTGGTCATTACGCAAGGTCCGGTGCATATTGAGGTTATCCTCTAAATTTTCATTTGAGAAAGGCAATTGTAAAGGCAACAGCCACAATGGAAGACCTACACTTGAATAGAGTAAGCAATATCAGGATTCAAATCTTTTATCAGCATGAAGAACATAGAGTATCTCAAATACCATACATAGCAGATAGAAATACATGTACTTTGGAGCTTAGCAAAATGGGAACCTAGTCGAATGCACAATATACACCTTCACAAGGATTGAAGGGCTTAAAACTTCCATATATGTCAACTGCCTTTTCATCCTTCTGAGAATATTCCAAGAGGATGTTCTCTCTCCCCAAGTAGTTATTTCCTCTTCACATCATCCCTTTAGAAAACTGAATCATATACTCGAGTCCCATTTTTCCACCATCCAAAGTTTAAAATAATTAGAAAGTTCAAACTCTTTCCTCCCATGTTCAATGCAGATATGTTTATGCAACAACCAAAATGAGGAGAAGTTTATGGCCCAAAGAAGATCCAGACAATACTTGCCTACAACTACACGCCTATGCTATTATATGTAACTTTTCTTGGCTAAAGTATACCCTATGCTTATACTTGTAACTTACCTAAATCCGAAGCAAAATTAGTTGCTAAATTCATAGTATAGAATAACCTGTACAAACTAAAGGTAATTATTCAAATGATTTATGACACACGTTCATTCTTGAAATCAACAATAATCAGTTGTCAATTGTCAATTGTCCCAACTTTCCTTTAAGAGAATGAGATAAAGGGTCTAGTCTAACCCCTTCACAGGAGGGTCTAGTCTAACCCCTTCACAGGATAAAAGGGAAAAAGAAAAGAAAACTTGTTTCTTCAGTCCTGCAACACATTGTACTCAAGTTCAAATCCAATTGCCATAAACCAGGCTCTAGGGTTTTCTGCATGTAAAAGCAAAATTTGCTACACTTCTGAATTTTATATATGACTACACAGCAGTGTGGAGAAATATTTAAGCCATAAGCAAAACTCACCACGGTTGTAGAATATGGAATGATAGGGCACATCACCACTCTGATCTATAGAAGAACCTTCATGATCACTTCTTTCAGCAGAATTCATGTAAAAATCTTGTGGCTGAAATTTTTCATCTTGTGTTTCTCCCGGCACATTATCATCAACGACCATGGGGACTTCTCTCTGCTGACTGACATCAACTCCCAAGATCTCTTTACCATTCCTAATAGAGGTGTTTGAATCACAATGGAATGGAGAATTAGCCCCGCCGCTTCAACAGCATCCCCCTCTGAATTTAAAATGGACATAAATAATCTGTCCTCAAAGGTCTCTGACTGCACTGGGCCATCAAATCTGTCCAACTCTTGCAAATGCAACTCCTTTGGAATGGTAGAATACCATAACTGATAAAAGGCCAAGCCCACAACTAGATTAGAGACTGGATCTCTCTCAAAACCACGTTCCTGCATGAGACTGATACAAATCACAGCCAGGGGGTGTACATAAGCCTTTGGAATTTTATAAAAATGCTACCCTAGAATTACATTCCAATAGAGCATTCATCCTAAACGAAAAGATTTTTCCTAGCTAGTTTTGCCACCAAAAATTCGGCCGACTATCATTGCCTACATATTTCTCCAACAAATTTTTATACTAACCATTGATAACAGAACAGAGAAGATTATCAATATGCAACTCATATTTACTTGGTTCAAAGTTGGACGCTCAGAGAAACAGAAGAAAGTGATATTTCTCAATTTTGCTTGATCAGACTGTCATGGACACATTTAAGATTAACATATCCAGCAAGTTTCGGAAAGGCAAGTTTCGGAAAGGCAAATTTCTGATTCATTTAATCCAAATGAAATACTCCCTCCGTTCATTTTTACTTGTCCACTATACTAAAAATAATGTTTTTACTTTTCCACTTTAGCATATCAAGAGAAAGACAAACTTTTTGTTCTTGCTTTACCCTTAACATTAATTACTCATTTACCAAGTCTATTGAGACTATACAAAAATTAATATGGGTATTATGGTAATATATATACTTCATGTATAATTCTTAAAGGGCGTGTAAAGTCAATAATGAACAAGTAAAAGTGAACGGAGGAGGATATAACAAGAGTAGGTTGTATCTTCCGAAATGTAATGGCTGCGCAATGCAAACCACACTCTTGTCTAACCAGCCATTTTCAATTATCAAACAAGTATCTATGGTTAAAATTCTTTTTACTAATTCCAATATAGCAATTATCAACAGCCTCCCCTGAAGAAAGACCATCTAGTTTATATAAATATTTGTGTCATCCTAAAATGTGGAACAAGTTTGACACACCCTGAATGTGTAATCAGTCACCTTATTTCATGTGACATACTTCTCCCCATTGGATCATTCTGGCTTATCCACGTGTCATCCTTGTTCTCCATCATTCTACTGTTCTGTTTATGAGAAGGTGAGTTCTTTATTTTTCAATGTACAATGACAACTGGGGGTGGAGGACTGGCAGAGTTATTCTCTTACTCTTAGATGACAACACCACAAAATATTAAAAGAACCTGCTCCTTTGACAGTGTTACCACACTACTGTAACAATTTAGTTTAAGAATATGTGCATCACACCAATAAGCAAATAGTGCTGCAGTTTCTTATACAAAGTTGCAAATAGAATTATTATTCTGATTACTAATTACGAGCAAAGCTTTCTCTCCAAGAGAATGTCACTTTCCTCCTGCAGGTGACAGTGCAATATTAGTTAACAATATTGACACCATTAGAAAGAGTCGGATTTAGCACAACAAAAAAGACTACTGCTCTGGACCCATTTTTAGAACTTCAGTTCTTTTTCTCAAAAAGTAAATGAAACTTTTTTCCGTTAATAGGCAATTGATTTTTGCCAACCTACATGAGAAAGATAAATCATTATTCATAAAATGCAAAGAACTTACTACAAGGCACCCTGATGAGCATCTTGTGTGTTTCCACTTTTGAGACAGAAAAGGATGAATTCCAACTGAACAGCAAAACGATCCTGCCACAATTAAAACTTCACAATGAGCTACCATAAAGGTGAAATTCAATTATAACTCTTTCATAAAATTTGCAACACAAATCGTACTGTAATCACCAGTCTACCACTACCACTTACAAAGGCAATGTTTTTGAAAGTGAGTACCAAACATCTATGATAGTACTAATTTTAGCATCAAATTTATGATAATTAATCCAACTCCTGAAAGTTGGGGTTCAAATAACATCGAATATAGGAATTCAATCTCAAACTTCATTATCAGCAGCACCTTGTGACTTAACATAGTTACATCACATAATACAAAGACATAAATCCATTTATAAACATGATAATCAATGGAACATTTTCCCTCAGGGGTCCAGAAAATCTGCAAGGCTTTCTTAACCATACAACGTCAAGCATCTTCATCACAACTAGTTACGGAGGCCATATAGTTATGTCACTAGTATTTTAACCACCTCGAACTATGTTTAATATATTCAAACTTCCTAAAATAACAACAAAAACAATAGTCAATATACTTAGCATTTCCAAGAAAAGGTATGTTATTCGTAGATGACATAGTCCTGATTGATGAGACTCGCAGCGGAGTGAACGTCAAGCTAAAGGTTTGGAAACAGACTCTGGAGTCTAAAGGGTTCAAGTTGAGTAGGACCAAAACATAATATTTGGAGTGCAAGTTCAGCAACGGAGCGATCTGAGACAGGCGTGGAGGTGAGGCTTGGTACTCGGGTCATTCCGAAGAAAGAAGCTTCAAATACCTAGGGTCTATTATCCAAGGGAATTGAGAGATTGATGACGATGTCACACATCGTATTGGGGCAGGGTGGATGAAATGGAGGCTCACATCTGGAGTCTTGTGCGATAAAAAGGTGTCAACTAAACTTAAAGACAAGTTCTATAGAGCGGTGGTTAGACCAACTATGTTGTATGGGGGTCAAGACTTTGCATATACAAAAGATAAGAGTTGCGGAGATTAGGATGCTGATATGGATGTGTGGCATACAAAGAGAGATATGATTAGGAATGATGATATCCGGGATAAAGTGGGAGTGACCTCGGTGGAGGATAAGATGCGTGAAGCGAGGTTGGGATGGTTCAGACATGTGCAGAGGAGAGACACAGATGCCCCAGTGCGGAGGTGTGAGAGGTTGGCTATGGACGGGTTCAAGAGGGGTAGAGGTAGGCCAAAGAAGTATTGGGGAGAGGTGATTAGACGAGATATGGTGCAGGTGCAACTTACTGAAGACATGACTTAGATAGGGGGTTGTGGAAGACACGGATTAGGGTAGAAAGGTAGTAGGTACTCGAGCGTAGTCCTATTTACGCTTACAAAATGATAGTGTAGTGTTATTATTGTAGGTTCGATTAGTTTGTCACACTTATAGGCGCATTATTGTTATATAGTAATCTGTAGTTTGATTCCTGAGGCTATGTCCTGTTAGCTACTGCTTCCTGTTGTTAGAATGTGCTACCATTGCGTATTTGATTTTTACTATCTGCATGTCCACAATGCTTAATTTCTCGTCTGACGGTTTTTCATACTTTGTTTTGCTTTGTCTGATTATGCTTTGTCTTAAGCCGAGGGTCTCCCGAAACAGGCTCTACCTACCAAGGTGGAGGTGAGGTCTGTGAACATTCTACGTACATTCTACCCTCCCCAGATCACACATTGTGAATTTCACTAGGTATGTTGTTGTTGTTCCAGGAAAAGGAAATTTTGTTCTTTAGAATTACTAGTCTCTACGAATGTGTGTGTTGCACATTATTCCCTATCAATTTATCACACACAAAAAATGTTAGGTAATATTACTTGTAACTACGTTATATTATAAAAATGTTTTTAAAATATATAATATTCTCAATTTTATAATAACACTAACTTTTCACCCACATTGACATATGATGTAAAAATCTCTTTATTTGAACTTTATTACTTTAAATGAGTAACTTATATCGGATGTACAAATCTTAATGACTATTAATTTTATTGGAAATTTAACTGCTATTGAACTTTAATTAAAGTCTAAAAGAATTATATACGGTCTCCAACCTTTGGAGCAAGAATTTGATCATGAATAGGATAGGAATTGTCATGTTGCGATTTTGTTCTTTTATAGATAAGAATACACCATTTTACATTTTGATTTGGACTATACAACTAATGTAGTATTTTACTTTTTTGTACATTGATATTATAGTAAAGAAATAGGATTAAAGCTTATTAAGGGTATAAAAATCGTTTAATATTTGAAGGATATTTTGGTCAACCAACATTTATATTCATGCTTTTATAATAATATAGATATTTGGGTTACTGAGAGTAAATTTACTAATATATTGTATACAAAAGGTACCTGACAAGGAAATAGTAAATGTTATAGAGAACACTTGAAAAAAGCAACATGGAGAAGTACAGATCTAATAAACAACAACAACAACAGTCAATAGACCTGGTATTTCCACGAAAAGAAAACCTTGTTCTTTAGAACTTCTTTTGGGTTAATAAAAGGTAAATGTACTGGTAATATATTGCATATAAGGGATATTTCACAAGGAAATAGTAAATGTCACGGAAAACTTGACAAAGAGCAACTTGGAGAAATCCAAAACTAATGAACAAACATATAAGCAAATATTTTACATTTTAAAATTGTTACCTTCAAGGCCCAGTTTTTCATAGGTCCAAGCTTCTTCATCCAAAGTTCATACATATTCTGCATCCTTCTTGTACTTATAGTGTCACCTTTTATATGCTCAATAAGCTCCAAAGTAGCCTAAAAGTTAGAAACCATATTAACTCATAATAATTCCTGCTCAATAAAACTTAAAAAGAAAGTAACAGCTTGTTTGGATGGTTGTTACATATCATTTCATTGTGTATAGTATCATAATATATTGTATTGTTCTGATAAATACGGATAGATAGAATCGTTTTCCATTGTTACATAATGACACACATCCTCAAATCTAAAGGATAAACCTATCAGGGTAGAGTTATTATAAAAAAAGTAGAATAAAGGATAAAATAGTTACTGAATAATAAGCAAAGGCAAAATGACAACAACATACACAGTGAAATCCCACAAAATGGGATCTGGGAAGGATAGAGTTAGGCAGACCTTACTCCTATCATGGGAGGTAGAGAGGTTGTTTCCGGTGGACCCTCAGCATAAGTACAAGCAATTCAAAACAATACAAAAATAAATAAAGGAAATGAATAGTCCATGGCAAAATATTATAAAGAGTAGTGACAACCACAAAGTAATACGATAATCGAAGTACAAGGAACAACAAATAATAGCAGAAATTGAAAGACAAGAAACTACATGAGTAATAGTACAGACTACTTGTATAAAAGATAAGCAAGACAACACTCAATTATCTCAATTATCGGCTAACCTTTTACCTAATTTGTGTCCTTCATAACCTCCTATCACAACCAAAATGAGTAAAAAGAAAAAACAAGGTAACAATGCGATCACACCAGATTGGTCGTTACATAAAATGAGACTTTTCATTGTTACGTAACGAAGAATTTTAAGGATATGATACAATAAAATTTAAGTAATAATAATCAAAACAAACATTGTATTATACAATACAATAGGTAACAACCCTCCAAACAAGGTGTAATAGGATTAAATTAAATTAAATTGATTAGTACCATAAACTTGGTCCGAGTTTTCAATAAAATTTAAGTACTCCCTCTGTCCCAATTTATGTGGCATTTTTCGCTTTCGAGAGTCAATTTGACTAAATTGGATCAGATTAACTTAATATTTTAAGATTAAAAATAAATCATTTGAAAACTACATGAATAGTACTATAAGTTTCAACTTTTCCAATATCAATTTGGTGAAAAAAATACATCTTAAAATGTTATATCAAAGTTAATGCTTTGAATCTCGAAATGCAAAAAGTGGCACATAAATTGGGACAGAGAATAATAATCAAAACAAACATTGTAATTATAGAAAACAATAGGTAACAACCATACAAACAATGAATTAGTACCGTAAACTTGGTGCGCGTTTTGAATATGGCTTTTTCTTTGGTAGTTCCTTTAAGAAGTAGACTCATTACACCACTAGCCTCAGCAAATTTATGTTGACGCATCAATTTTTGGAGCAAACGCCGGAGTCTTCTCCGATGTTCGGATCGTAAACTTTGAATATCATGCTGTAAACTTCCAATTCCACGTTTTAAGCAATAACTTGGTTTGGTATTTGCTAATATGATTGCTTTTATCCTTCTAATTTTGGTGGATGGATTAATTCCACTATCATAATCGTCTTCGGGCCTTATACGTTTCTTCGTATGGGCCGTAAAATTTGTGTCCTTCATAACCTCCTATCAAAACCAAAATGAGTAAAAAGAAAAAACAAGGTAACAATGCGATCACACCAGATTGGTCGTTACATAAAATGAGACTTTTCATTGTTACGTAACGAAGAATTTTAAGGATATGATACAATAAAATTTAAGTAATAATAATCAAAACAAACATTGTATTATACAATACAATAGGTAACAACCCTCCAAACAAGGTGTAATAGGATTAAATTAAATTAAATTGATTAGTACCATAAACTTGGTCTGAGTTTTCAATAAAATTTAAGTACTCCCTCTGTCCCAATTTATGTGGCATTTTTCGCTTTCGAGAGTCAATTTGACTAAATTGGATCAGATTAACTTAATATTTTAAGATTAAAAATAAATCATTTGAAAACTACATGAAAAGTACTGTAAGTTTCAACTTTTCCAATATCAATTTGGTGAAAAAATACATCTTAAAATGTTATATCAAAGTTAATGCTTTGAATCTCGAAATGCAAAAAGTGGCACATAAATTGGGACAGGGAATAATAATCAAAACAAACATTGTAATTATAGAAAACAATAGGTAACAACCATACAAACAATGAATTAGTACCGTAAACTTGGTGCGCGTTTTGAATATGGCTTTTTCTTTGGTAGTTCCTTTAAGAAGTAGACTCATTACACCACTAGCCTCAGCAAATTTATGTTGACGCATCAAATTTTGGAGCAAACGCCGGAGTCTTCTCCGATGTTCGGATCGTAAACTTTGAATATCATGCTGTAAACTTCCAATTACACGTTTTAAGCAATAACTTGGTTTTGTATTTGCTAATATGATTGCTTTTATCCTTCTAATTTTGGTGGATGGATTAATTCCACTATCATAATCGTCTTCGGGCCTTATACGTTTCTTCGTATGGGCCGTCCTTATATCTTCTTCTTCCTCATCCATTATAAAAACATATTAGGGTTTCGATTTTTAATGGATTGAAGACAGAAATAGTTTGGATGGAATTAAAAGTTTCACTGCAATGCTAGGGTTTAGCAGTTTAGGTTTAGGCAATGATATTAATCGTTCTCTACTTTTGTACCCACATAAAAAATCAAAATTATTTATCCGATAGAATATAGATATCATGTCATGAAACTACTAATATATATATATATATATAAAATGATGATATCAAGTGACTAGGACAAGAATATTATATAATATACCTAAATGATTACTTCAATTTGAAATATACTTTATAAAGATTGAAAAGAAATGGCTACGAGACTAGTGCAAGTGCAACCCATATGTTGAAATAGTAGATTTAGGGCCCGTTTGATACAGTTTATTAAAAAAAAAAATTAGAAGTAGAGTTTTTCAAGTAGAGTTTTTTATCAAAAAGTTATTAGGTGTTTGGTTGTTAATAAATAAAGTGTTTTTGGCTTAAAAATTGAAAAAATCAAAAGAGATTTTGCCTCTATTTCTAAAAGCCCAAAATTTGACCTTTTAGAAGTAGAGGCCAAAAGTGTTTCTGGATGGTCAAAAGCACTTTTGACTTTTCAGCCAACCACTCCACAAAAAAAAAGGTCAAAAGTGTTTTTGGCCATTTCAAAAGCTCAATCAAACGGACACTTAGTAATCTGTTTTCTTCATACCTTTTAACTTAAATCTACCCTAGTAGTCACTAGACTCACTATAATAGTCCGTCTGGCTACTCTTACTGAAATCATTACTCAACATTCTCCCGTGTTCTAGTAATTGTGGCCCCTTACTCTTAATGTAAAGAATGGATCTTGGTTTGACTCAACTCCAAAAGTTAGCTTAAAGTGACGAGGATTGCACAAGCCATATAAAGAGATCAATGACCATTTATCCACCGATGTGGCAACATTCCGTCGCACGCTCAGACCTCGTTAATTGGAACGTGGACAATATAATTTGGGAGTTCAATATCGGTGAACAAAGAATTGAAACAGATCTGGCTCTTTTGGGGTTGAGTTAGGCCCATGATCCATTTTTTACATGGTACCAGAGTCAGACCTGTTTCAATTCTTTGTTCACCGATATTGGACCCCCAAATTATATTGTTCACATTTCATTTAATGAGGTCTGGGTGTGTGAGGAGTGTTAAGAGTCTCACATCAAAAATGAAATAGGAATATGGACTTCTTATATGGACTTGAATAATCATCATCCTACAAGCTAATTGTTGGGGTTGAGTTAGGCTGAAGATCCATTTTTTACACTTATAACAACTTATACATGCTCAATGATACATTATGGTAATTGATATATAAATATACTGAGATGATGTTATATATGACTTTTCAGTATCATGATATATAAATATACTGCGATAATATCATGAAGGAAGAGTTTTGAACGAGGAGTTACATTGAATATATACTTTGAGCTGGGCTGAGTATAAACGAAATAATAAGTACAGTCATGAGCGGGTAATTAGTTTCAGTCCAATGAGTAATTAATGTTGTTTTCAATACAAAATTATGATCTTGCTCATACGAGAATATTAAGGGTGTGTTTGGTTCGGGGTAATAAGGAAAGAAAAAGGGAATGGAATCCTCTGATTCCTTTTATTTTGCCTATTTTTCCATTCTTTTTACCCTTTTTTTCATTCCCTTTTCCTTAGATTGTTTGTCCCACCCCCTAGGTATTTTCATTCCCTTTCCCCAATCCGGACTCCGGACCCCGGACCACCCCGACCCCGGACTCCCGACCCTGAACCACCCAGAACCAAATCTCAACTTACTAACCATCAATTCTATTTTGCCATCATCAACACCAATCCTTCGACAACTCCAATTCAGAAATCTCAACTTATATCAAGGATCTAGTACTACAGCTATAAACACCATCATGTTTATTCTCTCAATACTCTCATAATACTTGTCAAATTTGGGTCTCATTTTTCTAGCCTCGCCTTAAGATTTTACTGATTATTTTGGCTTTCACGTTCAGTTAATGTTGAAAACATGCTAATAACTTCATGAAAATAATGGTTAGTTGTCACATAGAGACTTCCTAACATCCTAATAGTAGCCTCATAGATTTTTTCAGAAATAAAGACAACAATGATGCATTTTCCCAATCCTCATCTTTCGGGACACCACAATCAAGCTCAGTCACAAGCGTCATATCATCATCTTCAAGTCGTACAAATTCTTGTTTGAACTTACTAGCACTTTCTAAAATAAGATATGTAGAATTTCATCTCGTACTAATATCAAGACAAGCAGATCCCTTATAAGTTATGCCCTCTTCAGTTATACAACTTTAGAATTATTGTGCTCTACTTGGGGAACTCCTAACATACTTAACTGCATCTCGAATTCGACTAATTGATTCACAAACCTCACTCAACCCATCTTTCACAATCAAATTCAATATATGAGATGCACATCTCATATGAAAAACTCACCCCCAAAACAATGGTATTTTTTAACGTGTCCTTCAAATAAGCAACCGCCACATCATTAGAGCTCACATTATCAGTTGTAATTGTTGATATACGATCTCTAATTCCCCACTCAATTATATATTTTACTACCATCTTACCAATATCTCTACCTTTATGGCTAGGCATAATAACAAAGTTTAGCAATTTCTTATGCAAATTCCAATTTTCATCAATAAAGTGAGCGGTAAGACATAAGTAGCTCAGATTTTGAATGGAAGTCCAAATGTCAGTGGTGAGAGCAATCCTAGATTTTAGAGATGACAACTTATCTTTTAAGCATGATTTTTCACAAACATAAAAGTTTCATGCAATCCCTAGCAACTGTGAATCTTGAAATATGCTTAAATAAAGGTTGTAATGCAGACACAAAACCTCTAAATCCTTCACGTTCAACCGTTCTAAATGGTTGCTCATCAATAATCATACTAGCCAACATGTGCCTACAAAAATCTTTATCATATTTCCAAGTGCTAAGTACATGCTCATTATCTCTATTTATACTACCTTTATGAACACCAAACAATTTTTGTTTCTTGTCAATATTGTGAGGATACTTTTTGAAACTTCTCAAATATTTTCACATGGCTGAAGTATCATTGTTAACATTATAAGCCAAGCTTTCATTGCAATAATTACAGACTGAAATATCATTATCAGTTTTCTCATTTTTTGCTTTAATAAAATGCTCCCAAACCTCAGATTTTGTTGTCTTATTTTTTTGCGATGGTGCACGAGTTGTGGATGTCGTGCTAGCCTCAGCCATCTACCAAAAAAAGTATCAAAATAAAACATTGTAAGTAACTATGACATACTAATTCAATCTAAACTAACAGAAATCAATCCAAACTAATTAAATCTAAACTAACAAAAATTAACCCAAACCAATTCAGACTATTCTCTATTGAATCATCAGAAAATTGAACTATTTAACACACACAAAATCAGATCTATCTCATGCGCTTTGATATTAAGCCAATACATGCAAAACCTAATGGTCATCACTACGCAACAACTTTATGGTTATTCATTACCTTTAACAACAAGAGGTAACAACAACGCGGTGCGAGGCTTGGTGGTATCGATAAAGATCGGTCGAGGAGGTTGGGTGGGGTATGATGTTGGTGGTGGAGAAGTTCCAGAATAGGTGCGCGAGGCTCGCTCCGGTCACAGAAGTGCATCGCGTCTTGTCGAGTGACAAGTGTGGTTTGCGGTCACGAGTGCTTAATGAAATTATAGAATGAAGTGTGGTTGCGTCTTGCAGTGTTGAATGAAATTAGAGGCGTGGAAAAATATTGTATCGGACCTAAAAATAGGCTATGTATTGTTTATAAAACGGACTGACCCAAAACTAAATAATTTAAATGTGGGAGGGGGGTGGGTCATAGTGTCGGGGGTATCGGTTCCGGTTTCGGGTACCCGATCTCTATTTTTTGGAATTGGACCCGACATTGATCGGTTCCTAATTTTACCATCCGAAATCTACCCATTATTATAATATATTTATCCGAAACCTACCCATTACTGTCGATTTCGGTCGGGTATCTGGGTACCCTGTATTCGTGCTCACCCTAAATTGAATCATTCAAGATAAGTGTACCCAACATCCACCAAAAACAAATTTCCAACGTGATTTGCATACAGACAAGAACAATTTATATAATGGAAATTTTTCAGAAGAAAAAAGAATCTCATACAAGACTTGTTTTAAGATTTTTTTTTTCTAAAAAAAATAAGCAAAAGAAACAGATCTGCGTCGGAAAGAGACGAGAGTAATAAGCACGGCCCGGCCCGGTATCGATCGACCGGACCGATAAGCTTACCAGTCCGGACCGGGACCGGACCGGTAAGGTTTCGGTCCTGGGACGAGATCCGGTCCCGGACCGAAACCTTATCGGTCCGGTTCTCGGTCCGGACCGGTAAGAATTTCCGGGTCGGGCCAATTTTTTTTTTTTTTTAAATTGAATTTTCAATACTGAAATTGACATTCTCGGACGCGGTGCCACACAATTTTTACGTTGAAATCAATTGTACATCGCGAGATATTTAGATTTGAAAATGGGAAAAACGTAACGATTTGGGGGAAAAGAGAAATTGAGGGGAAATATGGACGGTTTTGGAGAAATCCGGTGAAGCAAACGGACTTTAGTCCGTTTGGGATTATTCGTCTCGAAAAAATACGCGAAATCAAAAAAAAATTTAGGTAAAACGGACGTCCGAGCGCAAAGTTATGACCATACAAAGTTTGATCAATTTACAACTAATTAGAGATGCGAGTGGGCTGGGGCTTGGCTGGGGGCTGGCTGGAGGGGGACTGGGGGGGTGGGTATTGCCCCGTATATATCATTTTACGGTAATTGACAACTTATCTCCCAAGATAAAACAACTAACACAAAGAAAACTCAAAAAAAAAAAGAACATTTGAGTGTGTGAGAGATTGCTTAGAGAGGAAGAAGCTCAGAAAATCTGAATTATGCAAATGTGAAGTGTGTTCTCCAATTGAGCCAAAACCTCAATTTATAGTGCTAGGAAGATGACCTCTCAACTAGCCAACTAATGACTTTCAATAGCCATGTAATGACACTTAATTGAGAGATTACAATCAACCAATAATGCAGCCAAATAATGGTTGAGTTATGGAGGGAAAAGCTGTCATTTGAATGCTAAAAAACGTCCCCATAATCAGCCAACTTTTGGACTTCCGCCACACAGACACTGTCGGGGTAGCGTCGCGGCTCTGGCTGGAGGCGCCGCGGCACTCCGACACCGCGGCCCTTCGCGGCTACGCTGTCCTTTCTGACTTGTTTCATCTTACATGTTGCACACTTCTTCCTTCATTTACCAACGTGGAACACTTGACATTTGACCAATAACCGTCCAGCATTCTATGTGTCAAACAAGTTACTTACGTATCAATATCTCTTTCATTAACGAAATTTACGATACTTGGCACTACGTGTGCACGTGTGTCAAAACGACGTTTCCGACGTGCGGGGGCCCAAATTATTCGAGTCATAAATAATGGGATAAACTAAATTCCACATTTAGTAAATTTCCAATAAACTAATATACAACGTACCCAGTGAAGTCTCACAACGTGGGGTCTGGAGGACAGTTAATATAGTACTTTCATAAATGTAAAAGTTGCATTTTAAGAACACCCAACATCAAATAACTAAAATGAGAATGACCTCAACTTTTTCAAATTAAACATAATACTCTGCGTCCCAATTTATGTGATATACTTTCATTTGACACGCACTTTAAGAAATAAAGAAAGACTTTTGAATTTTATGGTCTAAAATAAGTCATAGATATTTGTGTGGTTTAGATCATTTTGTTTTGCATAAAAGATAAGTTTAAAATTAAATTATTGTCAAATAAGAAAATATGTCATTTTTTACGGATTAAAAAGAAAGTGAGTCATTCTTTTTGGGACAGAGGGAGTAATATTTTGACTCTTTCAAGATAAGAAGAATCATTGCTAAAACACATATAATAATTCATTAGAATATCAATTTAAGCATCTGATTAGAAGAATAGAATTCATTAAAAGGAGATACTTACCAATAGGACTTGGATTAGCAATAATTTCTCTGGTGAATACCTCACCCGTCTGATTGGGATCTCTCTTGGCCATGTAACCAAGAATGACAAGTTCAAGCCTGAAAAACACAAACAAATATATGCCCAAGATCAAAAGAAAAGTAGACAAGGAAAAATTATCAAGGGTATCAATCATCAAATTTATTTAAAACATAATTAATTATAAAATAACCAGCGAACACATAAAACTTAAAATTATTGAGCCTCCGAATTGGTCATGATCACAAAAAAGAGAAAAGAAAGAAGGTATGGACAAGAACAACGAAAAAAGATGAAAGAATATCAAGAACCAAATCCCACTTGGATTACAGACAGAAAATGCAAAGAGAGCGAGAGATAGATGAAAAAGAGAGAGTAGGTAAAAGAATGAGATAATTGAGTTGATGTGAGGGGTCGAAATGAAAGTGGAAAACTTTGTAAGGGTCCTAAGTAGCTTGAAGAGAGGACAGTACCATGCAAAAGTGTAGGGAAAAAGGAGCAAAACATTCGATTTAAATAGAGGAGAAGAAGAGAAATGGTGGTCCCGAGTGTATTGTTAGTACGCCTGTGTTCAAAATCAGAAAACGAAAAACCAGAAACTGGAAAAAGGAATAATGCAGAAGGTAAGAAAAATATTCGAGACCACAGAATTCACTGTATGTCCTTAAGTAATTTAATCCCTTCACTGTACCCGAGGTTATAAATTACTTACTCTCAGGATAAAACGGATATACCTATCGCAGGAGTAGTAGTACTTCAAACGCCGACGACTTACACGAACTCAGAGTTGGCAACGAACCACAGTAAGACTCGATAGTTTTATTTGTGAAAGAGAATGCAGAATTTCAATGAAGAAAATTATTTTCAGTGTTTAAAAATGAGGCATTGCCTCAGTTTATATAGCCTCGAAGGTGCCTGTTCGGAAAGGTTGGTGATTGTTCCGAAAGGTTGATGACTGCTCGGAAAGGTTATTTTGCCTTTTCGAAAAATGAAAAAAAAAGTTTGGGAAATTTATTTTTTAATCTTTTTCCGACGGAAATAAAAAATATTTTCAGAAAATGAAGATTTAAAATTAAATAAATTTGGTCCAAAAAGATTATCAATCAATCAGATCATTTGACCAAATCCAAATCCAAATCCAAAGCCGAGGCGAGCGACGACGGCGCGAGGGGAGTCCCTCTTCTCAACCCTTTAAGAGCTAGAGGAAGTGTTTTCTAATATAAGCACATAACTTTTCCTTTCTACCACCGATGTGGTACAAAGCTCCTTTGAAAATGAACTTTGCTTTGAACTTCATTTTCCTTTCATTTCATTTTTCTCTCCATTTCTCATTCACACCAACTTAACTAACTTTAACCATTAACTAGCTATAATTATCCCCCACGTGAATGACTATATGATGAAAAACATGCATGACAAAAAACTGTGTGATTCGTAAGCAAGGATTAATCGCATCTGGATAAGTACATTTCTCTTTGAACTTTCCGTAGTGAAAGTATGTCGGATATACTCGGTCAATCGGTAGATTTGATATCTTTGAACCGTCGAGCTTAGGTGTATACCTAGACAACCACATGCCACACAATTAACCCTTTAACCGTCTTTGATTCTCATTGTTTTGTTCGTTTCAACCATGAACACTGCCTGGTTCATAAGTGCGTAGAGAATTGGCCTTACAGAATTCTCCTTGAAGCGGCTTACACTTCACACTTACACAGGTGATTCCTAAATGTGCCATCCCGTAGATACACTATTTGATATACCCCGTACCAAACTTAGAAACCATTAAAAAGTCGTAATGCTTTATCCTGGTACTGAACATTGTCTCATCACGATAATGGACCAAAAAATTATTGTGACAATGTTGAATCGTCATCAATGACTTTGTTTGATTTATTTGAACCTAGATCTTGGGATCTCCAATCTTCTAGGTAGACTTACCGTCACGATGAGGCCATAGTCTCATTCCCCTCGATGATCTTTCAACTACCTCTCTAGTTAGGCCTTTAGTTAGTGAATTCGACACATTATCTCTCGACTTAACATAGTCAATTGTGATAATTCCACTAGAGAGTAGTTGTCTAACGGTATTATGTCTTCGTCGTATGTGACGAGACTTTCCGTTGAACATAACGCTCCCGACTCTTCCTATTGTTGCTTGGATATCGCAATGTATGCATACATGAATCAATGGTTTGGGCCAAAATAAAATATCTTCTAAGAAATTCCAGAGTCATTCAGCTTCTTCACCGGCTTTGTCTAAAGCTATGAACTCAGATTTCATTGTAGAGTGGGCGATACATGTCTGTTTGGATGACTTCCAAGACACTGCTTCTCCACCTATGGTAAAAACATATCCACTTGTGGATTTAGTTTCAGTTGAACCGGTGATCCAATTTGCATCATTGTATCCTTCAATAACTGCATGATACCTGTTATAATGCAAAGCAAAATTTTGAGTATGTTTCAAATACCCCAAAACTCGTTTCATTGCCAGCCAATGATTTTGTTCGGGATTACTAGTGTAGCGACTTAGTTTACTTATAGCACACGCAATATCAGGTCGCGTATAGTTCATGATATACATCAAACTTCCCAACACTCCGGCATAATCCAATTGAGAATGACTTTCACCTTTATTATTTGCAAGAGCAAGGTTCATATCAATTGACGTCTTTGCAACTTTAAAGTCCAAATACTTGAACTTTTCAAGTACCTTTTCAATATAATGAGATTGAGACAATGCTAGACCTTGAGTAGTCTTATGGATTTTAATTCCCAGAATTAAATCGGCAACTCCTAAGTCTTTCATATCAAACTTACTAGCAAGCATGCGCTTAGTAGCATTTATGTTAGCAACGTCATTATTCATTATCAACATATCATCCACGTACAAACAAACAATGATGACGTGGTTCGGAGTGTTCTTAATGTAGACACATTTATCACACTCGTTTATCTTGAATTCATTCGACAACATTTTATGGTCAAATTTTGCATGCCACTGTTTGGGTGTTTGTTTTAGTCCGTAAAGAGACTTAACAAGTCGACACACCTTCTTCTCTTTCCCTGGAACTACAAACCCTTCAGGTTGTTCCATATAAATTTCTTCCTCTAACTCTCCATTTAAGAAGACTGTTTTCACATCCATTTGATGGATTTCAAGACCGTACACGGCGGCTAACGCTACTAACACCCGAATAGATGTAATCCTCGTTACCGGCGAGTGTGTGTCAAAGTAATCAGGACCTTCTCGTTGTCTAAACCCTTTAACTAGTCTTGCCTTATATTTATCAATAATACCATCAACTTTCATTTTTCGCTTGAAAATCCATTTGGAACCTAAAAGTTTATTCCCTCGAGGAAGATCAACCAATTCCCAAGTATGGTTGTTCAATATGGATTTTATCTCACTATTGATTGCCTCTTTCCAACACTGAGCTTCCGATGAAGACATAGCTTCGTTGAAAGTTCGAGGCTCATTTTCCAACAAAAATGTTAGAAACTCTGGTCCAAAGGAAGTAGACGTCGTTTGACGTTTGCTGCGTCTTGGATTTTCCTCATCAGGAACAGTTTCCTTTGTTTCTTCCGAAGTCGTTTAGATTCTTTGCTAGACGACTCACATTCCTTTTTATACGGATATATGATTTTAAAGAAGTCAGCATTATCTGATTCAATTACCGTATTCACTTGAATGTCGGGATTTTCTGATTTGTGAACCAGAAATCAATATGTCTTGCTATTTGTGGCATATCCTATGAAAACACAATCAATGGTTTTAGGTTCTATTTTTGCCCTTTTGGGTTTAGGAAGTTGCACCTTGGCCAAACACCCCCACATAGGTAGACATCTCATCAGGGTGCTGTGTGAAATTTTAACTTAAACAAACTATCCATCCCAGTTCAAGACCTTGAGCTAACTATTCCTAAACAGATAAACAGAGATGTATGTATGCATTGTCCAACAAGACATCATAACTGATTTCCTAATCTGCAATGGACCTCTTTTAGTTTGAAACTAATTCCGATATAGACAGACAACCAATATACATATATGGAGGGGTATATCAGTGTAGATTTAAAATAAACAATGGAGGAAAGTGGATAGACGAGCATTTTTATCCGCAGGATGTGCAAACAGGTAACAGACTCATTTCATTACTCAAGACAGCCTATTAGACTTTATTAATACAACTAAGTCGACATATAGGATTAGGCAAAGAAAGATTAAGTTCTTCTATATCTAGACAAGACATAATAAGCATATAGACGAATCAGACAATGCTAATCGACTACTAATACCACCAGGAAGAAAGGGAATTCAGGGACATCTTATATGATTCGAATGAAACAAGCATACTGGATTAATCACAAATGGACAGATTCAGGTGCAATCCAGGAAAAAGAAGCATACCTAATATATACCCAATTAGGTAATCAGATTCTGTAGGTATGTCATGACAACAGGGAACACTTTGGGAGATGCAAGCAGGATCTCTTACTGAATACTGGTTACGTATAGACTAGGAAGTCACTCATATACTGGGTAATATTCGACAAGTGTGCAGACAAGCTATTCTTTTTTGGGCTGGTGTAAGAACATGTTATTGTGGCCAAGTCGTATATATTAGTGTGTAACAAGTAAGGCATATGAGAGGGGCAGGAACCATCATAACTTAAGTTATCTAGATATGGTAACACTCAGACTTATACATGATATGACTGGTCATGCTTACTAAAAGGACCCTAAATCAGCAAATCACCATTTCACAGCAATACTGATCCAGATGCATATCAAATCAAGCATAAGAGACTAACACTAGCAAACGTGTATCAGCACTACCCCAAACCACCAGAGAAAACATATAAACATGTCTTGAAATGCATAATCAGACTCCCACAACCAATACAATCCTGTCCTTACTTAACACAAACTTAACTAATTCATAATTCAGGCACAAACAACATATTAAGGATTAATCCAGATATGATTTCCCAAACAATCTGAACTGTTATTCATATTGTGCAATATACCTAAACAGAACAACCATCGAAATGATATTAGTTAACTAAACAGATCACCGTAACTGAAGACAATCCAAGTTTGCAATAAACATTCAGAGCACGTAATGAAATATAGGCAGAACTCGGGTTTACCTTTTTTGGGTAGCGAACTGAGGCGGCGTTTCGACCCGTCGGACCCACTCGGATTGTTTTGCTTTGCGGTTAAAAGGGACGAAACTTTTGCTTTGAGAACGTTTACTGGTTCTCGACTGATCTGAGGAAGAAAGGAGTTTTGAATTTTCTGTTGCTTCTAGCTAGACTGCTATGCGAAGGGGTGTTTTTGCTTAATGTTTTCTTTTGAACAAAACAGAGAAGAGAAACCTCAGATGCCCAGATTTCGGATTTCTCTGCTATAGAACCGATTCTCGATTTGTTTTCTACTGGTGTTTTTTGACTGTGAAAGGGCATTCGAAAGGGTGCTCCCCGGATGCTTACTGATGTTCGACGGGTTTCTAGCCTGTTTTTCTCGGTTACTTTTGGTTTATTGACTGATTTTCGGAGTCTCTAACGCACCCCTTCACTACTGTTTTTTTGCTGATTTTCAGATGGAGAGTAAAGGGCTTTGGACAGTAAAAAGATGGTCTGGACTGCTGTAAAAAAGATGCCCTTTTGCATGTGTAAGTAGATAGATTTATAGTCCCGTTTACGGTTCCAATTTTGGTAAGTTTTGATGCTGATTTTGGGCTGATTCGATTGCGTTTTTTAGGCTGATTTTGATATCATTTTCACCCGATTTGGTGTAAGATTTCAGGCGATTTTATCTTTGGTGAGTTTTTGTTATGGTAAGCTTGATTTTGGGGGATTTGACTGCGATTTGGTATGATTTTGGTAAGGTTTCGGTAAAGGGATAATAGAGGGGGAGTACGCCGGATTTTCCGGCGGAGAAACGACGGGGTTGGGGTGTGTGTTGTGCGGCGGATTTTTTTTGTTTTTCTTTTTAGGTTCGTTTTGTTATTCTGATGGGTTGGGGTGTGTAGATTTAGGGATAGAGGTTTTGGGCTGATTTGGGTATTGGGCCATCGGTTTTGGCAAAAGAAAAAAAATAGAAAGTTGGGCTGCTACTTTGGGCTAGAGAATTTTAATTGTTTGGGTGGAGTTTTAGATAGTATTTTATATATGTATGTATTATTATTATTAAAATTATTTTTGCTGTATTTAAAAAATAATTTACTTTGGCACAAATAATTGGAAGAGAGGATCAAAATTGGGTGTCAACAACTGGTTCGTTACGAACATGGTGCACTAAGACGAAGAACGAGAAAGGATTTGATGATGGTCGATGAACGTGTTGTTTGATGGTGAAGGGTTACGAGGATGAGTCGTGGCTCCACGATGGAGCGTCGCGGTGCCACCTAGGGTTTGACACGGTGTCGCGACGCTGTTCATCCCGAAGCTTATTTTGAGTCATCGCTTTCTGCGCCGTAGCGGCCATCCAATTAAATGCGCGAGGCTCCAGATAAAAAAATCGTAATCGGCGAAGTTTTAAAATTTCAGATTATCATTCTGAAGTTTAAAGGTTTCAAAATCTGAAATTAAAACTTTTTCAAATATGTAGATTTGGTCCTTTGGGACAAATCTGTAATTAAAATAAGTTTCTAAAAACAGTTTTGGTCTTAGGGGCCAAATTTGTAATTAATTTTAAATTCTGAAAATTACATAGAGGTCCCTGTAATTTGAAATTATTTTCTGAAAATTAATATTGGATTTTCTGAACTTTAAAGGATTAAAAATTGAATTTTAAATTTTTGAGGGACTAAACTATACATTTTGAAAATCTAGAATTTACAGAAATACCCTGAAATCAGTTTTTAAAATAAGAAAATGTTTAAGGGATTGTTTGGATTAAACTTAGATTTTAGAGTTTTGACAAATTAACCATGATTATTATTAAGTATATATTATTGAATAATATACGAAAGATATGCTAAGTGTTTAAATGTGTACGTTTAAATATTAACATAGTGTCCGCTATA
This sequence comes from Przewalskia tangutica, assembly GCA_029844215.1. Lineage (NCBI taxonomy): Eukaryota > Viridiplantae > Streptophyta > Magnoliopsida > Solanales > Solanaceae > Przewalskia > Przewalskia tangutica. Next base: position 18,400,369 of record CM056726.1, on the reverse strand, counting down.
ACTGTCTGGGTAGGCGGCACCCAGTAATTGATCAAATCATCTTATATCATGCCTATTGGGTTGATGTTCCCAACTAAATGTGTTTTAGAAATTGCATGATTAGATGTCGTATTGGATATGACATAAATTGTTGATCTTGGTTAAAATCGCCAAACCGAAATGTTCCCAAATTTTAAATATAAGTCTAAATTAGAATACATCACTCATTATAATTGTTAGAGTGCAAAATCTTTTTCGGCGATACAAATATATATGCCAAAGCATTTGCTTAGAGTCTACGAGGACTCAAACTCTTTCATAGATGTGTTTAAATATAAAAGTAGAGGATAAACTTTTGTAGGTATTTACACCAAAGTGTTTTCTCACAAAGGTCAAATTTACTTAGATACATAAACTCAATCGTGTAATGGGGTTGACTTTCTTAGACAAATCTTGGCACCAAAGTGTCGGACTAATCTACAGACGCAAAATTAAATTAAATATTTGATCAACCAAGAGTTGCAAATAAGTTTTGCAATTGGTTTAGAACCTACCAATATGTTCTGTTGAAGTTATGAGCCAAAGCAAACGCGGAGATAGCATAGGCTTGGATCTTGACCCATTATGACCTTAAAATAAATTTAGGTTCGTATTCTACCATGGAGTCGTAGAAGTATGCTAAAATAGTGGAAGTTAATTAAACAAAAGACCATGTTGACTAGCCTAAACGAATGTGTATAATAGGAAATAAATTTGATTGTAGTTTCCTGCCTATCATTGAAGTTTATGGAAATGAACAAACTCACCGGACCAAACTATCTAGATTGGCTTAGGAATCTGAGAATTGTCCTAAGGCAAGAAAAGATAGAATACGTATTGGATAATGTATTCCCCATAGTCCCGTCCCTGTCGTAGATTTCGCAGAATATGTCACATTTGACAAGGCAGTCTACCAGAAACACCTAGATGACGCCACTTCAGCACAATGCGTCATGGTGTCTTCCATGTCAGCGGAGCTTCAGAGACAACACGAGAATATGGGCACTAACGAGATGCTCGAACATTTGAAGAGTCTCTATGACTCTCAGTCCCAAACTATGAAATATGAGTTTTTAATAGAGCTCTTCAAATGTAAGTTAATTAAATGGGGTCAAGTGACTCAGCATGTGTTGAAGATGATAGGATTGATAGAAAGGCTGACCCGATTGGTATAAAGCTGCAGAGTAACGTCGCTTCCACCCTCATCCTGAACTCACTCCCTCATTCATTCGAGAACTTTATTGTTAACTACAATATGAATGGAACGAAGGCGAGTCTGTCGGAGCTACACAATATGCTTAAGACCTTTGAATCTTCAACTTCCAAATGCAAAATTGTGCTCATGGTGAGCTCTTCTAGCCGGCCCAAGCCAAAATACAAGGAATGACATAAGAATAAGGGCAAAACAGTCGTTGCGCCCTCAGCTATAAAGCCTAAGAGAGGCATGAAGAAGAAGGTGATTCCGACAAAAAATGTATGCCTCAACTGTAACATGAAGGGGCATTGGAAGAAGAACTGCACTGCACTAGGAAGAGGAAAGGCACCAGATGCTTCTACCTCAAGTGCACAAGGTATGTACGTCATTGAAATAAGTATGTCTATAAACAACTCGCATTCTTGGGTATTGGATACCAATTGTGGCTAACACATTTGTACAAATGTGCAGGGGCTAACTGACATCAGGAAGGTTGGACCAAGAGAGGTGGACTTACGCGTTGGAAATAGAGCACGAGTGGATGTTGAACGCGTAGTAACTTATAGATTAAATTTACCTTCTGGCTGTTGTTTAGTGTTGAATGATTGTTACTATGTACCATCGTTAACGAAGAATATCATTTCTATCCCCGTTTTGGACATGAAGGTGTTTTCTTTGTAGATTTATAAAGTTGTCAAGTATTGTCTTTTGATAATATTATATATGAAATTATCCTCTTGTGGATGGATTATATACACTAAACTATAGTCGAGAAATATTTAATGTACAAAATAAATGAGCTAAGAAAATTAATAATTTTTTTACCTATCTATGGCATTGTAGAGTTGGTCATATCAACGAAACAAGGATAACAAGGTTGAGGAAGCTTGACTACCTTGAACCATTTGACTTGGAGTCTTATGGAAACTGCAAATCTTATTTAAAAGGTAAGATGACCAACAAGCCACTTTCTGGAAAAGGTGTGCGAGCTAGGGCTGCACAAAAAAAGGACCGGACCGAAAATAACCCCTGGACCGAACCGGACCGGACCGAATTTTTCGTTCCGGTCTTCGGTCCTACGTTTCTGAAAATTCAGTCCTCGATCCGGTCCGATCCGGTCCGGTTTTTTTTGGGTTTTTGTGTATATTGGACCGGATCCGACCGAATTTTTCAATCCGGTCTTCGGTCCGACCTTTCTGGATTTTTGGTCCTCGGCCCGATCCGATTCGGTCCGGTCCGAGGGTTTTGTGCAGCCCTAGTGCGAGCCAAAAAAGTGCTTGAGTTGGTATATACTGACGTATGCAGACCATTCTCGACTCAAGCTAAAGGTGGTTTCCCTTACTTCATTACTTTTACTGACGACTTGACAAAATATGGATATGTGTATCTTAGAAAACACAAATATGAGGCCTTCGAAAAGTTTAAGGAGTATAAGTCTGAAGTGGATAAACAACTCACAACAAGTATCAAGACTATTCAATCGGGTCGATGAGGTGAATACTTGAGCAAGGAGTTTCTAGATTACTTAAAGTTATATGGAGTCCATTCAAAATGGACACCTCCTGGAACACCACAGATGAATATTGTTGCTGAAAGGAGAAATCGAACCTCATTGGATATGGTTCGATCCATGATGAGCTTCTCAGCTCTACGGACATACCTTTGGGGACATGCTATACAAACCTCAATATATGTTCTGAACAAGGTTCCTTCCAAGTCAGTAAAAAAGACACCCTATGAGATATGGTGTGCCAAGAAGCCAACTCTTAAACATATGAGACCCTGAGAGTGCCCTGCATATGTTAAGAAGATGCTCACTGACAAGTTGGAATCCAAAAGTGAGAAATGTTACTTTGTGGGGTATCCAAAGGAAACTAAGGGATACTACTTCTATCTTCCTGGAGAACATAGTGTCATTGTTTCCAGGAACACAACTTTTCTTGAAGAAGAATATGTCTACATGGAACAGAGTTGCACAAAGATAGAACTTGAATAAATTTAAGAACCGCGAGATAACATATAGATTGAATCTGTGCCGAATGACCAAGGCAAGAATTCAGTGAGAGTATTTGGCGAAGATTAGGTACTTCAAGTACGTCATTCGACCAGTGGGAGTGTTACGAGGAACAATGCAAAAATGCAAGATCCTCATACACAACCCTTAGGGGTAGATACAATGGTTGCACCTCCTCCCATTCAGGAAAGACATGAAAATGATATTCCTGAAAGCTCTCAAGTTGGTGGATTGACCAACATACAAGAACTCTCTCACAGTCAGAATATATCAAGCACTGAATTGCAAAACAATCAACTCTGTAGGTCCACTAGGACTCATCGTCCTCCTGAAAGACTAAATCTACTTATGGAAACACACAGTGAGATAGATATTTCCGATGACGATGAACATACGACCTATAGCGAAGCAATGTTGGACATTGATTCAAAGAGATAACAAGAAGCCATGATATTCGAGATGAAATCTATGTACATCAATCAGGGAGATCGTGGAGACCGAAGAGATTAGATTAGACTATGTTCCCATAGACGATAATCTAGTTGACCCATTCACTAAACCATTGAGCTTAGTTAAGCATAATGGTCATTTTGCGAATATGGACATTAGATATGTTGGAGATTGGATCTAGGCCAAGTGGGAGATTGAAAGTATATTTATGTCCTAGAGACAATCTGTATTAGGAAAAATGTAATTTATACACATTCGTATTATTATTAATAAAGAATAATATTTTGGCATTTGCAATTATTGAATTATTAGTAGATTATTTATAATATTCTATAGTATGCATCTCTAGAGGTTACACTGTTATTAATAGTGTGAGATATTAATTGTTACACATCGTAGGTTAAGACAAGGGTTAAGAACGTCATTAAGATTAAGATTCGGATAATGGATATAAGTTATATTTACATAAGCTACGAGCACGTCAATGAGAACTTAATATGATAAGTTATATATATTCCCATAAGGATTACCACATATTATAAGAATTGCGACATAGAGAATACGGGACCTTATGAAATTTCCGGGAATTAAAGGAAACGGAAATCAAGATTTAAACAAATGGATTAAGGTTTATTACTTGGGGGATTAATTTAGTTTAATAAGCACTTAGAGGGTTAAAGTGTAATATGAAGGGGGACCTAAATGCACTTTTAAAAATCTGAAAATTGAAATTTAATTGCCCTAACAAGTTCATTTTTCCACTTTAACACAAAATCAAATATTCTCTTCCCTTTCCCCCTACCTTGGTCGAAAATCCCCCCTTTTAGCAAGAAAAATTCAAGCTTGTTACTTCATCTTTCTTGGATTAAATTACCCTACCCAATTAAGCCAAGAATTAGAGAATTTTGGACCCAAAAACAGTGGGTTTCGACGGGACTGCTGAGCAGATTTTAGGGCCGAAAAAAATTCAAGTTTTGATGCAATTTTTGGGAAGAAAAACATGTGTAGATGATGGGTAAACGTTGTAGATGTTTGCATGTTGAATTGGAGTGGAAGAAGTGAAAAATTGGGCAAGAAGAGGGGCCAAGAAAAATGGGCAGAAAATCGGGATTTTGGGCAGAATTTTAGTCAACTTTGGAGGGGTATATCTCCTCGTATATTAGGGTTTTTTGGGTGTTTCAAAAGCCTAAAATGAAGTTCGTCGAGTCTAGTTTCCAACTCAACAAACCACTCGTCGGTAGTACACCGAAGTAGAGAGTTATGGACGTTACAATTTCAGATGACGAAGCAATGGCTAAAAATCGGGACTGTTTTGGGGATTAGATTAAGGTATGAAAATTCTTCTTTCTATGCTATAATTGATGTTGCATATTGCTGTAGTTGAAGTAATGGACTTGTGTTAGGAAAAAAAATGGTATTAGGACAATGCATGTGAAATTTGGATGTTGAGACCGATTTTAGGACCCATTTTGTGTATATTGAAATTAAGTGTTATTTTTGTTAGTATTGTCACCAATCGCATGATAAGATTGAAAGAAATCTTGAGATTTAAAGTTGTGATTTATTAAATGAAAGTGTTGGACCAAAAATTGGATATTAAGAAATTAAGAAAAGAAATGGAATTCTTGTTGTTGTTAGCCGAAACTTCCATGGGATTGTTGGACGTGGTTGTCTCGTTTAAAGGTTGTTTTGTTAAGTTATAATGATGGAATATAAATCATGAACTTGTGGTAATTGTCAATACATATCTTACAAGGAACTAAAGTGTAGTAAGGTGAGGTGTTGTAAACTAGAAGACTTGAACTTTTGTTGATATTGTTAGAATTTATGGACTGCCTTAATTGACTACTTTATTATGGATTAAGGGTTGGATGAATAGGATAAATAAGTGAACTAATCACCTAAATTGTTGTTTGGATTATATTCCATAAAGGTAAGAAAAAAAGTTGTATAATGATGGTATGTGTCAAGTATGTGGGCTATTGTGATTATATTATTAAGTGATGACTTGTTATTGGTATTGCTGGCTTGTTGGCTAATTGTGGATACCCACATAAACAGGGGAAGTGCTGCCCGAATTTTTATAAAAATAGGAAGCCGTTATTCAATATAACTTACGTTAGAAATCATAGAATTGACCAACGTACTATCACTATTATAGGTTGACGTACTAGACGAGGCTTATCTTAACATTAAGTTAATTAGTTCGCCTAAAATGTATGTGAGCCTATTCTTCCTTCTTGTGGCATGATTTTGTGAATTATACTTCTTTCATTTGGCATGTATCTTATACAAAGTGAATGTAGGGCGGACGTACATGATCTCTTCACAGTATAATTCTTAGTATTATGAGTTACGAGAAGTACATGTGACTTTCTAGTAAGAAGTTCAATTAATGATTTTATTGAGAGTCGAGAGATAATTTAAAATTGCATATAGTTGCTCATGATATCCACTCGTGCAAAGTATTACCATTCCACTTCACCGCGTCCCGGGCCGGGCAGATTCGTGCACATATATCAGGATGATTCACTGCGTCCCTCACTAGAGGGTCGGGCAGTTTATGTATACATAAATGATGATTCCACAGACATGCATCCGTGATGCGGGTACATATACTCAGGACAGTATATTTCACCGCGTCCTTCACCAAACGGCCGGGCAGTTTATTCATTTACTTATATCTGATGATTATATGGTTAGACATTTATGATTACTGGTATGACTCTCATTCTCTTATGACACAGTTGACTCTCTACTTTACATGACACATTTATGATCTTATTTATAGTATTTCATGTTTACATACTCAGTACATTATTTCGTACTGACCCCCCTCTCCTCGGGGGGATGCGTTCATGCCTGCAGGTACAGGTGATCGGTTAGGTGACCCTCCAGTTTAGGACATTAACCCGCTGCTAAGGAGCTCCCTTGTTCCGGAGCCAGTTATTATGACACAGATCTTTACATTCCAGATTTATGTATATTTAGGGGCACGACGGGGCCCTGTCCCGTCATATGTCATTATCGTACTCTTAGAGGTATGTAGATAGTTGTGGGTGGTAGATGTATTTTGTACTTGAGTAGATTGTACATGCGTTTTAGCTAGCTGTATTGTTGTACTCGTTTTGGGGATGTTCCCGTATATTGTAGCAGCCTCACCGGCTTGCCTAATTTGATTGTTCCCGTGTCTATGTGATCTTATTGGGTGGCAGCCTAGTCGGCTAGCCTGTTATGACATGTTGGTTAGTTGTGTAAGACAGCCTTGTCGGCTCGCCTACTTTAGACATATGTTATAGATGCAGCGTTATGCTGTCGAATTTTCTATTACCCTTAAGTGTCAGTTGATTATGTGACAGGTTAGTGTAATGTCGTCCAAGTAGGGCATCGGGTCGCGGCCCGTCGGGTCGAGTCGTGACATTAATATTATAATGTAACTCTTAAAATAGCCTCGACTAATGATCATCGAGAATGGGATATCGATGATATGTGATAAATCGACATGTGGTCTGCATCATATCCTTATGTGATGTAGTATGTCTCACCTACAATGAGTTACAGATACTCGTGATGGACACATATATACTTTGAAAGTATTGGTATACCCTGCTGATATATTATTTGTTATACATGTCTAAAGTATGATCAACGTGTGTGGGAGATAGAAGTCATTAGACTTGAGGTCGATACACACCTTGTCTGCAGAGTAATGTACTTTGATCTTGTCCTAAGCTCAAATGTCTTATAGGTTGAGATACGACTTGTATTGGTTACATTACGATGTGGATTAAAAGTGGTAGTTGAGCCAAGATTAAGATTCATTCCTCGAATGTATATTCGAGAGAGCACTCGGTTTCTCAATGATATTACAAGTCTTGGCCAACGCAATAGACATATCTAAGATATGATCTTGTTGTCAACTAATATAGATGAGATATAATGATCATGCCATTTGGATAGACACTTGACAGATCTTAAGCTTGATCGAGTGTGTCGTGAATGAAAGGATTTTATCTTCCCACATAGAGGTTCAGTTTACCAGATTCGAAGAAATGTACTTCACATATTGAGTTCATCTTCTGGCGATGTCTAGGAGTTTCGTGTAGACCATAATACGAGTAGTGTCGATATGTGAAGTCCTGTAGGGTAACACTATGTCAATTGTTCCTTCGATTTAAGGGTGTAATGAGAGAATATAAATGTTTGATTTATGATCGAGACATTTGAATGAATAATGATTATTTAATTAAGTTGAGATTGGATTTCGGATTTAATTAAAATGAAAATGAGACGACATCCTACACTGGACTAGGGTCGCGGTGCCATAGCGCTGCGATGGATCCTATTTGAGTCGCGCCGCCGCCAAGGTTGTGAGTTAGTCTGACTGACCCAATGCGCCTCGTTTTCTGAACCTGGCCCACGTGTAACCCTAGTTGCGTTTTAGGTTTAAAACGCAACTATAAATACATGGTTCAATTAATTATTCCTAACACTTTTTATATATTATTCTAAGTCTTGGAGACCTAGAAGTAAAATATTCTCTTGAACCTCTGCCGAATTTCCTAGCTATTCGAAAGAGGATTACATCGGAGTTCTAGGAACTTGCAGTCGAAGATCAATTGCGTGCACACCCTCGGACATTATACTAAAAGATTCCAGATATATCAAACCGTAAGTATTCTATTGACGCATTACGGTTACTATACATGTTATATGATTACATGTATTTATATTACTGTATAATCATCCTACAGTTCGTCGTTTGTTGGGTTTGAAACACAAATTTTCAAATTACGCAGCGTACACAAACCCGACAAACCTTACATTCTTGTGTTCCATTTATCGATGATGTAACTACGACCTTAGAAACCACCAAAAATGTTGTTCTAGCAATTTGTAAGTTAAATGCAGTTGTTGCCGTGTCTTAAAAAAATAAAAAATGATTGTACCAGAAGACAACAATAAAAAAAAAGTACCTCAATATAACTAAATAGCACTAAAAATGATATTACTAGACTTATAATATGTATATATAAGGAAACCCACCATTATTTCTTTCTTCTTTGATTGGTATACTTACCATTATTTCTCCTATTAAGAGTGATATAACATTTAATTTCTAAAAAAAAGACTGGATAAAAATCTCAAAACATCAAAATTGAGGTACCTCCTCAATAAGTATTCCTGGGAAGCTCAAGCAACGTTCTAATTGCCATCTTTTTCAGCTTCTACAATTGCATCAGATGCCATTTCTTTTGCATTGATATAGCATAGCCGAATAAACCAAGCGAAATAAATATTCACTTCTTATTTTCCGCGTGAAACTCGGGTATCATGTCAAGGACGAAAGGGTTTTTGCTTATACCCTTTACCAGTAACGCAACTGTAGTTGCATTAAATGAGAAGTCTCTTCCGGTCATTTCCTTCATAAAAGTTGTCATTTCACTAATTTTGCGACACCTAAGAAAACCTTGCACAATAACATTGTAAGTGACATTGTCTGAAAAACAACCGTTGTCTTCCATTTTTCTTAGAATATCTTTAGCTTCATCAAACAATTCTTCAAGACAAAATCCATTTATCATTACATTATATGTTCTCACATCAGGAAGCAATCCAATGAAAGGAAGCTTCTTGAAAATAGCATGAGCTTCGTCGAGTTTACCATTTTTGCACAATCCATTAATGACAACATCGTAAAATGCAATACTAGTATATTCTATCTTTCTTTTCAACTTATTAAAGAGAGACATAACTTTTTCAACAAGTTCATACTTAAATAACCATTGAGAAAAGTGACATGAGGTTATATATTAGGTTTGATCCCCACAGATAGTATCTCGACATAAATATTTTCAACATCATCAATTCTTCCAACCTCACACAAACCTTGCAAGATAATATTGTAGGTAAAAAGATCATGTTTTGATTCCTTTTGAGAAATATCACCAAACAATTGCATGGACTCAATCAATTTCTTTTTCTTACAGTACCATTTATTAGTATGGTATAGTTAATAATGTCAGGCTCATTGCACTTATAAATCATGATATCCAAAATTCCCGTCTCTCTATCCACTTGACAATGCAAACAATATCCATCCATTATTTCATTGTAGGTGATTATATCAGGCTCTAAATCTTTATCGATCATGTGTCTCATTACTTCCTCGGCATCTTCGACTTTCTCTTCTTTGCATAGTCCATCTATTACTATGTTAAAGGTGTACGCATTTGGATAAATATTATAATTTACCATCTCAGAAAATAAAGTCTTAACCATTTCCCACTGACCAAGCTTACAGAAACCATCCATTACTGAACTATAAGTGATTATGTTTGGAGGAATGCCTTTCAGCTTCATCTTATTCAAAAGGTTGATAGCAACATTTAAGTTTCTGTCTTTGCAAAGAGTGTCTATAACAATGTTGTAGCTATATATGTTGGGCTTAGTGTTCCCTTGCTCCATTAACCGGAGCAAAGAGTTTTTTTTAGTAAGACTCTTTTGTTGAGCCCATTCATGACGATTGCATATGTGACTTTGTTCTCTCTCTCACCAATATTTAATTTGAACAATTCAACTGCATCTTTAATTTTATTTACCGCAAAGATTCCCCTTAGACGGGTGTTAAATATGACAACATTAAATGGAATGTCATTCTTCAAGTAAATGAGTAACACCGAAAATGCACAATCAACACAATGCATCAGACAATAAGTGTTAATCATGTTACTCAAGATAAATCCGCTAATTGGCATACCCAATTTGGCAGGGTAATGCTTCCTATTTAGCATAGTCTTAAATAACTTAGAGAAGCCGACAACAGAAGGAAAATGCTTCGTTCTAATCATTTGATGGAAGAGAGTCACAACATCATCTACACACTTTGAATGCAATCAATGGTTTATGTGACTATTCATTGTATGATATTACTCTTTTAGAGTAGATTTAGCTGTTAATTGAATAATTTCAGGTAAATTAATCAAGTTTAGTGAAATTTTAAAATATAATTAAAGAAAACAAAATACTACTATATCTTAAAATGCCAATTCGATAATTCGTTTTTATTTTTTGTCTTAAAGAAAAGTATAGTTCAAAAGCTGTAATTTGCAAAGGTTTTTTTATATATATATATATTCTTGTTTTAGTCAAACTAATTCATAATAATACCCGGCCTCAACACTCCCACGAGAATTGAATACACGGTGCAAGACTCGAGCTCGATTATAAGTTCAGCTCCACCTCTCCCGGGGGACATTTTTTTTTGCCAAGGCTTTTCTCAGTCTATAGGAAATGATAAGCACCGTCGGGACTGGAGGCGTTCGAATTAGCAGCTATCTCCGTTTGCCGTACACGGCGGAGACGCTTAACGTGCACTTCTTCTGCCGCCGCCGCCGCCGCCGCCGCCGCTTCACCTCCTGCTCCGCCAAAGAGAAAGTTATTGTCATTTCCGGACCTACCGGTGCCGGCAAAAGCAAGCTAGCATTAGAACTCGCTAAGCGACTCAATGGTGAAATCATCAGTGCTGACTCTGTTCAGGTCCTTTTTTTTTTTTCTCTGTTCAGGTTCTTAGTTAATATTCCGTCAATCAAAAAATACTTGTAATGTTTCGCTTCTTGAGGGTTAATTTAAGTAATTTTCGAAGTGAAGTTGAATTAGATTAATTACAATTTGAAAATTAAAGTTTATATAGTCAGAAATTATATGAAAAGTACTACTCCTTCCGTCCCAATTATGTCGGGATGTTTGACTGGGTACCTGAAAGAAAGACTTTTGGAACTTGTGGTCCAAAATAAGTAATACTCCCTCCGTCGCAATTTATATGATGCACTTTTATTTGACACACACGTTAAGAAATAAAGGAAGATTTTTGAATCTTCTGGTTTAAAATAAGCCAAAGATATTTGTATGTTTATAGATTTTTGCGTAAAAGGTAAAGTTTAAAGTTAAATTGTTGTCAAATATAAGAAAAAATGTCAATTTTTTGGGACGGACTAAAAAGAAAAGTAAGTCATTCTTTTAGGGACAAAGGGAGTAAATATTTGTGTTCATTAAGGGTAAAATGAGAAATTTAAAGTTAAATTATTACTAAATATTGAAAGGTGTCATCCGTTTGGGACTGACTAAAAAGGAAAAAATGTAACAAAATTGGGACGGAGAAAGTATAAGTTAGAATTTTTTTTATAGCAATAATATAAGAAAATACATCATAAAATGTTAGTCAAAGTTCACGTAGTTTGACTGTACGTTTGACTGTCGAAAGTATTTTGGGTCAGAGAGTAACTCACTTTATTATCAACCTCATAATTTGCTTCTGTTTGGTGAGTTAGAAAACTGAGTTTGGCAGTAAACAAGGAATAAAATTGAAGTATTAAAACTTGAATTTAAATGAAATAGAAAGAATTATCACAAACTTGTCGATGTGTTTAACTGAATGGTGTTTGTTGAAATTCAGTTGATTTTGAGGTATATTTGGTAGCACCGGTTGATTTGTTCTCTAAACATATCGATCGGAGAAGAATCAAGAGAAAGAAAGAATCGAAATTGATAAAAGGAAACGAAAGATGAAACATAAATCATGGATCAACTAAACCTAGTAAACAAGAAATATTATTGAAGTATTAAAACTTGAACTTAATTGAAATAGCAAGAATTATCACAAACTTGTCAATGTATGTAATTGAATGGTTGTTTGTTGAAATTCAGTTGATTTTGATGCATATTTGTTAGCACGGTTGATTCTTTTCTGGCATTATAGGTGTATCGAGGGCTTGATGTCGGTTCAGCGAAACCTTCCCTTGGTGAAAGACAGGTATCTCCGCAACACATTTGAAGTTATGTATTGCTAATCTTAGTATGTTTACTGCCTAGAAGGGGAGCCTTGGAGTAATGACCAGGAGGTCACGGGTTCAAGCCGTGGAAACAGCCTCTTGCAGAAATGCAGGGTAAGACTGCGTACAATAGACCCTTGTGGTCCGGCCCTTCCCCGGACCCCGCACATAGCGGGAGCTTAGTACACCGGGCTGCACTTTTTAGTATGTTTACTGCCTGATTTTTTGAGGCACGCGTTTAACATGAAACAAGTTTTGCCTATTTTTGGGTTATGCATAATTTTGGTTCTTTTGGGTTCATGTGTGGATGTGTATTGAGTGACTAACTTCTGGAGCTTTATTACTACCTGTTGTTCCCTCTGAGGAATGCAAAATACTTTTTGAATTTTGATAGAAGCATGTTTCAGAGTACGGCCATGTCAGGCGCTTATTTTTCTGTATGGCTTGCAGGAAGTAGTACATCATCTGGTTGACATATTGCATCCATCCGAAGGTATTTCTGTCTAAATTAGATGGTCTGCAGCAATGAAACAATATTTTGGATGACTTTCAATAGCTGTGTTGCACACCCTTGACCCAATGATGTATGATCTATGCTCTCTACAGTGTCATAAATTGTAATATGGTGTGTATGTTTGTTGCTTGTGAGTTGTGACAGTCATGAGCGGTAAAAGCCATCTGCTTTCCATTTTTGTGGAACATCTAAAAATCAAAATCAGTGAACGGAACTCATCAATTCCTCGATTTGTTGAAATCCTCAAATTGACCACATTATCTTTTACTTGATGAACAAGTTCCAAAGTAATAAAATATCTGACTTTTACTGTAAATTATGTGAATTCTCTCCAAACTACTCAAAAGTTTAATAAGAATTCACAAATATTTGATTGCTTCTCTTGCTAATTTTGTTTTACATCCGGACTAGACAAAGCCTTTGTATAATTCCCTATAATTTCTCAAAGTTGTTATAGAAAGGTCGATTATCATTTTCAGCAATGAACTAATGTTTCACCTTTGTTTGCTTATGCTCAAGGCATTTGCGTTGTTTCTACAAATCATTGAGATTAAGTGAATCACTGGTATTTGTAACTTTAGAATGAAACAACAATCCAGACTGGCACTGTGATCAAGAGTCCTTTTCCACCGGAACCTGTGCCAGTTGGGAGGGGTGGAACTGTAAACTAAAGTTAAATTTCCATCGTCTATTTGCTCATATTTAGTAAGCTGCTGCTGCTGTGCCCTATATGATGTGTCCTTAAAACTTTTTGTCCTTTAATGCTAACATAGAAACACTGTTCTCATTTTCTTTGGATATGTCATCAGATTATTCTGTTGGGCAATTTTTTGAGGACGCAAGGCAAACTACCAGAGATATCCTTGATAGGGGCCGTGTTCCAATAGTCGCGGGTGGTACTGGATTATATTTGCGGTGGTATGTGTAGAATATTACAGCTCATACTTGAAAGCTTTTGGTTAGATTAAGGACACGTTCAAACTAAAGCTGAACTTTTTGGTTGCAACTTGTTTAACAAGAAGATTCATTCTTTAAAGACTACTGATTGTGAGAGAGCAAGATTGAGATTATGCAAATAAAAGCTATGCTGAGAGATCTATCTATTTATGAGCTTTATTATACTTATAAATGAAGCTTACATATATCCTGTAACTGGTGATAGAATTGGATCTTGAATGTACAAGAATTCGGTTTTCATGCAGTCTCTACAACTGAGTCACTTAACCTAAAGGGGCATGATCTTCCAACTCATATAATAAATTCTGTCCAACGTTTAAGGTTTATTTATGGGAAGCCAGATGTTCCAAAAGCCTCAAGAGAGATTAGCGCAGAAGTCTACTCAGAGCTTGCAAATTTACAGAATGATTATGACTGGGATGCTGCTGTTCAGTTGTTGGTTAAAGCTGGTGATCCTGGAGCCCAGTCTTTAGCGGCAAATGATTGGTACCGCTTGCGTCGCAGGCTTGAAATTATTAAGGTAATTGTTAAAAAATGTGTAACTTTCACCTGTGATCTCTCTGATTTTAACTTCCTTTCTGTAAGCAAGATCATGTGTTGTATGATATGGTGGACATTAGAGATTTCTGTGTTATGGCTTGTCACTTGGTGATGTGCTTGCAGGGAGAATCCATGTTTGCTTGTACTATTGATGTGCTTGTAGAGAGTACTTCTATTGGTTTTACAAGAGCTCTTTGTGGTTATGAAGTAGTTGGGACTGGATTGAGATGTGCACACTGTCAGTTTATATTGTCGTGGCCTTTTCAGTTTATCTGTTGATGAAAAAGCTATATATACTTTTTGGCTTGCAGTCTACTGGGTCACCTCCATCAGCTTTTGAAGTACCATATAATTCTTTCAGAGAACAGCTTGATTCAGGTCTAACAGATTCTGCTGATGTCAAGAATTTCGCTGACAAATTGCAGCAGAGTGAAATAAAGGATTTGGAGTATGACTTTCTTTGTTATTTCCTTTCCACCGATAGGCTGGATCTCTATAGGTCAATTGATTTCCGGTGTGAAGATATGCTCTTAGGTAAAAAATTAATGAATTTTTATGATTAATTTGCTTGGTTTTACATTCTTTCAAGGTGCTAGAACTCTTAATCACAGTTCACTTCTTGAATTAATCTACCCGTAAAATTTCTCTTCTAGAAGTATGCTGCGTGATGTTCTACTTTTCCTTATCATTTGCACAAGCCTTAATCTTTGCTTCAAAATTTTTAAAAAAAACTTTCTTTCAAATAAGAGCTTTCCATTTTAGTTCCTTAGCGACTTTAGTTAGAATACCTTGATCCTAATTAATTCATTATGATGGTGGCATATTGCAGGAACAGATGGAATTCTATCTGAGGCAAGGTGGCTTCTTGATTCGGGTCTTTTGCCGAACTCTAATTCTGCTACTCGAGCAATTGGTTACCGACAAGTATATTTGCATCCCTATAACTTGAACAAAATCCAATAGTTTGTTTCCTAATATGTGTTTGTTCAAAATCTTTCAGGCAATGAAATACCTTCTAAGATGTAGAGAAAATGGAGGGTGGAGTTCCGCTGGTGACTTCTATGGATTTTTATCTGAATTCCAGAAAGCATCACGGTATTTTACTTTCCCTATGAATATGTGTTGTTCTGAAATGGTGATGATCATTTTTCTTTTGCTTCTCAAAAAAAAATATTATTCAAAAATGTTATCTTTCAACAAAATGGCCTTGTAATAAGAACCCTCAAGGCCCCCTTGATTGAAGTGTGTTTGGTATGACAGAAAATATTTTATGGGAAATGATTTTCATCTAAAATTATTTTCCCAAAAAATGTTTTCTGGTGTTTGGTCGGTGAGTAGAAAATATTTTTTGGAAATATACATATCAAAGATTAATGATAATTTTAGCAAATCGTATTAGACAGGGTAGTGCTTTATTGAAATTTGAGTAATAAAGATTAATAGTAATGTCTTAGTGCTTGTTGGAGCAAGTGAGATGAAATTAAAAGTTAAGATAGTTGTAACGAAAATGGCTTTCGTCCATAAGTGAGAGAAGTCAACCCCCCACCCACTCACACACAGTAACCAAGCACCCGCAACCCGCAGTATATGACTTCCTTATGAAAATGTCCTTTCTAGAAAATGACTTTCGTTATAACAAACACTCCCTATATCATTTCACATATTAAGACAACCTTTCTTTCTTGACATTTAAATGTAGTATTTATCTGCAATTTTTCTCTAGCGTCACATCTTAGTTCTGGATGCTTATATCCATGGATCAGCAGAAAGTTCCACAACTATTCTTGATAGAATTTTAATCATGTCTCCCCCATCACTGATGAAGACAACTTTCTACTTAACCCACACCTCCTTGTCTGCTGACTGAGCCACACTTCATGATACGACTGTTATTTTCAAGAGTAGAAAAAAGCAGTATGACTGATTGTGGGTGCAATTGTGAGGAACTCTTGGTATGCTGCCTAAATTGGTTCACTCTTACTCCTGTCTGGTCCTTTTCATAGACTTGGGGAGCTTTCGGTACTGGTTTTGCTGATTTGATTGGATTGTCTATAAAACTTTGTAAGTTGTTTGACTGATTCTTATATTCTCGCGCAGAAATTTTGCAAAACGGCAGATGACATGGTTTCGCAATGAACAGATTTATGAGTGGATAGATGCTTCTAAACCTTTGGTATGCCATTTCTGTTCCTTAAGGAATTGCTGTGCCTTTCTCTTTGTAAAATGGAACTTTTATCAAGTTGGACCTTTCTCTTCATTCTGGAAGCAGTAGCTGAGTTTTCTCTTACTTTCTAACAGTTGCTCATGATTCCTTTTATTGACACTAGATATGCATACAGTCATGCATGCTTATATATATGTGGATGTGTTTCATGTATCTCTTTGTTTATGCCATGGGTGGTATCTTCTATATTGTTTCAGTCTGTGAATATCAAAGGCTGATACTGGAAGGTTCAGAATAGTAATGGATCTTTTTCAAAGCAATAATCACCATAGTGTGGGAAGATTCTCTTTCGACTTGTTTTCTTCTTTTGTTCATGGAGCTACTATCAGTTCCATGATGACTTGCTTTAATTTTAGTCGCTTATTCTTGCCTTGAGACTCCTTTCCAAAAGCATGCCTTGAGGGAAAATATAGGCAGTGACAATTGTAAGCATAGTAGGGATTCTTTGAATTGGAGTTAGCATGTGTTAATTTTCAATTTTCCCCTTTTCAAGCACAACATATTTAATCTTACCTTTTGTTAGGCCTTATCTCTCAATAGCATGAAGCTCCTCAATATTCTCCTGCTGACATCTGAAAATGCCATTTACAGGAAAAGGTGCTTAGCTTCATATGTGATTCATATAACAGTCAGAATGGCCATCTCCAGATGCCTGAGTCACTTCGTATGAGGAAAGATATGAGAAACCCCCGTCAAGTTGCAGAATTGAAGGCCTATCGTACAAGAAACAGGTATGAACTTGAAAGATAGAAACAAAGACCTTCACTCATTTTCTCCTAAGCTGAAGTCTCTCTCTGTATGGTGAAGGCATTTCATTGGACGTGATGATTGCGTGGATGTTCTGGACTGGATAAAGGAAATATATGGCCAAACGACTGAGTCTCTTTGTTAACCAACACCTAAATGGCTCTGTCTTTCACTTCGAGTTGTCAAAAGTCAAAACATCCAGAAGTTGTTCTCAATTTCTCATTGTTATTTAGGTTAGCTGATGGAGATGATTACAACTTTTTCCTTAGTATTTGGATTTGGTTCGAGCCGTGAAATCAATCATTGATGCTTGCACCAAGGTAGACTGGCTACATTACACTTCCTTGGATGCGGCCCTTCCCCTACCCCTGAATGAAGCGGGATGCTTCTTCTACCAAGCTGGCCTTCTTTTTTGGATTTGATTGCTAGTTTTTCCTTAATATTTGGATTTAAGATGTGGACTAGAGGTTCTCTCTCTATTTATGTACTATTGTGAAGGTTGATGTTGTTACGAATGAGGAGGGCTGCAGCTAATGAGACAGTTGTGTTGTCGCTGAGGGAGGTCAATCTGCATCTGAGAAATTTTGTAAATGTAGGATTCTGTACAAGAACTCTATTAGCCAGAAATTCATACATTTTCCATATGCTAGGATATGGAGATGATGTTCGATTATTGTATATTCATTTTTCAGTGTCACGCTCACATAAACACATCGCTGGCCTCCAAATCGTGATCCCAAATTTGTAACTTTTATGTCAGCCAGATGTATTTGCAGCTTATTGAAGTTTTATAAAATAATGCACTTGAGTTTTTATATTTTCTGCATTGAAGTACTCCTGTTACGCTGTTTTGTAGATTTTTTAACAAGGTGTAAACCAAGGATCAACAGAAGGTTGTAAATGCCATTGCAAGACGAGATATCAGAAAAAATTTACTGTGTTGTGTAAGGTTCTTTTTTGTTTTGTTTCACAAGCCAATGGACCCAAGTTTTGTGTTCAAAAGGTGAGATTTGAGAGTACTAATTTATGAAACAAAAGAAAACCTCACGTAACTTGTGTCAGTTGTGTGTGAGATAAAATAAAGTTTGTTGAGATATTATGATATTGATGAAAATAATTGTGGTTATGAAGTTGTGTGCTTCACTTGCTAGTGAACTAGGAAATATTAAAGCTTAATATTTTCACTTAAAACCCATACCTACATAGTACTTAATATTTTTATTTTACACTTGCATGATCTGTAAAATGATATTAATCTCTCTTGGTAAGTCTTTCATTAATATCAAAGTATATATAGAGTACAATGTTCATCCCTTATACAATAGGAATTTTAAGCCCATACAAAAGAGGAATCCTAGTCTTATCATAATTATATTTACACAATATATGAAAATATTCTAATTAGGGTAGGGAATAATATTATCTCTATTTACACGTTTACACACCCCCTCAATCGGAGCGGGAGGAGGACGCTGATCGATCTCAAGTCAAGAAATAATCACAGGAAGTCCTTTGGTAAATATGTCTGCATACTGATAGGATGATGAAACATGTAACACTCTGACATGACCTAGCGCAACTTTCTCACGAACGAAGTGTAGGTCTATCTCAATATGCTTGGTTCGCTGATGTTGAACATGATTATGAGAAAGATAGATGGCAGAGATGTTATCACAATACACAATAGATGCTCGACGCAGGACATCAAGTTCTAAGAAATTTCGAGCCAACAAATCTCCCATTACATTTGCAACGCCTCAAATTTCGTGACTGGAAACGAGATAGGGTAGCTTGTCGCTTGGCAAACCAAGAAATCAGATTATCCCCTAAGAAAACACAAAAGTCGGAGGTGGAGCGTCGTGTATCCGGACACCCTGCCCAATCTGCATCCGTATATGAAAGCAACATGTTTGGTGCAGAGGGGTATAGGTGCAAACCATAATTAAGAGTGCCCTTAATGTATCGAATGATACACTTAAGAGCAATGAAATAAGACTCTCTGAGGGCGTGCATGAATAAGCACACCTGCTGAACAACATAAGATATGTCTGGCCTGGTGAAGGTGAGATACTGAAGTGCACCTGCAAAGCTCCTATACAGAGACTGGAGCATCATCCATGGCACTGAGCTTAGATTTGGAATCAACTGGAGTAGGCACCTCTTTGCAGTTCGCCATCTTAGCCTCAGACACAATCTCTTCAGATACTTACGCCGACACAAGAACATATGATTGCGGACACAGTCACTGATATCCCCTAAAAGTAACTCAGTTTTCCCAAATCAGTCATTTCAAATTCGGACTTAAGCAAGACAATAATCTCATTTTTCAATCCGTCGGAGGAGGCAGTAAGAACAATGTCATCCACGCAAAGTAATAAGTAAGCAGTGCTAGTACCTCGATGAAAACGAAAAGTGATGTATCACTCTTGCTGCATACAAACCCAATCTGCAAGATATACCCGGCAAAGCGATCATACCACGCACGGGGGCCTGTTTCAGGCCATTTAGTGACTTACAGAGAAGACACACATAGTGAGGAACTGCTGGATGGGTGAACCCTGGCGGCTGATGCATGTAGACTGTCTCTCTCAGATCCCCATGTAAGAATGCATTTTTCATATCAAGCTGATGGATCGACCAATGTTTGCCCATGACAATGCTCAAAACTGTGCGGATGGTAGCTGATTTGACAACCGGGCTGAAGGTCTCACCACAATCAATGCCCTCCTGCTGATTTGTGTCATTAGCCACAAGTCTTGCCTTATACCTCTCAAGATCTCCATTGTCTCTGAATTTGTGACGAAATAGCCACATACAACGAATCACATTCACTCCCTCAGGTCTAGGTACTAGATCCCACGTGTGTTGTTTAGTTAAAGCATTGAATTCCTCAGTCATAGCCGCATTCCAATTAGGGTCTTGTTTGGCCAATATAGGGTTCCTGGGAATTAGTGAAATAGTTTGGACAGACAAGTTAAATTAGACTTTGAGTTTGAAGATTCCATGCTTTGCACGAGTTTCCATTTGGTGAGTGGGGATAGTGGGAGGTTTCAAGGCGGAGGAATTTGTTGGATACGGAGAAAGAGGGACAGACGCCGGAGTAGGCACCGCGGTGTTGGAGGGAACCGTCGACGGCGCTGTGATCGTTGTCGCGGGAGGGACAGAACCCTACGATGTTTCGCGCCGTGGCGCAAGACCGGCGCGCATGCCGCTGGTGAATCGAGGACCGCTCACACGAGTTTAGTTTTGCGCGCCACAAGCTGCATGTGTTAATCGCTGCTACTTAGGATGATGGGAGAGATGGCAGGCTCGTCAAGAAAAGAGTAATATGGTTTTTAGAACTTTTTAAGATTCGAAAACGGGAATGTGGTCTCGTCAAATGTGACGTGACGAGAGATGTGGATCTGACGAGTGGACAAGTCATAGCATAGATAACCCTTATGGTTCGACGAAAAGCCTGGGTAGACACAAGGAGTGGACCGGGGGCTAGTTTGTGAGGGGTAGTAGAGGCAAGGTTAGGATAGCATAGACAACCGAATATTCGGAGATGATCATAAGAGGGGACTCTATGATAGAGAATTTCGGTAGGGGTCATATTGTGAAGGGTGCTAGTTGGGAGAATATTTAGAACGTATTCTGACATTTTAGCAGCATAGACCCAGAAAGATGGAGATAGGAAGACATGAATCAAAAGAGTGTGAATCATATTGTTAATGGTGCGCATGATTCTTTCAGCTTTACCGTTTTGTGAGGAGGTGTGGGGGCAGGAGAAGCGAAAGACCATGCCATTATTGGTACAAAACCGGTGAAACATAGAGTTATTGTATGCACGACCATTATCGCACTGAAAAGATTTTATGCCTTTTTCAAACTGTGTTTGAATGAATTTACGAAACTCAAGAATTTTGGCAAACACTTTCGATTTAAATTTGAGAGGATACAACCAAACAAAGTGAGAAAAATCATCTAGTAAGATAAGATAGTATTTATGACCGAGAGAACTAGCAATAGGTGATGTCTATAAATCGGCATGTATAATATCAAAAGGTGCAAAAGTAATACTAGTAGATGATTTAAATGGAAGACGAGTATGTTTGCCTAAAGAACAAGAAACGCAGTTTTGGGCAAGCTTCCTATTACAAGTAATGAAATTATTGCCTCTAAGAAAACTAAAAACTGGAGCTCCTGGATGACCAAGCCTATTATGATATGTTGAAGAAGAAATGGCCAAGAGACGGGAGAGCTAGATCTGGCAGTGGAGGTGGGAGTGAATGGATATAGATCCCCGTGCTATTACATCTCGTAAGAGGTGTTCCCGTATGAAGATCCTTCACAGTGAAACCAAAAGGGTCAAAATCAACAGAGACATAATTATTACGAGTGAGTTTGCGGATAGAGATTAGATTCTTAATTACATGTGGGGCATATATGGTATTTTAAAGTGGGAATGGATTATGAGGTGGTGTATATGATGTACCAAAACCCTTTACTGGAATGCGGTGACCACTACCAACTGTCACAAATTGAGGATGCTTTAAACCAAACAGTTTGAGAATATTACCTGCAGAGGTGAGAAGTGGCTCCGGAGTCCATGTACCAGTTGTTGTCAGGCTGTTACATGTTGAGACTGCTGAAGGCCTGACCTAGCTTAGTGGGTGTCATCTTTGGATGAAGTGGCCCAGTCGTGCGTGAGTGGGCTGCTGCGGTCTGGACTTACTTGTGGAAGCGAGGGCCAACACACCACTGGGAGAAGCGGTGGAAGGGTTCTTTGCGAAGCGGCGGCGCTGTTGCTAATTATGCGGATACTGTTGTTCTTCGCTGCGATTCTACGCTCGCGACCGCACAGCCGCGACCTCTCCTGCTGCGCCGCGCCCGCGCGTTCCTGCTACAGTTGAGAGTTTTCTGGCGGCGTTGGTTCTTGAGGGCGCGTTTCGACAGCTAACGCCTTCTGATTGTGCTCATCCTGCTTAGCACGTCGAACAACAACTGCGAGCGAGCTTTGTTAAAACTGGAAAGCGGATCTGCCTGTTGAATTATGGCGGCTAACGTATCATAGTCACCTTTGGGGAGACCTGCAATCAATTGCAACACCAATTTAGTGCCCGTTAAATATTTTAATTTGTTGGTTATTGTAACTTATAGTTTTTATGTAGTTTTTAAAAAACTTAAAGATTCGTTTGTCCGAATTCACGGTCAAAATAAGAAGTTTGACTCTCGAAATTCGAACTATATCACATAAATTCGGACAGAGGGAGTATTTAGGTTTCTATGTTTTCATGAAAGAAGTTTCTCTGTTTGGTGGCAAGAACTTTTTGGTATTGACAAGGAACACCTGCTGTCTACTGCTAACGAGAGTCAAATTCTTGGAAAGAGAGTTTAGAGTTGCTTGACTACTAGGTTTCTACTCTATACTTCAACAAGCCTCTATCAAAGCAAAAACTTTACTCTACCCTTTCCCCTTTATGTGACCATATTTCCTTTCTAGTCCTTTAAAAAGAAAGACCTCTTTTCTAAATCTGGAAATAATATTTGAAAACTTTCCATGTTACCCTTACTGAGAAGCTTTTATAGCCACGCAAATGTTACTGAGGGAGTATATTTCAACAGGTTTCACAATACTAATATATGACATGATGATTGCACCAACCTTTTTCTGCATGTGTTGTTGCATGCCACAAGTGGAAATAGCACATGCTGTGCATAGTGACCAACATCGCACAATCTTGGCACCTAGTATTGTAGAGAACTACTTTTAAAAAAAATGTATTGAAGAGAACTCTCCCCACTCAGGATATGGGTAGATGAAAAATAAGAACACTTTTTCTTTGTTGTTATGGTACTATACCACCTTATTTGCGTATCTTCCCTGCGTGATACCGGGTTTTGAGCAATTTGTTTCACTTCCGCAGCTATGCTGGTGCCATCTTTGCAGATGCTTGCTTGAAGGGGCTGAATGTGGTTCCAGATGTTGTAGTGTTCACAGTTGTTCCAGATGTTGTAGTGTGTTCATTCGTACAGTCAACTGTGACAGACCTGCCTTTCTTTGCATCCAAGATAATGATTCCCTCTTCTAACCCTAAATGATACTTGAGTGCCTATTTGCTATTAAAAACATATCTGTCTTGCTATCGCTCTATTTTGCATCTGTATAGAGGGATCTTCATTTTCTGTCAGCCGATGACACTGAGAGAATTATTTGGTTATCCCCCCCACCACCCCCCCACACCCCACCCAACACACACACATAATGAGGGTATTAAATTGGGAGATTTGAGGATGTACAAAAAAGATAGAAACTACAAAATTTTGATTTCCTAGGACACAAAGTTGGGCCTAGTCTTTCTATTCAATCTGTCGTGTGAGTTTTGACAGGTTGCCATCTGCCAAATAGAATTTTTACTCAAAATGTTAATAATACATAGTTTTTTATGAGCTGAGGTGAGGTACCACCGGTGGAATGTATAAAGTATATGCATCCACATTGATAGTTTTTCTAGTTTGATAACCTTAAATGTGTACAGCCTTGCAAAAGTTGGTATCACTGTCATTTATGAACTAAACACCAATGGGAATTTCATCGTAAAACACTTTGGCAAATTAAGTTACGTCTCTATAATAATCTCCTATTTCACTCCAACTAGTTCGGGGTTTTGAGATTTAGTTGATTGATATGATAAGTCTCCTCTTGTTGGTTTTCCTGGTTCTGATCTGATTTGCCTCTCCTTTTAACTCTTTTCAGGTGAGACTTGGTAAATATGGTGTGGAGGAAGTCCTACGATTGGGCCCACTTTCAGACTACGAGAAACAAGGACTTGAAGGCTCTTAAACCAGAGCTGAAATCGTCCATTGAGAAGGGAATCAAATTTGCCAACGCCAATTAAACAAACAAAAGAAAAGCTACTTTGGAGTTTCCCATTTCCAATTTTGGATACATTTAGGGTGCGTCGGGGTAATAAGGAAAGGGAATTCATTCCCTTAGATTGATTCCCCCCAACCCCCTAGATATTTCCATTCCCTTTCCCCAACCCGGACCCCGGACCACCCAGAACCAAACATGTAGGGACAATCAGGGTAATTCCTTTTCATTACCCTTTCCATTTTATTCCCTTACTGAATTTCATTCCGTTTAACTAATGCGAACCAAACGCACCCTTAGAGTGGTTGGGTTAATCCTTCGCGAGTTCCTTGCTGCCTGAGGCATTAGATTTAGCTTTTAATCCGAGATAGTAGACATTAGATATACCATATATTTATAGAAAATAATCACTTGTGATCTATGCAGTTTCCTTCAATAATCTACAACGTTGAACCTACTACATGCATGTGATTGTACTCTACTATTCTTCAATGGGAAATGAAATATAAGAAACTTGCAATGAACGAAATTCCCTCTCCTAAAGGGAAATTGCTGTGGATAATTTGATTGCTTATATTCATTACAGGTTTTTATCAACTTTACATCTTGTAGAATTAGGGATGGCAACGGATAGGATCTGGATCGGATCCTACTAGATTCAGATGCGGTTTTCATACCTAGATCCGGATCCATCGGCTCCATAAAAATCAGATCCAAATCCCGATCCATCGGATTTACTGGGTCCATGGATCGGATCTGGATCCACATGTAATATTTTCTGCCTTGAATAATATTCCCACATGTTGATTTTTTTTTGACAAAATGAAACCCAATCTGATTGAAAAAATATTTGAGTTTATTCAATAAACCTACACAGACATTTTTCCAAAATACTGAACGAGTTAATTGTGTATTTATGATTTTGAAAAATTATTAAATAGCTGAACCAAATGAGGAGTCGTAAATTGCTGATATTTTGAAAAGGAAAAAAACACATGCTACGTCAGAGAAGCTTAGCTAATGAAGGTGAAATACTGTTTTGGTAGAGTAATTTGGCTTTGTGGCGGCTTAGTTGTTTCTCTGGAACATTTGCTTTGGTACATTTAATTAGTTTATGGAATATTTGCTTTAATTTAGTTGAAGTGTCTGTGGTATTTCTAAATTATAGTTTACTTGAATATAGTATATGAAAATTTGTGTTTATTGCAGGCGTCGAAGTATCATTAATTCTTATAGTTACAATATCAATCCTTTATTTAGTTCATTTTAACATAAGATGTTATAAGTTATATGATTGTTTTTTTCAAATCTGAAGGTAAAATACAAAAATTATGAAAAAATTTAAGAAAATACTTATAAAATTACATTTTAGGTTATGGATATATTAATAAAAAACGGATCTACAGGTCGGATCTGGATCGGATACGGATCTCAAATGCAAGATTCATATCCAGATTCGATCCGTAAAAAATGGATCCGGGTTCGATCCGGATCCGTCGGGTCCAAATTTTGAAGATCCATATCCTATAAAACGAATCTGGATCCACCGAATTCGGACCGGGTCCAGGATTCACTGTCATCTCTACTTGTACATGCTTTAGGTCTGTCTTCTGCCATAATTCATGGAAAAAAATATTTGTAACCTAATTCAATTTTGTACTCCCTTCGTTTTTTTTTTGGTATGTTTCAAAAAGAGTGTCTTTTTATATTTAGTAAATTTTTCATTACAAGGCAAATTTGAGATCACAAGATTTAAAAGATCTTACACATCTTTAATTTAAGACCACAAGATTTAAAAGACACCACACATTTTTAATTTAAGACCACAAAATTTAAAAGTCTCATTATTTTTTAAATTTCGTGTTAAGTCAAATTAAGATACTTATTGAGACGGAGGAAGTATATGTTATTGTGAATTATCTCATAAAGTTAGATGTTTGACCAAATTTGTAGAAGAAAAACAAGTATCTTTGAATAATAACATAAATTATTCTTTTAAAATTTTAAAATGTTTCTTCAAAGTACAACAATAACATATCCAGTAAAATCTCACAAAATGAGGTTTATGGAGGTTAGAATGTACGTATATCTTACCTTTATTTATTTTGGGAGGTAGATAGGTTGTTTATGAAAAACCCTCGGTTCAAGAGAAAACATAAAAAAGGTCACATAAGGAAAATAAATTAAAAGCAGTAAGAAAATGAAAATAAAGAAAGCGATTAAGTCATGATAAAGCAATATGAAAAAGAAGTAATAGCTATCACAGATAAAATAAGATAATTAAAGTACAAAAAATAACAGATAATAGCAGAAATCAAATTACAACAAAATTACAAAGCAATATTGCTACAACTAGTGTATGAAAAGTAAGAGTAAGTACTAGCCTTGAAATATATTTTTGGAAAAGCAATTTTCAAGTAAATAAATTGAGGATTTGACCAACTAAACCTTTGTTTTTTAAGTTGTCAGGTTTTCGTGAACTAGTACCTCTTTGGTTTGTTAGGCTAGAAATAGTATACGTATTACGACATTTGTGGAAATGACGATCTAACACAAGACTTAATGAACAACCAAAACCCGTTTGTAATACATCTCTTGTTCCTGTGATATGGAGATTTAAGGTTTTCCTTTCTTCTCCTTACTCCTGAAAGAAGTTGTAGTGAATCTCCTTTAATCATGCTCTTCTCTTTTTCTCGGAATTAAGCTCCTCCTTTTGCTGCTCTCTGTATGTTGTTGGGATAATTCAACCAAAATGGGTTCTTTTGAACTCCTGTAGACAGAACTTGATGATTAGTTTAACTATTGCTTGGCTTTGCTTTTTGAGCAAAAACATACATCGGTTGTGTTTGGTAACCCTAAATCTACATGGGAGAGGAACAAGAGATGTAAAGGATATAAAAGTTGGGTTAGGTTTATTAGAAACGAGTTTTGGTTCTGGTCGGATCTTGTATTCGGTCACAAATTTATGTGGACTAATAGAAAAAATGACTACTTGTTTAATGAAATTTCATGTCATATTTCTGTTAACTAAGGACATTTTTTAACTTAAAAAAACGTTAAGGACATTTTTAATCCAATAAGGAGACCATTTGCAATAGATTAAGGATATTTTTGAGCCTTTTCCGTAGTTTATATAGTTTAGTGTTTCGCCTTCCCAATGAAAAAAAATGGTTAGTACGATGAACAGAAAGAAGCCATAATCTATGACTAAAATCTCCCAACAAAAAGGCAGCCCGGTGTGTGTTATGCAATAGACTGTTTTACACCTTGAATCTGTGACCGAAAACAACTTTATCAATTACGTCAAAATTTTTCTTCAAATAAAATCTCCCAACCAAAAAGAAATACCTAATGTGTTTCAACTTTTAATTTGTGATCTCCTCCCTCAAATTCTCTCTTTTAGTTTGTTCCAAAGCAACAACACGGACGGATGTAATCTTTCAAATACGAATTCATCTGATCCCATAACTTTCGATTATATATATTAATATTTAGAATCTCAACAAATATTAGAGCTTGACCCATGAATTTATAATTACAATGAGTTCAACGTTGAATATCAGAATCAATTAAATTTAAATAATAAATCCACGTATGATGCCACCTGACTTGAAAATATGATTTTTGAAATACCACGTCACATAAAAAGGCTGCGTATGATTCTTACTTTACTAATTATCATAAAGTCTTCCAAGATGTTTAGAAGGAAACTTGTTTCATTATCCATGGTATTACCATTAAGAATAAGTTAAGAAAATTACATTTATAATAGGGCAACTTAACACTTGAAATAGTTACAAACAAAAAAAAAACCAACTCCCGAACCGGCTTCTTACTTCCCCCTCTGCTCTAAAGTGGCAGAAGAAAATTCCCCCAACTATATATAACATGCGTGACAACAACTATACTTGTAGATTTACATGCGCATAGCTTATATGTTGAACGAACATGAAACATGATGCCTATAATATTATTTCTAAGATGATAGGATGCTCTTGTTTCATACATAAACATGTGACTTCAAAATCCTGCAAAAACTAAAATTATGGTAACATATTAATAAAATAGAATTGGTTCCACAAATGTTTAGTACTGGACTATAGTCTAAATTGTAATAAAACCATATTCTTTTACCTTTTTTTTTGAAATGAAAAAGGTTTGTTTTCGAAATACAAGACGTGGCCAACCGGTCTTCGACGCTAGCAGAAGTGAAACCATGATAAGAGGGAATATACCACAACTACTCTAGTGAACTTTCAGACCATAACAAGAGGGGATCATATAAACAACTCCAACTCTTCTGAAGCCGGCCCATATGTCAAGAAAATCAACCAAGACTCCTCAGGACTCATTCGTATAAGTCCAAGTCACAGGACCAACATACACAGTAGCAATACTAGACATACAAGAGAATGGACTTGAGAGCTTAATTGACATGTTCATCGAATACATATAAATTCTTTGACCAAAGATGAATGGGAAAATATGTACACACCCCGCCCCCATTGTCATTTTCACTTAGACATCCCTAATAATTTTTACAATATGCAATCCTACCTCCATATGCGCTTTCTACAACTACAACCAGGTCCAGCTGCAGGAGATCGCACTAGCATACCTAGTTTCTCTAACTGTGTGCAACGATATGAATAAAATCCCAGCACATGTTTAAGTAAACTGGGTTAAGCAATCTCTCATATGACTACCATAACCAATCTCTTCTAGAATCCCATCCTAACAAAAAAAACATACTTGTATAGAGATAACATCATAAATAATGTTAAGAATGAGATGTCCAACTCTTCCAAAATCGTCGAGAAAAGACACTTCCATGATAAAACTTGAAGTTCTTGATTGCAGCCGTCGTTCAACCAGAAAGAACCTTCATCTTGGAACCTTCCAGATGAGTACGCAGCTATCTGCCCAAGACAATCCATGAAGAATTCCTGCAAAACTATAAGATAAACAAAATTACTTAGAACTTCTTGTGAATATAGGGAAGAAACATCATAAACATTGTTAGAGAAAATTAAATAATGGAATAAAATAGTTAGTGACAAAGATACATATAGCACTTGAATAAAATCTCATGATTTCAAATCAAATAGTAAATAATCATTCAATGGGCTAATTGATAATCCAAGGTGAATTCGAAGCTAACCTAAGCAAATCAAATATAGTAAAAACTTGAACAATCAAATAATTCGGGCACTAGATTTAGTATTCAATAATTAAGGAGCACTACACAAAATGGGGTACTTTCGAAATATTGCAGAAACTCAATCCTTTAAACAAGTTTGGTTACCAAAAAATCAAAATAAGGGAAGTGGATGTAATATCTCAAAGCACAAGAGAAGTCAATGTTACAAACCCAAACTTGAAGGAAAGTAAAATAATCAGCAGAGAACTCCTTTAACTATTTTGTTTAATAGAAGATCTCAGTCATTACCTTTCCAGTACCGGTTTATTTTTCCTCTATACATCATATCCAAGACTGTTATAAAAATATTCTTGTGAATGTCTATTTATTTCTTTGGAGAAAAGTCAAGTTTAGTTACTTTGGGACCAAGTTAGTTTTCCCCTATAAATAAAGTGGTTCTCTTTCATTGTATTTTCATCCCTCAAGAGAAATAAAATCTTTCTCTACAATACTTCTCTTCTAGTTTTATTATTTTAAGACTCTACCATCTCAAGAAAAGATCAACCAAGGTACTGTTTTTCTTTTCTCTAATCTATGGCTAATCTTACGAAACTTGAATTTATTGTCCTCGATATTTAAAGCAAGAACTACCTCTCATTGTTGGATGCTAAATCCATTTGGATGCAATGGGTCTTAGAGACACCATTAAGGATAAAAATAAAGCATCAATCCAAGATTGTGCTAAAGCAATGATATTCTAGCGTCATCACTTCAATAAAGCTTTGAAAATTGAATCTCAACATTAAAAATCCATTTGTTTTATGGAATTGCTTGAAAGAAAGATATGACCACATGAAGAAGGTCATACTTTTAATTGCCGTATCGAATTAATTCGATTACATAATGTGTATATCAGGAAAATGTGCCTGTAATCAAATTATTTGTGTCAATAATTTCGCAAATCCCAAGTTGCAAGATGACATATCAGGACCATAAAAATATAAACGACCCACTAGGTGAGTGAATAGGTCCACAAATATCCCCATGTATACGTTTCACCTGCCCGGGAACTCAATCCCAACCTTTTTGGGTGGTGGTCTAACGATTAACCTGCCTTGATAACAAGCAAGAAAATTCATTATTTCAAAGAATCTCCAAGCTCTTGCATGGATGCCAATTTGATTAGGGTATGACCACTTGAAGGTAATTGAATAATATGATTACGGGCACAGTTTCCTGATACCGCAATATTGAAAGGTATAGTACGTTTTTCTAGCATATCAAAATTACTAATCTTATTTCCACGTAGTTTCAACTGAGAAGTAATTCTGAACATCACAAAATTGTACCCACAAACAGACTTAAAAGTCTTGTAGCCTTAGATGGATCCAACCGTATCGTGCTTTTGGGAGGATGACCATCTTTAGGTGGTCATATCTTTCTTTCAAACTATTCCATGTCACTGGATCCTTAAAGGTGAGATATTCAATTTTTAAAACTTCAATAAGGTGATGACGCAAGAATATCATTGCTTTAGCACAATTTTGGACTGACGCTTTATTTTTATCCTTAATGATGTCTCCAAAACCAATTGCATCCAAATGAATTTCAACATCCAACACTCACGAGAGGTAGTTTTTGCCCGAAAGATCAAGGGCAACGAACTCAAGCTTCATAAGACTAGCCATAGATTAGAGAGTAGAAAAATAAAACCTTAGTCTTCATAATAATTTCTTGAGACGGTAGAGTCTCATGTTGATAATGTGTTAAAAATAATAAAGCTAGAAGAACATTTTAGAGAAAGGCAAAGATAAGAGAGAAGTATTATTGTTACTCCTGAGGGATGAAAATACATTGGATACGAATCCCTCTATTTATAGGGAAAAAACTAACTTGGTCCCAAAGTAACTAACCCTAACTTTTCTTTTGGATCAACACATGAGAATAAGAATCTCTACAGTTCTCTTCACCTCTTCTTTTTTCTAACGGGGAAAAAATAATCAGGTGATTCTATAAAAAAGAAAAAGGTTGTTGCCAAACTTTCAAAAAATTAGAGTCTAATTGAGGATAAATAAACATATGGCAAGGTCATTCCCAATATTACCTTCTATGCTTTTCCCCCCTTAAGTTCAAATATTTACCAAAAAAATTGCAAAATGTATTAAGACGGCCAAAAGGGCAATCCTACTATTTTCGGCTCCAATTCTACTGTATTTATCAAACACTTCTTAAGGGTAGATTGGGCGGCCCATTATCCACTAAGTTTCGAACCATGCTTACATTGTACAAACACCTCCTTTTTTTGTGTTACTTATCAGAGCTTGAACCACAAGTTGGGGATTGACGTCTTAGTTTTAAACTAAACTACTTTCCTAAAGTGGTCATTTAAAAGTGGTGTATTATTTGTGATAGAAGTATTAATTTTAATTTCACAACTATTCAAACGGAGTATGACAAGACATTAAGACTTCTATCACAAACACATCAATCTTACACTGTCTACATTGACTAACAAGGCAGTCACAATTTTTTTGACTTTATAGGTAATTTGGTAATATCATTTATGGGTATATCAATATTTCTGCGCTAAAGGGTATAATATACAATTTTTTAGGTATCGACTCAATCTAAAGTTTTCATCCTGCCAAATGACTTTGACTCTATAATCTTATAGATTCTCCTTTTCAATTATTCTTCATTTACTGGTAATAGCTAATCAGTATCAACGTTAATCATTTTCAGGAACTTATATTTTTCTAAAATATTTATTCTGCATGTCTTTTTTAATAAAAATAATAATTTATTGATATGGAGTACACGCACAAAGTGCATGGCAAAATGACTAGTAATAAGATAAGTTAAATAGGGAAGCTTTACAACTATTTGTTTCTCAACAATCTGAAAATATTTAAGAACTAGAGTTGTGTAAACCATCAAATCAAGTGCCCCCCCCCCCCCAAACCACCATATGCAATAATTTTATCAACAACATACACAACAGAATTTTGCAAGAGCCTAACTAACCACAAAAAAAGGTGAAAGTCTGCAAGAAATTAGAAAAAAAATAAGGCACTAGCTAACTGACTCATCACCTGCGCTAAGTGGCCTTTCGCATCAACTGCCCGCTTCTGATCCATCACCAGAGGAACTATCACTATCGGAATCTGCAAAAATAGAGCAAAGGATATTAGACACATGCTGTGAACTACTGGCTGCAAAATCATTAAAATTAAACATGCAACAATTACTGTGCACTTAAAGATGAGACATGCAAAAGATTGAACCAGTATTACCACTTGAGGATGACCCCGAATCGCTGCTAGAACTGCTTGAACTACTAGACCTACATGCATTATCCACCTGTCTTCCAGCTTCTGCTTTTGTAGTAGGACCTAATCATATATAAAAAAAAATAAGAACCATGTGCGATTAGTATTTTCACCTAAAGCAAGAATCTTGATATCAATCTGGGAAAACAGTCTTATGTATAAAAGGCTTACCAATATTACTGTTCAGTGCACCAGCAACCATAGGAGCAGAGTTCTGCAAAGAAATGCCACAAATTAAGAAACGCCTACCAGACAAAAATGTAAAAAGAGGGGGGAGAAGGGGAAAAAAGAGAGATATCTAGATCAGAGCTCACCATAACTGGAGCAGTCCGTGCAGTTCCTCTGGCTTGCAGACCAAGTTCAATTTTTCTCCTCTGCTTGCTTAAATTCTTTCTGTAATTGGTCACAAACCTATCAAGCTCCCAGAGGGTTTCCGCATCAACACTGTCTATGTCTACTTCAATCTCATCATCATGTTGACTAAGTGATGTGTTCCTCTTCTTAATAATCTGAACAATAGCATCAAGCTTTTCTGAAGGTAGACTCTGAAGATTTGTACTGAGTCTCTGCTTTTCATCGTAGGTCATATCCCTTTTATTTGGATCATTTGCTTTAGGTTTCTTAGGAACTGGTATCCTACCAACATGAGCAACACGTGATGGCTTTGACCTGAAATCAGGTGGTCCAGTCATTGACTCAGACCTATCCAAAGTCCTTACTTGGGGAACAGGTGGAGCCCGGGTGAAGGGAGAAGGGTGAGGGACCTTTCTTGAAGTGGGGGTAGGCAAACCAGTATCATGATACATTTGATACCTCCAATCCGGATTAAACTCGGTCTCTGTAACTGCCCACCTCTCTTCAAAAATCTTTAACAACTGTTCCGCCATAACATGAACATCATGTCCTTTAGGATTATAAGTCATGGCATTACGAAAGACAAGTCTTACATCCTCAGCAAACTCCCGGGGAGACTTGTACCAATTCTGAGATAGCCTAGTTTTTATTGTGCCCAAATCCATAGGATGCTTGATGATATCATGATAATCATGCAGCGCAAGAGCCTCCACATTCACTGGCTCATTAAACACCCAACCATGCTTGTGTTTCATTAACCTCTGAAGCACGCTGCTGCATCTCTTAAACACCTGATTTCTATGCTTATCAAAGGCAAACCCAAATCCAAATGGATACCCCTGCTCTGACTCACCATTGTGCTTCCTCCCAGCACCATTTGGCTTCAACTTTTTATTGCTTTCCGGAGGCAATCTATCCTTCCCAAGTAGGAACTCAGAATTTGTGTAATACTGATTAGCCTTCGGAGTCCTCTTCTCCTTCTCCGCAAATTCAGCAACTCCATTATTATTGCTTTCAACAACTGCAAACCTTGGTGGCTGCAACAGTCTTGATTCAGGGTGCCCCAGCGAACCCACCTCTGAATTCACTCGCACTAAAGACCTACTATTCATCACACCATTATTATCCATATATTGTGGATGACTATAAGAATTAACAACACCGCCAGGAATAGCGCTAATCCTACCAACATTATTATTAACACCACCATTAGTAGTACTAGTATTATGTGTGGTCAGCTGACGCTCCTTAGCTTCAAGCTTTGTAACTAAACTCCTAATCTGATCAAGCTCCCCCTCTAACACCCTCCTAAGATCTCTAATCTCATCTCTCGACCTCCCTCTTAAATTAATCCTAACTCTACCTTCAACCCTAGAAATTACCGGCTTAACTGTCACCTCCGGCTCAGCATCCCGGTCTTCGCCACCACCAACCTCAGGCACATCTCTACCATCTAAATCTACCGGTAATCCACCAATATCTTCATGCACTTCTCCACCATTTATCAATTCCACATGGTCACTAACCCTCCCATCTTCCAAGTTACGAGGCGAAGAATCCTTCAATTGAGGTTCCGCCTCCTCCTCGCGGTGCTGTAACCGCTGCTCCAGCGATTTTTCCGCAAATTTCGCTTCCCCATTCTCTAGGGTTTGCAAAGATGGCTGTAAAACATTATTGTTACTCTCATCCTCGCCGCGGGCAGCGGAGATCGGGACTGTGATGGTGGTAGCTGCAGTATCGGCGGCGTTATGCGGATCAGTTTTTTGGATCCTTCGACGTTTCCGGGTATAAACTTTGCTAGGGCTTCCCCAACGTAACCTTTCTCTGGAATTCAAATCATCGGCATTTGAAGCCATACATGAAATCAAACCCAATACAATAGTACCAAAAAACCTGAAAATCAAACCCAATAGTACCAGAAATCCAGCAGAATTAGCGTAACACCTTCAAAAATTAGGGTTCCTCAGAACCCCATGAATCGTATAATGATATTTTGAAACCCTAGCTTAACAGATCGGAACAAAAAAAGATTCAATTTTCAGGGGTAATTGAAGGCGGTTCATGAACTAGGGTTTTTCCAAATAATAATTAAACAGTAAAAAAACAAAAAGTAAAAAAAAAATTGGGGGAATAAAATTAGGGTTAAGAGAATTGGGGGCGGAGAGAGAACAAAAAAATTGGATTAACACGCGCTTGTCGAGTCAATATATATTATATAACTATGAAGGCGGTAGTTGTTGTTTGCCACGTCAGAGATGTTAAGATTTTGTGATGACGTAATCAGACAAAAAATGTTGTATTTGTTTTCAAATAATAATAAAAGTATAAGAGAACAAGAAATATAGCAAAAAAAACCAAGGAGAGAGAAAATTTTATTGTTCTTCAAATTATATATAAATGAGTAAATGAACCTCCTATTTATAGGTGGAAAAAATCTTGATAGCCAAGTTACCATACTAACATACTCCAATTAATGGATATAAATACATTTTTACAACACTCCTCCTTGGATGCCCATTAATAGATGATGTAACTTGTTAAAACTTTATTAGAAAAATCATGTGGAAAAAAATCTTAGTGAAGGAAAAAAAGTACACATATCTAGTAATACACTTTGAAAGTTGCATCATTAAAAACCTTGTCAAGAAAATTCAATAGAACAAAACGTCGACTAAGGGAAAAAAAGTACAACGCGTGTTCTACTCTCCGTAATTAAAACATCACATAATTCTTGAAAATGATGTATTCCTATCTTGTATACCGACTTATCATATGTTGAGGTTGGCAGTGCCTTTGTGATCAGATCTGTCAAAATATCATTTGAGAAACTGATTGATCATCTGCATTCTTTGATAGAGTAGCATCATCATCATATGATATTTGTTGGGATCATGCCAAGTATATTCCTGGCCTGCCCCATAAACTGTTGTTATCTTTGTATGATTTGACTGTCATATAGAACAACATAATATGGCAGTACCCTTCATGGGAATAGATAATATGTCTGTATCGAACTCTACTATTGATCAGATGAATGAATGCCTTGTATGTGCAAAAAAACTTGATAATATTTGTTAGGATATAAACACATTCATGTCAAGCACTTCATTTGCAATATACATTTTATCTTATTTTAATATCTCTATGTATGAGAGAAATTATATGTTAAACAGTGACCGTGGGTAGGGGTGTACAAAACAGAACCGGACCGGAATGGACCGGTTGATTCCGGTCCGATCCCCGATCCGTCGAAATGGTGGATTCCGGTTTCCGGTCCGGTCCGGGTAAAAACCGGAATTAGACCGGAATGGACCGGAATTGTTTTTTTTTAAAAAAATAAAAATAAATTTCTAATATTGAAATTGACATTCCCGGACACATTACCACAAAATCTGAACGTTGAAATCTATTGTATATCGCGAGATATTTAACTTTAAAAATAGAAAAAAAACGTAACAATTTGGGGGGAAATTCAAATTGAGCGGGGAAAAAGACGTTTTTCAGAAAATTGGCCTGGCCACGGTTTGACCACCCCCTTATCGAAAAAATACGCGAAATATTTTTTTTTAGGTGAAACGGACGTCCGAGCGCAAAGTTATGATCATATAAATTTTGATCAATTTACAACTACTTTACTTGAAATTTTGCACAAAAGTCGGTCGGGCCAGAAATTGGTCGGTCTTGATCCATAATTGGAGTTTTCGGTTTTGATCCAGTCGATCGAGCGAAAATTTTAATTTTTTTATAATATATATAATTCCTAATATATATTGAATTATATAATTCCTAATATATATAATATATATAATTTCTAATATATATTGAATTATATAATTCCTAATTTTCTAAATTTCTAATATATAATATATATAATTCTGGATCGGGTTTCGGGGCCCGGTTTTTTTTTTAAAAATTGAATTTCCAATACTGAAATTGACATTCTCGGACACATTACCACGAAATTTGTACGTTAAAATCTATTGTATATCGCGAGATATTTAGATTTTAAAATGGGAAAAATGTAACGATTTGGGGTGAAAGTGAAATTGAGGGGCAAGATGGACGTTTTTGGAGAAATCGACTAAATCAAACCGCTTAAGCTGTTTGCCCACCCCCGTATCGAAAAAATACGCGAAATCAAAAAAAAAAATAGGTAAAACGGACGTCTGAGCGCAAAGTTATGACCATATAAAGTTTGATCAATTTACAACATATATTTGATATGTCAATACGTCTGGGCTGGCGGGGGCTGGTGAGGTGGCAGGGCGGGGGGATGGTGCATTCGGTCCGAAAAATTGGACCGGACCGAAAATGACCTAAACCGGACCTAGAAATTCGGTCCGGTCTTCGGTCCTAGTGATCTGGATTTTCGGTCTTCGGTCCGGTTTTAACCTTTTGTGCACCCCTAACTTTACTTTCTTCTCTCCCTACCTATAATTTATGTCGATGCTTCAGGAATGTCCAAATTCCAAATAGAAAATATAAATGTGGTGTGTAACTTTAATTAATGAGTAGTTCAGTAGTTCGTATACGAACCAAGTACATTTGGTGGTTTTCTTTAAGTTAGTCATATTAATGAAATAAAGTATATTGAAGGATAAGGAAAAAAACAAACATATTTAATGAGATTGATAAACGAACGCATTGTTAAAAATTTATAATTTATAAATTACATTTAACAAAAAAAAAAAAAGCGGTCCAAGGTCCGCCTCAGAAAAATTTCCGAATTAGGTTAGTGCGGACGGTGAACACCCCAACAGTGGTCACGTTCGATCGATGGGGCCTTCGCCTTCATGTATATTTGATAAATATTAGACTTAGAATTGTACCTTAATTAGTAGTGTAATATTACCATAATTGTAAAGTTAATATTCTTATAGAATAGAGATTTCTAGGTAGAATAGGAAGGGGATCTTCCTTGTAACTTGTATATATATGTCTTTCATTAATAAGAATAATCAAGGGGATTATTTCTCTCGTGGTATCAAGAGTCTAGGTTCTCTTTACCCTGCTTCCGCTCCTCAAATTTCTTCTTTTTTCTCGATTTTTGGCCAGCGCCGCAGCCTTCTTCTCAGATTTATTCCGAAGCCGCGACTCTTCTCTCCCGAAAATCATTTCTCACAAATTTCCTTCTCTGAATCTTGTTGTTCTATTCATCATGACTGATAAGAACAATTTTCATCATGCCCTCATAGTTTCTAACATCAAGAGAGTCATCCCTATCGTTCTTAGCCTAGAAAACGTCCAATATGGGACGTGGGCGAAATAATTTAAGATTCATGTCTTGGCACATAATGTCCTCCACCACATCATTCCTCCAACTCCTCCAAATGAGGGTGATAGGGCATCTACTTCTGTGACGGTTGTGCCCACTAAAGAAACAGATCCAGAATTATGGGTCATGCTTGATCCCAATGTTCTTCAGTGGATTTATGTCACTATCTCCTTGGATCTTTTACAGATGATTATGGAACCAAACTCCACAGCTATGGCGTCGTGGGATCGATTGTGAGACATATTCCAAGATAACAGTCATTCTCTAATTGTTATCCTTGAGCAGGAATTCTAACAAGTGGCTATGACGAGTTTTCAAAACGTTTCTTCTTATTGCAAAAGCCTCAAGGACTTGGCAAACCAACTCAGCAACGTGGGTTCTCCTGTTTCTAATAGTCGTATAGTTCTTCAGATGGTTGCAGGTCTGTCAGGGCCTATAGCGGTGTTGCTTCGGTTATTCGTCAGAGTAAATTTTATCAAGCCCGTTCTATGCTTACTTTGGAAGAAGCCGGATAGGCTAAGAAAATGGCGATTGGGGCCAGTCCTGTCGTCATGATGACTGCTTCCAATTTTTCTCCTTCCAATTCAGCCAATATGATCCAAATTCACAACAACGGTGGTGGTAAGAAGGGCCAAAATCAGAAGAATAATGGCAAGAATCGTGGCGGCAACAACCGGGGCAACCGTCAGCCAGATAGCAGCGATTACGGAGCTCGAGGACCCGCAGGCGATGGCGATGGGTCCCAGCGCCGTGTCGCCTCGATGTCGGCCGATGCAGCGCGTGACCCGGCTTCTTTTAGTCGGACTCGAGTTGAACCGGCGTATGGGCAACAACGGCCGATCCGATATACTGGTCGCACCCCATCAGCCCGCGCGCGATGGGCCCCACTCAGACCGACATTGAAGCAGTGATGCACACGTTTGACTTGACTCAACCAGACCCTAATTGGTACATGGACACCGACGCCACCCACATGACATCCGACCAAGGTACTCTCTCGTCTTATTCCAATTTGAGCACTAATCGTGGTATAATTGTTGATAATGGTAATTCTATTCCAATTAAGGGTTATTGTAATAAAACTTTGTCCCCTCCTCATCCACCACTTGTCCTGAAACATACCCTTCATGCCCCAAAATTTATTAAGAATTTTGTATTTGTCCGTAAATTCACCACTGATAATTGAGTTTCTATTAATTTTGGTCTATTTGGGTTTTCTGTGAAGGATTTCAAGACGGGGAGTCATCTCATGAGGTGTGACAGTAGGGGGGATCTTTATCCAATCACACCGAGTCTTAGCATCTCGCGTCAAGCTATGCCATCCACTTTTGCAGCTTTTGCTCTTTTCTTGTGGCATGCTCGTCTAGTTCATCCGAGATTATCTATTTTATCTTCTTTAGATAGACATAAGTTTATTTCGTGTAAGGGTACGCGTAGTACTCCACTTTTTCAATCTTGTGCTTTGGAAAAAATTATAAAGTTACCATTTGTAGCTTCGAATTCTAATACTTCAATGTCATTTGATATAATTCATAGTGATTTATGGACATCTCTGGTTCTCGGTTCTATGGGTCATCGTTATTATGTTTTATTCTTAGATGACTATTCTAAATATTTATGGATCCAATTGCGAAAAAATCTCAAGTTTTTTCCATTTTCATAAAATTTAGAGCTTTCATAAGAACGCAATTCGAACGAAAAATAAAAAATATTCAATGTGATAATGACAAAGAGTGACAATGGGGAATTTAGGGAGTTTTGTGCTCAAAATGAGATAAATTTTCATTTTTCTTGTCCTCATACGTCTTCACAAAATGGGAAAGCTGAGCGAAAAAATCGTACCATTAATAAAATTGTCCGCACTTTATTGGTTCATTCTTCCGTTTCTCCATTATTTTGGCATCATGCGCTACAAACGGCTACAGATCTACTAAATATTCTTCCCTCTAAAGGTTTGACATATCCATCCCCTCTCAAAGTTTTATACAATAAGACTCCGTCATATTCTCGTCTTAGGGTTTTCGGATGCTTATGTTATCCACTGTTTCCATCCATTACAATCAACAAACTTCAGGCACGTTCTACTCCTTGTGTGTTTTTGGGTTTTCCGTCAAATCATCGTAGTTATAAATGCTTTGATTTGTCCTCTAAATGCATCATCATTAGTCGTCATGTTCTCTTTGATCCCAATTTCCCTTTTCTAAAGTAGAAAAACCCGTGCCTAGTTCTTATGATTTTTTGGATGAGCATGTCTCCCCCTATGTTCTTCGTTATTTTCCAGATTCTTTAAAAAAAATGACGTCAATGTCGTGGCCGCAGGGAGGCGCGCGGCGCTGCCGGCCAGTGCAACGATTTCAATCCGTCATTAGCGCGCGACCTGCAGGAAGCGCCGCGGTGCCAAAACATCAGAGAGCTCTGCAGTTCTTCCAGCACTGCGGCTCCTGCTCTCAGCGCCACGGCTCTTCCGACGGTAATTTCCAACACTTCAGAAAATTTCCAAAATTCTCCCAATCCAGCCCAAAGTCAAGGTTCAATCACTCGCAGTCAACGAGGTATTTTTAAACCAAAGAGACATTTTAATTTTAATTCTAATGTTCTTAAATCTCCTTTACCCTGTAATCTTGTGTCTTCCTTAAATGATCCTAATTGGAAAATTACCATGACCAAGGAATATAATGCTCTTATTGATAATAAGACATGGGAGTTAGTACCCCTTCCATCTGGTGTTAATATTATTCAGTCTATATAGATTTTTGTTCATAAGGAAAATTTCGATGATTCATTTCCGAGGCATAAGGCTATACTTGTAGGTGATGGTAAGACTCAACAAGTCTATTATGACAATGCTCAGTTCTGAGTTTGCCATGAAGGACTTAGGCCCATTGAGTTACTTTTTGGGGATTGTTGTCACTCGTCATGCTGGTGGATTATAATTGTCACAGAGAAAGTATGCAACAAAGATCATTGAGAGGGCTGGGATGTCATCCTGTAAGTCCACTTCAACTCCAGTTGATACTAAACTCAAGTTGGGTGCTGCAGCTGGCTCTCCCTATGAGGATCTGACCCGCTATCGTAGTCTTGCAGGCGCCCTTCAGTATCTGACGTTCACGCGACCTGATATTACATATGTCGTACAACAGGTGTGTTTGTTTATGCATGATCCCAAAGTTAAACGTATGAATGCGCTCAAACGCATTCTTAGGTACATTCAGGGAATACTTGAGTATGGTTTGCATTTGTATCATTCGTCGACGTCTACACTAGTCTCCTATACAGATGCTGATTGGGGTGGTTGTCCTGACACCAGACGGTCTACGTCTGGCTATTGCATGTTTTTAGGTAATAACTTGGTCTCATGGTCTGCCAAGCGTCAATCCACGCTTTCACGTTCAAGTGCAGAGGCCGAGTATCGAGGGATAGCCAAGGTGGTTTCTGAGTCATGTTGGTTACGCAATCTACTATTAGAGCTTCATTGTCCTATTGAGAAGGCTACCTTGATCTATTGTGATAATATAAGTTTCATCTACCTTTCTGGTAATCCAGTTCAGCACCAGAGCACTAAACACATAGAGATGGATATTCACTTTATTCGAGAGAATGTAGCTAAAGGACAAGTACGTGTCTGTCATGTCCCTTCAAGATATCAAATTGCAGATATCTTTACAAAGGGTCTTCCCTCAGTCTTTTTTGAAGATTTTAGAGACAGTTTCAGCGTACGAAGACGACCCGCTATGTCACGACCCGACCCCGGGCCCGCGACTGGTGCCCTACCTGGGCACCCTTACAGGTAAACATCAGAGATAATCAGCGGAACATACATGAACTTAACAAGAAATAAATGACAGGTTAGCCGATAAGGCTACCTCCCGAGTTATATATATAAATCCAAAAGCAGTTACCTCTTTTTTTTTTTTTTACAATAGTGACCCATAAGATATGACTACAGACCTCTAAGAGTTTTGAAATAAGAACTGTGATGGGACAGGGCCCCGCCATACCCCTGAATGTACATAAATCTACAATCTCAGGGAACCGTACCAAAAGACAAAGCCTCCGGAGAAATGAAGCTTTCCAAGAACTGAACAGTGATCCTAAGAGTGCGGATCAACAAGCTATGTACCTCGACCTGTGGCATGAACGCAGCCCCCCGAAGGAGGTTAGTACGAAATATGTACCAAGTATGTAAAAATGAAAGTACTGTAATGAAATCATAATAGTCTAATAGAAAGCTGGAGACATGTATGATAACCAAAATAACAGTACAATGTATCTTGCCGAAGTGAAGTAATGAAAGTCAGTTTTACCTTTTTAAAGATTATTTCAACATATAAACAATAGTCACACAGGGCTATGGACACAAGCCCTCAAATATCATTACACAGTCGAGTAAGGGTCTCAAGCCCACAAATATCAAAGCGTGCCCGTGGAATCCCCCATCACTGTCGACAGCCGTAAATGTGAAAAATAACCATGTGACGCGCCCGTGGCATCCTACCTCACTGTCGGCGTACACATATGCAACACATATATATATCTCCTGCCCGTGGAATCCCCCATCACTGCCGATAGCCGTAAGTGTGAAATATAACCATGTGACGCGCCCGTGGCATCCTACCTCACTGTCGGCGTACACATATGCAATACATATATATATATATCTCATACCCGTGGAATCCCTCATCTCGGGTACATGGGTTCATGGAGAGCTAATCCATGGGGTAATAATCGTATATAACATGCCCGTGGAATCCCTCATCTCGGGTACATGTCTTCATGGAGAGCTAGTCCATGGAGTAATATCATATAACATGGTCGCATGCCCCGGAATCCCTCATCGTATAAGCATGGCCATGGGTAATAATAGCATCCGGGAATTTAACTCGCATCCTGGTCGCATGCCCCGGAATCCCTCATCGTATAAGCATGTCCAAGGATCAATCACAGTAGAGGCATACCCGTGGAATCCTCCGTCACTGCCGGTACGTCCAAGTATATTTACAACAAGACGGCCGGCCCTCCAACTGAGAGTCACGACAGCGTAAAAATATAATACTTGCACTCCAAGGCTATCACAAGCAAGCATAGGCAAGTTCATAAAATCTTTAGACTTTCATTTTATCAACTCAAGGCACTTCCACATCACATAAAAATCCGGAAATTTAACCCAAAGTACTACGTACTTCCATTCTTTTCAAAAGACTCTTTTTTATATAAAACCCCAAGATACTAACACCCGTAGTATCAAGGCATGTCTATTTTTCAAATTAAGTTACTAAACCTTTAGAAATTTATTTCAAGACTTTGAAACCAAGTAACTTCTAATTTCACAACCTAGACAACTCATGCCTATCAATCAAAATAGACAACTCTCTTAACCTTCCATAAAGCCGTTATAACTAACTTCCCATAAAGCCGTTATACCTCTTTATGGTTTAGACAATTTCATTCTTTTTATAACCAAGAGACTTAGACTTTCAAATCAAGTTGCATAACTTTCAAAATACTTCAAGTCTCTTATCTTTAGAAATCAAGTTTCTTAACTTTAGAAATCAAGTCTCTTATCTCTAGAATATCAAGAAAACAATACTTTCCAAATCAAGTATTCTATACTTTTAAATCAAGTTATCCCTTCCTTTAAGAATCAAGTCCCATAACTTGAAAAAATAAAGTCTCTTAACCTTTTAAGAACTCAAGATTCATAGTCTTAAAACTTCATAACGTAAACTCTTTAAATTAAGTAACATGTACTTTTACGCATTGTGAATAAGTTATACTCGTTTATAACGATCTTATTAAAGCAGCCATGATCTAGAAAATGTAATACAATTTTGTCTTATCTTAGCTTCTATGCAGATAGAGAATTCTACTCATTTTAATATAATTGATTATCGATACA
Organism: Przewalskia tangutica; assembly: GCA_029844215.1. NCBI lineage: Eukaryota > Viridiplantae > Streptophyta > Magnoliopsida > Solanales > Solanaceae > Przewalskia > Przewalskia tangutica. The sequence goes on along the minus strand of CM056726.1, from coordinate 18,356,029 downwards.
TTTTCTTTTATTAACGCTGCAATGACTTGTTCGATTCTTATTCTCATTTGTGCAGTAAATTAACAAAGTCAACTCGACTCCAAATACTTCCTAACGACTCTTACCAACATCCCCCAAAGACTTGGTAAGAACTTAGGATTTCTTAGACATACCTTTTACATAGAGTAAATCAACATACATACCTCTTAACTTCTAAGAGTAGAAGGAATCATGAAATAACACCATGTGTATATTCCATACATAGAATCATGCCAAAAGAAGGAAGGGGTTCACATACCTCACGACGATTATCGACAAGTAGAAAAATGCTTCAAAGTACCTCAACCTTGATAGTTATTCCATCCTTTAAGTAGAATACGATATACGTAGTACTTCAACCTATAATGGCCATAATACGTCTATTAACCTCTAGATTCAATCGTAGAATATTCTAAGTGTAAAGTCGCCAAATTCTACGGAAAATCGGACAACACTTTCTTTGTTTCTACATACTTTTCCACCTTTTTCAAGGCCCGAATTTAACAACCAAACATTCCACTTTTAAGGCCCAACAATTCAGCCATCCAAAGGGGATTACACGCCTTAAAAGGACGTGTACAATTATGCCCCACAATAATACAAAACAATCCAATAATTCCATGCCATTCTCGGCTATAATGTATCATACTACAAAGTCTTATCCAATTCCTTATTCAATCCAAGTTGTTTAGTCTAACATGTTATATAGCCGCAATTGATTATAACAACTACAATCTTCAATTAGATAACATGCGACGATTCTAACTATTGACCAAATTGTATTTCAATTTCAAATGGCTAACAAGGTCATTTCGGATCTTAGGCTTCCAATATCCATAGCACTTATAAATCTCCAATACATATCTCATGCTTGTTTATAATCATCACTACAACAATATGAAATCTTATAACACTTAAGAGAATAAGATTATTACCTAGACAAGCCTTAATCCGTCTTCAAGATCCGAAGTCACTCCTTAGCAACTTAGCGTCTCTCCTTGACACTCCAATCCGCCACTTGAAGCCCTTAGAAGTTCACAACCAACTTTCCTTCAATATCCAATCCAAACCTAAGAAAGCGACTTAGATTTTCACCTTGCGACTAATGCAAAAACGACACTTTTCCGGGATCTTTCTATTGAGATACCCTTACAATACCCTTAGGAACCTTGGTTTAAAGTATTGAGATTATTGAACAACAAACAAAATTTTTTGTCTTGAAAAGAGGGGCAAACCCGAGAGCCTTTTGTACATGAACAAGTTTTCTTGAAAAAAATTCTAAGTGTGGGAAGCTTGTCTTGCTACAAGTGTGGTTATATAACAATATGGAGGGTCAAGATTAGAACAATTGGGTGGCTTGGATGCATGGGATTTAAATATCAAGCCAAGTGGGCTCTTTGACTTAGTCAATAAACTCAAGCTCTTAGCTTGCAAGACTTGGTCATCTTTACTTTGGTCAAATGACCTTTCTATCCATGGTCAATTTCGACCAAGACCAAAAAAAGGGGGAGGGGGGGTGACACGTGTCACCCTCCCATTCATCGCAATATTTCGTTTTCCGACATTTCCAAAAGTCTGATAAATTCTACAAGCCTCAAATCTTAACGTCCTAATTTCATACGTATGTTCTTATATACATGTCCTGGGATTACGGGGTGTAACATTCTTCCCCCCTTAGAAACATTCGTCCCCGAATGTTCTTTCGAAGCCAATCTAATATTTCTCGGTATAGTCTCATAAAACTACACTTAATGGAACTTAATTATGCCACTTATGGTCCTAATACCTCGCACACACATATCCATCCATCATAAGCCCAAAAAGATTATCTTTTCGTACTTCCAACCCCTTCTAGCATATATACATAGTCTCAATATTATCCGTTCATGACACTTAAACTTACAACAACCTTATCATGCATACAAGTCTCTAAAGGGTCAAAAATATACCTGAAATCATATAGGCGGGTCAAAGGACCGCTAAAACTGAGAACTTCCACCACGACCTCTGTCACGGTCTGCCGGTGCATGAACATCCTGCCTAGCTATTAAAGGCGAAGAACATGGCCCGATCCAAGATCGTGTTATCCCACCGGTGCCACCTGCAGTGGACGATCTCTCACCAAATGACCTGGCGCAGCATAACAAGCCTGTCGAGTAACGACACTCCCAAAAGGAAATCTACCACGGCGACCACACCGGGCAAAGGTGGCTTCGCAGCTACTACCGCCTGACATCGTGAACTGCACCACAGGCCTCGACTGCTCCGAATATCCGGCGATCAAACCTCCCGCGTAAGACCGGGAAGGAGCACTCGTGTTGGGTGAAATGTAGACCTACCACTGGCTGTGAGGCCGCGCCTCGAAAGTTACTGAAACTCTGCCGTCCGGCCTCTTGGGCCGGGTGTCTGGTCCTCTCTCTCTCTCTGTCTTGATCCGCTTGCATAAGCTCGCATCTGGCAATATCCATACAGGTGAAGGGCGGCTCCCAAGCATGCGATGTCATATAACAGTCAGCCCATCACATAGCGGTGAACTCGGTTCGCCATGTCACATGATAGTGATCGCATATCTGGCCAACGAGTCAAACTCCAGGTTGTACTCTCTGATAGTCCTCCCATTATGTCTCAATGTCAAGAACCTATCCACGCGGGCTCTCCTCATCTCAGGAGGCAAAAAGTGATCCAGGAAGACCTCTTTGAACTCATCCCAAACAACGGGAAAAACACCCACACCTCTAGACAACTCCCATGACTCAAACCAGTTCAACGCAATATCGCGTAACCGGTAAGAAGATAACATAATTGACCTTGTCTCCGAGGCCCTAAGCACCTGCATAGTCCGTTGTATCTGCCGAACGAACTCATGAGGATCATCCTCAGATCTCGAACCATAGAACTCGGGTGGATTACAACCCAGAAAATCCCGAATCCTCAAACTGTCGGCTCTAGGGTTAGTTACCTGCTCCTGTCGGCGCTGCCCTACCACTATGCTAGTCAATAACCTGATCTGCTCTCCATAATCTCTAAACTCTACCGCCGCGCGATCGGAGGCTCGAGTATCGGAACCTCTCGAGGCGCGGTTTTCGCCTCTACTACCGCTTCGGCGTGGCGAACTCGCCTCCGAGCCTGACCTCGGGCATAACTGGGCATGAGTGCGGTAACCCTCATGGACCACTAGCGACTCCTGCCTGTCTTGCCCTCGGGCCTGGTCGCCTTCCGTGGAGGCATAACTGATATATAAGAATAGGTCAGAGAGGATTCAACTTACTATGACAGCTCTACTGCACGATCTCAGGAAGAGAAGAATGGAAACCAATCCTAAATGTCCTGCAGCTCCTGATTATAGATGTGGTGCACAACACACCGATAATCAAGACTCTACTGAACCACGATCTGTAGACACTTTCAGAGGACTAACCGCTCGATACCACTTTTGTTACGACGACCTGACGTGGCGGTGCCCTACATGGGCACCCTTACAGGTAAACATCAGAGATAATCAGCGGAACATACATGAACTTAACAAGAAATAAATAACAGGTTAGCCGATAAGGCTACCTCCCGGGTTATATATATAAATCCAAAAGCAGTTACCTCTTTTTTTTTTACAATAGTGACCCACAAGATATGACTACAGACCTCTAAGAGTTTTGACATAACAACTGTGACGGGACAGGGCCCTGTCATACCCCTGAATGTACATAAATCTACAATCTCAGGGAACCGTACCAAAAGACAAAGCCTCCGGAGAAATGGAGCTTTCCAAGAACTGAACAGTGATCCTAAGAGTGCGGATCAACAAGCTATGTACCTCGACCTGCGGCATGAACGCGGCCTCGAGAAGGTCGATGAAATATGTACCAAGTATGTAAAACTGAAAGTACTGTAATGAAATCATAATAGTCTAATATAAAGCTGGAGACATGTATGATAACCAAAATAACAGTACAATGTGCCTTGCCGAAGTGAAGTAATGAAAGTCAGTTTTACCTTTTTAAAGATTATTTCAACATATGAATAATAGTCACACAGGGCTATGGACACAAGCCCTCAAATATCATTACACAGTCCAGTAAGGGTCTCAAGCCCACAAATATCAAAGCGTGCCCGTGGAATCCCCCATCACTGCCGACAACCGTAAGTGTGAAATATAACCATGTGACGCGCCCGTGGCATCCTACCTCACTTTCGGCGTACACATATGCAATACATATATATATCTCCTGCCCGTGGAATCCCCCATCACTGCCGACAGTCGTAAGTGTGAAATATAACTACGTGACGCGCGTGGCATCCTACTCATTTGTACACATATGCAATACATATATATATATATATATATATATATATATATATATATATCATGCGTGGAATCCCTCATCTCGGGTACATGACTTCATAGAGAGCTAATCCATGAGGGTAATAATCGTATATAACATGCCCGTGGAATCCCTCATCTCGGGTACATGTCTTCATGGAGAGCTAGTCCATGGAGTAATAGCATATAACATGGTCGCATGCCCCGGAATACCTCATCGTATAAGCATGGCCATGGGTAATAATAGCATCCGGGAATTTAACCCGCATCCTGGTCGCATGCCCCGGAATCCCTCATCGTATAAGCATGTCCAAGGATCAATCACAATAGAGGCATACCCGTGGAATCCTCCGTCACTGTCGGTACGTCCAAGTATATTTACAACAAGACTGCCGGCCCTCCAACTGAGAGTCACGACAGCGTAAAAATATAATACTTGCATTCCAAGGCTATCACAAGTTGAGGCTATCAGACGTACCTTTGAGGTATCGAAAAATCCTCTTCACAAATTCATTACAATCATGCTCAATGGATTTTAGTTCTACATTGGGGTTGAGTGTTTATATTACCTTAACAGGAGTATAAAACGACTTAGTTAACCTGCTATCTCAAAATAGAAGAAGAACCTTAATTATTTGCATTAACGAGTAAATCGAGCGGATAGTTGAGGAGATTTGGAAGCCATGTTTCCACCATATCTGAAGTAAAGTAAAGTAATTTAGTTAGGATTTTTTTAGCACTCTAAACTTTCAAGTCAGATATTTCGCAAATTCATTACAATCATGCTCAATGGAAGTAAGAGTACCTAACCTATGCATGTCAATTTCAAAATTCTATGGTCTGTTCACTTGCTATTCTCCACTTATCATAGATATACATATTAGAGATCTTTAGGTCTTTTCAGGATTGTAGGCTTAGACAGAAGTAGGTAAAAATAGACATTTAGGCTCAACGTACGTACCATAAACTCTTTTGCTTTCAATTCTTCCCTTTTCTTTTGATTCTTTTTTTCACCTCATACCTATCTTTTCCTTCTTTTGTTTTGAGAGAATGAGGTGTATGCTGAATAACAGGCACCCCCAAACTTAGGCTTTTTGCCTATTGATTTTTTTTTCATTGGGGTGCATCAAAGTTGTTCACTCTCTTTTTATCTCTTTTTCAACACTTTATATTCCAAACATATCAATTTTTCCACTTATGACACAAATATGGAATTATAGGGTGTCAAAGAAAAGATCTTATTTTTTGCTCAAAGGGGCTGACTAGAGATTCAATTGTAATGTCAGGGATAGGCAAAGAATGGTAAGAAATGGCTAACAAAGAAATACATGAATCATCTCCCTAACATGCATATCCTAACTATTTCGCCTCAAATAGCAAGCAAGCAGACACATATGTTTAATCACTAACAATGCATAAATCAAGCAAGATACCCTTTCATGAATTTTTGGCATATCTATCCTAAGTGTTCAGATTTTCTGCTTCTAATTCCATTACATTATCCCACTTTACTTCATTAGGCGTTTCAAGTAACTACAACATGCATGATCTTAAAAAAAAATTATGACTCAAAAATACTCAAAAACACACAAAACAAATCACAAAGACTCAAAACAATAAAACAAAATATAAGACACCCCCCAAACTTAATCGACACATTGTCCCCAATGTGTGAAGACTAAAAATAGGGACAACTTACTGACACGACACAACAGTCATAATGGAGGTCTGCGAGGAAAAATTCTGGAATTTGCACGGAATCTGGGTTTCTGAACCTTCGGCGCCACGACCCTGAGATTCGGCGCCGTGGCGCCCCAAGTACTGCGGCTCTCTGAAGTTCCGGCGCCACGACGCTGATTCTGGGCGCCGTGGCGCTGACGACGGCTTTTCCTTTTTTTCAGCGTTTTTGTTCCTTTTTCTTCATAGTTAGCTTTCAGTCCACTTGTCATCCAACAACACAAAACAAGAACCCAAGACCGTGAGACTGTTCAAGACAAAATAAAACAAACTAAAGACAAAAATCAAACTAACATAATTAAAAACATTGGGTTGCCTCCCAACAAGCGCTGTCTTTAACGTCTTTTAGCCGGACGCAGTTAACCTTTACTAGTGCCCGACTGATCCTTCTGCGAACTGCTTGCAATCCGCACAGTGTTTGTTGCAGGTCTCACTTTTCCTACAACACCTTTTTCAAACAAGGGCCTTAGACATAAGATTATCCCCCAAGTACACAAGACATGCTTGTCTTTTAGGCTCTCTATAATGTAGGGATCAGTGAAATTCCCTACATCTCTCACTCTAGGGGGTGCCCTTGATGGTATGGACTTCCTATTTGGGGATCAACAGTGATAGCTGGTGGTGTTTCTTCTGCAATAGGTGCAGGAAAAAATAATTTCCACATAATCCAAAAAGGTGAATAATTGGATCTCAGCAATCTTTTCCTTCTCTACACCAACTATCTCGCCAGATTCCTCAATAGCTGGGTGTGGTTCAGACTCCTCAATTTGCTTACCACCTCCCATAATGATGTCGCTAGGCAGATTTTCTTGAGGTGTATTGCTCATCTTATCCATCAGTTTCCCTATGTGGGTTCCAAATTTTTGAGGGACTCCCTTGTCTCAGCCATAAACTGAGTCTGGCACTTGGTGAGCCTGAGTATGCCTGCCTGCAACTCATCTAGATCTTCTTCTAGAACTTGTGGGTTAAGCTGCTATTGATGACTCCACTGTCTCTGATAGTAGTAGTCCATGTGTCCTGGGTTTTTTTTCCCGAATTTAACCTGCAAAATAAGAAAACAACAAAAGGTGATAAAAAGATGCTCGCAGAACAAGTTAGTTCTTGGAGCAACCAAATTAGAAATAAGAATAGATAAATCGATATTGAAAGTACGCCAGTCCCCGACAACGACGCCAAAAACTTGATATTCTACTTATACACACGCTTAACGCAAGTGCACATATCGTTACAAGTAATATAGTATAGGTAAGACCGAATATCGTCTTCTGGGACTGATTTTCAAGTACCGATTATCTATGCTTTAGTTTTTATTTGGTTAACATTAATTAAGTTGGAATTCTAAACTAATAATGCAGGAAATAAACTAATTATGAAAAAACATTGATTTAAATCAGTTATGATGGAGAATTAGGGCTTCCAAGATCATCAACTATCCACTCTATTCAATCCTTAATACGATTAGACTAACTTCTTCTTCTACGTTAAGATGGCGAGTTAACTAGACCGCTTTATATACATTAAGGTAATATAAACACTCAACCCCAATGGAGAACCCTTCTATCTTCCGATGACAAGATTGACTACAAAGGAGGATTAAGAGCAATAACCTATTAAGCTACACAAGTATCGGGGTACTTTCGTCCACGATTTAAACCTATGTTTATTCAACTATATCATATTCACAATCTCCCTTTCAGTTTGATTAGAACTCATATAAGTGATGATAACTAGTGATCAATTAATTATCAAGCAATCAAAGCAACTATTGAATAAATCTTAACAAAGTGAAGAAGAAATCAACTAATGTATTACTTAATGAATAAGAGTTTCAAGAGAATCACAAGGAAATCCCTAAATAAGTAATTAGCTCCTAGTCATAGTCACGCTAAGAACTAATACAATCTCCATACATGAACTGAAATAAACAAAGCAAAAAGAAAGAAAAAAAATACTTGAAAAAGCCTCCAATATTAGCCTCCTAAGTTGTGTTGTATGTACAATGGATGGATCAATCCCCCATCTAGAGAATGATGTAGATAATATATATAGCCCAAGAATCCTTTAGGTCAAGGGTTAGGGATTATGTAGATAGGAAAAGTTATCCCTTTTGGACCCTGAAAACGTGTCAAATTCGACCCAAAACGTCAAAAATACCGCGTCGGCGCCGTGGCCCTGCAATCGGGTTAGAGGTTGGGTTTTGGACGATTTGTTGGATCAAAGAGGTGTGGGTTTGGATCAAAAATACCACTCGAAAAATAGTTGTTAGAGGTCTGAGTTTTGGACGATTTGTTGGATCAAAGAGGTGTGGGTTGTGTCAGAGGGTTGTTTGGGACAGAGATATGGGTGTTGATGGCAGGTATGGGTGTTGTCGGTGATGGGATTTGATGGGGCAGAGGTATGGGCGATCTGGAGAAGGGAAAAAAGGGTGGGTTTCTGATTTTTCTTTTGTGCTTGTGTTTGGATGATGGAGATAAAGAGGGATTGGGGCCTGACGGAATCGGGGTGAGGCTGAGGTGGGTCATTTATTAATTCTTTGAAAATTAAAGAAATTGAGAGGTTGGGTTGGTTTAGAATAAATGAGGGAATGAAAATGTTGAAGAAATTAATTAGGTAATTAGTCCAAATCTCTCAATTAATTAAAATATACTTCTTTCATCTTAATTAAATTAAAAGTGCAGACATAAAATACGATACCAAAAATTTAATATATGTATTTAATTAATACTCATAGAAAAATGTTTAATTTAGTAATTGGTGAAAATATTAAGAGAAAATCAATCACCAATGTCGAAGTCGAAATATTTAACATTATTTTACTTATATTTAATTATAAAAAATGTAATACCCGATATTTTAAAATTATGCGGTAATTAGTGAAAATATTAAAACTTCGCATTTTTTGAGAATTTCAAGACGGAGAAGAATAATGAAATTAATTGAACATAAAAGGACGACCTGAATGAAATGTTCAGTAAAGAGGGGACAAAATTGGGTGTCAACTACTTGTTCCTCTTTGACTGAAGACGATTCGGACAAAGACGTTGACTTGTAGCTAATTTTGTCTTGATCGTCAGAATTAGAACAAAGATCAGGAAATGCATGAGCAAAAGAAATCTTTAAGAAGAATTTGAAAGTAAAACTGATGTAGATTCAATTTTTTTTGTCCCAGTGTCGAATTATGATGACACTGGGTTGTTGTGATGCTAGACAATTAAAGCAGGCTAACGCCGATTCAAAATTTGTCTCAGTGCCGAATTATGATAACATTGGGTTGCTGTGATGACAAAATTAAAGTCGGGTTGACGCCGATTTAATTTTTTTTGTCTCAGTGTCGAATTATGATGATACTTGGGCCATTGGTGTTGCGGGATGCTGGAGGAGAGCGGATCAACGTTCGAGGTACAAATTGTCTCGATTCACCGTAAGAGATAGTTCCACGTTGTGCTCATGCTCCTGTAAATTAAGGCTCCTGCAGGCTAAGCTTAAGAAAAATTAGTGCATAACTGTTGAATAAAAACATATATATATATATATATATATATATATATATATGAGAATACGATCCTGTGAATTGAAATGACAAACATCATTTCCGACTGTAATGCATATGACGTCGTTTCCGAGCGTAATGCAAACATTCGTCGTTTCCAGACGTAATGCAAATATTCATCACGTAGTGCAAATAGTCATCATTTCCGGACGTAGTGCAGATATTCGTCATTTCTGGACGTAATGTAAACATTCGTTGTTTCTGGACGTAATGTAAATATTCGTCGTTAACGGACGTAATGCAAATATTCGTCGTTTCTGGACGTAATGCAAATATTCATCGTTTCCGGACGTAATACAAATATGCATCGTTTCCGAACGTAATGTAAATATTCGTCATTTCCGGACGTAATGCAGATATTCGTCGTTTCTGGACGTAATACAGATATTCGTCATTTCCGGACGTAATGCATCTATTCATCATTTACGGACGTAATGCATATATTCGTCGTTTCCGGATGTACTGCAGATATTCGCCGTTTCCGGACGTAGTGCAGATATTCATCGTTTTCGAACGTAGTGCAGGTATTCGTCATTTTCGGACGTAATGCAGATATTCGTCATTTTCAAACGTAGTGCGATTGCGACCCTGAGGCCGCAACACCCCGTTGAAATTTTACAAACGTCAATCTGGACGAAAAGTAAAATATGTTAACATACACAATGTAAAAATGAACGGATAAGAAAGAGAATGTGACCATGTGAGTCTAAATAACATCCTTGTGTAAACATAATGTCGTTGGGGGCTATGTAGGTCAATTATGCATAGCCGCCTAATGGGAGCGTGATCCATTGTGATGTAGAAGTTCTTTCCGGAACTATATGAAAACCTGCATTCAAAGAAATTTGTGAGTTTGGGGGAGGTGCGGTTGATTCTCGTTGACTTTGTAGCCCCGACTCTTGACGCTTGTATGTTCAGATTGGTTAGGACATGTGACCCCTGTCTGTCTCCCAAATCTTGACTAGTTGTTAGTACAAAATATTTGTTGAAAATAATATGGTTGTCTTCCTGCGATGAACTCTTAGGATTGCCCCAGTTTCTGGTGTGCGAGGGCGCTGAATTTTCAATTGTATGAGATCAAGTCTTGCGTGGATCACTTGCTGATCTTATTATGTGATCAGATGAGCGTATTTCATCACACGCAGGATAAAATAGACTTTTCTAATGGAGGGATCGAAGCCGATTTAGGTCGCCTACGTATCCCCATGAGGGAATCAGGTCATGACGTAGTTCATTATAAGTGAAGGGGGATGTAATATTTCTAAGATGGGATCGAAGCCGATGTAGGCCACCTACGTATCCCGCCGAGAGAATCAAGTCATAACGTAGTTCAAATTACAAGCAAAAGGGATTGTAATATTTTCCAAAAGTGGGACCGAAGCCCGTATGGACCGCCTATGTATCCCGCTAAGAAAATCAGGTCATAACGTAGTTTCGATTACAAAAGGGAATGATAGAGTTTTTGAAAGTGGGACCGAGGCCCGTTGTTAGGTGTATTTTATATACACTTTTTGAGTCATTTTTAGTTAGTATTTTTCTCATTTTGTTGATGTTTAGTATAGTATTAGAGCCGTTTTCCTTTCTTTTGTGTCACAGCGGTCAGAAATGGAGAAATGACGAAAAGAAGAGAAAATGAGCTTATTTGAGGTGGAATTGCACACAAAAAGGGCCAATATATGAAGCCTAAGAAGTCCCGGGAAGTATAGAAGAAAGCAGACGAAGTCCGGATTTAAAACAGGACCGAAATGAAAGCGCGGAAAAGACGCCTCGAGCGCGCGGCCAATCTCAGTCACGGTGACGCGAGATTTTTGACGAACATGTCAAACAATAAATCAACATATGCTCAGTAGAATACAAAAATAGAAAAAACAGTCCCTTAGTCATATTTGTTAGCTAATTAAATGCTCTAATATAGTCATTAATACATACTAAACATGTCTACTCTTTGAGAAATGAATCTAACGCCAAACATCCTATAATAAGCCATAACTAACATGCTATAATTTAAACTAACAGATTCGAACAACAACTGAGTTAAGCTAAATACATTTAATAAGGACACATAGTCATATCATACATAATATGAATTAAATAGCAAAATATCAAAAGAAAGTGAGTTTACCGACCTTCTCCGGATAGCGAACCGAGGCGTCTTCTCGACTCGTCGAATCCGCTCGGAGAGTGTTGTTGTTTATGCGATTGAAGAGGAGTAAAAGCTTAGGTATTTGTGTTTTTTCTGAACCAAAACTAAGAGTAAAATGGGATTTTTGAGGTCGATTCTAACAGAGGATATCTATTCTCTGATTGTAAATCCTTCGGAAGTAATAAAGATGCAAATTTTGTTCTTCGTTTCTAAACCAAGACTCCGAATTTCTTTTGATGAAGAACATATGGAATAGCTTTCAAAATCTTCCAAATCCGGACCCCTCTTGATGTAGAACATAAGGGGGTTTTTATAGGTGAAAATTTGGGTTTGAAATTCGAAAAATAAGTTAGAACAGAGTAACACTAAACACACTTGCTATTTGTGAGACAAAACTCTCTGCTTCATTATTCCAACAGATGGCTAGATAAATAGCCATGATTACAACAGGAAATTCCTAACAATAAGGAGGAAACTAATTCCTTAGAAATAGGAGGAAGAACAATTCAAATGCAGTTGTTATTCCTAATACTTAGGAACACTTATTCAAAATAGAAGACTAAGTCAAATAGACTAACAAATCCTTCCCTAAACTGCATGCTGAAAGCAAAGCAGTTTACATAGGAACCTCCATCACCCCTAGCATCCCTCTCAACCTTGTGAATAACTCAAGCTTTAGAGGCTTAGTCATGATGTCTGCTACTTGGTCTTGTGAACCACAATGCACCAACTTCACTCTTCCTTCTCCAATCAAATCCCTCAAAAAGTGAAAGCGTACCTCAATATGCTTGATGCGTCCATGGAATACTGGGTTCTTCGAAAGCTGAATGGTAGAACTGTTATCACACCGAATCAGAATGCATTTCCCATGTTTTCCTCTAAGCTTGTCAAGTAACCTCTTCATCCATAATCCCTGAGTTGCGCAAGAAACAACAACTATATATTCAGCTTCGGTGGTTGAGAGTGCAACAATAGGCTGTTTCTTTGAGCTCCACGAAATGGATCCTCCACATAATGAAAATACATAACCTGATGTGCTCTTACGATCATCTAAATCACCTGCATAATCACTATCTGTGTATGCTAATAGTGTCTCATCTCCTCACCGTTTGTACTCTATTCCAAAGTCTATTGTGTGTCTGACATATCTGAGCACTCTTTTCAGCACCTGGAAGTGTAACTTTGTGGGAGAAGACATATATCTGCTAGCAAGACAGACCATATATATTAAATCAGGCCGTGTAACCATGAGATACATCAAACTGCCTCTAATCTGTTTGTAGAGTGTAGGATCTACTTCAGCTCCTTCTCCCTTCTTTGAAAGCTTGACTCCTGGAACTATCGAGTTCTTGACTCCATTACTTTTATCCATTCCGAATCTTTCCAGAATTTCTTTGGCAAACTTCCTTTGACAGATATAGATTCCTTCCTCTTTCTATATTACTTCAACCGCGAGTAATACCTCATCTTCCCAAGATCATTCATATCAAAGTTTCTCCTCATTGATTCTTTGAACTTAAGAAACATGCTCTCACAATTACCGGTAAATATTAAGTCATCCACATAAAGGCCGACGATTAAAATATTACCTCAGTTTTCATTATTTATGAATAAAGTGTGTTCAGAGTAAACCTGTCTAACGGTCCGGGTTGACTCGATAGAAAATCCGGTCCGGACCGGACCGGTAAGGGCTTACCGGGTTGGGGGTTGGGTTGACCCCCAACCCCAACCCGCACAGGTTATATAAAAACCCAGTAAGGCCCGGACCGATTATACCCGGTAACGGAAACCAGTTATATTACCGGTTAGCCGGTTACATTACCGGTTAACCGGTCCGGACCGGTAACACATAAATTTTTAAAAAAATTGCACAGTTTTTTCGACCCAAACGGTAATGTTACCGGGTTGGGAGGTTGGGGATGCCAGTCATTTCAGCCGTTGTTTGGTTTCTTTTGTTTTTTTTTGTTTTGTTTATTATTATTTTTAATGACATTTTTACCCTTTAAAAAATCTATAAATTCTCTACATTTTTTTTCATTTTTATCACATAACAATTCTCTCAATTCTCTTATTCTCAATTTCTCATACTCTATTAATTATTTTTATTATCAATTTTCAAGTTACCGAAACCAGTTAAACCCTGTAAGGGGCTACAGGTCCGGACCGGTTCGGCCCCTTAGACAGGTTTAGTTCAGAGACACACTTTTCGAATCCCTCTTCTTCGATGAAGTATCTTTCAATCTTGCTGAACCAAGCTCTTGGAGCTTGTTTCAACCCGTAGAGTGCCTTTCTCAACTTATACACCTTTCCTTTCTCTCCATTCTTGATGAAACCTTGAGGTTGATCGACATAAACTAGCTCATTCAGTTCACCATGTAAGAATGCGCTTTTAACGTCGAGTTGATAAATGCTCCAGTTTCTCTGAGCTGCAGTTGCCACAATGATTCTGATTGTGTCCCATCTTGCTACCGGCGCATATACCTCTGTATAATCAACTCCAAACCTCTGCGCATACCCTTTGAAAACTAACATAGCTTTGCATTTCTCCACCACTCCAAGTTAATTGAATCTAGTCTTGAAAACCCACTTAACACTAATAGTTTTCATACCTTGAGGAAGTTGTGTTAATTCCCAAGTATTGTTTCTTTCGATTGCCTCAATTTCTTACTGCATGGCTTTCCTCCATCTTGGCTGTTCTGAAGCTTCTTCATAGCTCACTGGATCTTCCCCTGAAGTAAAGACTTGAAGGTCCTGCCCTTCTAAGAAGCAGTCTTCATTTTCTTCCTCTGAAAACCCTTGCCCAGAGACATAGTCTTTGAGATACTCGGGTGCCCTGCTCTCCCTTATCGGTCTCTCTTGTGAGCTATTGAATGAATTATCTGATTCAATGTTTATTGTTGCCTCTTCTCCATTGTGTTCAGCCTCTCCCCCACCATTTGCTGCCTATTCTTCAAGAAAATCAGACTCTCCCTTACCATCTTCATCATCTTCCCAAGTGAGTATGGTAGAAGTATTTGAGATGCCCTCTGCTCCATTCCTTCCCCAATCCCAAATTTTGTTCTCTTCGAACACGACGTCTCTGCTTATCATATCCTTCTGAGACTTGGGATTTTACATTCTGTAAGCTTTGGACTCATCACTGACACCAAGAAAGATGACTTGGCAGCTCTTGTCATCAAGTTTGGTTCTCTTTGCTTGTGAAATGTGTACATGTCCAACGCAACCAAACGTTCTAAAGTGTTTCACATCAGGTTTGACATCACTTCAAACTTCTTCTGGTGTTTGCTTTTGCAATGCTTAGGTAGGGCTACGGTTCAACACATATGTGATCCATTTAACTCCTTCAGCCCAAAATTCTTTTGGCATTTTTTTCCTGAGAGTATGTTTCGTACCAGATTCATAATGGTCTGATTCCTCCTTTCTACCACGCCATTTTGTTGGGGAGTATAATCAGCAGTTAGTTGTCTCTTGATGCCATGTTCTTTACAAAAATCGTTGAATTCTCCTCCTCGGTCTGTTCTTAGGCAACAAATGAGGAGTCCAACTTCTTTCTCAACACTTGTTTTGAATGTTTTGTAAGTATTGAAAGCTTTTGATTTTTCTGCGATGAGAAAACTCCACATTTTTCTGCTGTAATCATCAACAAAACTCAAGAAATACCTCTTTTGGCCATTTGATATCGGATTAATTGGACCACAAATGTCTGCATGTACCAACTGCAGATTCTTCGTTGCCCTCCATTGTCTTTGCTTTGGAAAAGAATCTCTCTTTTGCTTCCCAATGAGACAACTCTCACATACTTTGGTTAGATTCCCTATCCGTGCTCAAAATCTTTAGACTTTTATAGCTGAGGTGGCCAAATCTACAATGCCACATGTATGCTTCATCATGTGTGGTGTCATGGAAGCAAGAGTCTGTTTTTTGCTCTTTTCCGTTTCTCTTCTTTAAAGCCCGGACCATCGCTTTAGCGCTTTTAGCAACAACAACTACCCATCGCTTTAGCACCTTTAAAGGCTTCTTTATAGTCGAGCCTCCTTATCAGTCGTCCTTATCATTCAAGGCATAGACTCTCCATTTCTTTGTCTTATTAGCGCAGGTGTTCATCAACGATAAAAGCCTCAGACTCGAGTGAAGAAATAGGGCTAGGCCCCCAGAGGGCTTTCAGGGACTGGGGAAGACGGGTGAATTATAGATCTAGGGTAGGGGCAAATCGAAGGCCCATCGGGATTGGGCATGGACGAGCCTCGACTGGGCCAACATTGATGAAAAAAGAAAAACTTCCCCCATCGCATCATTAACCGGTGTAGGATTCAAGATCAGGTCTAGGATTCGAGTCAAATCGACCTTCCCTCTCATCTCAGGGTGAGGCAAGGAATTGTTTCAAATGTTCGTTGTTCAATATCTCGGCTGCTCAAGAAGTTTGACTAGTAGCTCCTCCAAACCTTCCCCTGAGCTCTAGAATCTATAAATACCTTTTCCACTCAAGAAATGCTAAAGCTATTTAGAGTTGAG
The DNA here is from genome assembly GCA_029844215.1 of Przewalskia tangutica. NCBI lineage: Eukaryota > Viridiplantae > Streptophyta > Magnoliopsida > Solanales > Solanaceae > Przewalskia > Przewalskia tangutica. The sequence goes on along the minus strand of CM056726.1, from coordinate 18,339,751 downwards.
GTTCGGCTTCCTTCTCCCCCACCTTTTAGCCTTCTGGACCCCTGAAAAAAAACTAAAATCACTCGACCCCGATCGGTCAATCTCCTGTCATTACCATCTCGTGCGAGAAGGGTTGCCCATGCTCCTAATTAAGTCCCTCCAGGTTTTTCTTCCATCTTTAAATGTTGGTTCAGACTCAATCGGATGTCCTCTCCGATTGGCGAACGCCAAGGTGACGCCATGTCGGAGTATATTTTATTCCTCATTATGGAAGCTTTATCGGGCCTTCTAGACAGTGTTATTACGGACGGTAAGTTTCAATTTCATTCGATATGCAGGAAAGAGATGATTTCGATCTGAATCGTAGTTCAGATTCAAGTTGGTTTAGTGAGGGCTATCGCGAAAGTCACCGAATGGGTCAGTCTTTTAGTTTTCCCAGATTAGAATATCAAAGGAGGATATTGCAGATGCCCGGGGCTGAAGTAGCGTTTTTTATTTGTGAAGATCTACTGAAGTACCAAAGGCGAACGGGGGTCCCAGGCCGGGACTTCTGGTAGAATCCGGTAGCCGACTCTCATTCTGAGAAGGGAACCTACCTTTATAGAAAAAGAACAATCTAGCAATGTTCTTGAAGTAGCTATCAACGACAGAGGAAGTTTCTAGCGAAACAGAATGGTTTCATGTTCTTTCATCGATTGATTATTCCTCTGCGCTCGTATCTCTTTTTCCAATTTCGGTCTCGATTAGTTCACAAGATTGAATGTTGTTTGCGCAATGACTGTAAACATTCTGTTTGGGCTCATCTTGGTCTCCATGATTGGTCCTCTTTCTGGGTGAAAAACTCTGCATGTATTATCTTGTATTAAGACTACAAGTTTTTTCTCTTGTAATTGGTCGATACTTAGAAGATTGTTGCTGAGGTCGGGAACATAATACACATCTTTGATCACTTGAACCAGCCCATCAATCATGAGTTTAATACAACCCTTCCCATGAACCACCATCATTGCATTGTTTCCTAGCTTCACGGAATGTTTGAATGTCTCATCTATTTCGGCGAACCATTTCTTTATTCCCGTCATATGATTGCTGCAACTACTATCAAGGAACCATAGATCCTCTATTTTGCGTCTTGCATCTCTACGTGAGCCATGAGGACAAGTTCCTCTTCTTCATTGAACTCCACATAATTTGTTTGTTTCTCCCAACTGGGGAATTCAAACTGAAAGTGCCCTAGTTTATGACATTTATAGCATTCTATCAAGGCTTTATTGAACCCTGATCTTCCACGTCCTCTGCCACATCCCTGGAATGCACCCCTGCCTTTTACTCGTGCCTCACTGAACCTTCCTTCTTTTGAGATTTTCAAGACTTGTTCCTCGCTGCTGGAACTTTTGGGATAGTGCCTACTTATTTTCTGTTCGTGGCATAGCAGGGAAATTTGAAGTGCATCCACTGAGAGACTATTAATGTCTCTTGATTCCTCGATCGAGCATACCACATAGGTGAACTTCTCAGAGAGTGTGCGCATTATTTTCTCCACTATCTTATTATCTTGCATGTCTTCTCCCATATTTCTCATCTCTGTTGCCACCAGCAACGCTCTGGAGAAATAATATGTGATGGTCTCATTCTCTTTCATCTCTTCTAAGACGTTGGAGTTGTGCTCGTTAAACACGCTCACTTCCCTGGTATTTGGTTTTGAGAGACTCCCACAGCTACTTGGATATATCTTTCTGAATTATGGTTTTCCGAATTGATTTATCTCTAACTTGGAATAGATAATTGTTTACCTTGAGATCATTAAGCTTCAGGTCAACTAATGCTTGTCTCTGTGCTCCATTGAGAATTTCTCCTCGAGTTAGCTCACCATAGCCTGTTTCAATCAGATTCTACCATTCTTTGGATCTTAGCAGGTTCTCCATCAGCATACTCCAGTGCTCGTAATCGCCATCAAACTTGGGGATGCTGAGGAGGCTGTCTCTCTCTCCTGCCATCTCATTTTCTCTTTCTTTCACTCCTTGTTAGGATTCTGCACTCCTAACCTCTCACAAAGACCAGACCTACAATAGCTCTGATATCATATTTGTTAGAACAGAGTAACACTAAACACACTTGCAATTTGTGAGACAAAACTCTCTGTTTCATTATTCCAACAGATGGCTAGATAAATAGCCATGAGTACAACAGGAAATTCCTAACAATATGTAAACCAATAAAAAAATGAGAAAAGAAATAGAAAAAGCAAAAATCAAAGTCGAGTCTAGGAGGAAACTAATTCCTTAGAAATAGGAGGAGAACAATTCAAATGCAGTTGTTATTCCTAATACTTATGAACACTTATTCAAAATAAAAGACTAAGTCAAATAGACTAACAAAATAGCTGTTAGAGGTATGATTTTTGGACGATTTGTTGGTTAAGAGAGGTGTGGGTTGTGTCAGAGGGTTGTTTGGGACAGAGATATGGGTGTTGATGGCAGGTATGGGTGTTGTCGGTGATGGAAGTTGATGAGGCAGAGGTATGGGCGATCTGGAGAAGGGAAAAAGGTGGGTTTCTGATTTTTCTTTTTCCTTGTGTTTGGATGATGGAGATAAAGAGGGATTGGGGTCGGGTCGAACGGGAATTGGGCTGCGGGAGTGGGCTGTTTATTAGGCTGCTGAAAATTAAAGAAATTGAGAGGTTGGGTTGGTTTAGAATAAATGAGGGAATGAAAATGTTGAAGAAATTAATTAGGTAATTAGTCCAAATTGTTATACCCCGTAGTTCTGACCCTACGTATGAGAGCGTACGAAAGCATGAAAGACTTGAAATTTTCAAAGGATAGGTTGACGGATTGTTCCGGACGGATTTTAGTCAACTAAGAGGCGGGTTATGACCCGGTACATTGAGAGTTCCTAAGTGTTTTAAAGGCCTAGGACGTAGTTCGTTGAGTCTAGATTCCAATGCAATCAACCGTTCGTCGATAGAATGTCAGAGTAGAAAGTTATGAGAGTTACAAGTTCAGTGCACAGTCGGACAAAAATGTGTTTCGGACAAAGCGGCGAGCGGCGCGGATGCAGGGCAGCGGCGCGGAAATGCGAGGTCGCTGAAGTTGCAGTAGCGCTGGCCAGACAGCAGCGCGGAAGTTCCGAGAGTCCGCAGAGGTTTCAGCGCCGCGGCGCCGGCGCCAAGGTGGGATTCCAGGCGGAAAAACTTAAGAAAATCTGATTTTCTCTTTTAAAAAGGCCATGGGAGGGTGACAAGTGTCCCCCCCATCTGATTTTCTTGCATGCCTTATATTGACCAAGTCTTGAAGACTTGGTCATCTTTCTAATCCCTCTCTCTCTATAAGCTTAAGCTCCCACTTCTCTCTAAAATTCCAAGAGGAATTCAAGCCTAAGAAAAATCTGAAAAGTTAAGAACAAGAAGGAAGCTTGTGGCTAGCTTGTTGGTGTTATTGTGGTGGTGTTCTTGGCAAAGAGGCTAGCAAAGTTTTTAGAATAAGTTTGGCTAAAGCTTTAAGGTAACATTTCTTTTCTTGTGGTTAGTTATTAATGTTGCATGTGAAGAAGAAGGGATGTGTAGTAGTAAATAATGCACTTAGAGTCCTTGCATGTAAGAAATGTGGTTTAGAGATGAAGGAATTGATTAAGAAGATATTATGAGCATGTTGTAGCCTAAAAACTACCTTAGAATTGTTAAGTGAATTGTTGTACCTTATGGGGCAGAATTTTACACACCCAAGTTTAGGTGTGTAATCCCCTTTGAAATGTTTGGATTGTTGAGCCTTAAATATGGCGTTTGGATGATAAATTCGGCCTTGTGAAAGGTGGCAAAGTATGTAGAAACAAAGGAAATGCTGCCCAATTTTCCATAGAATTTAGTGACTTTGAACTTGGATTATTCTACATTGAAATTAGAGGTTAATAAACGTATCATGATTATTATAGGTTGATATATTACTTGCGGTAGTTGAGCTTATCAAGTGGATTGACCAAAGAGGTATGTGAAGTTTTTCCTATCTCTTGAGCATGAGTAGTTGTATCTATGTAGTACGGTAGACGTACAAGATTTAATATTCTTACTTGTTTTAAGTATATAAAGACTTGTTTCGTTTTAAGATGTATAAGTCCCTTGGTTAAGGGAAAAGTATGATTTTATTAAAGAATAGGGTTAATATAACAACTTTATGGGAAGTTGGTTTATTAGCTTTATAAAAAGGTTGATAAGAAGAGATTTATTCTAAGTAAGATAAGTAAGAACAAATGACTTGATTTACGAAAGGCAAATTGATTTTAAGGCATCAATTGCCCAAAGATTTTATGTATGAAAAAAAGTCACTTTTAAAAGAATTGAAGTATGTAATACTTGGGTTAAATTCCCGATTTCCTTTTATTTAAGATATGATTAAGTGCCTTAAGTAAACTAAAATGAGAGGGTATATGAACAAGGCTAATAAGAAGTTATAAGTCTTCTTAACTTATTTATGGTTATGATATGATGACAGTTTGAGCTAGGGTAAGAGTATATCTGAGGGGCAAGCCCCAAGATCGTTATACCACCTTCTCCAGGGTAAGAGTATGTCTGAGGGGCAAGCCCCAAGATCGTCATACCACCTTCTCCAGTGTAAGAGTATATCTGAGGGGCAAGCCCCAAGATCGTTATACCATCCGCAGCAGAAGAGTATATCCGGCGGGTAAGTCCCCAAGATCGTTATACCATCTGCTTCAGGGTAAGAGTATATCTGAGGGGTAAGTCCCCAAGATCGTTATACCACCTGTTCCGTGGATTTGCTACCCACGATGCGAGGAATACCTCATGCGAGTCCTTATGGGCTTATGCGGGTGAAATAGTCCCATGCGGGCGGGTACAGCCTATGCGAGGAATACCTCATGCGGGTCGAAGGACCCACGGGTGAAATAGTCCCGAGTAGGAGTGCTATTGGTACTACGGGCGAGGTACCCTGTTTTGACCACGAGGCCCCTATTTTATGCAGTATTATATATATACTTGTCACTCTCATTGTTAGTAAGGCGCAGTAAAAGGTATTTTGATTGTATTCCATGACTCCAGCTTACTTTTAGACTTATGATATCATTATTACGATTTTCCACTTTACATACTTGGTACATATCAGGTACGACCCCTTTCCTGGGGCTGCGTCATGCCGCAGGTAAGTAAGCGATTGGGATCCTCGTTCTTAGGATCACCGTCTGTCGAAGCTCCATTCCTCAGGAAGCTTGTTTATTGCACGGTATTTCACGATGCTATAGGTATTTTGTACATTCGGGTATGGCGGGCCTGTCCCGCATGATTGTTATCTTTAAGTGCTGTGGTCACATATGTGTTTTGGGCTATAAGAACCAGTTGTACTGCTATACTCTTGGTTAAGTATGTTTTATGGAAGGCAGCCTTACCGGCTGGCCGGTGATGTTTACCTTTTTATAAGTTATGTATGTTCCGCTGCTATTCTCTGATGTATACTGACGGTACCTTGCAGGTAGTCGCGACCCCGGTCGGAGTCGTGACAAAAGTGATATCAGAGCAGTTAGTCCTCGGAAAGTGTCCACAGACCGTATCTAGTAGAGTCTTGATTATCGGTGTGTCGTGCACCATATCTATAATCAGGAGGCTGCATGATATTTAGGATTGGTTTCCATTCTTTCACTCTAAGATCGTTCAATAGAGCTGAGTATAGGTTGAATCTCCTCTGATGTTTTCCTTTATGTATCAGTTATGCCTCCACGCAAGGCAACCGCGGCCCAGAAGGGCAAGGCAGCTGAGGGTGCTGCTAGTGGGACGCGGAGAGTCACGAGGGCACAGGCCGCCTACGAGAGATGATGTTTAGGCGGCGAGTTCCACGTCGTCGCCGCCACCTCAGATTGAGCGTGAGTAGCTCACGAGACCGCATGACGAGCCTCAGTCCACAATCGTGGTCCGAGTATAGAGATTACGGGGAACAGATTCTTGGCATCAAAGATAGCGGTGGCGTCACAGGAAGCGGCGCCAACCCTGGGCGATTACGATTCGGGATTTCTGGGTTGACACCACCGAGTTCTATGGTTCGAGATTTGAGAGGATCGCGAGTTTGTCCGGCGATTCTGGACCATGCAGTGCTTAGGGCATCGGAGATCGAGTCTGTTATACTAGCTTCTTACCGGTTACGCAATATTGCGTTGAACTGGTTTGACTCATGGGTATTGTCGAGAGGTGAGGACGCTCTTCCAACTGTTTGGGAGGAGTTCACAGAGGCTTTCCTGGATCACTTTTTACCTCCTGAGATGAGGAGATCCCGGGTAGATAGATTCTTGACCTTGAGGCAGGACGGGAGGACTATTAGAGAGTACACTGAGTTTGACTCGCCGGCATGCGCACACCATTGTAGAGATGGCCGCGAGGTTCATCGATATGTGATGGGTTAGACCGTCATATGACATCGTACTTGGGGTGGCTCTTCGAGAGATGGATATTGCGGAGACGCAGCGCACGAGGGATTGAGACGAGATAAGCGGGATCGGCTAGATTTAGGCCACCAAGAGGCGGGGCGGTAGGTCTCGAGGCGATTTTCGAGGCGGAAGCCTCGTGGAAAGCTAGTCCACATTCCGCCCGGACGCGAGTGCCCTTCTCGATTTTCGGCGGGAGGTCCGACACCGTTATTGAGGCGGTCGAGCTCGGGACTTGAGTTTCGAAAGCGAGGCCGTCATGTCGAGACCACCCACATCTCTGCGTTCGACACGGTAGGTCTCATCCGGCGAGTCTGCGTATGGGTTCGAGCGTGTTATTCTGTGCCAGCGAGGCCATCCAAGAAGGATTGTCCGCCTCAGCGGCGGAGCGTTACAGTTCAGCGACGGTCGGTCTTGGATCTTCATCTTGATGCTTAGACGCCGAGGCGAGGTACTTATGGCGGCAGCGCGGCAGGTCGTGGTAGGGTTCGATTCTAGCGTCCTCGAACCGCATATATGCTATGTCGGTAAGCGGGACCGGAGGCGTCGCGATGTCGTCGCGGTACATTGTTGGTTTCTTCTTTGTGATGTATATGCTTTGATAGATCCGAGTTCTACCTTGTCCTATATATCTCCTCATGTGCCAGTAGAGTAGGGATAGAGCGAGTCCATAAGACCTTTTGAGGTGGCTACGCAAAGAGTGATTGATGGTAGGCCGGGTATATAAGGCTTGCCCGATGACTATAGGCGATCGTCGACTCTGCCGACTTGATAGAGTTGGATATGGCGACTTTGATGTGATTATGGGTATGGATTGGCTAGCGTCTTGCTATGCCCATGTCGTAGAGAGATTAGTTCGGTTCGGCTTTCCGTGCCGGTTATCGAGTGGAAGGAATCTTGATCGCCGGAGGTAAGTTTATTTCTTACCTCAAGGCTAGGAAGATGGTGCGGAAAGGGTACATCTCTCAAATGGTTCGAGTATTCGACTCGAGGTGAGATCTAGGACCTTGATCGATTCGGTCGTTAGAGAGTTTCGGGCGTATTCGAGACGAGCTTCCGTATCCTCCCGAGAGGAGATTGAGTTTTGCATTGATTTGGCGCGACACTTTCGGCGATATCTATTAGCCATACGAGATGACACTGCCGAGTTAAAGGTGAAGGACGGTGAAAGATTTCTTTGGAGAAAGGCTTTATTAGGCCAAGTGTTTCTCCCAGGGAGCACGGTGTTATTTGTAAAGAAGAAGGATGGGGCGCTGATGTGTATTGATTACGAGCGAACAACAAGGTAACTATCAAGCAGATATCCTCCCGGGATTGATGATTTGTTTGACCGATTGCAGTGCGAGATGCTTTTCCAAGATAGACTGCGATCCGGTTACCATCAGTCACGAGTTAGAGAGGCGGATATCCGAAGATGCATTCGGACCGTGCAGACGCACTATGAGTTGAGGTGATGTCTTTCGTTTGACCAGCGCCCCGGTATTCATGGATTTGATGAATAGGGTGTTCGAGCCATTCTTGGATATGTTCGTTATAGTTTTCATTGATGATATCTTGGTGTACTTTCGCGCACGAGCGAAGCATCTGAGCATTTGAGGCGGTATTGGGAGTCCTCCGAGGCCGCGATTGTATGCCAAGTTCTCGTCGCGAGTTCGTTAACCGGTGGCTTTCTTAGGAGCACGTTATCGGGCCGGTATTCGAGTTGTCTGACTAAGATTGAGGTCAAGACTTGGCCCGGACCAGCTACACCGACGAGGTACGCACTTTTGGGCCTTGCGAGTTATGCTCGGAGGTTTGTGGAGAAGTTTGCTTTATTTCAGCACTGACTAGGCGAAGCCGAAGTATGTTCGGTGTGGACGGATACTTGTGAGGGAAGTTTCCAGTTGCTAAAGGAGAAGTTGACGACCGCCCCAGTTCTTACTCTTCCAGAGGGTTTAGATGGATATGTGGTTTATTGTGACGCGTCAGGTGTCGGGCTTGGGTGCGTGCTGATGCAGCACGGCAGAGTTATAGCTTATGCATCTCGACAGCTTAGGAAGCATGAGAAGAACTATCCCACACATGACTTGGAGTTGGCAGCAGTGATTCATGCCTTGAAGATCTGGAGACTTTATTTATATGGAGTTCATGTGGACATTTACACAAACCACAAGAGTCTCCAGTACATCTTCAGCTAGAGGGAGCTGAACTTGCGGCAGAGACGGTGGTTGGAAGGATTACGATGTTGATATTCTGTACCACCCAGGGAAGGCCAATGTAGTTGCAGATGCCCTTAGTCGCAGATCGATGGGTAGTGCATGCGATGTTGACCGGAGAAAGGGATATGGTCGAGAGTTACATCGGCTTGCGAGCCTGGGGTTCGTTTGGTTGATTCCGATAGTGGCGGAATCCGAGTTCGAGAGGTTGTCGAGTCTTCCATCGTCGAGGAGGTGAAGAGGCGGCGATGAGGATCCATTTTGATGCGATGCAGAGACGCAACTCTCGGAAGAGAAAAGTCTATTTGAGGTAGCGCATGGGTGCTAAGATTCGAGGCGGTTGTGTGTTCCGATGTAGCGAGACTTGTCGCAGATTCGGGAGGCACGCGGTGCTCGTTATTCTATTCATCAAGTCGACTAAGATGTATCATGACCTCGAATCGTGTATTGGTGGGATGGCCTAAAGAGGACGTTGCGAGTTAGTGGCGCAGCGTGCGAATTGTCGCAGTTAGGTTGAACACGAAGCCGGTGGTCATTGCGGTATTGATATTCGAGCTTGGAAATGGGAGGTGGTAAATATGGATTTTATTACGGGTTACCTTCCACTCGGAGAAGCATGATTCCATTTGGGTTATAAATCGGCGGTGACAAAATCAGCCCATTTTCTTCGATCGGACGACTTTTTCAGAGGATTACGCGAGGCGTATATCGTGAGATTGTGAGGCATTTGAGTGTATCGATTATTTGACAGAGGAGCCCAATTTACGGCTAACCGGAGGTCTTTCGAAGGATTAGGGACAGCGGTGAGTCTCGACGGCGTTTCATCCTCAGGCGACGCGGGCGGCGCGCTATCGAACAACGAGGATATCTGCGGGCTTGTGTTATTGATTTCGAGGTGGCTGGGAGGATCATTTGCCTCTTGTGGAGTTTGCTTATAACAACGGCTACCATTCTAGTATTCGGATGGCGCCTATGAGGCCTTATACGGAGGAAGTGCAGTCACGATAGTGGTTCGAGGTGGGAGAAGTTGATTAGTCGGGCGGACTTGGTTCTGAGCGATGGATAAGGTGAAGCTTATCGAGAGCGGTTGTTAGCGGCTCAGTCGGCGTAAGTCGTATCAGATCATCGGCGACACTTGGAATTTGAGATAGATGATTGGGTTTTCCTAAAGGTATCGCCCGTGAAGGCGTGATGAGGTTTGGAAAGAAAGGGAAACTTAGCGAGTACGTTGGTAGTATCGATTGTCGTAGGGTAGGCGAGGTTGCACTATGAGTTAGATCTGCCGTCCGATTGGAGCGGTACATCCGATTTTCCATGTGTCTATGTTGCGGAAATGTATTGGAGATCCATCTAGAGTGCACCGATTCATGATGTCCCACGTGGCAGAAGTTATCGTATGAGAGTCCCATGCGATACTCGATCGTCAAGTTAAGCGGCCGGACGAAGGATGTGACTTAGTCAAAGTCTTATGGCGGAGCGAGAATAGGAAGAGATGGCGTGGGAAGCGAGAGGATGACATGATGAAGAAGTATCCTCACTTATTTCCTATACCTCCAGGTAACCTACTTTCTTGCTTGATAATTTTAATTGGAAATTTTGCTTAAGTATTGTTATGGCTCGTGGAGCATCTTTTATTGCAAAAAAGAATAGCTAAGAGGGTCTATGTCGATAGTGTGATTTGAGTAAGACTAGAAGGAATATTCGGGACGAATGTTTCTAAGGGGGGGAGAATGTTATACCCCGTAGTTCTGACCACTACGTGAGAGCGTCTGGCGTGTAAGACTTGAAATTTTCAAAGGATAGGTTGACGGATTGTTCCAGACGGATTTTAGTCAACTAAGAGACGGGTTATGACCTAGTACATTGAGAGTTCCTAAGTGTTTTAAAGGCCTAGGGCGTAGTTCGTTGAGTCTAGATTCCAACGCAATCAACGATTAAATCGATAGGACGTCGAGTAGAAAGTTATGAGAGTTACAAGTTCGGTCTGTGATCGGACATAAATGTGTTTGGACAAAGTAGCGTGGCGGCGCGGATGCGCGCATGGCGCCGGATGGCTGCGGCCAGTGAAATCGAGGTCGCTGAAGTTGCAGCGCGCCAGGCAGCGAGGCCGCGAGCGGAAGTTCCAAAGTCAGAGGTTTCAGCGCCGCGGCCGTACGCTGGCGCGCGAAGGATTCGAGCGGAAAAACTTAGGAAAATCTGATTTTCTCTTTTAAAAAGGCCATGGGAGGGTGACAAGTGTCCCCCCCATCTGATTTTCTTGCATGCCTTATATTGACCAAGTCTTGAAGACTTGGTCATCTTTCTAATCTCTCTCTCTCTCTAAGCTTAAGCTCCCACTTCTCTCTAAAATTCCAAGAGGAATTCAAGCCTAAGAAAAATCTAAAAGTTAAGAACAAGAAGGAAACTTGTGGTTAGCTTGTTGGTGTTATTGTGGTGGTGTTCTTGGCAATGAGGCTAGCAAAGTTTTTAGAATAAGTTTGGCTAAAGCTTTAAGGTAACATTTCTTTTCTTGTGGTTAGTTATTAATGTTGCATGTGAAGAAGAAGGGATGTGTAGTAGTAAATAATGCACTTAGAGTCCTTGCATGTAAGAAATGTGGTTTAGAGATGAAGGAATTGGTTAAGAAGATATTATGAGCATGTTGTAGCCTAAAAACTACCTTAGAATTGTTAAGTGAATTGTTGTACCTTATGGGGCAGAATTTTACACACCCAAGTTTAGGCGTGTAATCCCCTTTGAAATGTTTGGATTGTTGAGCCTTAAATGTGGCGTTTGGATGATAAATTCGGCCTTGTGAAAGGTGGCAAAGTATGTAGAAACAAAGGAAATCTTGATTTTCCATAGAATTTAGTGACTTTGAACTTGGATTATTCTACATTGAAATTAGAGGTTAATAAACGTATCATGATTATTATAGGTTGATATATTACTTGCGGTAGTTGAGCTTAGCAAGTGGATTGACCAAAGAGGTATGTGAAGTTTTTCCTATCTCTTGAGCATGAGTAGTTGTATCTATGTAGTACGGTAGACGTACAAGATTTAGTATTCTTACTTGTTTTAAGTATATAAAGACTTGTTTCGTTTTAAGATGTATAAGTCCCTTGGTTAAGGGAAAAGTATGATTTTATTAAAGAATAGGGTTAATATAACAACTTTATGGGAAGTTGGTTTATTAGCTTTATAAAAAGGTTGATAAGAAGAGATTTATTCTAAGTAAGATAAGTAAGAACAAATGGCTTGATTCTGAAAGACAAATTGATTTTAAGGCATCAATTGCCCAAAGATTTTATGTATGAAAAAGAGTCACTTTTAAAAGAATTGAAGTATGTAATACTTGGGTTAAATTCCCGATTTCCTTTTATTTAAGATATGATTAAGTGCCTTAAGTAAACTAAAATGAGAGGGTATATGAACAAGGCTAATAAGAAGTTATAAGTCTTCTTAACTTATTTATGATTATGATATGATGTGGTTTGAGCTAGGGTAAGAGTATATACGAGGGCAAGCCCCAAGATCGTTATACCACCTTCTCGGGGTAAGAGTATGTCGAGGGCAAGCCCCAAGATCGTCATACCACTACTCCAAATGTAGAGTATATCCGGCGGCAAGCCCCAAGATCGTTATACCATCCGGTGTAGAGTATATCCGGCGGTAAGTCACGAAGATCGTTATACCATCCGCTTGGGGTAAGAGTATATCCGAGGGTAAGTCCCAGTTAGTGGATTTGCTACCCACGATGTGAGAATACCTCGTGCGAGTCCTATGGGCTTATGCGGTGAAATAGTCCCGTGCGGGTACAACCTATCACGAGAATACCTCGTGCGGGTCCACGGGACTATGCGGTGAAATAGTCCGGAGTAGGGGTGCTTATTGGTACTACGGGCGAAGTACCTGTTTTGACCACGAGGCCTATTTTTATGCTTTATTATATATATACTTGTCACTCTCATTTGTTAGTAAGGCGCGATAAAGGTATTTTGATTGTATTCCATGACTCACTTACTTTTAGACTTATGATATCATTATTACGGTATTTTCGACTTTACATACTTGGTACATATGTTACGACCCCCTTCCTGGCTGCGTTACGTCTGCGAGTAAAGTGATTGGGATCCTCGTTCTAGGATCACATTAGGTGTCGAAGCTCCATTCCTCAGGAAGCTTGTTTATTAGTGCAGGTATTTCCACGATGCTATAGGTATTTTGTACATTCGGGGTATGGCGGGCATCCCGCCATTGTTATCTTTAAGTGCGTGGTCACATATGTATTTTGGGCTATAAGAACCAGTTGTACTGCTATACTCTTGGTTAAGTATGTTTTATGGAAGGCAGCCTTATCGGCTGGCCGGTGATGTTTACCTTTTTATAAGTTATGTGTTATGTATGTTCCGCTGCTATTCTCTGATGTATACCTGACAGGGTACCTGCAGGTACTAGTCGCGACCGGTCAGTCGTGACACAAATCTCTCAATTAATTAAAATATGCTTCTTTCATCTTAATTAAATTAAAAGTGCAGACACATAAAATACGATACAAAAGATTGAATATATGTATTTAATTAATACTCATAGAAAAATGATTAATTTAGTAATTGGTGAAAATATTAAGAGAAAATCAATCACCAATGTCGAAGTCGAAATATTTAAAATTATTTTACTTATATTTAATTATAAAAAATATAATACCCGATATTTTAATATTATGCGGTAATTAGTGAAAAATATTAAAACTTAGCATTTTTTGAGAATTTCAAGACGGAGAAGCATAGTGAAATTAATTAAAGATAAAAAGACGACATGAATGAAATGTTCAGGGGACAAATTGGGTGTCAACAAGTGCTACTTCTAGCACACCATATGAGGATCCTACTCACTATCGTAGTCTAGCAGGGGCTCTTCAGTATATTACTTTCACGAGACCTGATATTACTTATGCAGTACAACATGTGTGTTTATTTATGCCTGATCCGCGGATTGAGCACATGCATGCACTTAAACGCATTTATATTCATCCTCCGTCTCTACTCTCGTGTCTTATACATATGCTTATTGGGGTGGATGTCTGTTAAGTGTATTTTGTATACATTTTTGAGTCCTTTTTAGTTAGTATTTTACTCATTTCGTGTGTGTTTAGTATAGTATTAGGTTTGTTTTGCTTTCTTTTGAGTCACAACGATCATAAAGGAGGAAGTACATAATCGAGGATGAAATGAGCTTAATTGAGATGTAATTGCACACTAAAAAGGTCAAGAAATGAAGTCTAAGAAGTCCCGTGAAGTATAGAAGAAATAAGACGAAGTCCAGACGAAAAAAGGATGAAAAATCGCAAAAACTGAAACTGGGCCGCCGCCGGAGCCGCGGCTCCAATAATCCTGCAACCTCTGATTTTGCCTCAGTACTTCTGGCGCCGCGGCGCCAGCCTGCAGGGCCACGACGCTGAGGCGGAAAATTTGATTTTTGCGCCGAATTTGACACGTTTTCAGGGTTCAAAAGGGCAAGTTTTCTCAAGTATAAAACCCTAAAACCCTGCTCATTATGGGAGGGCTTAGACCATATTACAATTCATACTTTTGGGAGACAAGAAAGAGGCTACAATTGGAGACTCTTGTTCAAGTTCTTTTTCTTTCCTTTACTTTATTTCAGTTTATGTTGGATTGTAATTTAGTTATTGACATGACAATGTTTAGGAGCTAATTACCTTCGTGAAACTCTTTCATATAGTTAATGCATTGATTATTGATTTCTTCTTCAGCATATTAAGATCTATTCAATATTGTTTTGATTGCTTGATAATTACTTGATCACTAATTATCATAACTCATATGATTTCGAATCAAAAGTCTGAAAGGTGATATTTGAATATGCTGTAGTTGTCTAGACATAAGTTAAAATCGTGGACAAAAGTACCCCGATACTTGTGTAGTATTTAAGGTTACTGTTCTTAATCCTCCTGTGTGGTAAAATCTATCATAGAAATATAAAAGGTTTCTGCACAAGGTTGAGCTCTCGTATGTCCTAACCGGAATATGATGACAGATTAGTTAACCTGCTATCTTAATAAGAAGAAAATTCATTAGCATTGCATTAACACGTGAAAGAGTAGATAGTTGAGGAGATTGGAATGCCATATTTCCTTCATAACTGTTATAAACCCAAACTATTATAATCTTTAGTTTAATTTATGCACTTAGTCATAATTCTTAGTTATAATTCTCAACTAAAGAACATCAACCAAATAGATACCATAGAATAAATAATCGGTACTTAATAAATCAGTCTCTGTGGACGATAAACTCGGTCTTATAGATCTTTATTACTTGAACGATACGTACACTTGCGTAAGCAGTTAGAAATATCGCAACAATGTCCAGATACCAGACGTTCGACATCTGGTTATTACATGTTTTTTGGTGATAATTTGGTCTCTTGGTCGGACAAACGCCAGGCTACTTTATCGCGATCCAGTGCGGAGGCCGAGTATCGAGAGGTAGCCAATGTGGTGTATGAGTCATGTTGACTGCGTAATCTTCTGTTAGAGATTCACTTTCCTATTGAAAAAGCTACATTGGTCTTTTGTGATAATGTTAGTGCAGTTTATCTCTCTGGAAATCCGGTCCAACATCAACACACTAAACATATCGAGATGGATATTCACTTTGTTCGAGAAAATGTAGCTCGAGGACAAGTACGTGTCTTGCATGTCCATTCCAAGTATCAAATTGATGACATCTTTACTAAGGGTCTTCCATTGGTTCTGTTTGAAGATTTTAGGGACAGTTGTACGACAAATGTCCGCCATGACTGCGGAAAATAAGACACCTTTTGCTAAAGTAATAAATAAATGAAATAAACCGTGTAGTATTGTAAATATTGATTTTTGGGTTTTCCGTTTATCCAGTTTTAATAAAGAAACAAAAAATCAAACTAAAATTAATACATCACCAATGTCGAAGTCGAAACAGTTCAATTTTATTCGATTTCGGTTTAGAATGTATTAATTTTAGTTTGATTTTTTGTTTCTTTATTAAAACTGGATAAACGGAAAATCCAAAAAATCAATATTTACAATACTACACGGTTTATTTTCATTTATTTATTACTTTAGCAAAAGGTACCTTATTTTTATAGATTGCTTTCTTGTTTTTTTAAATGTGTCTTCTTAATTATTACTCAAATCAAACGTGAGTATATATCATAACCTTGTTGGAAATATTTATTAAACGTGAAATATAGTTAATCTTATTTAATTACGAATCGAACAATTAAGGGCCCCACACGTCGGAAATGTTGTTTCCACACACGTGTACATACAATGTCAATCATTATAATTTCCTTAAATGGAAGAGATATTGGTACGTATACGAATTATTTGAGACGTAAGGTTATAGACGGTTATTGGCCAAATGACGTTGGTTTCACGTTGGTAAATGATGGAAGAAGTGTACAATGTGTTAAAAGATGAAACGAGTCATGAATTGGGTGGCGCGGAGGCCAGTAGTCTTTGGGCGGCCGCGGCTAAGTCCTGAGTTTAGCGCCACAGCGCCACTCTGCCGCATGGCGCCGCTCTGAGATTCAGCGCCACGGAGCCTCCTGCGCAGGCCATGGCCGTTTTCGATCCGTTGGAGAAGAATAAAGGCGCGTTTGGTGACTTTGGAGGATTAACTCTTCATTATTTGCTTTTGAATTCAGCCATTACTTGGCTGAATTGTAACTCCATACTAATGGTCATTACTTGGTCATTCAAAGCCATAAATTGGCTAGTTGGAGGGTCTTCTTCTCAACACTATAAAATAAGGCTTTTGGCTCATTTGCAAAACACACTTGACATCTTACACTCAACAATTCTCTGAAATTGTCTTCCTCTCTTGCAATCACAAACACTCAAAGATCTTTTTTTCAAAGAAAACACTTGAGTTCCCTTTGCTCATTTGTTTGATTGTTGTTTTATCTTGGGAGATAAGTTGTCATTACAACCGTTGAAAGGATATACGAGACAATATTATCTTAAGGATAGATCAAGAATTTTGTCGACTCAGCAAGTCCTCATATTTGACCATTTCCAGATTTCTAACAAATAGTTATTGTTATTTTTTCGTTTTACACATTATCACCCACAAACCTTGCAGATGCGAACACAAAAGAAATCAGCATTGTTGCATCGATAATTCTATACTGCCAATCGTCAGAATGAGTTTAGTTATATACATTGTTAGAGTAAAAAAATTTACTCTATTAGATCATCTTTACCTGAGATACAAATCTCACATTTAAAAGAAATTTACCTGTAGATATTCATTTAGGTAAGTAAAAATATTATTTATACTAATGATGTATATAACTTAAATTCTAGATTGAATAATTTCTTTGTTTTAAGCATTCCATATTCAAAACGAATTGACCCGATTAATTCATAATATTGATGAATAAATAGTTGAAGGGGAAACATTCAATGGGATTTCTCAAGTTTTCGATTCTTAATTTTTTTTGCTGCAGAATAAGAACGACTCTTTGTAAAATGAAATGAGTTCACAATTATTACCACTTTGGGCTTTTGAAATTTCAATCAGTGACCTCTACTCATGTGTCAGATATGCTTACAAGCATAAATTATCAGACCACACTCTAATTAGTTGGAAATTTGGCACTATATTACCAACAGGTCAAACATATGGCAAGAAGTATTCCAACTTACTATTATTGACACATTTGCCAATTTTAGTAGAATTTTTTGTAGCAAAGTGTTAAAAGGATAACCTTCTTCCTTATTATTCCCCTACAATGTAGTAGTATCACAACATCAACGCCAACATTAACATTATTTTCGTATTTAATCACTGAAACATTAAATGGAAATCTATTGAAATTACCGAATTTGGAAGAAAACCTTGACACCCATCATTATTGAGTTTGAAGCTCTTAGATCAAAATATTAAAATTCAAAAAGTTTTGTAATTCGAAGTAGGGGTTCAAAAATCTTATTGATAACACTGTACGAAGAATATACTAAATTTTAAGCTCATTTAGGGTTGATTTGAAAGATGCTAGTCAAAATTTTGAATTGGGGCATCAAAGAAGACAAATTGAGCGCGATATATGTGTATATCCCCTTGTATATTTACATATATCTTCAACATGTACATCCGTATATCTCCTATATATCATGTATATTTGAAATGTCCATGAAAATGTGTCATATATAGTAATATACATGACCTACACACGTGGTAGTGATGTTTTTCAAGTCCATTTCAGCTTGAAATCTTCCTCAAACTTTGTATATAGCTTCACCTAGATGTTTCCAATAAACTTTGCGCACACTCACTCAAAAAAATAATTTCTAAATATATTTAGATTTCAAGTTGAAATTCCAGATAGACTCTCTAATTGTGAGATTAAGGTTTATGTCTTAACGTACTACTATAATAATAGTACTAGTAGTAACGTCAAATTGGTGAAAATGATCTAATTGACATTTCGGAGGAAAATGATGCAAAAATTGCTATTTTTATGTAGCAGGTACAAATATTTTATTAGTATTTTTTGGTGGATTCTGATTAGCAATTTATCCCACATTGTGGGATTACACTGGGTATGTTGTTGTTGTTGTTGTTATATCCTGATTAGCAATTTAAAACTTATTGCTTAAGCATAATTAAGATGTCGATCGACAACTTCATTGATCATTGCATATATGTTGAAAGCAACTCAACGCTTGGATTTTTGTCTTGACACCTTCATGTTGTTGTCATGTTGTTGCTGTACCTCAAAGTTTTGTCACTTTCAATTTTATAAATTTTATTTTCAATTAAAAAATTATTTATAGAATGAAGGAAGACAATCTGAAGTGTTACTTATAGAATGAAATAGACATTTAAATGATGATTGAGTTTTTAAAAAATATTTGATTTGAAGTTAAAATATTGGAGTATATGATAGGAGACTTTTCAAGAAAAAGAAGGGATAATATCGATAAATTTTAGTTTTAGTTCTTGTGATTTCTGTTTATGCATATATAACTTTTAATTAATTGATAGGTACGCTTTTGATCCTCAAAATTGTGAATCTTCACAAATTTAACAAATTATTATGTGTAAAATCATTCGATTATTGATGTATTATGTTAAATTTTTATTGTTACTTCATATTTGAAGGTGATATAGTTTTAGAAATACTCGAGATATCACATATTTTCTGTATAAAGGGATCAAAAACATATAATTTAGTTAATTGAAGGTTAAACGATTGAGTGTTATGACCTTTTTACAAGAAATTTTAATTTTTATATATGAGAGATCAAAAAAATCATTTTTCTCTATTCAAAGCTGTAAGTGATCATAAGAGACTATTTTCTCAGTTGTAAATGTACTTAACCGATTATTACGATGACCGAAATCAGAATTCATCAATAACTGCAGAACTAAATGAAAGTAAATGTATGTCCTAGAGAAAATTTGTATTAGGACAAAATATACTTTATATACATTCTTTTTTATATTAATGATGATTAATATTATGGCATTTGCATTTGTTGAATTATTAGTTGATTGTTTATAATATTCTATAAATGCATTATTAGAGTTTACGTGTTTATTAATGATGTGAGAATTAATGTTATAACGTAACTCTTAAATTACCTCGACTAATGATCATCGAAATTGGGATATCGATGTTATGTGATACATCGACATTGTAACACCCCATTTTAACCGGAGTCGGAACGGGATTACTGCTATGGTTGATTCCTAAATGTATTTTAAGGAGTCGCCACCTAATTATTATAGTGAATTAGGACACTTAGTTTATTGCAATAAAAATACTGCAATTGACTTCCATTTAATGGTCTGCGAAATTAGTGAGATTCTGGATCAGAGTTCTTTATTATCATAAAGGGAAGGGGTTAGACATCCTTTAAGATCCGCTAACTTGCGGTTGTTCGTTCAAACCTAGGTTAATTATTTATTGCTCTTTTTATTCTACCTATTCTAAGCATTTTAAATAATTTACAATTTAAAATAAAATACAATGCAAAATAATAAACTTAGAAATTAAATGCGGCATAAAATAAACTCAGGGCATTCTTTTTGAAATGCATCTCAGGATACTGCATAAACACTTAGTAAAAGTATTAGTAATAGAATACATAAATTTTAAAATAATAGCAAAATTAACAAACAAAGCAAATAAATCAGTCTTTTATGCAGGAGGCCTTGAAATCGACGGATTCCTTCATCTACCAATATTGCTAAAAATAATAAAATAAATAAAACATTCGGATCGCTAAAGCATGAATAGTTTTAAACACGGAGGGCTCGGATATGTAAAAATATAAAGTAGGGCGGCTAAACAAGTGCACATGCGAGAATTCGCCGTAAGCGCGTTGGTTATCCGATGTAAGTGGAAGAAATCATCCTTGCCCAGAAAGCTTCATTTATTTTATTTTCCGTCTTTGCAACTGTGGAGGCCTAAAAAATCGACGGATAACTTTTTCATCGGCCAATCAAGGTAGTATATGTTCAAAATCAGTAGACCAGCAAAATGTCAAGAATCAGTGGCAGTAAGGACAAAAATCAGCGAAAGAATGGCCAAAATTAATAGCAAAATTGATGCGCCAAAAGTGGTCAAAATCGATGTATGGTCGAAAAAGCGATAGAACATGGCCTCGAGAATACTTGACAAAATAGCCACAATATGTTCAAAATTAGTCTCAGCACAGAGTAAAAGGCAAATCAGTCAAAGCGGAAAATGACAAAACCTATTGGTTGAGGCATCATCAATCGTCAAAATGGCCCAAAAATCGTCTCACAAATAGCAAAACAACGAGCGTAGCTAGCATAACTCGTCTAAAAGCGGGTGGTCGGAGTTGAAAGAACTCGCCAAAAATGCAGAGAAAAATGAAAATCGGTCGGATAAGCGAATCAGCAGAAACCCAAGTGAACCCAAGCGAAGTCGCGAGTTTTTAGAACTACGAAAGAGAAGAACGTAAAATCGGTCAAAAAAGATACAAACGGTGATATTGCCGGAGTTAACAACACGGCGGCGGCGTCGACTTCATGGCGAGGTCGCGGAGCAACGCCGCTAGTGGTTTGGCGGGTACGATGTTCGGATGATGGGGTGAGCGATAATGGGTTGGTTTCGCGGTGGTGGCGGCAGTGGTGAGCGATGGGTTGGTTTCACGGTGGTGGGCGGCGATGGTGGATTTCCGGCGGCGAGAAGTCGATGGTGGCGGGAATGGTGGGGTTCGCCGTAGCTCGAGGCTCGGCGGCGGAATGGCGGCGGCGGGTGTAGCAGAGTAAAGGTAACGAGCGGGGCGGGGTAAGGGGAGAGAGGGTGTTGTGATAAAGTGGGGGTGAGGGTGAGGTGAGAGAGAGACGGCTGAGGGGTTAGTACTAGGGCTGATTTCTTGTTGTGTTGGGGGGGAAAGTTTATTATATAGGGGTGTGTGTTAGGGTTTGGTATTTGGGGGGAAATTAAAAGTAGGTTTTGATTTTAGGGGAAAAATAAAAGAGGGTGTTTGGATGATATTAAAAATAGTCACTGGGTGATTCAAATTGTGTCTTGGGTAATTTGGTTTGACAAAAATGCAAGGCTGGTTAATTATTTAAAGAAAAATTATTTAAAAATATGCAAAATTATTAAAATGCAAATGCCGACGCAATAATACTAAAATGCAATTTTAAAGACATGTTTAATGCCTGATTAAAAGTAAAAATGCGGTGCCGATTACTTATTTAAAAAGATGCGAATATTATTAAAATAAAAACGACGGTATAACAGTAATAAAAACATGATATTAACAACGACATAATACTTAATTTAAAAATAAAAGATGCAATGTTATTTTTGTGAAGAAATAAACATAGAATATTATGTAAAATATGCAAAAATAACGATTAAAATGTGGTATGCTAAAATACTTAAAATTGCACGAAATATACAAAAAGCGGGTCAAAATTGGTATCAGCGACATGTCCTCTTTTATGCGGAGATGATGGAAGAGTCTTGGACAAAGATGTTGACTTGTAGCCAATTTTGTCTGTTTTACAAACTAGAACTTCGAAGTAGGGATGATCACGGACCAAAATGTGTCGATGTCAAATCATGATGACCTTTGGGTCGTTATGATGCAAAAATTAAAAAGCAAAGTGGCGATTAAAAAAATGTCAGTGTTGAAGTATGATTGACCTGGGTTGCGAATGATGTGGTCTTTGAAAAGACAAGATTATTGTGGATGTTGATGGCGTCGTTGCATGGGCGCGATCACGGATGCTCGTCGTTGCATGGGCGAAACATGAATAAAGCGTTGCATAGGCTTAAAATGAAAAGCGTCATTGCGTGGACGCGTCACGAGATGCTCGTCGTTGCATGGACGAAACATGAATGGCCGTTGCATAGGCTTAAATGAAATGGCGTCGTTGCGTAGACGCGATCACGCAATGCTCGTCGTTATAAACGAAACATGAATGAAGCCGTTGCATGGGCTTTTAAAATGAAAAGCGTCGTTGCGTGGGCGCGATGGATGCTCGTCGTTGCGTAAACGAAACATGAATAAGCCGTTGCATGGGCTTTTAAAATGAAAAGCGTCGTTGCGTGGACGCGATGCGAATGCTCGTCGTTGCATAGCGAAACATGAATAAAGCGTTGCATGGGCTTTTAAAATGAAAAGCGTCGTTGCATGGGCGCGATCAGATGCTCGTCGTTCGTAAACGAAACATGAATGGCGTTGCGTGGGCTTTTAAAATGAAAAGCGTCGTTGCGTGGACGCGATGCAGATCTCGTCGTTGCAAAACGAAACATGAATGGCCGTTGCATCGGCTTAAAATGAAAAGCGTCGTTGCATGGGCGCGATCACGGATGCTTCGTCGTTGCGTAGACGAAACATGAATGGCCGTTGCATGGGCTTTTAAAATGAAAAGCGTCGTTGCGTGGGCGCGATCACGGATGCTCGTCGTTGCGTAAACGAAACATGAATAAAGCGTTGCATGGGCTTAAATGAAAAGCGTCGTTGCGTGGGCGCGATCACGGATGCTCGTCGTTGCATAGGCGAAACATGAATAAAGCCGTTCGTGGGCTTAAAAATGAAATGCGTTGGTTTAGGCGTGCACCTTTGTGACCGTGCAGGTTGAGATAAGCGTCGATCTGTAGTTTTAGCTCTTGGCTTGCATTCTTGGTTTGCGAAGACCTGGTTGGCTTTCTGTCTATTGCCATTTTCTTGCTGAATTCCTTAAAATGTCGGTTTACGCTTTGTGACTTGCACTGGTTGAGATAACGTCATTGCGTAGGCGTTGTGCGTTTGTAACCGCGTGGGCCTATTGTTGTGTTCTGTCTTCTTGCGATATGAAGATCCACGCACTCAAAGAAAACTTGTGAGTTTTTAGGAAATGAGTGGTTAATTAGCGTCGACTCTGTAGCTTTGGCAGCGCTTGCATTCTCGGTTTGCTTTGAAGACTAGTTGGCTGCTTTTTCCTGTCTATTGCCATTTCTTGCATTGAATTCCTTAAAATGTCGGTTTCGTAATGAAGATGTTGAACTGGTAAGGTTGCATCTTGGCCTATCGAAGCGTCGGGTAAGCATTTTTTGTTTAATAATGAATGAAAAGCTAATGCGAAAATATGGACAAAATCGAGTCCAGTGCAAAATAAGGATGAAATATTTCTAACGGTGTGGCCGATGTGGTACGCCTACGTATCCGTAGGCGTCAGTCGAGCGTAGTTCATGCCGCAAAAATAAGAATTTTATGATTTTAAAATGTTGTGGGGCCGAAGCGATGTGGCGCCACGTATCCGTGAGGAATCAGTCGAGCGTAGTTCGTGATGCAAAATAAGGATTTTTATCATTTTAAAATGATGTGGGGCCGGCGATGTGGCGCCTCGTATCCCGCCGAGGAATCGGTCGAGCGTAGTTCGTGATGCAAAATAAGGATTTTATCATTTTAAAATGATGTGGACCGGCCGATGTGGCGCCACGTATCCGTGAGGAATCGGTCGAGCGTAGTTCGTGATGCAAAATAAGGATTTTTATCATTTTTAAAATGATGTGGGACCGAAGGCGATGTGGCGCGCCTCGTATCCCGTGAGGAATCAGTCAAGCGTAGTTCGTGATGCAAAATAAGGATTTTTATCATTTTAAAATGATGTGGGACCGGCCGATGTGGCGCCACGTATCCGTGAGGAATCAGTCAAGCGTAGTTCGTCTTTGTAAAAATAAGAATTTTTATGATTTTAAAATGATGTGGGACCGAAGCCGATGCGGCCGCCTACGTATCCCGCTGAGGGAATCAGGTCAAGACGTAGTTCGTGATTCAAAAATAAGAATTTTTATGATTTCAAAATGATGCGGGACCGAAGTCGATGTGGCCGCCTACGTATCCGCCGGGAATCAGTCAAGCGTAGTTCGTCTTTGTAAAAATAAGAATTTTTATGATTTTAAAATGATGTGGACGGCCGTCACGGCCGCTACGTATCATTGAGGAATCAGTCAAGCGTAGTTCGTGATGCAAAATGATTTTTATGTAATATGTATTTTGTTGTTTTTTCTGAAAAAATGGAAGACGACATTACGTTCGACTCGGTTGATACCAACAATTAGTATTGTGCATAAGGATGTTCTTTTATTGATTTGATCTAATCGAGATTGACTCGTGTAATTCACGACTTGAGATAGTACCTCGAGACATACCGAGTGTCGACACACCTTGCATCCAAGGTTTGACTACACGTAATCTCACGCGTTTCAAATGCCTCACCTGAAAGAAAGTCCCATTTACACATGTATTTGATATTTTGAATTTTGGGGCGTTGAGAGAATTGCGCTCACACTCAAAAAGATGTTCAATGCATGCAATTGTGATACCATAGGCGGCGTCATGTAAGTATCCACTAATGTGAGAACCCTCGATATAAGATCATGTAGGGCTTGTCACGGGCTTGTAATGTGGGCTTGGGAAAGGGAATGGATATCATTTGGATAAAAGTGACTAATCATTCCTCGAGAGTTGGACTACGTCCATGATTGATATTTGTGCGCTTTAATGTTGACTTACTTTCTTTTTGTCCCAGTTTTTCTGTATTGACTTCTTTTGAATCTTTCATATGGAGCCCTTTTTTTTTTTTTTTTTTTTTTATAACATCGAGACTTTTGATTTATTTTTTTTGTGTGAAGTCGTCTCTGCTTTTGTTTTGTTCTCCTTTTGAACTTTGACAACTTTCGTCTTTGCAAACTTCAGCGCAGGATTTTGTCAGCCACTTGCACATTTCTAAAGCGCTCGAGGAGGTCGGGCCAAGAGAGGGATAGTGCGTACGCACTCAGAAAGGGTATAGGTGTAATATGCGGTTGTCAAGAAATAGGTTTTAGGCTCAAAGGGGTGTACTAGGGATAATGTTATTTGGTAGGCTGAAAATGCTCAAACGGGTCAAAGAAAGCCTACGATCATTTCCTACACCGAGTGTTACTCAGGATTTCGCCTCAACAAACATTCAGGCCAAGTTCTAGATCACAATGCAATGCAATTGAACTTATTCAAACACTCACCACACAATGCATATGAAACGATGAGGTCGGTTTCATTCTTATCTTGGAAACATGCAAGACAATGTTATCTGCGGGTATGAATAAGAGATACCAAAAGAATCTATGGTTTACCACAAAGTCAACCCATACTGATTATCTCTTGTTTTTTTTTGTTTTTTTTTATGCACAACCCTAAATGTGTTGGTATCAACAAAGTCAAACAATAATACTAAAAAAATGTTTTTTTTTTTTTTTTTTTTTTATATTTTTTGAATAAAGTATTTCTTCTTTTTTTGTATTTTTCGAATAATTGTTTTTTTTTTTGTATTTTTTTGAATAAATGGTTTTTTTTTTGTATTTTTTGAATAAATGGTTTTTTTTTTTTGTATTTTTTGAATAAATGTTTTTTTTTTTTTGCATTTTTTTAATAAATTTTTTTTTTTTTTTTATTTTTTGAATAAATGGTTTTTTTTTGTATTTTTTGAATAAATGGTACCGAACCCGAATAGGGCTGCCTACGTATCCCGCCGAGGGAATCAGGTGCGCGTAGTTCATTCAAATATGTTATAAAATGTATGCTTGAAAACATATATAAAAAAAATAGCAATGTAAAGCTGTGCAAAAGAAATGATTGTCCACTGTGGACGAATGCAAAGTAAAATGAATGCCCGAAAACATGATGAATGGGATGCATGAGTGAGACATGCGCTCTTTATTATTATTATTTTTTTGTGGTTTTTATTTTTGTGGTGTCGAACTCAAAATGAGTTGCCTACGTATCACACCGTGTGGTGAGAATCAGACACGCGTAGTTCGGAATAATTATGCTGTAAAATGCATGATATGAAAGAACTATGCAATCAACGCTAAACATATCAATGAGATTTGCAAATATGAATAAAAATACAACGTAAAGAAGAATTGAGAGCGATGTCTCGTTGAATCTGATATAAATTGACTTCTATTAGTCAACATAACTACCGCTCCTTGTGATGACCTTTTTTTTTTGTTTTCTTTTTTGAACGCCCTCGACTATTCGCGAGGACTGTTTTCCTGCAAAAATATGAGAAATAGGTGAGTAGGAAAGTTACAAAATAATAAAATGAAGGGATGTGACAATATAGTCAGAGACTCCCCTGATTGGTTCTCACACGACCGGGCTCGCATCGTGCCCTACACAGGCACCCTTACAGTATACATCGAGAAAATCAGTGAACATACATGAAACTTATAAAATAAAACAATAGATGTAAAACAACAGGTTAGCCGATATGGCTACCTTCCTGAACATATATAAATACAACCGAAGCAGTTGCCTCATTTCTTTGACAAACTGACCCACAACATGCGAATACAGACCTAGGAATAACAATCGAACAATCGTGGCGGGACAAGGCCCCGCCGTACCTGAATATACATAGCCATGACAACTCCGAACATTGGAGCCATCTCAAAATCTTGAACCAGATCCTAAGCTCGCGGATCCATAATCGTAATACTAAACTGCGGACATTTAACGCAGCCCCGAAGTCGGTCGATAACAGTAGAATATGGAAATGAAATAACGTGCAAGAATCAAATCATAATCGTAGAAAGAACGCCCTTTAACTCCCGAAATCAATCATATATTAATTTCCTTTCTTTTTTCGATAAGATTTAACAACATATTCTTACATACTTACTTAAGATCTTAATCCAGCCTTTTCACATAACTTACATATCTTACATAACATAATCCGCCCGTTTGCGGGACACGGTGTCTTGATGAATCATGTGACATAATCCGCCCGCCGCGTGGGCTCGATTATCTTGTGGAATCATATAACATAATCCGCCCGCTGGGGCTCGGTGTCTTGTGGAATCATGTAGCATAATCCGCCCACCCGGGCTCGGTGTCTTGTGGAATCATGTAGCATAATCCGCCCACCAGGGCTCGGTGTAAGATAGCGTAACCCGCCTATGTGTAGGCTCGGGGTAATATGGCATAATCGCCATGTGTAGGCTCTGTATCTCATAACGTAATCCGCCTATTTGTAGGCTCGGTGTATTTCATAACGTGTCCGCCTATTTGTAGGCTCGGTGTATTCATAACGAATCCGCCTATTTGTAGGCTCGGTGTATTTCATAACGTGTCCGCCTACGTGTAGGCTCGGTGTATTCATAACGCAATCCGCCTACGTGTAGGCTCTGCGATTTCCTTACGTAACATTTTAAAACGTATTGTTACCCCTTCTTAAGTCGTTATAACAACTTCCCATAAAGCTATTATAACAACCTTTCATTTTAGAAAACTCAAGGCACTTTTATTCTTACAACATTAGGGAAACTAGACCCAAAAATACCACGTACATACGTACTTAACAGAATCATAAACTTCTTTCTTTTTAAAACTCAAGTCACATACTCTTAAAATCATGTCATCAATACTTTTAGAAATCAAGTCCACAACTTGAAAAATAAAGTTTCATAATCCTTAGAAGACAACCAAAGTTCATAGTCTTAAAACCTTATATCATACATTCTTTAAAATCCACTTACTTATACTTATACAAAACAAATATAAAGTTCCATACACTTCCAAAACCAAGTAACTTATTCTCTTAAAACCATATACCTTTCACTTTTAAAATCAATCCCCTTTTCACATATAAATTCAAGTCATTTTTGAACGTAAAATCCACTTACTTACTTTAAATAAATCAAGACACATAGTTTTAAATCAAATCTCATATTTTCCTAACCATTCTTACCAACATCTCCCATAAGACTTGGTAAGGACTTAGGACAATTTAACATACTTATAACTTAGGATAACTTAGACATAACCCTTACGTAGAGTAAATCAACATACATACTTCTTAACTTCTAAGAATAGAAGGAATCATGAAATAATACCACATGTATATTCCATACATAGAACCATGTCTAAAGAAGGAAGAGGTTCACATACCTCGCGACGATTATCGACAAGTAGCAAAAGCTCCAAAGTACTTCCACCTGAGCTATTCCATTCTTCAAGTAGGATACGCTATACCTAGTACGTCAACCTATAATGGTCACCATATCGTCCATTAACTTCTTACTTCATCGTAGAATATTTTAGGTGCTAAGTCGCTAAATTCTACGGAAAATCGGACAAAGACCTCCTTTGTTTCTACTTACTTTGCCACCTTTTTCAAGGCCGAATACAATAACCAAACAGCCCCAATTGGCTCACAACTTCTATAAGGTACTCCAATACAAATGACTAACTAAACAGCCCCAATTGGCTCACAATTTAGAAAGTAGTCCAATACAAATGAAAAACAAACTAAAAAGTCCAAATTCGGCCACCTTGAGTTCAACCTTACCAATTCTTATCAAATTTCCATTTCAATCCAAATTGGTAGCATAACATGATATCAAGTCGTATTTGATTATAACAATCCATAATCTCTAAGTAGGTAACATGCGACGATTTCTAATAACAACTAAAATTGTATTTCAATTTCAAAGGGCTAAACATGCCATTTCGGTTTTGAGCTCTTAAAATTCCATAACACTTATCAAACTTCATAACACATATCACATGATCATTTCTAACTTATAATAACATTGAATCTTCAATTACAAAAGTAAGACGAAGATTATACCTCATATTAGCCCAAATATGATCCAAGACTACAAGTCGATCCTTAGCAACTTTAGCTCCTCCTTTCGACGTTCCAATCCACTCCAAGCAACCCTAGAAGCTTAAGAATAACTCATCTTCAAATTCCAACTTCAAAGTTGAATAACCCTTAGGTTCTCGCCTTGCGACTAACAAAACTATCTTTTCCGAGATTTTTCTATTGAGATACGCTTACTATACCCTTAGGTACCTTGGTTTAAAGTGGGAGATTATTGGACAACAATTGAAAATTTTTCTCTTGAAACCCTCCTAAAAGCCGAGAGCTGTCTTAATGCTCTTCAAGATTTGTTTGAAAATTTAGCTAAGTGTTAAAAGCCTTGTCTTGCTACTAGTACACATATATAATACTATGGAGGGTCAAGATCTACACAAATGGTTGGCCTAGATAAGTTTCACATGGATCCTAGCCAAGTGGACTTGACTAAGTCAACAATATCAAGCTATTAGTCTTTGCAAGACTTGGCCATCCTAAAATTGGTCAAATGACCATTCCATCCAAGACAATTTCGTCCAAGACCACTAAGGGGGGGGGGGGGGGGTGACACATGTCGCCCTCCCGTTCGTCGCAATATTTCGTTTTCCGACAATTCCATAATTCCGATAAATTTACTCGTCTCAAATCTTAACATTTTTGAGTTCTTACGTACGTCCTTACAAACATATCCTGGAATTTTCGGGGTGTAACAGGTTCGACCGGACTGGTAGTTGGTGCTTCACAAAGTCCAAGCCGCGCTATTCAAGTGTGATTTACGCAGTAGGAGTCCTGATTGAAATGTGACAGCAAAAGTGCAAAAATGCAAATGTCCGAGCCCGGAATCACAAAAGAGTAATTATTGCATTAAATAATATGTACAGGGTTGCTAGCGACAACAATAGTAAACAAAAAAAACATGCAAAACAAGCGCGTGCCCTAATATGCTTGGGACCTCCCTTATGCCAGAGGTGAGCCTAAACGCCAAATACGCGAGATTATGATAAATAAGTCCAAGCCGTTAAACTGCAATGTTTTGTTGGAAATGGCGACCAAATGACGGTGCACTTTTTCCAATTTCGACGTGTCATGACCAGGCTTGGATCCGTCTATCATTATCACGCTACACATATACGCCAATGGGTCGTTGGGTTGTGGAACCCGTCGACAAGTTTGGTGGATTTCTAATTATGGCGTTAATACCAAGGATTAACCCACCTAAGGTTTATGCATGCATGACTTAATATAAAAGGTGTTATAGCTCTATCCTAATTTTGGTAAGATTTGGATGACTAGACACAATGGTTCCCGAGCGGACTACTCGAGTGAGAAGGCTACGCGGCCACCGGATGGTCCGGCTGCTCCGCGCCTTTGCCAACTCTCCTAAAATTGGGTAATTGAAAGAAATTTTGCGGGTGCGTACAACACACCTCACGTGTAGTGTGTGATAGTGTTAATTTTTCAGAACGGAGGAAATATGAGCGGAATGTCAATTTAAGGAAAGCAATAAAATAATGTAGCAATTAAAGTAGTTAATCACAAAATAAAAGTAAACAATATAAAATATTTACAACAAACATGAAAGCAAAATAAAGTGCAATATTTAATTAATCTGGGTTTGCTATGATCAAGAACCTGACATCCCCAGTGGAGTCGCCATGCTGTAACACCCCATTTTAACCGGAGTCAGAACGGGATTACTGCTATGGTTGATTCCTAAATGTATTTTAAGGAGTCGCCACCTAATTATTATAGTGAATTATGACACTTAGTTTATTGCAATAAAAATACTGCAATTGACTTCCATTTAATGGTCTGCGAAATTAGTGAGATTCTGGATCAGGGTTCTTTATTATCCTAAAGGGAAGGGGTTAGGCATCCTTTAAGATCCGCTAACTTGCGGTTGTTCGTTCAAACCTAGGTTAATTATTTATTGCTCTTTTTATTCTACATATTCTAAGCATTTTAAATAATTTACAATTTAAAATAAAATACAATGCAAAATAATAAAACTGAAATTAAATGCGGCATAAAATAAACTCCGGGGCATTCTTTTTGAAATGCATCTCCGGATACCCGCATAAACACTTAGTAAAAGTATTAGTAATAGAATACATAAATTTTAAAATAATAGCAAAAATTAACAAACAAAGCAAATAAATCCGTCTTTTGTACAGGGGAGGCCTTGGAAATCAGACGGGGATTCCTTCATCGGCCAATATTGCTAAAAAATAATAAAATAAATAAAACATTCGGATCCGCGCTAAAACAGTAATAGTTTTAAACACGGAGGGCTCAGATATGTAAAAATATAAAGTAGGACAACCTAAACAAGTGCGGCTGCGAGAATTCGCCTTGCCAAGCGCATGTTGGTTATCCGATGTAAGTGGAAGAAATCATCCTTGCCCAGAAAGCTTCATTTATTTTATTTTCCGTCTTTGCAACTGTGGAGGCCTCAAAAATCGACGGATAACTTTTTCATCGGCCAATCAAGGTAGTATATGTTCAAAATCGAGATCAAAGAAATGTCAAGAATCGATGGCGATGGGACAAAAATCGGCCAAAGAATGGCCAAAATTAATAGCAAAATTCAGTGCGCCAAAAGTGGTCAAAATCCAGTAGCAAACTGGTCGAAAAACAGTAGAACATGGCCTCAGAATACTTCAACAAAATAGCCACAATATGTTCAAAATTAGTCTCAACAGCAGAGTAAAAGGCAAATCAGTCAAAACAGTCCAGAAAATGACAAAACCTATTGGTTCAAGGGCATCATCAATCCGTCAAAATGGCCCAAAAAATCAGTCTCACAAATAGCAAAACAACAGGCGTAGCTAGCATAACTCGTCTAAAAACAGGGTGGTCACCGGAGTTCGAAAGAACTCCTGCCGAAAATGCAGAGAAAAAATGAAAATCAGTCCAGATAAGCCAATCGAAGAGAAACCCAAACGGTGAACCCAAACAAGTCACGGAGTTTTTAGAACTACAGAAGAGCTAAGAAACGTAAAATCACCCAAAAGATACAAACAGTGATATTGTCGGAGTTAACAACACGGCGGGCAGCGGCGTCGCTTCCACGGCGAGGTCGCCGGAGCAACGCCGCTAGTGGTTTGACGGTGGTACAGTGTTCGACAGTGTGGGGTGAGAGCAATGGGTTGGTTTCGCCGGTGGTGGGCGACAGTGGTGAGAGCAATGGGTTGGTTTCGCCGGTGGTGGGCGACAGTGGTGAGGTTTACCGACGGCGAGGGGGGTCAGTGGTGACGGGAATGGTGGGGTTCGCCGTAGCTCGAGGCTCCGGCGACGGGAATGGGCAGCGACGGGTGTAACGGGGAGTAAAGGTAAAGAGAGGGGAGGGTTAAGGGGAGAGAGGGTGTTGTGATAAAGTGGGGGTGAGGGTGATGTGAGAGAGAGACGGCTGAGGGGTTAGTACTAGGGCTGATTTCTTGTTGTGTTGGGGGGGAAAGTTTATTATATAGGGGTGTGTTAGGGTTTGGTATTTGGGGAAATGAAAAGTAGGTTTTGATTTTAGGAGGGAAAAATAAAAGAGGGTGTTTGGATGATATTAAAAATAGTGTCGGCTTGGACTGATTAAAATTGTTTCTTTGACTGGAATGGTTTGAAAAAAATGCAAGGATGGTTAATTATTTAAAGAAAAATTATTTAAAAATATGCAAAATTATTAAAATGCAAATGCCGACGCAATAATACTAAAATGCAATTTTAAAGACATGTTTAATGCCTGATTAAAAGTAAAAATGCGGTGCCGATTACTTATTTAAAAAGATGCGAATATTATTAAAATAAAAACGACGGTATAACAGTAATAAAAACATGATATTAACAACGACATAATACTTAATTTAAAAATAAAAGATGCAATGTTATTTTTGTGAAGAAATAAACATAGAATATTATGTAAAAATATGCAAAAAATAACGATTAAAATGTGGTATGCTAAAATACTTAAAATTGCACGAAATATACAAAAAACGGGTCAAAATTGACTGTCAACAGACATGTGGTCTGCATCATATCCTCATGGGATGTAGTATGTCTCACTTGCTACGAGTTATGGCAACTCGTGATGGACACATGGATACTTGTTGAAGTATTGATATACTCTGATGATGTACTGTTTTGTTATATGTCTATAATGTCATCGGCATGTGGGAGATTGAAGTCCTTAGACTTGAGATCAATATCACCTTGTTTACAGAGTAATGTACTTTAATCCTGTCCTAAGCTCAAATACCTTATAGATTGAGACACAACTTGTTTTGGGTGCATTACGAAGTATATTAAAGGTGGTATGTGAGCCAAGATTAAGATTCATTCCTTGAATGTATCAAGTGAACACTCAAATACTCATATGGTATTAGGTTGACTAAGTCATTGGCCAATGCAATGGACATGTCTGTGGTATGGTCCTGTTGTCAACTAATATAGATGAGTTATAATGATCAAGTCATTTGGATAGACACTTGACAAATTCTAAGCTTAATTGAGTGTGTCATGAATGAAATGATTTTATCTTCCCATATAGAGGTTCAGTTCACATGTTTCGTGTAGCTAAACTTTACATATTGAGTTCGTCTTCCGGCGCAGTCTAGGAGTTCCGTGAAGACCCTAATGTAGTTAGTGTCGATATGTAAAGGCTTGAAGGGTAACACTAAGTCAAATATTCCATCGATTGAAGGGTGTAATTAGAGAGAGATTATATATATGTTCGGTTGATGACCGGAACATTAAAAATGGAAACAAGGCAGATTAAACTAATATTTGTCTTTGTGGGTTGACTCGTCTCCGTCACAATTGACACAAGATTAGTGACTTCAGTATTATTATAGAGCCATTTTTTATTTTAAAAATGAAAAAAAGGTTTATATAATCCAAAGAAAGAATTAATAGCCGCAAAATAAATCTAAAATGAAAAACAAATTTTGTCACGGGCACACACTAATTAATCAGTCGGCTTATTAGCAGTTAAATTAACATTGTCATTTAGAAGCTAAATAATGCAACATCTTTTGTTCTTTGAACTTTAAAATACAAAGATTTAATTATACAAAATTAAAAAACTTAAGAAAAGAGAAAAAAAGACACAACTTATTACTTCAGAAGTAGTGATTAGGCATCATAATCACAAAATTATGATTTTTTAATTAAAAAGGATGTCCCTTCTTGGACATCCTATAATAATTACGTATAAAAAAATAGAAAGAAGATCAAGGAGGACGATTTTATTGAATTATTAATTTGATCATTCAATTTAATGATAATGCATGTAAAATAATGCAGCGTCTTTATTGTAAAATGCTAAATTAGGGCATAATCCGCAAGATAATTATATATTTTTTATAAGCAGAATGGCGTGTGGGTAATAATTTTAACCTAATCGCCCATTACGTAGTCTTCTTATTTGTTGTCTTAATGCTCTTTATTACTGAGAAAAAAAAAGATTGTTATAGCAAGTTAATGGTTAAAGCTAGCTAAGTTGGTGTGAATGAGAAATTGAGGGGAAAATGAAATGAAAGGAAAATGAAGTTCAAAACAAAGTTCATTTTCAAAGGAGCGTTGTACCACATCGGTGGTAGAAAGGTAAAGTTATGTGTTTATATTAGAAAGCACTTCCTTTAACTCTTAAAGGGTTGAGAAGAGAGACTCCCCTCTCGCCGTTGTCGTCGCTCGGCTTCGGATTTGGATTTGGTCAAATGATTTGATTGATAATCTTTTTGGTCCAAATTTATTTAATTTCAAATCTTCATTTTCTGAAAATATTTTTTTATTTCCGCCGGAAAAAGATTAATTGGTAATTAATTTTCGCGGAATAAAAAATTAAATTTCCCAAACATTTTTTTCATTTTTCGAAAAGGCAAAGTGGCCTTTCCGAACAGTCACCAACCTTTCGGAATAGCCACCAACCTTTCCGAACAGGTACCTTCGAGACAATATAAACTGAGGCAATGTCTCATTTTTAATACACTAAAACATGCACCTTCGAGGCTATATAAACTGAGGCAATGTCTCATTTTTAATACACTAAAAATAATTTCCTTCATTGAAATTCTGCATTCTCTTTCACAAATAAAACTATCGAGTCTTACTGTGGTTCGTTGCCAACTTTGAGTTCATCAAAGTCGCCGGCGTTTGAAGTACCGCTACTCCTGCGACAGGTATATCAGTTTTATCCTGAGAGGAAGTAATCCATAACCTGAGGTACAGTGAGGGGATTAAATTCCTTAAGGACACACAGTAAATTCTGTGG
Organism: Przewalskia tangutica; assembly: GCA_029844215.1. Taxonomy (NCBI): domain Eukaryota; kingdom Viridiplantae; phylum Streptophyta; class Magnoliopsida; order Solanales; family Solanaceae; genus Przewalskia; species Przewalskia tangutica. The sequence continues at coordinate 18,304,745 of CM056726.1, read as the reverse complement.
TCTCGGATATTTTTCTTACTTTCTGCATTATTCCTTTTTTCAGTTTCAGATTTTTCTGTTTTCTGATTTTGAACACAGGCGTACTAACAAGCTTAAGGAATTTATAATTATTTCGGTGTTCACCTATTCTTGTTTAACGATTACAGAACATTGTCAGGAAAGAAAAGGAAAAAAAAGGCGTTTTCCCAGAAAATAAAAAAGGTGTTTTTCGAGAAAGTAAAAATAAAAAGAAAAGGAAATGTGTATGTTTGATGTTTCTGTGTAACGAACTTGTATGTTGTTTAGAGACTAAAATCTTCAGATTTTCTACTCCGGTTGAAATTAAAGTTTTCATAACTTTCTACTCATTTGGGTACTTGATTTGAAGATATAAAAACTTCATCAAGTATACAACATACAATTTACTGCATTTCGTTTCAAGTATTTTGATTCGGTTTGAAGAAATAAAATCTTCACCGTTGTGTATTATATTTGTTGCTATCAAAATTGATTCGGTTTGAAGAAATAAAATCTTCATCGTTTATTAAATTTTTATGTTGTTTCATTTGCGACAGAAATGGGAGACATGACTCCAGATATGAATGTTACTGCCACACCAGCCCCCGTGGTTGGTTCTACGAGCAATGTTGCGTCCTCCAGTCGTACTGCACCAGCACTGGCTCCGGCAGAGAAGCCTGGAAAATTCACCGGAATTGATTTCAAAAGATGGCAACAAAAGATGTTCTTCTATTTAACTACTTTAAGCCTCCAAAAGTTTATTAAGGAGGTCGTTCCAGTTTTGCCGGAATCAACACCTGAGAATGAACGTTTTGTTGTAACTGAGACATGGAAACACTCAGATATTTTGTGCAAGAATTATATTCTTAGCGGACTGGAGGATGATCTTTACAACGTCTATAGTAATGTGGGAACATCAAAAGAACTATGGGATGCGTTGGAAAAGAAATATAAAACAGAAGATGCTGGATTAAAGAAATTCATTGCTGCCAAATTTCTGGACTACAAAATGGTAGATGGCAAGTCTGTTGTTACTCAAGTTCAAGAGTTGCAGGTTATCATCCACGATCTCCTCGCTGAAGGTTTGGTGATTAGTGGGGTGTTTCAAGTTGCGGCAGTGATAGAAAAGTTACCTCCTTCATGGAAGGACTTCAAAAATTACTTGAAAGACAAGCGAAAGGAGTTGACACTGGAAGATCTCATCGTCCGGTTGAGAATCGAGGAAAATAACAAGGCAGCTGAGAAAAAGGCAAATGGGAGATCAACCATATGAGGAGCACATATTGTTGAAACTGCCCCAACTAATCTGAAAAAGAGGAAAAAGGCATCGGGACCAAGGAACTATCCCAACAAGAAGAAATTCCAGGGAAACTGCCACAATTGTGGAAAAATCGGACACAAAGTTGCAGACTGTCGTGCTCCGAAAAAGGAAAAGAAGAAGGGTCAGGCTAATATGGTTGAAACAAACGAGGAGGTTGATGATTTGTGCGCTATGTTGTCTGAAGTGGGAAATCCGAAAGAGTGATGGATTGAATCTGGTGTCACTCGCCACATTTGTGCTGTTAGAGAAGCCTTTGCTTCATATGCTCCCGCCGGGCCCGATGAGACCATATATATGGGAAATTCTGCAACGGCCAAAATTGAAGATTATGAAAAAATACTGCTGAAGATGACCTCTGGCAAGGTGGTGACTCTCAACAACGTCTGTCATGTTCCTGAAATTAGGAAAAATCTAATATCTACCAGACTTCTAGTGAAGAACGGTTTTAAGCGTGTTTTAGTTTCTGACAATGATAAGTAAGAACGATATGTACATAGGAAAAGGTTACCTCACAGAGGGCCTTTTCAAACTGAATGTGATGATCGTTGCCAATAATAATAAAGTTTCTGATTCGTCTTACTTGCTTGAGTCAAATAATTTATGGCATTCACATTTAGGACATGTCAATTATAGAACCTTGCGAAAAATGATTAGTTTGGAAGTATTGCCTAAGTTTGAATGCAATCAATCAAAATGTCAAATCTGTGTTGAATCTATGTATGTTAAACATCCCTATAAGTCAGTTGAAAGAAATTCAAGTCCTTTAGACTTAATCCATACAGATATTTGTGACATGAAGTCAATCTCATCTCGCAATGAAAAGAAGTATTTCATAACTTTTATTGACGATAGTACGTTGTATTGCTACGTTTATTTACTTAATAGTAAAGATGGAGCAATTGAAGCATTCATGCAATACAGAACTGAAGTTGAGACTCAACTTAACAAAAAGATTAAAATGATAAGGAGTGATAGGGGCGGTGAATATGAATCTCCTTTTGAACAAATATGTTTGGAATATGACATTATTCATCAAACAACTGCCCCTTACTCTCCACAATCAAACGAAATTGCGGAAAGGAAAAATAGAACACTGAAAGAAATGATGAATGCCCTGTTAATAAGTTCTGGTTTACCCCAGAACTTGTGGGGGGAAGCCATTCTAACAGCTAGCCGAATACTCAATCGAGTGCCCCATATCAAAACAAAATCTATTCCATACGAAAAGTGGAAAAGAAGGAAGCCCAATTTGGGATACTTCAAAGTGTGGGGGTGTTTGGCCAAGGTGCAAGTTCCTAAACCCAAAAGGGTAAAAATAGGACCTAAAACCATTGATTGTGTTTTCATAGGATATGCCACAAATAGTAAGGCATATCGATTTCTGGTTCACAAATAAGAAAATCTCGACATTCAAGTAAATACGGTAATTGAATCAGATAATGTTGACTTCTTTGAAACCATATATCAGTATAAAAAGGAATATGAGTCGTCTAGCAAAGAATCTAAACGACCTCGGGAAGAAACAAAGGAAAATGTTCATGATGAGGAAAATCCAAGACGCAGCAAACGTCAAAGGACGTCTACTTTCTTTGGACCAGAATTTCTAACATTTTTGTTGGAAAATGAGCCTCAAACTTTCAACGAAGCTATGTATTCATCGGAAGCTCAGTGTTGGAAAGAGGCAATCAATAGTGAGATAGAATCCATATTGAACAACCATACTTGAGAATTAGTTGATCTTCCTCCAGAGAATAAACCTTTAGGTTCCAAATGGATTTTCAAGCGGAAAATGAAAGCTGATGGTACTATTGATAAATATAAGACAAGACTAGTTGTTAAAGGGTTTAGACAACGAGAAGGTCTTGATTACTTTGACACATACTCTCCGGTAACGAGGATTACATCTATTCGGGTGTTAGTAGCGTTAGCCGCCGTGTACGGTCTTGAAATCCATCAAATGAATGTGAAAACAGCTTTCTTAAATGGAGAGTTAGAGGAAAAAATTTATATGGAACAACCTGAAGGGTTTGTAGTTCCAGGGAAAGAGAAAAAGGTGTGTCGACTTGTTAAGTCTCTTTACGGACTAAAACAAGCACCCAAACAGTGGTATGCAAAATTTGACCATACAATGCTGTCAAATGGATTCAAGATAAATGAGTGTGATAAATGTGTCTACATTAAGAATACTCCAAACCACGTCGTCATTGTTTGTTTGTACGTGGATGATATGTTGATAATGAGTAACGACATTGCTAACATAAATGCTACTAAGCACATGCTTGCTAGTAAGTTTGATATGAAAGACTTAGGAGTTGCCGATTTAATTCTGGGAATTAAAATCCATAAGACTCCTCAAGGTCTAGCATTGTCTCAATCTCATTATATTGAAAATGTACTTGAAAAGTTCAAATATTTGAACTTTAAAGTTGCAAAGACGCCAATTGATATGAACCTTGCTCTTGCAAAGAATAAAAGTGAAAGTCATTCTCAATTGGATTATACCAGAGTATTGGAAAGTTTGATGTATATCATGAACTGTACGCGACCTGATATTGCATGTGCTATAAGTAAACTAAGTCGCTACACTAGTAATCCCGATCAAAATCATTGGCTAGCAATGAAACGAGTTTTGGGGTATTTGAAACATACTCAAAACTTTGCTTTGTATTATAACAGGTATCCTGCAGTTATTGAAGGATACAGTGATGTAAATTGGATCACCGGTTCAACTAAAATTAAATCTACAAGTGGATATGTTTTTACCATAGGTGGAGGAGCAGTGTCTTGGAAGTCATCCAAACAGACATGTATCGCCTGCTCTACAATGGAATCTGAGTTCATAGCTTTAAACAAAGTCGGTGAAGAAGCTGAATGACTCCGAAATTTCTTAGAAGATATTCCATTTTGGCCCAAACTGTTGGCTCCTGTATGCATACATTGCGATAGCCAATCGACAATAGAAAGAGTCGGGAGCATTATGTACAACGGAAAGTCTCGTCACATACGACGAAGACATAATACCGTTAGACAACTACTCTCTAGTGGAATTATCACAATTGACTATGTTAAGTCAAGAGATAATGTGTCGGATTCACTAACTAAAGGCCTAACTAGAGAGGTAGTTGAAAGATCATCGAGGGGAATGAGACTATGGTCGAGGACAATTCATCGTGACGGTAACTCTACCTAAAAGAATGGAGATCCCCAGATCTAGGTTCAAAGAGATCAAACAAAGTCATTGATACCGGTTCAACATTGTCACAATAATATTTTTGTCCATTCTCGTGATGAGACAATGTTCAGTACCGGGATAAAGCATTACGACTTTTTAATGGTTCCTAAATTTGGTACGGGGTATATCAAATAGTGTATCTACGGAATGGCACATTTAGGAATCACCTATGTAAGTGTGAAGTGTAAGCCGCTTCAAGGAGAATTCTGTAAGGCCAATTCTCTACGCACGTATGAATCAGGCAGTGTTCATGGCTGAAACGAACAAAACAATGAGAACCAAAGACGGTTAAAGGGTTAATTGTGTGACATGTGGTTGTCTAGGTATACACCTAAGCTCGACGGTTCAAAGATATCAAATCTACCGATTGACCGAGTATATCTGACATATGTTCACTACGGAAAGTTCAAAGAGAAATCTACTTATCGGATCGATTAATCCGCTACTTAATCACACAATTTTTTGTCATTCATGTTTTTCATCATATAGCCATTCCCCATTCATGTGGGGGATTGTTCTAGCTAGTTAATGGTTAAAGCTAGCTAAGTTGGTGTGAATGAGAAATAGAGGGAAAAATGAAATGAAAGGAAAATGAAGTTCAAAGCAAAATTCCTTTTCGAATGAGCTTTGTACCACATCGGTGGTAGAAAGGGAAAGTTATGTGCTTATATTAGAAAACACTTCCTCTAGCTCTTAAAGGGTTGAGAAGAGGGACTCCCCTCGCGCCGTCGTCGTCGCTCGGCTCGGCTTCAGATTTGGATTTGGTCAAATGATCTGATTGATTGATAATCTTTTTGGACCAAATTTATTTAATTTCAAATCTTAATTTTCTGTAAATATTTTTTTTTATTTCCGTCGGAAAAATATTAATTAGTAATTAATTTTCGCGAAACAAGCACCAACCTTTCCGAACAGGCACCTTCGAGGCTATATAAATTGAGGCAATGTCTTATTTTTAATACACTAAAACAGACACCTTCGAGGCTATATAAACTGAGGCAATGTCTCATTTTGAATACACTAAAAATAATTTCCTACATTGAAATTCTGCATTCTCTTTCACAAATAAAACTATCGAGTCTTACTGTGGTTCGTTGCCAACTTTGAGTTCGTCGAAGTTGTCGGCGTTTGAAGTACCGCTACTCCCGTGACAGGTATATCCGTTTTATTCTGGGAGGAAGTAATCCATAACCTCGGGTACAGTGAAGGGATTAAATTCCTTAAGGACACACAGTGAATTCTGTGGTCTCAGATATTTTTATTACTTTCTGCATTATTCTTTTTTTTTTCAGTTTCTGATTTTTCCGTTTTCTGATTTTGAACACAGACGTACTAACAAAGATTTTTCTAAAACAAAAAAGAAACAACAAAAGTAGTTGTATTTTTCAGTGTAAATTTTTAAAATTTCTGGTGAGTTGTATTTTCTAACAATATAGATTAAATTCAGTTGTTTAAATTTTAAATCCAATAATAATACATTAGATTCCGTGAGAATTTCAAAGTTAAGTATGTTTGGACAATAGTAATACTAGGATGATCCTCAAAAAGTCGTTGTATTATATTCTTTCTTTAAACTCCGCATGTGTGAACTCCCTCTCATTGTCAGTCCCAAGTCCTGATAAAAGAGGAGGATTGGGGTAGCCTGACAACCAGCGCAAAACTTGATAATTGATGATGAATCATCATAATACAGATTTCATCCGGACATGGCCACCTAGGCACCATTACGTCGACACTCGGATATGATGAAAAATGAGCACGGGGTTCCACCATATCTCCACCTAGGTGTGAGGGAGTATGTGCAAGTGTTCCACATTATGATGCATGCGGGTAAAGAAGTTAGTTCTGCCACTTTAGTGCCCAGATGTGGTGCAAAATATGAAAGGATTCCCACTTCATGAACATGTGTGAGAAAAAAGTTAGTTCTGCCACTTTAGCGTTCAGATGTGGTGAAAATATAAAAGAGTTCCCCTCATGGACGAGTGTGGCCAAATATGCTAGTTCTGCCACATCAATTCCCAGGTTGATAGAATAATTAGGAATCAATTATTAATTATTAAATAGAATTATTAGGAATCAATCCTTGTAATTATTAATTATTAAATAGAATTATTAGGAATCAATCCTTGTAATTACTAATTATTACATAATCATGTGTAAATGATAGGAGGTAGTTAGCATTAAGTAAATTAGATTAGAATCATCTTAGGAAAATAATTGGCATGATCTTCTCATCTTATCCTTACTTGTAGCTTGTAATAGTAGTATATTTATCATATTTGTGGAAGATGAATATTGAAGAAATTATTCTATCAATTCTAATTATTCTTACAGCTTTGTGAAAAATGAGAAAGAATTCTCGCATCATGGACATACTAGGGAAAAAACCTAGTTCAAGAAAGTCGAATTCGGTTAAGTAACTGGAACTGAAAGTATGTATGTCTTAGAGACAATTATTCTAGGGATTAATGTACTTGAACACATTTGTATTATTAATGAGGTTAATATATTTTGGCATTTGCAATTATTGAATTATGATTTTGATTGCTTGTGATTATTCATTAATGTGCATCCCCTGAGCTTACGTTCTCATTAATAAAATGAGATATTAATGATAGAGCGTAACTCTCAAAGTAGGCTCGACTGATGATCATTGAGAATGAAATATCAATGAAATGGTTTAAGTCGACTTGTAGTCTGCATCACATTCTTAGAGAATGTAGTATGTCTCACTTACTACTAGTAATGGTTACTAGTGATGGACACATGAATACTCTTAGAGGGTATTGGTATACTCTGCTAATAAACTATAGCTGTCCAACGGGGCTGGGTGGGGCTGGGTCGGGGTCTGACGGGTAGATCGGGGTCGGGGCTGGCGGAGTGTGCCGCCACCCCAATCCAGAGGGGTCGGGGTTGGGGTCGGGGTGGGTCGGGGTGGGGTCGGGTGGGTCATTTTTTGTATTTGTCTTTAAATTAAATAAATAAATAACACACATACACAACAAAATAGTTTAATAAAAATATCTCAAAGTTGTTGCAAATAAATAACATAGTAAAATACTAAAATTACAATTAAAAGAATTACATTTTAAGAAACACATCCCCTATTTGAAATCTTCCCGCAAAAAATGCGCTTTCAGACGTTGTTGATGCGCTTCCCACTTAGATTTGTGTTTGTTTTGTACATGTCTCAATAAGCTTTCTGTCCCACCCTGACCTTTTCCCATTTTAAAGTGATAAATATTTTCACAAATTTGACATCTAACTACTTCATTTTCTACGCCCTATCAAAAAAAGCTCATACATCTGATTTTACTTTTCGTTGAGGAGGGCCTGGAGTAATAGGATGACTAGAAGAAACACCCTTGCCCTTGTTACCTTCCATTATAATTGCCAACTTCACTCCCAAGTCCCAAATGAATAAATAAAATTGAATACTTAGTAGACAATGTAGGAAGATTTGTAAGAAAGAATGAAGAGAAAATGAAGTATTTATAGTTGGAAAAATTGGGTTAAAGTGTTAATATAATAAATTAAGGGTTAAAAATAAATATTGGGGGTAGGGGGGTTGGGAGAAGGGGAAGGAAAGGCCGTTGTCGATGGCTTAATTTCATCAAAGCGTTGTGGCTAGAAAAGGGTAGGGGATGGGTGGGATGGGTCGGGGTGGGGGTCGGGGTCGGGGTGAGGTCGGGGCGGGGTTGGGGTGGGGTGGGTTCGGGTCGGGGTCGGTACGCCCCACCCCACTGGACAACCCTATAATAAAATATTTGTTATACATGTCTAGAGTATTAACAACATGTGGGATATAGAGGTCCTTTGATTTGAGGTCAATACACACCTAATTTACAAAGTAATGTACTTTGATCTTGTCCTAAACTTAAATTTCTTATAGGATAATACATAACTTGTGTTGGGTACATTGCGATGTAAACTAAGGTGGTAGTTAATCCAAGAATAGGATTCATTCCTCGATTGGATATTTGAGAGAGAACACTCAGCTTCTCAGTGATATTAGGTCGACCAAGTCATTGGCCAATGCAAGAGACATATTTAGGATATGGTCTGATTGTCGACTAATATAGATGAGATAAAGTGATCGAGCTATTTGGATAGACACATGGCAAATCCTAAGCTTGATCGAGTGTGTCCCGAATGAAAGGAATTTATCATCTCACATAAAAGTTGTGTTTATTAGAGTCATGTAAACGTACTTCAAATATTGAGTTCGTCATACGACGCAATCTAGGAGTTCCGTATGAACCTTAATTTGATTAGTGTCAATGTGTGAAGGCCTAAATGGTCACACTAAGTCGATTGTCTTTTCGGTCTAAGGATATATTGAGAGAGGATAAAATATTCGATTTAGAATCGAGATATTTAAACCAATAATAATTATGTATAATTTCTATTTGATTGAAATTATTTAATTAAGTCAAAATTGGATTTTGATTTAAATTAAAATGTGCTGAATAAAACAGTGGAACCATTGCGCTTGACGGTGAGCCCGGTTTGATCGCCCATCGCTTTTTAGGTGGGAGCTTGGAGCCCAACCCAATCCAAAAATTAACATAAATCATTGATATATATTCATCATTTAACCCATAAATTCGGTTACTCAATTCTTACTTTCTAGACTCAGAGTTCAGAGAATAAAATTTTCTCAAACCTCTGCCAAGATTTTTTGGCTTTCCTGACAGATGAATATACCACAACAAGGCTTGCGGTCGAAAGGATAATCGAGTGTGCTCCCTATAGTAAAGATTCCAGATAACACAAACGGTAAGTTTATGTTTATGTCTTTGCAGATTTCAATTGTAACGTAATCATACCTGACGAAATTGTTGGGGTAAGTAAGTTGAACACAAATTTTAAACTTCCGATGTGTCTTACTTACGTGTTTTATACCCCCACAAAACCCTACAGTGGTATCAGAGCTCATGCTTGTTCAATTGTTACGTAACAATTGAAAGGAAATAATATGGGTTAAAACGTGAAATTGATTTTAAACTGAATTAAAACATGTCTGCTTAAAATCCTACACACCTTGACTGAACGTTGACCTTTTGTAATCACCCTAAATTATCAACTACGCTAAATCGATGAAGCCACTCCGTTCTAACTCGAAGTAAGACTTGTGCATAAACTGGTTCATTGCTAACATGATGCACGGTGAAGAACGGGTAGGAATGGATGATGGTCGACATGTGCGTTATTGATATTGGTGGGTGATAATAAAGGACTTGTGATATGATCTTTAAATTAGATTTAGGGGTTGGACGATTTTAGAAAATCAACACGAAAATTGTTCTAACGGGGCGTCGTAGCTGCGACTTACTATAGAGCGCGCTCGTCAGTACCCAAAATCGTGATCAAAAGCTTCATTTTAAAAATTCGGAACATACTGGACATGAAGCGTCGTGGCCCCATGGTGGAGATCCGTGACTCTAATTCGAAAAATAGAAACCAAAAGTTTCTGCCCCGCAAGCGTCACAGCTTCTTGGAGGAGCGCCACGACGCCACCTATCCAGAAAGCAAAGAAAAATCAATTTTCAGAGAGTTAACCCATGATGATTATTATACAATATATATAGTATACTATTTTGTGTGCTAAATGATTGTCATTTATTATACTAGAATAGCGTCCGCAAATAATGCTTGGGTAGGCGGCGCCCAATACATATTTAGCGTCCGCAAATAATGTTTGGCTAGGTGGCGCCAAGTACATGTTTAACCGCTTAATATCATGTTTGGGGGTGGTACCCAATATGTGCTTAAAAAATTTTGAGTGATGTTTGAATCATGTTAAAGAGTTGATCTTGATTAAAATCCTGAATTAAAATGTTCCCCAAAACTTTGATACAAGTCTCATTTAAAATGAACGTGTCGTCCGTTATAATTGATTGTAGTGCAAAATTCTTTTCAGCAAGATGAGTATTTATGTCCCATCATTTGCTCTAAGTCTACGAGGACTCGGACTCTTTCATAGATGCAAGTTAATGTAAAAGTGGGTGATAAAATTTTGTGAGTATTTACACCCTTGTGTTTGCTCTATGAAGGCAAAACTCACTTAGATACATAATTGCAATTGCATAACGGGGTTGACTTGCTAGGTTGTCTTGACGCCACAGCGTCGGACAAGCCGAGGGACGAAGATCGTTTGCTTAGAACATTCGGTCAACCAAGAGTTGCAAATTATTTGTAATTGGTTTAGAAACCTACCAGGTTATGTTGTTGAAGTTATCGATCTCAACAAACGTGGAGATAACATGAACCTGTATCTTGGTCCATTATGACCATATTTGATATAAGTCTGTATTCTTTAATGGGGTAAAGGACTATGTTAAATTAGTGGGAGCTAATTAAACTAAATGTCATATTAATTAGTTAACGATTGTGTTCAATAGAAATTATATTAGAATGTTAATTTCAAGTCTATATTTTCTTCAGTTTACAATGTCGAATCTATCACTTAAAAGTTGGTTGAAACAAACAAGCTGACTAGAGCAAATTTCCCTGACTAGCTAAGAAATCTGCGTTTGGTATTATGATTGGAAATGATTGAATATGTGTTAGATAAAGTATTCCCAACAGTCCATGCTGAAGATTCTGAAGAGCATGCCCTATTTGAAAAGGCAGCCTATCAGAAACATTTTGATGACGCGACTTCGACACAATATGTCATGTTGTCTTCTATGACTCCAGAGTTACAAAGACAACATGAGAACATGACCCCAACGAGATGCTAGAACATTTGAAGAGTCTTTATGCTCACAGTCTCAGACAATGGAGTATGAACTACTGAGAGACCTCTTCAAATGTAAGTTAAACGAAGGGGGTCAAGTGTCACAACATGTTTTGAAGATGACTGGATTAATAGAAAGGCTGGCTTCGATTGGAACGAAGCTACCCGTAAATGTTTCTGTCAACCTAATCTTGAACTCGCTTCCTGGTTTGTTTGAGAACTTTATTGTAAATTTCAACATGAATGGAACCAAGACGAGTCTCCCAGAGCTTCACAATATGTTGAGGACCTTCGAATCGTCCACCTCCAAAGGTAAGGTTGTGCTTATGTTGGGCTCCTCTAGCAAATTCATGCCTAAGAGTAAGAACATGCAGACGAAGAAGGGTAAGACAGTTGCCGCCACACCCACAATTTTGAAACCTCGAGGAGTTGTTCAGAATAAGGCAAAGATAATTGCAGATGTTTGCCTCAACTGCAAAATAAAGGGGCATTGGAAGAAGGACTGCATAACTCCAGGGGGAGACAAAGCACCAGGTGCTTTTGGACCGGCTGGACAAGGTATGTTTGTTATTGAAATAAATATGTCTATAACTAATTCTCTTGGGTATTAGATACTGCTTGTGGCTCACACATTTGTAACAATATGCAGGGGCTAACTGACATCAGAAAGGTTGGACTGTGGGAAATAGATCTACGTGTTGGAATGGAGCACGAGTGGATGTTGAACACGTGAGAACGTATAGACTAGATTTACCTTCTGGCTTTTGTTTAGAACTTAACAATTGTTATTTTGTTCCCTCGTTAACGAGGAATATTATTTTTGTCCTGATGTTATACATTGAGGGGTTTTCCTCTTTTATTACGAATGGCAATTATATGCTATCTTTTAATGATTTTATTTGTGAAAATGCACCGCTTGTGGATGGATTGTATGTTCTAAACTGTAGTCATGAAATTTTCAATATACAAAATAAATGAGCTAAAATAAGTAATCCAAGAAACCCCACATACTTAGGACATTATAGACTTGATTACATCAATGAATCGAAGATAGCAAGATTAAATAAGTTAGACTACCTAGAACCATTTGACTTAGAGTCCTATGACAATTGTAAATCTTGTTTGAGAGGAAAGATGACCACCAAGTCACTTTCTGGGAAAGGCGTGCGTTCCAAAGAGGTGCTTGAGTTAGTCCATACCGATGTATGTGGGTCTTTTTCAACTCAAGCTAAGGGAGGCTTCCCCTACATAACTTTTACAGACGATTTCACAAGGTTTGGACATTTGTATCTTATGAAACACAAGTCCGAAGCTTTTGAGAAATTCAAGGATTACAAATTAGAAGTAGAAAAACAACTTGAAACAAGTATCAAGATCCTTCGATCAGATCGAGGAGGTGAATACTTAAGTAAAGAATATCTAGATTACTTGAAGCTCATGGAATCCAATCACAATGGACACCTCCCAGAACGCCACAAATGAATGTTGTTGCTGAAAGGAGAAATCAAATCTATTAGATATAATTAGATTCATGATGAGCTTCTCAGCTCTACCAACATACCTTTGGGGATATGCATGTCACGATCCAAATCGGAGGGCCGCGACGGGGGCCCAGATCTCACCCATCGGGTACCCCAAATCACATCATCACTGTATAATTAAAATAAGTACGGACTAAGCCAAAAAATATTATGAAAGCTCTTGAATAGAAAACTGACTTATACATATATACATGACCACATTAAGGTCGATGAGGCATACAAAACCACTATCCACATGACACCTGTCTACAAGCATAGAATATATGATATCAAGACAAGACTGCAACTCTGGAACAAGTAGAGTGCTCCAACATCAGCTGAACAAGCGTGAATCATCACTCTCTTTAATTGAACATGCGGGCATGAAACGCAGCCCCCGAGGAAAGAGGGTCAGTACGAAATAATGTACTAAGTATGTAAAACATGAAGTACTGTAAATAAGATCACAACTGGCCAAGAGATGTCAGGAGACAAATATAATAATCCAATTATCAATACAACTGTGTTTTATGAAATGAGAGTCAAGTGTGCCTTATAAAATGAGAGTCAACTTTGCATTTTAAAAATGAGAGTCATATCAAAATCATGGATGCATGTCCATAGTATCATCATCTATACATATACATATAACGTGTCCAACCCTCTAGTGAGGGACTCAGTGGAATTATCATATCATGAATACTTGTCCACATAACGTGTCCCGGCCCATTCTGAGACTCTGTAAGCTCATCATCATCATGGATGCCTGTCCATGAAAAAATCATATATACATATAACATGTCCCGACCCTCTAGTGAGGGACTCGGTGAATCAATACAATAAATCAACGCACGAACATGACCCGGCCCGGGACTCAGTGAAATGATATAATTACATCAAGAACGAATATAATATCATGAGAAATCATATACAATTTAAATCATCATTTGACTCTCAATGAAATAAATAAAAGGCACTATCATGTCATGTATCATTTTAAATCATCATTTAAAAAATCAAAGGCACTATCATATCAGTGTCACTAGGAATTATGATTCAATAGAATTATGTACGTCCGTCGTACACTCATGTTATATAAATCATGCCAAGAAAAGATAATTTCACATACCTCGAATTTGACCTTCCTATACTTTGTATTGAATTCGCTGGAACGTTGCTTAAAAAAATATTTGAAAAAAATGTTTTGGCTTCAAGAACATCGCTGGCCAATTTTTTCTTTTCACATGAAACCAAGGTTTAAGAACTTGCGGCACTTATAAATTTTTTTCCTTCTTACCCAATTTTCTAATACTAACGTGAATTGTTGTCTAACTACTAGCTTTAGGAAGAAGTGCTTCTAAATGGACTATTTGTTGAACGTTTTATTTGGTTTACAAAATGAATCCTAAAAGCAAGATGTGACCTTCCTAGTTGATCACAAAATGAATTTCTCCCAAACGAAAAATGTTGCTGGAAGGTCTTTTTATTTCTTTCTAAAACGAAGTGGTTATTACCTACTTCTCTTTTCTCTTTCAGAATAGCTGCATATACTGGATAATATACTAAAACTCTCTTATTACTTAATTGGGTCATGGGTCACACCTAACTTTACACCGCTTAATTACCTCTGTTGCACGAAAATGACACCACTTCAAGATAAGTGGATTAGTCACTAGTTTTTCTTTACCTTGGAGCCACGTGGATATTCATCCAAAAAAAATTCAACCAACTCATTTATTAATCCATAATTAATCAATTGTACACACAATTAATTCTTTATCTCAATTAATTTAAATCTTCATGACTTATAAAATCTTCTTATACTTAATTTCCTTATTAGCATATGTAAATATAACATTTACTTTCCGGAGTCCGGGTCTACTTGCATATGTTAAGGTGCTCAAATCATTGTCCAAAATTGTGAGACGTTACAACCTCCCCCCTTAGAAACATTCGTCCTCGAATGTTTGAGTGACATATAACATACCTTGCAGCATCGAAACTCTCATAGTCATCAAGCATTAATGAAATAATCATACTTCATCCCCTCTTCTATTTCCCACGTCATCTCTTACACATTTTTATTTCGCCACAACACTTTCATAGAAGCTATTTCCTTAGTCCTCAAATAGGAATCTCTTCATATGACAGGTTCTCTGTAACCTGCACATTCTTAATCGGTACAATCCGGGAAGGATCTCCAACACATGCTCAACAGGAAATGTGGAAAACCGGATTAACAAACTCCAACTCTGAGGGTAAGTCCAATTCATAAGGTACTTGATCAATACGTCGAATTATGCGATATAGTCCAATATATCGTGGACTAAACTTTCCCTTCTTTCTGAATATCATTACTCCCTTCATAGGTAAAATCTTCAGGAATACCCAATCATCTACTTGAAACTCTAAGTCTCGTCGTCGTGCATCTAAATATGACTTCTGATGATTCTGAGCCATTAACAATCGTTCCTAGATAAACTTCACATTCTCTATGGCTTGATGCACTAAGTCTGATCCAAATAACTCTGATTCGCCTATCTCAAACCATCCGATAGGAGATCTACATGTTTGTCCATATAAAGCCTCATATAAAGCTATTTTAATGTTGGCATGATAGCTATTATTGTACGCGAACTCAATAAGGGGTAAGTGATCATCCCACCTTCCCTTAAAGTCCAACACACAAACTCGTAACATGTCCTCGAGCGTCTGAATCGTTCGCTCGGCCTGGGTTTGTCTGTGGATGAAAAGTCATACTTAAATTAACTTGGGTGCCTAACCCTTTATGAAATGACTTCCAGAAGTTAGCTGTAAACTGAGCACCTCGGTCCGATATAATAGAAATAGGCACACCATGAAGTCGAACAATCTCCTTAATATATAACTTCGCGTAGTCCTCGATTGTGTACATAACATTTACTGGCAAGAAATGAGCTGATTTGGTCAGCCTGTCAACAATCGCCCAAATATAATTAAACTGACGGAAAGAACGAT
This sequence comes from Przewalskia tangutica, assembly GCA_029844215.1. Taxonomy (NCBI): domain Eukaryota; kingdom Viridiplantae; phylum Streptophyta; class Magnoliopsida; order Solanales; family Solanaceae; genus Przewalskia; species Przewalskia tangutica. The sequence goes on along the minus strand of CM056726.1, from coordinate 18,288,936 downwards.
GTAATCTCGTAATGAAGTCCATATTAATTATTTTCCACTTCCACATCGGAATCTCGATGTTCTGAGTCAAGCCAACAGGTTTTTAGTGCTATATTTTTTTACCTGTTGACAATTAAGTCACTGACCACCAACTCCACAATGTTCATTTTCGTGTCGTCCTACCAATACATACCATTTTAAGATCATAATACATCTTAGTAGATCCACGGTGAATGGAATATTGTGAACAATGGACTTCTGTTGTAATCTTGTCTCGTAATCCTGCTATATTCAGAATACACAAATGAATCTTCCATCTGAGGGTCATTCTCCCATTATACTCAAAGGTTGCAGTTCCTTTTTTTTGTTAACTATCTTTCCCATTCTCCTATAAAATGGAATTTTCATCATGACGTTCCTTTTTCTTCCTGTATGAGGGATGACTCTGCTGTATTCTGAGTTATAGGACTATCACTATCTGATTCCTTCAATCGAACTTCAACTTAACTAACAGATGTGTTCCCTCATGTTAACTTCTCTCCTTAGTCCTCACATTAGTCAAGCTGCTTGTGGGTGAATGATCCTATTGTCAACTTAGCTTTGTTTACTAACTGTTGTGCTGGAAATTCTTGTATTTATAGTATCTCAATCGTGAACACTTTATGGACAATATAGTCGAATCTAAAGTGCTTGTATCATCGCAGTTAACTCTCATTCATAAGGACTTTTTTTTTTGTACTTTCTTACTACTCGTAATTATAAACAACTTCATTTCTTATGACCCTTGTTCACTCATTTTCTAACTTCTCGTACTCTTCATAATTCCAAAATATTCTAGTATACATACACAATCTCAAACATTGCTCCTGAATCCAATCCTTGGCGTCACTATCCTTTAGGGGATGAATTGTTAACTTATTTCTTTATTCAGTATGTAGAAGACTCTGAAGAACTGCATTACATGACATTGACCTACTATCTCCAAACCTGGTCATTATACTTCGATTCGAATCCTTCCACTTTCCTTATGTCTAACTCTTTCTGTCAATGTCGTTTTAGGGAAAAACAAATTCCTTGATCTCGGTAAACTGTAAATCCATTACTTGATCTATCTCGTAGAACCTTTGGTTAGTTAAAAAATGCTCATAGACATCTGCATTTTCCTGTCATTTTATCTGTATTATAATGTCATTATCTGTTGACATATATCTTTAATGTCTACCTTATATCCATAGGCGTCATTGACCTTTTTTCGGCTGTTAGGTGCTAATCTAGAGATTTACCCACTGTTACTTCCGTTCACATACTTTTTGAAAGGTATGACCGCATATGTCGTGGAACCGATGATTCATATGTTTAGATCCAATTCACGGTGTTACATGATCCAATGACTTGTCAAGCTTTCTTGTCTTATCATTAATAAGTCTCTCATCGACCGAGCACCCATTCATCTTAGATTTACATTTCCATTACACGTTGCCTTGGGGGTCTCTTGTCTCAAAGTATTTCTCATACAATTTTCCTGAACATCAGAGATTCGTCACCTTTGGCGTAAAAGTTCTTATTGTCCTTTCTCTACTATTGATCATTACGCTATTGTGGAGTAATCATACCCTTGTGAAACCTGCATTTCATTCACCTTTATCCTTGTTGTCATTATCTTTCATTCTACTCATCATTAAATGGAAAATATTTCTACCTTGATACTCGATCATACAGTTTCATTCATACTTATTAACTGTTTCATATTCTTACAACCCCTTCTTTGATTGCTCTATAGTTTTCGTCCTCAATTACCCCAACAAACTATTATTATCCAGAGGTTATGTAGAATTGTAACATGCTGCACAACGAAGCGAAGCCGAAGATCTTACCAGTCCAATATCTATAGCATACCTTAGCTTACTAACGTTGATACATGTAATTCTCAATAATATGCAGTATCGCCCCTTCACGCAAGGACGAGAGCTTATCTCCCTTCCATAATCTTCCTTTTTCCTTCTATGTTCCTCACTGACCACTACTCATTGTATCACTATATTACTGGTTGCATATCCCTTCCGAAGCTCTTTGTTCCTTGCAAGTTAACGTAGAATTCCACAAAAGCTTGTGTAACCGCTCACAAATTATTTAGATTATCACTCATTTAGTCCTTTATATTGAATAATCTATTCGCACTGCTCCTTGATTTTATCAAGCTGTGGAATACTTTTGTATTCATAGCTCCACATATTGGCCATTGAATTTTTGCACTTCTGTTGAAAGAATTTTGTTCTTGCCTCATTTCACCTCTGATAGTCCTTGGACAATTTCCAATCTATTCTAGGCAAGACATTACAATTTAGGTCGCACGTACGTACCATATTCCCTCATTCTAATTCGCAATAGTCATCATAAAACGTGTAGATTTTCATAACCTACTAAACCTTCCAATGATGTTTTCTGTTTTTCAGTTGTACCACTTATACTCATCTTATCCTTACCTTTGCGCATCCACTTGGAACACTTCAGAATATTGTGACCATGACTACCACACTAAATCAACCCCCTGTACCTTTGTGGCATACTCCAGCATGCACTCGACCATACTGACTACAAGATAGTCGGGGTAGTCTCACTCGACCTTTGCAACTTTGATCCTGAGATGTTGGCATCTTCGAATACTTTAAATATCAGCGATCCTTAGCGAATAAATCTCTGACCCCTCAAGGTCCTAACTCTATCAGACGCTCTAGGTTGAAGTCATTTCTGAGAGACAACCAATTGATTCAATACCTGTGTCGGTCTCCTTACATCCTAATCAGACGGAGCCGATGGTAGGACTGGTGATACATGATCTTCCCTTAACTCCTCTAGTGCTACTGGGTTCGTCGATACTTGAGAAAATATCTTACTCATATCCTATGTCTCAATAGAAATCATACTACTCGTAATTACACTCGGTCCAACATCAATCTCCGTGCTAATCATAATCTACCGGAAGAAAGCATTGCTATAGTTGCAACAACAATAAGGTCTACAAGGCGAATTCTTACCAACTCCTGTATGCCGGTATGTAGTACCTCTTTTATTTTACTCCTTTCCAAAATAAATGTTTTGCTTCCCAAGCTTGCATTATCTCTTTCGTATGTGCGTGAGACAACTTCTCATAATCTCGAAACTTTTTAAAATACAACTACCCTTCTGGCGTATCAATCATCTTGATATAAATCGCTCATTTACTGGCTACGAGTATAAACTAACCGAAGTCTTTTCGGTAATCGGGGTTACCAAAACAGTAACAGGCACAAATTTAACTCAAATTCTTAAAACTCAGCTCTACTGCATGATTTACGAGACAAAAGAATAGAAATCAACCCTAAATGTCAGGCAGCCTCCTACGTATAAGTATGGTGCACAACATACCCATACACAAGACTTTACTAGACACGGCTTGTAGACTCCCTAGTACAGACATGCTCTGATACCAAGTTTGTCACGATTAAATTGTGACATCATCACTGTATAATTAAAATAAGCACGGACTACGCCAAAAAATATTATGAAAGCTCTTGACTAGAAAATGACTTATATATATATATACATGACCATATTAAGGCCGATGAGGCCATAAAAAACCACTATCCACAGGACACCTGTCTACAAGCCTCTAAAGAGTATACGATATCAAGACTAGACTGCAACTCTGGAACAAGTAGAGTGCTCCAACATCAGCTGAACCAGCGTGAACTATCACTCTCTTAAATTGAACCTGCGGGCATGAAATGCAGCCCCCCGAGGAAAGGGGGTCAGTACGAAATAATGTATGTAAAACATGAAGTATTGTAAATAAGATCATAACTGGCCAAGGCCAAGAGATGTCAGGAGACAAATATAATAATCCAATTATCAATACAACTGTGCCTTATGAAATGAGAGTCAAATGTGCCTTATAAAATGAGAGTCAACTTTGCCTTTTAAAAATGAGAGTCATATCAAAATCATGGATGCTTGTTGATCGGTGTATTTTATATACACCTTTTGAGTCATTTTTAATTAGTATTTTACTCATTTCATTTATGTTTAGTATATTATTAGGGTCGTTTTCCTTTCTTTTGTGTCACAGCGGTCAGAAATGGAGAAATGACAAAAAAAGATGAAATGAGCATAAATGAGATGAAATTGCACACTAAAAGGGTCAAGAAATGAAGCCTAAGAAGTTTCGGTAAGTATAGAGGAGATCAGACGAAGACCGGATGAAAAAAGGACGAAGAAACGAAAAATCCGGAAGAATGTCGTCACCGGCGCCGCAGCGCCTGACAGAAGCGTCGTGGCGCCAAATGTTCTGCGGAGTCCGAAAGTTGCAGATTCTTCAGCGCCGTGGCGCCGGACTGCAGGGCCACTTCACCGACGCGAGATTTCTGAGTTTTGGGCCGAATTTGACACGTTTTCAGGGTCCAAAAGGGATAACTTTTCCTACCTACATAATCCTTAACCCTTTACCTAAATGATTCTATAACTTTTCCTACCTACATAATCCCTAACCCTTTACCTAAAGGATTCTTGAGCTATAAATAGTCTCTACATCATTAGAAGAATCATTCCATTCTCCATCAATCATTCTACCACAATCCATCTTGTAAATATTCCACAACACAATCCTTGGATGCTAGAAGGCTTGGAGATTTGTTCTTGAGTTTTTTTTTGCTTTGTTTATTTCAGTTCATGTATGGAGGTTGTATTAGTTCTTAGCGTGACTATGGCTAAAAGCTAATTACTTATTTAGGGATTTCCTTGTGATTCTCTTGAAACTCTTATTCATGAAGTAATACATTAGTTGATTTCTTCTTCACTTGTTTAAGATTTATTCAATAATTGCTTTGATTGCTTGATAATTAATTGATCACTAGTTATCATCACTTATATGAGTTCTAATCGAAATCTGAAAGGGGAGATTGTGAATATGTTATAGTTGAATAAACATAGATTTAAATCGTGGACGAAAGTACCCCGATACTTGTGTAGCTTAATAGGTTATTGCTTTTAATCCTCCTTTGTAGTCAATCTTGTCATCGAAAGATAGAAGGGTTCTCCATTGGGGTTGAGTGTTTATATTACCTTAACAGGAGTATAAAACGGTCTAGTTAACCTGCTATCTTAACGTAGAAGAAGAAGTTAGTCTAATTGTATTAAGGATTGAATATAGTGAATAGTTGATGATCTTGGAAGCCCTAATTCTCCATCATAACTGATTTAAATCAAAGTATTTTCATAATTAGTTTATTTCCTGCATTATTAGTTTAGAATTCCAACTCAATTAACGTTAACCAAATAGAAACTAAAGCATAGATAATCGGTACTTGAAAACCAGTCCCTGAGGACGATATTCGGTCTTACCTAGACTATATTACTTGTAACGATACGTGCACTTGCGTTAAGCGTGTGTATAAATCGCACATCACATGTCCATAGTATCATCATCTATACATATACATATAACGTGTCCCGGCCCTCTAGTAAGGGACTCAGTGGAATTATCATATCATGGATACTTGTCCACATAACGTGTCCCGACCCATTCTGGGACTCGGTGAGCTCATCATCGATGCCTGTCCATGAAATTATCATATATACATATAACGTATCTCGGCCCTCTAGTGAGAGACTCGGTGAATCAATACAAAAAATCAGCGCACGAACATGACCCGACCCGGGACTCGGTGAAACGATATAATCACATCAAGCACGAATAGAATATCATGAGAAACCATATGCAATTTAAATCATCATTTGACTCTCAATAAAATAAATAAAAGACGCTATCATGTCATGTATCATTTTAAATCATCATTTGAAAAATCAAAGACACTATCATATCAGTGTCACTAGGAATTATGATTCAATAGAATTATGTACGTTCGTCGTACACTCATGTTATATAAATCATGCCAAAAGAAAGAAATGATAGTTTCACATACCTCGAATATTGACCTTCCAATACTTTGTATTGAATTCGTTGGTTTACAAAATGAATCCTAAAAGAAAGATGTGACCTTCCTAATTGATCACAAAATGAATTTCTCCCAAAAGAAAAATATTGTTAGAAGGTTTTTTTTTCTTTCTAAAACGAAATGGTTATTGCCTACTTCTCTTTTCTCTTTCAGAATAGCTGCATATACTGGATAATATACTAAAACTCTCTTATTACTTAATTGGGTCATGGGCCACACCTAACTTTACACCTCTTAATTACCTCTGTTGCACGAGAATGACACCACTTCAAGATAAGTGGACCAGTCACTAGTTTTTCTTTACCTTGGAGCCACGTGGATATTCATCCAAAAAAAATTCCAACCAACTCATTAATTAATCCATAATTAATCAATTGTACACACAATTAATTATTGATCTCAATTCATTTAAATCTTCATGACTTATAAAATCTTCTTATACTTAATTTCCTTATTAGCATACGTAAATATAACATATACTTCCCGGATCCGGGTCTACTTGCATATGTTAAGGTGCTCAAATCATTGTCCATAATTGTGAGACGTTACAATGCATTACAAAGCTCAATCTATATTCTGAACAGAGTTCCTTCAAAGTCAGTAGAGAAAACTCCATATGAGATATGAAATGACAAGAAACCATCACTTAAACATATGTGACTCTGGGGGTGTCCTGCATATGTAAAGAAGTTGTTTACTGACAAGTTGGAATTCAAAAGTGAGAAGTATTATTTTGTGGGGTATCCAAAGAAAACTAGGGGTTACTATTTCTATCTTCCTGGAGAACATAAGGTCATTGTTTCCAGAAATGCGATTTTTCTTGAAGAAGACTATGTCTACAAGGAACAGGTTGCAATAAGATTGAACTTGAAGAAATTCAAGAAACACAAGATAATTCAGAGGTTGAACCCTTGTCACATGACCTACGCAAGGATTCAGTGGGAGTAATTGGTGAAGATTGGGTACTTAGAGTACGCCTTTCAGCTAGTGGGAGTGTTGTGAGAGATAATGCAGAAATACATGACTCTCATACACAACCAATGGAAGATGATACAATAGTTGTACATCATCCCATTCAGAAAAGACATGAAAATGACATTCCTGAAAGCTCTCAAGTTGGTGGATTGTCCAACACACAAACACCTTATCAAAACAGAATACAACAAACACTGAAACACAGAATATTCAACTCCGTAGGACCACTAGGACTCATCGTCCGCCTGAAAGACTAAATCTCCTTGTTGAAACACATAATGAGATAAATATTTCTGATGACGATGAACCTACAATCTACAACGAATCTATGTTAGATTTCACAGAGATGGCAAGAAGTCATGAAATCTGAAATGGACTCGATGTACATCAATCAAGTATGGAACTTGGTTGATTTACCAACAGGGGTTTGACCCATACGATGCAAATGAGTCTTCAAGAAGAAGATTGATACATATGACAAGGTATATACTTATAAGGAAAGATTGGTGGCTAAAGGTTATAATCAACGGCTTGAGGTCGATTATGATGAAACATTTTCACCTGTTACAAAAATTAAGTCCATTCGGATTTTGCTTGCAATAGCTGCATACTATGATTATGATATTAGGCAAATGGATGTTAAAATTGTCTTCCTCAATGGTAATCTAATTGAAGAGGTATATATGATGCAACTAGAGGGTTTTACATTTGAGACTCAGCCCAAAGCCATATGCAAGTTATAGAAGTCCATTTATGGACTTAAGCAAGCCTCAAGGAGTTAGAATATTTGCTTTGACAAAGAAGTCAAATCATTTAACTCTGTTATAAGCAAGGAAGATCCATGTGTTTATAGTAAACGCACAGATGAGAGTATTATCTTCATTGTTATATATGTAGATGACATATTAATAATGGGAGATGACAAGACTCTCGTGCAGTCAGTCAAATAATGATTATCCAACACTTTCATGATGAAGGACTTAGGTGAAGTCTGCTACATTCTTAGAATTAGGATCTACAGAGATAGACCTAATAGATTGTTGGGTTGTCACAGTATGTATACATAGACAAAGTGCTAAGACGATTCTCTATGGAAAATTCCAAGAAGGGAGGTCTTCATATAGGTCAAGGCATCAAGTTATCAAAGAAGGATAGTCCTTCTACTGTTGCAGAATTTGAGCGCATGAAGAGGATCTCATATGCTTCAGCTATAGGATCAATCATATATGTCATGACATGTATAAGGCTAGATATGGCCTATGCACTTAGTATGACTTGAAAATTCTAGCAGAATTCTGGGGAGGAACACTGGAAAGCAGTCAAGGGTATTGTTAAGTATCATAGACGAACTAAAAAATATTTCTTAATCTATGGTGGAAAAGAAAAGCTAGTAGCTACTGGGTACACTGATGCTAGCTTCCAGACAGATGTTGATGACTTCAAATATTAGTCTGGCTATGTCTTCATAAATGGTGGAGTAGTAAGTTGAAAAAGTTCCAAACAAGCTACAACTGCTAATTAGACAAATGAAACCGAGTACATTGCCGGATCGGAAGCTGGTAAGGAAGCTATCGCGAAATCTGAATTCTTGAAAGAACTAAGGATTGTTCCAAGTGTCACTTGTCCAATAACGATTTATTGTGACAACACTGGTGCGATTGCTCAGGCTAAGGAACCAAGATCAACAAACATAAATAAGTATGTACCAAGAAAATACCACATACTCATGGAGATGGTGGAGACTGAAGAAATAAGATTAGACTACGTTTCCACATATGATAATCTAGCTGACTCATTTACTAAACCATTAAGCTTGGTCAAGCATAATGATCATTTTGAAAATATGGGAATTAGATACGTTGGAGATTGGATCTAGGCCAAATGGGAGATTGAAAGTATATATGTCCTGGAGACAATAATTCTAGGGAATAATGTACTTGAACACATTTGTATTATTAATGAGATTAATATATTTTGGTATTTGCAATTATTGAATTATAATTTTGATTGCTTGTGATTATTCATTAATGTGCATCCCTTGAGCTTACGTTGTCATTAATAAATAAATATTAGTGATATAGTGTAACTCTCAAAGTAGTCTCGACTGATGATCATTGAGAATGAGATATTAATGATATGTTATAAGTCGACATGTGGTCTGCATCACATTCTTATAGAATGAGTATGTATCACTTACTACTAGTAATGGTTACTAGTGATGGACACATGAATACTCTTAGAGTGTATTGGTATATTCTGCTAATAAACTATTTGTTATATATGTCTAGAGTATTATCAGCATGTGGGATACAAAGATCCTTTGATTTGAGAGAGAACACTCAGCTTCTCAATGATATTAGGTCGACAAAGTCATGACCAATGCAAGAGACATATTTAGAATATGGTCTGGTTGTCGACTAATATAGATGAAATAAAGTGATCGAGCCATTTGGATAGACACATGACAATTCCTAAGTTTGACCGAGTGTGTCGCGAATGAAAGGAATTTATCATCTCACATAAATGTTGTGTTTATTGAAGTCATGTAAACGTACTTCACATATTGAGTTCGTCATACGACGCGGTCTAGGAGTTCTGTATGAACCTTAATTTGATTAGTGTCAATGTGTGAAGGCTTAAAGGGTCACACTAAGTCGATTATCTTTTCGGTCTAAGGGTATATTGAGAGAGTATAAAATATTCGATTTAGAATCGATATATTTAAACCAATAATAAATATGGGATAATTTATATTTGATTGAAATTATTTAATTAAGTCAAAATTGGATTTTGGATTTAAATTGAAATGTGCTGAATAAAATAGTGGAAGCGTCGCGGCGCCTCAGAGGCTGAGATGCGACGCTTGTACGACAGTGAGCCCAGTTTGATTGGCCCACTGCTTCTCGGATTTTGGGTCAGGCTTGGATCCCAACCCAATCAAAAAATTAACATAAATCACTGACATATATTTTGCACTTAACCCCATAATTTCGGTTATTCAATTCTTACTTTCTGAAATCAGAGTTCAGAGAATAAAATCCTCTCAAACCTCTGCCAAGATTTTTTGGCTTTCCTGACAGAGGAATATACCACAGCAAGATTTGCGGTCGAAAGGATAATCGTGTTGCCCAGATAACACAAACTGTAAGTTAATGTTTATGTTTTTGCAGATTTCAATTGTAATATAATCATACCAGAGTAAGTTGAACAAAAATTTTAAACTTTCGTTGTGTCTTACTTACGTGTTTTATACCCAACAAAACCCTAGAAGAACATTAACACTTTTAACAGGAAAGTCGATGAAATTAGTGGATATTCTAAAAAGGAGGAGAGCTGATATTTCAGGCCTTCAGGAACCTAAATAGACATAGCAAAAGACTAGAGAGATAAGTAATCGAGTTATAAATTATGGTATTATGGGATACATAAGAATAGAAATAAAATGGAGATTATTGTAGAACTAGGACTAAAAGATAAGATTATAGAGGTAAAATGAGTTGGGGACAGGATTATTGCAGTAAGACTTGTTGAGGGAATGAGACAATAAATGATATTAGTGTTTATGCTCCACAAATAGAATTAGCTACAGAAGCTAAAATTACGTTTTGGGAGAAGATGGATAACTTTGTTCAAGGAATTCCAGAAGACCAATAAATCTTTGTAGGGAGAGATCTAATTGGCCATGTATGTAGGTGGACATATTGATGACATTGAACAGGTGCATGGTGGTTATAGCTACGGTACTAGGAATGACAAAGGGAAGATTTTATTAAAATTCGCTTTAGCTTATGATTTAGTGATAGCTAACAAATTCTAAAAAGTAAGATTCTCACCTAATTACTTAACGGAGTGGCGGTAACCATAATCAAATAGACTTTATCCTTATAAGAAGACGAGATAAAAAATAAGGTTATTACATAAAAAGCGATCACCACCAAACACAAGTTAATAATCTTAGATATAAAACTTAAGAGTAAAGTGAAAAGAGTGACAAGTAACTACAAACAATCAGTAATTAGGTGATGGGCATTAAAGGTACTGACCAGTTAGAATTTGAAGAAAAACACAGGAGAATAGCACTTGAGACTTAAAAAAGGACACAGACATCTTGTTGAAGGAAATGTCAGATTGCATGAAGAAGTAGAAACTGAAGTGTCATACATTTCTAAAAGTTTAGGACCTCAACCACATAAATTCTTGTGTGAAATGAGGAGTACAAAGAGTTATTTCGCTAAAAGAGAGTGATATAGAAAGTTGCCAAAAGCCGAGGGTAAGAGATTGAAATAATTTCCGGCCGTGATTTCTTTCATTAATCGCAATATATATAGTTGTTCAAAGGAGATTCCTAATACAGTAAGAATCTTAAACTACCTTAAATATATGTCAATAATAAATACAATATATACTGTGAATATTGTGAAGAATATTTGCTAATACTCCCCCTCAAACGGAGCGGGTGGAGGCCGAACGCTCAGACTGGATCTGAAGTCTATGAACAGTTGTCTGGGTAGTCCCTTTGTGAAGATGTCTGCATATTGATAGGAGGAGGGCACATGCAGTATTTTGACTAGACCAAGTGCTACCTTCTCACGTACAAAGTGGATATCCATCTCAATATGTTTGGTCCGCTGATGCTGTACCAGATTATGAAACATATGTATGACAAATATGTTATCACAATAGACTATAGACGCTTTACGTAGTGGACAACTAAGCTCCAAGAGAAGATTTCAAAGCCAACAGACCTCAGCAACTACATTAGCAACACCCATATACTCTGCTTCAGCACTGGAGCGGGATAAAGTGGTTTGTCGCTTGGCAGACTAAGAAATAAGGTTATCCCCTAAAAAAAATACAATAGCCGGAAGTAGAGCGTCGCGTGTCCGGACATCCTGCCCAATCAACATCTGTGTAAGAGTGCAACCTACTCGGAGCGGAGGGGTAGAGATGCACCCATATTCACTAGTACCCTTAATGTATCTGATAAAACGCTTAAGAGCAGCAAAATGGGGTTCCCTCGGGGCATGCATATACAAACACACCTGCTGAACGACATATGGAATGGAGGGCCTGGTAAATGTGAGGTATTAAAGAGCACTTGCAAGACTCCGATAGAGAGTAGGATCAGATACTGAATCACCCTCAGAAGCACTGAACTTGGATTTCGAATCAATCGGAGTAGGCATAGCTTTGCAATTCGACATCTTAGCTCTGAACACAATTTCTTCTGCACACTTACGCCGACTCAGAAATATAGTATCTGCAGATCTAGTAACTGATATACACAAGAAGTAACTCAGCTTGCCCAAATCATTCTTATCAAATTCAGTTTTGAGGAGAGCAATAATGTCATTTTTCAATTTGTCAGATGAGGCAGTAAAAACAATGTCATCCACATATAATAGTAAGTAAGAAATGTCACTACCATGATGAAAAATGAACAGAGATGTGTCACACCTGCTACAAATAAATTAATCTGCATAATATACCTGACAAAACGGTCATATCAAGCGTGAGGTGCCTATTTAAGGCCATAAAGTGACTTCCTAAAACGGCAGACATACTGAGGAACTACAGGATGAACAAACCCTGGTGGCTGATGCATATACACAGTTTCTTTCAAATCCTCATGAAGAAATGCGTTCTTGACATCCAGCTGATGAATCAGTCACTTTTTACCCATGACAATACTAGGAACAGTACAAGTCATAGCCGGTTTAACAACCTGGCTAAAAGTCTCACCACCGTCAATGCCCTCCTACTTATTAGTACTATTTGCCACAAGTCTTGCCTTGTAGCGCTCCAAGTCACATGTGTCTCTGAATTTGTGACGAAATAGACACAAGCATCGAATCACATTCACCCCCTCTGATCTAGGTACTAGATCCCACGTATGTTGTTTAGTTAACTCATTGAATTCCTTAAACATAGCCGCATTTCAATTAGGGTCTTGTTTGGCCAATTTGAGATTTTTTGGAATTGGAAAAATGGTTTGGACAAATAAGTTAAACTAGATTTTGGGTTTGAAAATCCCATGTTTGGCACGAGTTTCCATTTGGTGAGTGGAGACAGTGGGTGACTGCATTGGCTGAGTAGCAGGATCCGAGACAGAGGGTATGATCGGATATGAGGAGGGTGGTGGAAAATTCGTCGAAGGTGTCGCGGCGCAGCGATCAGGGGCCATGGCTCTGATGATGGTGTGGAAGTACTTTGGTCACTGGAGATTAGTGCTGCGGCGCTGATGACAGTGATGAAACACTCTGTTCATTGGAAGGTTGGTGCCACGGCGCCTTACCGATGGGTCGCGGTGCTGACGACGTTGAGGACAGAAGTTGACTGAGAATGATGGGAGAGATGGCAAGCTCGTAAAAAAAGAAGTAATCCAGTTTTTGGAATTTTTGAGGATTAGTAAAACAAGAATGTGATCTCGTCGAACGTGACGTGACGGGATATGTGGATTTGACGAGTGGAAAAGTCATCGCAAAGATAACCCCTATGGTTTGGGCGGAAAACCTACAAAGACACATGATGTGGTCTGGGGGGTTAGTTTGTGAGGAGCAGTGGAGGCAAGATTAGGATAACAGAGACAACCGAATATCCGTAAGTGATTATAAGAGGGGACTCTACGATAGAGGATTTCAGTAGGGGTCATATTGTGAAGGGTACTAGTCGGGAGAATGTTTAGAATGTATTCTGACATCTTAGCGGCATATACCCAAAATGACGGAGGGAGAGATGCATGAATCAACAAAGTACGAATCATATTATTAATGGTAAGAATGATTCGTTCAGCTTTATCATTTTGTGGAGAAGCGTGAGCGCAGGAGAATCGAAAACCATGCCATTATTCGTACAAAAATGGTGAAAGAGATGAGATGTTAAATTCACAATCATTATCGCACTAAAAAGACTTTATACCTTTTTCAATCTGTGTTTTGATAAAAGTACGAAACTCAAGAAAATTGGAAAACACTTCCGATTTAAATTTAAGAGGATATATCCAAATATAGTGAGAAAAATCATCTAGCAATACAAGATAGTATTTATGGCCGAGAGAACTAGAAATAGGAGATTTCCATAAATCGGCATATATAATATCAAATGGTGCAAAAGTAACACTAGTAGATGATTTAAATAGAAGACGAGTATGTTTGTCTTGAGAACAAGAAACACAATTGTGGGCAAGCTTCCCATTATTACACAGAATAAAACTATTACCTCAAAAAAAATTGAAAACTGAGACTCCTGGATGACCAAGCCTATTATGCCATATGGAGGGAGAGATAACAGCAAGAGAGACTGGAGGGTAAGATCTGGCAGCGGGGGTGGATGGGAATGGATATAGATCCCCCGTGCTATTGCATCTCGTAAGAGGTGTCCCCGTTTGAAGATCCTTCACAGTGAAACCAAAAGGGTCAAATTCAACAGAGACATAATTATTACGAGTAAATTTACGAACATAAATTAGATTCTTAATGATGTTTTGGGCATATAAGACATTCTTAAGGGAGAAGGGTAGATGAGGAGGTGGTGTGTAGGATGTACCATAGCCCTGTATTGGAATGCGGTGGTCATTGCCAACTGTAATATATTGAGGATGCTTTAAACTGAACAGTTCGAGAATATTACCTACAGACCGGGTGAGGTGAGATGTGGCGCCGGAGTCCATGTACCAATTGTTGTCCGGTTGTTGCAGATTGAGGCTGCTGAAAGCCTGACCTAAATCGATGGGGGCATGGGATGCCCATTGGGCGGCACATGAAGTGGGCTTATTTGCGATCGGGCCCAACAACGGTGTTGAGCATACGGTTGTAGAGTGCGATCTCGGAATTGTGGGGTGCCCGACACCCTATTGGTACTGTTGAGGCGTCGTGGTCCAACTGTTCTGCGCACCCTAGTGTGGCTGCTGCTGCTGGTTCTGTTGACCGCGACCCTTTCTACAACCACATCCTCCTCTTCCGCCGCGGCCTTTTCCACCTTGCTGCCACGGCCCTGCTGTGATTGAGAATTTTCCAGCATTATTTGGTCGTGGGGTTTCGTTTTGACAGCTAACACCTTCTGATTGTGCTCATCTTGCTTAGCACGGTGGGTTTCTTCGAGCAACAACTGCGAGCGAACTTTGTTAAAACTAGGTAACGGATCCACCTGCTGAATCATGGTGGCCAAGGTATCATATTCGCCTTTAGAAAGACCTGCAATTAATTGTAACACCATTTTAGTTTCCGAGACAGGCGTGCCGACGTTGGAGAGTTGATCTGACATAAATTTTAACTGTTTGCAATACTCAGTCATGTTGGAAAAGTTTTCAAGACGTGTATTGTTGAACTGGTCCTCCAAATACACAACACGAGTGTGCTTGTTATCCTGAAAAATTTCCTCCAAACGAATACAAAATTCACGGACTGAGGCGCTGAATTTCATGATAGTAAGAAGTAAATCCTGAGAAATACTATCATATATCCACTGTTTGACGATGACGTCGAGACGAAGCCATGTAGAATCATCAACCTCCGGGGGCGAGTAATAGCATTATCGATATGATCAAGTACGTTATAGACACATGCATGAATACGAAACAGTTCAACCTATAGAGAATACTGACAGTTTTCCTGATCAAGAAGTACGGAAAGGGAGTTCTTGATATTGGTGACGGTTAAGGCTGGGTGAAAAGATTGTTTCGATGTTTCGGGAGTGATAACGGTGGAGGAGGAGGCTGTAGGAGTTTTAGGAGGAGTCATGATAGTGGATGAGAGAAGGAAATAACCCAAGATTTGGGCGCTGCGGCTGTAAAGAAGCCGAGAGAGAGAGAGAGAGAGAGAGAGAGAGAGATGAGGAGGAGGGCGGCGCTGGTAGGTTTTAGAAGAGAAATAGGGTTTTGGCTCTTGATACCATGTAAGAGATTGAAATAATTTCCCTTGGGATTTCTTTCATTAATCACAATATATATAGTTGTACAAATGAGATTCCTAATACAGTAAGAATCCTAAACTACATTAAATGTATGTCAATAATAAGTATAATATATACTGTGAATATTGTGAAGAATATTCGCTAATATTGAGTATGAAGAAGCCTGAAAGATACAAGAGAACAAAGTGAGAAGCTAAAAGGCCATTAGTAAAGCTCGATGAAAGCTCTAGATGGCTTGTATCAAATGTTAGGAACACGAAATGAGGAACGAAATATTTAAACTAGCACGTTTGAGAGAGAAAAAGTGTACGAATTTAAACCAGGTGAAGTGTATTAATGATGATTCTCAACAAATGTTTACAGGAGATAACGAGATCTAGGAGAAATGGAGATACTATTTTGATCATTTATTCAACTTGAACTAAGAGAATGACATTTAAAAAAAATGACATTTCCGACTAAGAAAAGGGAAGAAATTTGGCAGCTGATATTAATGCATTATTTTCAAAATGTCAACCTAACCTTTGGCCCTTTTCTTAGTCGGAAACCATGGCTTCATCCTTTTATCTCATAGATTAGGAACAATTATTCTAGTCGATAGTGATCTGATCCCTGCCTTGGTTTTTATTGTTGAACCGTTGGTCCTGACTCTGTATGGTGGATCAGAATAAGGTGATTCTCTCTTGTTTCAGTACCTCAGTCTGATATATCATGACTTTCTTTTTTACTTGCGACTGGTTCACCGGTGGCCGTTGTCCGGCTAACCTTCGTACCTGGCCGACTATGGTCGCTTATTATTTAGGTTGGTCAGCCTGAGTGAAGTTGGTCGAAGAGTCCAACTGGAGGCCCATGGGTCCTTTTGATGTCGCCGTACTGTCGGAGTTTGATTTTCACTTTAACGTCGGGCTCGGGTATGTGAGGCGCCTTTATTTTTGTGCTTGGTTTTCTTGGATGTGTAAATTCATATCCCACCATTTAACTTCAGCATTGCTCTCGGCATTCTTGAGAAAATTTGAAATAAACCTCGCAAGTTTGATGGGTTGTTATTTTTTACCACTTGGGATGACATTTCTTCGCCTGAGTCATGCGACCAACCTTATGACATAGGCGCGTGAAAGAAATGGTTTCCCCTGTATTTTGTGACCAGACAGCCAATCTGTGGTTATCATTTAGCCATACATCTCCCGGCGAATGGAATTAGCTTATTTTCTGTGACCTGATGATGCGCGGTAAGATGCACACACTTTAAACGCAAGTGCACGTTATCGTGACAAGTAGTATAGTCTTGATAAGACCGAATATCGTCCACAAGGATTAGGGTTCAATTACCAACTATCTATTTTCTAGTATCTATTTGGTGAATTGATAATTGATTTGTTGTTTATAACTAAGAATTATGCAAGCTATTTAAATATAAAGATTTACTTCAGTGGTGATGAGAATAGGGCTTCCATGTATCCTTACTATCCGTTTATGCTACTTACTAATGCATTAGCTTATGGTATTCTTCTTTTGGAGAAAGCAGGTTTACGAAATCGTTTTATACTCCCGTTAGGGTTATATAAACACTCAACCCTAGTATCGCACCTTACCTACCTTTCGGTGATAAGGATAACTCTATAGGAGGATTAAAAACAAAAACCTAGTTGACCGTCACGCACAATGCGCAAAATTAGGGTTGTTAAGCCTCTCATCAACGCTACATAAATAATTGAGGTATTTTCATCCCCAATCCAAGAATGTCTACTCAACTTACAGCATATTCACAATCCCCCCCTTTCGGAATCTGATTAGAAATCATATAGTGATAATTAATTGTCAATTAATTACCAAGAATTCAACTCAATTATTGGATAGATCTCACAATAAGAAAAATAACCATAAGCATGCATTAATTTATAACATAAGTTTCTAGCAATTCAACATGGAAAGCCCTATAAGAGAATTAGTTCCTAGTCATTGACATGACAAGAACTAATTCAAAGTTCATCATACAAAACTGAAATAAAGAACGAGAAAGGGAAAAGAAATTACTAAACTAATGGTATCCAATCTCCAAGCAAAAGTCTTGAGTTGTGCAAGAAGGGGAACCCCCAAAAACTGCCTAGGGTTCTCCTTTTATAGGCTGAAAACCGCCTCCCTCTTTTCCTTCGGCTGGCCCAATTTCGTCAAAGACCTAATTTTTTCAGCGTCGGCGCGGCCTGCGACGCGCGGCCCGGAAGTTCTGCAATCCATCGGTGTTTTGCGCGCGGCCGATATCTGGCTGCGAGCGCGCGTACTGGATCTTCTGCGACCTCTCGAATAGTGGCGCGCGACCTGCTGATGCGAGGCGCGCGTGCTAGTGCAGATTGTACCCTCGTTCGCCACTTTCTCTGTTTCCAGCTCTGGTATCTCATCTTTTGCCCTCTTTTTGCTCCTTTTCCGCCATTTTGCCATTTTAACCACTTTGACTCAAAAGAACGAAAAACTATCCTAATGCGACACTTATATGTGCAAAATGGGACAAAAGATTAACTAAATCGACTTCAAAGGTGTATATAAAATACACCGATCAAATACCCCCAAACTTAACCTTTGCTCGCCCTCGAGCAAAGATAGAAAGAAATAAAATAAAAGACTCAAAGAAACGAAAAATAAAAGACTCACTGCCGTTGATCACTTTTGCTGCATTAGTGTTAACTAGAAAAACATGAAGGTTTAGCAAAATAATATTCAGGAACATATAGCATGAAATTTCAGCACATTAAGCTAGATATTTCGCAAACTCATATTCATCATGCTTAATGGAAGTCAATATACTAAATCATGCATCTAAATTCAAGAATTCCTATGGCATGCTTACTTGCTACTCTCCACTAATTCTGGATATGCATAAAAGAGATCTTCAGGACTTTTAAGGGTTGTAATATAGGCTTAGGTATAGGTAGGTAAAAATAGGCAATTTAGGCTCATTTCGTGTACCATAAGCTCTTTTGCTTTTCAGTATTTCCCTTTTTCTTTTTGTTCTTTTCTTCATTTCGATTCTATATTTCCCCTCTTTTGTTTTGGGAGAGTGAAGTATATAATGACAAGCACCCCCAAACTTAGGCTTTTGCCTATTTCTTATTACTTTTGTATTGGGGTGCAACAGACTTATTCACTCTTTTTGTCTCTTTTTTAACACAATGTATTCCACTATTTCATATTTTCACTTATGGTATAATTTGTGGGAATATAGAGTGTCAAAGAAGAAGTTTCGAATTTAGGCTCAATGGGGCTGACTATGGATATTTTTTTAAAGTACGGGATAGAAAGGAATGGTAAGAATTGACTATCAAAGAAATGCCTGAGTCATCTCCCTAACATGCATATCCTAACTATTTCGCCTCAAATAGCAAGTAATCATAACACATAAGTATTTATCATTTAGCATGCATAACTCAAGCAAGAAACTCCAAATAGACAGATTCTGTGAGTTTTTGGCATATCTAACTTAGGTGTTTAGATAGTTGCTTCAATTCCTTTACATTATTCCACCTTACTTCACTAGGTGTTTCTAGCAACTACAACATACATGATCTTTGTGACAATTATGACTTAAAAAGGAAAAAATTTGGTGACTCAAATAAACATAAAAACAATCAAAAAGACTTAAGTAAAACATAACATGACACAAATAAAACACCGAACTTAAATCACACATTGTCCCCAATGTGTGTAGACTCAAAGACAGTAAAAGAAATAAGACACTTACAAACTTTGGCTAAAATGGTGGTGGTGGCGGTGGATAATACTTTGAATTCTGTGAGGGGAGGAGCATTCTTGGTGTTTTGATTTGGCGATAGGGCGCCGGATCGGTGTCTTCCGAATTCATATTTTCAGTTGTGGCGTCGCGGCCTCGCAAATGGCGCGGCGCTAAACTCTGGCGTCTTCGATCGTTTGGCGCCGCACGTTGAGGCGCGGCGCTATGGCGATTTTTCAGGTAACTCGCCTCTTCATTTTTCGCCTTCCACCTCCTCGCTTTCACTGTCAACACAACATAGACACAAGAACCCAAGACCGTGAGGCGATCAAGCGAAATAAAATAAAAGCAAATTGAGATAACATAATTAAAAACATTGGGTTGCCTCCAACAAGTTTGTCTTTAACGTCTTTTAGCCGGACGCAAGTTCCTTATTATTTTAAGGTATGAGAAGTTAGCAAGTTCATGTATTCCATTTCATTGATCAGGTAGGGTTTTAACCTCTGTCCGTTTACCTTAAAGGCAGCTCCCTCTCTCCCTTTTATTTCAATCGCTCCATATGGGAATACTCTTACCACCGTGTATGGTCTGTCGGCGTGATTTTAACTTGCCTGGAAACAATCTCAACCTTGAGTTGAATAACAACACTTGTTGTCCTTCTTGAAAGTCTTTCGGTACCAAATTCTTATCGTACCATGCTTTTGTTCGTTCCTTGTAGATCTTTGCATTCTCATAGGCATTGTGTCGGAATTCATCTAATTCGCTCAGCTGTAGCAGCCTCCTCTGTCTTGTTACCGTGGTATCCATGTTTAACTTCTTCATTGCCCAGTATGCTCTGTGTTCCAACTCTACTGGCAAATGACATGTTTTACCAAAAACTAATTTATAAGGTGACATCCCAATTGATGTTTTGAATCTTTATGCGGTATGCCGCGTCGTCATCCATTTGATAGACCAGTCTTTCCTTGAGCCGTTCACCGTCTTTTCAATATGCTCTTTACTTCTCTATTTGATACTTGCTTGCCCATTAGCTTGAGGTGGTAGCGGTTGTAGTCGATGGTAAACTCCATACGGAAAGCAATGAATTGGTATCTATTGCGAAATGGCTCCGCCGTCGATGAGAGCTCTTGGTGTCTAGAACCTTGTGAAAATATTCTTTTGGAGGAATTTTTGAACAGTCTTCTTGTCGTTTTCTTTGGTGGCCACTTCTACCCATTTGGACACATAGTCAATGCGAGAAGGATATATTGATTTCAAAGGAAGGCGGAAATGGCCCATGAAATCGATTCCCACACATCGAATAGTTCTACTTCCATATCCTCGCGAAGGCATTTCGTTTCATCTTGAGATGTTCCTGTTCTCGACAATTATCACATCTCTGCACAAATGTATGGGCATCCTTAAGAGTGTTGGCGATAGAATCCGCATTGCAATACCTTTGGTTGTTCTTGATGCCCAAGTGTCCACCATATGATAAGGTGTGGCAATGGGTGAGAACACAGTGCATCTCTTCCTTTGGTATACATCGTCGATGATTTGGTCGCCTGATGTTTGTATAACATCGGTTCCTCCCAATAGTAATGCTTTACTTACGAATAAAACATCTTCACTTTTGCCTTGACAAGCCCGGGGTAATCTTTAGCTGAAAGTTAACAAAATCGTACCAAGGTAAATTAGAATTCATACTTACTAAAGCGATTGTTAAATGCGGAAAGTGATCATTTACTTGCACATCCTCGGTGTTCGGCTCTGTGTTTTCGGTCTTGACAAGTGGTCCGAATCAATTCTCTGTTCCTTTCTTATCACGAATCTCTACGTCAAATTCTTGTAGAAGTAGGACCCATCGAATGAGGCGAGGCTTGCGTCCTTCTTTGTCATCAAGTACTTTATAGCGAGTGGTCGGTGTATACTATCACTTTATTCCCAATCAAGTATGGCTGAATTTCTCAAACGCATATACTATAGCTAGTAGTTCTTTTTCAGTAGTTGC
This sequence comes from Przewalskia tangutica, assembly GCA_029844215.1. Classification (NCBI taxonomy): domain Eukaryota; kingdom Viridiplantae; phylum Streptophyta; class Magnoliopsida; order Solanales; family Solanaceae; genus Przewalskia; species Przewalskia tangutica. Next base: position 18,267,371 of record CM056726.1, on the reverse strand, counting down.
ATAATTTAACTGTGCGTCATTTAGAGTTTTACTAGCATAGTAAATGGATCTAAATACCTTGTCGATTCTCTGTCCAAGCACCGCTCCAACTGCATAGTCGCCAGCATCGCATTAGTTCGAATGGGAGCTCGGTTTGGTGCAATGACTATGAAGTGCGGAAATGAGCTTCTCGCGAGCGTTTGAAATGCGGATAAGCATTCTTTATTGAAGTCGAAGGCAACCCCCGTCATTAGTAATGTGGAAAGAGGCTTTGAGACCTTTGAAAAATCCTTGATAAATCTTCTATAGAAACCTGCATGTCCAAGGAAACTTCTGACTCCTTTTGTTGATACTGGAGGTGGTAGATTTTCGATCACAGAAATCTTTGCTTTGTCCACCTCAATACCTTGGTTTGATATTTTGTGTCCCAAGACGATTCCTTCTGTTACCATGAAGTGACACTTCTCCCAATTTAGCACAAGGTTAGATTCTTCACACCGGCTTAACACTCATCGAATGATACTCCAAAGACCGAAAAATCATCCATAAAGATCTCTATAGTTCTCTCTACCATATCTGAAAAAATTGTCATCATACACCTCTGAAAAGTTGCAGGTGCATTGCAGAGTCCGAATGGCATCCTTCTGAATGCAAATGTACCAAAAGGGCAAGTGAATGTTGTCTTTTCCTGATCTTCTGGGGCTATTGCAATCTGGTGATACCCTGAGTATCCATCCAAAAAGCAGTAGTAGTTATGCCCTGCAAGTCTGTCCAACATTTGATCTAGGAATGACAACGGGAAGTGGTCTTTTCTGGTTGCTTTATTCAACTTGCGATAGTCAATGCAAATTCTCCATCCGGTGACCGTTCTCGAGGGGATGAGTTCGTTTCTTTCGTTAGTCACCACTGTTATTCCACCCTTTTTCGGCACCACTTGTACTGGGCTTACCCATGTGCTGTCGGATATGGGGTAGATTACTCCTGCATCGAGCCATTTTAGGATTTCCTTTCTCTACCTCTTTCATGTTTTGGGTTTAGTCGCTTTGGGCTTCGATGGACGGTCCGCTTTCCTCATCTAGACGGATCTTATGCATTCGTTGATGGACTTATCCCTTTTATGTCCGCTAATGTCCATCGAATCCAAGCTTGTGATTCTTTAGTACTCTTAGCGCTTTGTCAATCTCTTGATTGGATAGGTGGCGTGAAATGATCACCGATAAGGTTTTTCTTCACCTAGGTATTGGTATTGTAGATGATTGGGTAGGGTTTTTAACTCTAACTCTGGAGCCTTCTCGTGGATGGTAATGATCTTTCTTGTACCTGTCCAAGTTCTTCATACTTCCTTGTATCCCATTTTTCATAAGCATTCATCCAATTTGCATACTCCATCAAATCTGAATCGTTTCTATTATCATCATCCCATGTGGTCAGTACTTCTTCAAGCGTATCATCATATCCGAACTCTTTGGCTGACACTGCTTCTTCGCTAAGATCAATGGCTGAGCAGTTATCCTTGGCCTCTGGAAAAGTTCTTGCCGAAAAAATTGAAAATCACCTCTTCTTCGTCTACTCGAAGCTTCAACTCCCCTTTGTGAACATCAATGAGCGCCTGTCCTGTGGCTAAGAAGGGTCTGCCAAGTATGATGGGGATTCCATCGTTATCTTGTATGTCTAAGATAACGAAGTCGGCGGGGAAGATGAACTTGTCCACCTTCACTAAAACATCTTCGATGACTCCTCTCGAATGAACAATTGAGCGGTCACTAGCTGCAAGTGATGTTTGTAGGTCGATTTCTCCCATTTCTAGTTTGCGAGAAAACTAGATAGGGCATCGATTTATGCTCGCTCCAGGTCTCACGGTGCGCTCCGACATTCAAACTTCCCGATAGTACATGGGATGGTAAAGCTCCTGTGTCTTGTAACTTACGAGGCGCTTGTCTCGTAAGATGGCACTACATTCCTCGACCAACATCATCGTTCGTAATCCTCTATCCTCCTCTTTTTGCTAAGCACATCCTTCATGAACTTGACGTAGCTCGGCATTTGTTCTAATGCTTCAGCAAACGGGATATTGAGTTGCAATTGTTTGAGGACCTCCACGAATCTGGAGAATTGCTTGTCAAGGGTGCATGTTTTTAATTTCTGAGGATATGGTATCATCACCTGGGGTGCGGTTGCCACAGCTGGTGCTGATTTCTCAGTTCGGGTTACGGGCGTCGCGGCACGATCTTGGCGCGGCCTCACTTTCTGCATTGCCTCGGATCTTTAGAACCCTGCGCATCTCCTGCATTGTCTCAGAATCTTCGGCGCCGCGGCCCTGCTCATCGGCGCCGCGGCGCTGCTGCTGCGAACTCTCTATCTCCCCTGATTCGGCATCCTTCAGGTCAATTGCCTGACATTGTGTTTCCTCATTGCCTACCCCAGGTGCAGATTGCTCTTCATGTGTTTCGCTGTTGAATATGATCGCGAGCTCTGCTATTTGCGTTTCCAACTCCTCCCTCTCTTCCTCTATGGTTGGTTCTCTGTCATATTGACAGTAAAAATCCATATCTAAAAAAAATTCCTGAGATAAATCAAAACCAACAAAGAATCACGGCACCTCGAACTTTTTCGAAAATAAAAATAAAAACGTAAAAATTAAAAATTAAAATAAAAACCAAATTAAAAATTAAAAATAGACAAATTTGATATTGAACTATTGCCTAATCCCCGACAACGGCGCCAAAAACTTGATGCGCGGTAAGATGCACACACTTTAAACGCAAGTGCACGTTATCGTGACAAGTAGTATAGTCTTGATAAGACCGAATATCGTCCACAAGGATTAGGGTTCAATTACCAACTATCTATTTTCTAGTATCTATTTGGTGAATTGATAATTGATTTGTTGTTTATAACTAAGAATTATGCAAGCTATTTAAATATAAAGATTTACTTCAGTGGTGATGAGAATAGGGCTTTCATGTATCCTTACTATCCGTTTATGCTACTTACTAATGCATTAGCTTATGGTATTCTTCTTTTGGAGAAAGCAGGTTTACGAAATCGTTTTATACTCCCGTTAGAGTTATATAAACACTCAACCCCAGTATCGCACCTTACCTACCTTTCGGTGATAAGGATAACTCTATAGGAGGATTAAGAACAAAAACCTAGTTGACCGTCACGCACAATGCGCAAAATTAGGGTTGTTAAGCCTCTCATCAACGCTACATAAATAATTGAGGTATTTTCATCCCCAATCCAAGAATGTCTACCCAACTTACAGCATATTCACAATCCCCCTTTTCAGAATATGATTAGAAATCATATAGTGATAATTAGTTGTCAATTAATTACCAAGAATTCAACTCAATTATTGGATAGATCTCACAATAAGAAAAATAACCATAAGCATGCATTAATTTATAACATAAGTTTCTAGCAATTCAACATGGAAAGCCCTATAAGAGAATTAGTTCCTAGTCATTGACATGTGAGAACTAATTCAAAGTTCATCATCTAAAGCAAAATAAAGAACGAGAAAGGGAAAAGAAATTACTAAACTAATGGTATCCAATCTCCAAGAAAAAGTCTTGAGTTGTGCAAGAAGGGGAACCCCCAAAAACCGCCTAGGGTTCTCCTTTTATAGGCTGAAAACCGCCTCCCTCTTTTCCTTCAGGCCTGGCCCAGAATTTCGTCAAAAGACCTAATTTTTTCGCGTCGGCGCCTGCAGACGGCGCGCGCGGCGATATCTCGCAGTGTTTTGGCGCGGCCGATATCTGGATCTTCTGCGCGCGCTGGATCTCTGCGACCTCTGGATAGTGGCGCGCCGCGCCGCTGGTGCGAGGGCGGCTGCTAGTGCAGATTGTACCCTCGTTCGCCACTTTCTGTTTCCTGCTTCGCATCTCCTCTTTTGCCCTCTTTTTGCTCCTTTTCCGCCATTTGGCCATTTTAACCACTTTGACTCAAAAGAACGAAAAACTATCCTAATACGACACTTATATGTGCAAAATGGGACAAAAAATTAACTAAAACTGACTCAAAAGGTGTATATAAAATACACCGATCACCTGACAGCCGGTCTGTGGCTGCCATTTATTCATGCATGTCCCAAATCGAAGAATAGTAATTTTTAAATACCTGTTATTTACATTTTTGTCCATTTTCTCATCATGCATGTTTATCAGCCGATATGCGTTGTCGGCGATCCGTTGGCTTATTACGAAATGTCCTTCCCAGTTTGGTGAACATTTGTCGAATTTACGATCTTTTGTCCCAATCGTCAAAATGGTTTTCCAACTAAGTCTTCTTCAGCAAATCTCTTAGGCTTAAATTATTTGTTGTATGCTTTAGCCATTTTTCGTTTACCAGCTTCGATTTTCTCTAGGGCTATTAGTCGATCCTCATCTAGCTGGTCCAATTCCATTAGCATGGCCTGTTGATACTGCTCTAAATGTAGAGAGTTATGCTTAGCCACCCGTAAGGACTTGACATTAATTTCTAATGGCAACACTGCATCTTGGCCATAGGTTAGCCGATAAGATGTCACCCCAGTAACAGTAGATTTAGAATTCCTGATCGCCCAAACGACTTCATCCAGAGTGAGATGCCACATTCTGGGTTTATCCTCCATATTTTTACTGATTATGTTCATAATAAGCTTGTTGGCTGCCTTGGTTTACCCATTCACATGTGCATAATAAGGCGATGATGTGATCATTTAGATCTTAAATTTCTCAGCAGTGAACACCTCCCTTGATCAGTTGTAATCGTCTCAGGGAGTGTTGGATAAACTGAATGGCATCTGTCTGATGAACTCTCTTCATCGATTGAGCCTCCACCTATATAGTGAAATAATTTGTAGCCATGATAATAAAATTATAGCCTTTAGCGAATTGTGGATGAATTTTGCCGATGAGATCCATAGCCCATCCTCTGAAAGGCAAAGGTTTTATGACTAGGTGCAGCAACTCAGCTGGTACCTATTGGATTGGTTCATATTTCTGACATTCTCCACATCCTTTTACATAGTGGAAACAGTCAGCGGTGATCATAGGCCAGTAATCCGTGGCGGTAGATCAACCACTTCATCGTCGACCCTGCTCTATGCGATCCGCATACTCCTTCATGGACATATCCCATGACCTCAAGGCCTATGCTTTGTCAATGCACTTGAGTAGTACTCCATTCACGATTTTTTTTTATAGAGGTCATCGTCAATGAGCATGTATTCAAGACTCTTCTTTTAACCTTAGGGTCCTTGCAACTGGAGGGATCTTTTAAGTAATCCATTAGTAACTTCCTCCATGAGTCAATTCGATCCACGGCTAACACTTCGGTTGGCAATTCATCATACTCTAAAGTGAATAGAGACTTCCTAAAGCCAGAAGCTTCGTGTGCTAATTCATTAGCCTCAACATTTATGCATCTGGAAACATAATTTAATATAATTGATGTGAACTCACTAGGTAACCTGCTAGCCATTTCATAACGGGCCAACAAATTCGAGTCCTTGCAATCATATTCCCCGGCCAACTGCTTGATAACCAGCTGAGAATCTTCATGAATATCAACATGCTTTGCTTTCATACAGACTAAGAGTTTGAGTCCTATGATGACATCATCATATTCTTCCTGGTTATTTGTCAAGTCAAGATCTAACCGATAAGAGAACCTTTGTGTTTCGCCTCTAGGATCAGTTATAGTTATTTCGTCTTCGACTTCTTTATAGGCTCTTGACCTATCAAAAGCTAGCATCTAAGGGACGATGTATATACATGCGGTAGAAGGGGCATGGATCCTCCACGTCCACACAAGGATGTTCTGCCATGAAATTGGCTATTGCTTGGCCTTTGAAGACCCTGAGTGGCTTATACTCGAGAGAGAGAATGCGGTAAGCTTGATGGCCTATTTCATTAATCATCCTTGCAAGAAAGGTCTATTTAGCAAGTACCAGACAATATCAACTTTGCACAGAACGTATACAATGTGAGACATTAGGTAATATTCGAGTTTTGTGCAAGCATAGAACAAAGACAAACAAAGCTTCTCCAAATGAGTATATCTAGTTTCCGCATCGTTGAGTATTTGGCTAAGATAATAAAATGCTCTTTCAGTTCCATCATCGGCCTCCTATGCTAGCAAGCAACCAATAGATAATTTTGTAGCTGAAACATACAATTTAAACGACTTCTCAGGTATGGGAGGCACCAGTATGGTGGCAGTAGCTAAGGCCTTTTTAATTTGATCAAAGGCCTTCTACTATTCCGGGCCCCATACTAGCTCTTATGACTCTTTAAGTCTGAGCAAAAGTGAGAAGACATTCATCTTGCCAACCAACTTAGATATGAATCTCTTTTGAAATTGATCTTTCCCAATAAGCTTTGTAACACCTTTTTTGTCTTAGGTGGTGTGGATCTCATTACTACATTGGCTTTGTTATGATCTATTTCAATGCCTTTTTTGTGTACCAAAAGCCAAGGAAGTTGCTAGCCGATACTCTGAACATGCATTTGGTTGGGTTCATTTTGAGATTATGAATCCTCATTCTTTTTAATGCTTGTTCAAGATCAGCTAAATGATTATTGAATTCCTTAGACTTAACTACTACATCATCGATGTAAACCTCAATAGTCTTACTGATCAAGTCATGAAAGATGGTATTCATCGCCCTTTGATAAGTGGCACCAGCATTCTTTAGACCGAATAACATTACTACCCACTCGTAAATGCCCAACGCTCCTGAATATCTAAAGGTGGTTTTGTGAATGTCGTCCTCGGCTACCAATATCTGATTATAACCGGAGTATCTACCCATAAAGCTGAAAACACCATTGGCGGCAGATGAGTCAACTAGCATGTCAGCTATCGGCATGACATATTCTTCTTTAGAAGTGGCTAGATTTAGGTTCCTCTATTTAATACATACCCACACCTTGCCATTCTTTGTCTTGACCGGTACGATGTTCGCCAACCATTCCACATACTTAGCCGTTCTGATAAATTCGGCTTTCAACAGTCGTTAGATCTCAGCTTTAATTTAAGACATCAACTGAGGATGATACCTTCTTGGCGACTGTTTATGGGGTTTAAAACCCTCCTTGATTGGCAATCTATGCTCTACCAAAGTACGTGTCAGCCCGGGCATCTCATGATAGTCTCATACGAAGTAGTCTTTATACTGCAGTAGAAGAGTCGTCATGCCTTGTTTGTCTTCTTTCTTCAACAAGCCACTAATATGCGTTAGCCGAGGGACTTCTTCGATTCCCAGGTTGATATCTTCCAAAGGATCCTGAGACTCAACAATAGGCATAGCCCTTCTTATGGTCCCACTGGGCGTGCCAAATTTGTTTTCGCCCCAAATTCTATCTTCTGTCGTTGTATCGGCTGATCGAATCGGGAGACAACTTGATTTCTTAACTCAGTGACTCGGGCTAGAAACGGAACTCCAATTTCCAGTAATGGGTTCCCCAACTACTCGAGAAAACATTAGGACAGTGCTACTAGTGAACTAAGAGGTAAGAAAGCATGAATGCAGCTGAGTACAGTAAAGATAAAGGATAAAGTAATGATAGATAAAAGATTTTATTTGTTTGATTGATTGTGTGTCATATATATAAAAGAATGTTCATATTTATAATACAAAAAGAAGAAAAATTGTACAAATGTGCCCCCCCCCCATGTCAGCCATTAAGTAACTCACTAAGTCCAATGGTCGACTATTGGGAGGTGGTGCCTTCTCACCCTCTACTCCTCTTGCTCGAATAATGGCACTTGCTTTCAGTTGTTGTTGGCCGTTACAGCTTTTAGGGGTCTAGAAAACCTTTGACTCAATCATTAAGGCGCCTGCATTTGAGTGGGTCCTAGTCGTACCTATAACTAACGACTTCGACTAAAATTCCTTAGTAGCCGATGAAGTTCTTATAGTCGAGATCTAAGAGTAAATTTGGCTCCAGAATAGTTGGGTTGTCACTTAATTTTGGCTAAACACTTAAATTATTTTTGAGTATAAAAATAGATAAATTTTGATTTATTGGATTGATTGTGTGTCCTATATACAAAATAATGTTCCTATTTATAATACAAAAAGAAGAAATATGTACAAATGTACCCCCCCCCCCCTCATGTCAGTCATCAAGTAACCCACTAAGTCCAATGGCCGACTATGGGGGAGGTGGTGCCGATTTTCTCACCCGCTACTCCTCTTACTCGAATAATGTCCCTTGCTTTCAGTTGTTGTTGGACGTTACCGCTTTTAGGGTCTAGAAACCCTTTTGACTAGGTCGTTGAGGCATCTGAGTGAGTCTCAGTCGTACCTCTAACTAATGACTTCGGCTAAGATGCCTTAGTAGCCGATGAAGTTCTTGTAGTCGAGGGCGAGGAGTAAATTAGGTTTCAGAATAGTTCGGTTGTCACTGAATTTTGGCTAAACACGTAAAAAAATAATTAGTGTTAACAGATGGAGTCCTTGCTAAGAAGATTGATGGACACAAAAAGAAGAAAATTATATACATGGTGTTTATTGAATTAAGAAAACTATATGATAGAGTATCACATAAGGTTCTCTGGTGGGTGACGAAAAATAAAGATCATATTAAATAAATAAATGCCATATAGGATATGAATGAATGAGTTGTCACTGTCGTGAAAACAGTAATAGGTGATGCGAAGGAGTTTTCCGTAATAGTGAATTTACAACATACATCGATATTGAGCCCCTACTTATTCACCCTAGTTATGAACGAGCTAACCAACACAATACAAGATGAGGTCCCATGGTCTATGTTATTTGTTGATATATTGTGTTAACTAACTAAACTAATGAGGATGTCAACAAAAAACTTGTAATGCGAAGAAACACTTTAGAGAGCAAGAATTTTTAGAATAAGTAAAAATAAGATTAAATACATGTATTAGAGGTTTAGTCAGGATGAAAATAAAGTATTTGAGTTGAGACTAAATGAAACAATTTAGATATCTATATTTGTTGTTTCAAGAGAATGGAATGATAATTGTTGATGTTACTCATATGATTAAAATTAGATATTTGAAATGGAGCTACTGGGTGTTATTTGATAGAAAAATGCCCACCAAGTGTATAGTAAGTTCTATAGAACATTTATAAGACTGGTTATGTTATATGGTTGTGAATGTTAGTTGCCAAAGTTCAACATATTCACAATTTAAGTGTTACATAGATACGGATGCTAAGATGGATATGTAGACATATCAGATTAGATAAGATTATGAATCATGACCACATCCGCCAAAAGGTGCAAGTAATATGCATTGGGGATAAAATATAAGAAGGTTGCTCGAGATGATTTGGACATACTCTATGTCGATCTACCGGGCTAAGATCACATAGAATGAAGCCGTTGCAGAAGACCTACCAATTACAATGCAAGAGAAAATTTTATATATGTGATATCTATTAGTTGATGATATATTATAGACTTGTTAGAGAATTTCTTTTATTACTATTGTTGTTATTATTTTATTATTATTATTATTATTATTATTATTATTATTATTATTATTATTATTATTATTATTATTATTATTATTATTATTATTATTATTATTATTATTATTATTATTATTATTATTATTATTATTGCTACTTCTAGTTTATTTTGTATAATGAAGATATGAAATAGGTTTAAATAAAGAAAGAGTGATATATATAGTTGATTTTAATTTATTTGAAATTACGGTGTAATTATTCTTGTTGTTTAAATCCATAATTCTTGTAGGTAACATGGCAGGATTTCCTGTCCCTCTCATTGGTGATAGCTACTAAATATGCACAGGAGGGAACATTACAGTGTGTCAATCATACTTTATTAGGGATGGCAATTGGGCGGAGCGGGTATCCCTCCCTCACACTCGCATCCGTCAGAAAATTTTATATTAAATCGCTCTGCATGCTCGTGGCGAATCTGATTCAACATCCATATGCTGGCGAGTATATTCTTAAATCCACACCCGCTCCACCATCCAAGTGGATATTCGCCACCCGCCAATACCCGCCTATACCCGCCGCCTGTACCCGCGAGCGTGAAAAGCCAAAAGAACATTTTTTTTCTCCTTTTCACCTAACTCCAACAATTTTCATCACCGGTACAGAGCTCAATTGAACCATTTTCTCTGCATAATAAGCACTTTATAGTTTCTTCTTCATCTAAAAAACATCAATAAAGTACCACAAAAGTTTCAAAAACCACCTCCATCTTTTCCCTTCCAACAAAAGCAACAATACAGAAGAATAAGGTATGCCAATTGAGCTCCCTCCTCAATTCTTCTTCATCAATGTAATTAATCACTAACTAATATACAAGAGCACAAGCATAAACGAATTAGAATAGTTATGGTATGAATAACCCACTAATATAAATTAATTCAGAAAGTTTATTCTTGTATAGAAATGATAATCTAGAAATATACTCTTACAAAAGTTTTGAGCTATGGTAAAAGCACACCACTAATTTTGTCACCTAATTAATTATTCGCTACAAAATGTTTATTCACTGCTAATTGGATATAAAATTAATTTGTGGTTGGAGAAGACGATGGAACAGAGTAACTGAAAACACGCTGAATCGCGGATGGAGTGGATAAATGACAATGGAATAGATGAGATGTGAAGGCGTAAGAGTGTTGAAGTGAGAAGGAGGCGTAAGGGAAGGGTTAAGAAAAAAGAGAATTTGTAATTTGTGAAGACGTAAAAGTGAGAGTTGGGTAAACCCTACTCACTTATTAATTATTGATATTGGGCTTATGGGCTTACGAACTGCTACAAGCCTACAAATATTATTGGGCTTATGGGCTTACAGACTGCTACAAGCCTACAAATATTATTGGTCTTATGGGGCGGGTAGGCGGGTATAACTGTAAATCCACCACCTATCAGCCATTCGTGGCGGATATATTTTTAATACCCATACCCGTCTATTACCCGTCAAAGTTATACCGATATCCGTCCCAATTAAAACGAATGCGGTACAAAATCCGCAAAATTATACCCATGTGTCATTTCTACACTTTAATGCTTTGTTTTGTTGATGAATATGCAATTATGGCTCTCAAATGCTTACCAAAATGATAAAATATATATCTCTCCTACACATTCCTATCCTTTATCTTTTTGCCAGGTCTCATCAGTATGGATATTTCACATTATATCGTTAGATTTAAGTTATATGTATTGATACGGCGGAAATAATATTAGTGTCATTTAATATGTTATAATAGTTTCTTTATTACTTATTTATTTTGAATAATCAAGTAATGTTGTCGTGGGGATCTCTAATCTCTATCTTTACAAGATAGGAATAAGATTTGCGTATACTCTATCCTCTTCTGATCTCACCTAGAAAAATTATACTAGATATGTTATTATTATTGTAATCATAAAGCAACACTTATTAAATAAAGGTGAATACAATTACAAATAAACATGAATTTTTTCCCCATAACACTATAGTATGTATCAACTTCCACAATTTTGGTGAAACTGACAACTCAAACGCAGTCAACCAACAAGCTTTCAATATTTTTGTTACCGAAAGAAATTATAGATAAAATTATAACACGAATGATAGTCAAAGCATCCAGGTGAAAATAGTGATAAAATCATACATTACTTATAAAATGAAAAATATTACTAGCACTTTCCTGATTTTTCTTTTAGTAATTTTTGGTATTTTATTTTTTCTTTATGTAGAAAATGAATAAAGGCAACTTAATAGAGAGTAAGTTTTTGGGATCAAGTGATGTTGTAATATTTTATTTCAGTCCCTAAATTACAGAAAATTATACTAACATTGCTATTATTTCTTTGTTTTGTTTCATAGTCTTAGGAATAGAAAGAGGTCCGCGTGGGCGTAACTCAGTTGGTTCCAGGATAGTAGATTGCCGCCAAGTAGACAGGTTCGAGCTTTGATAGCCGCAGTGTGTGAGTTTCATTATTCCTCCTTTGTGGGGATGACTCCTTGTGAGCACCAGACATTGTGTTTTCCATCTAGTGGGCCGTTGAATCACCATGATTTACCTCCTCTACCAATTTCTGTCGGATCGGAGGATAGGACCCTGTGGGCGAGGAATTTCGCTTTTTTACCTCCAAGGAATAGAAAGAGAGAAATTCTCCAAAGTCCAATGAGAAGATATTTATTTTAAGGATAATAAATTCTAAAAATGGAAGGGATGAATGAGCAATTTAGTTATTAACTGCGGTGGGCAGTCAGATATGGACACGAACAATATAAAATTTCCCATGTTATATTACTTGAGAGCAATTAACCTGAGAAATATGATCAGTTATAAATTAAATGGAAGATTTTTTTATATAAAAAACCTAATGTTATATTTATTGATCTCCTGTATTATTTTTTAATTAAAATTTCGCAAACATGATCATATAACCAATATTAACATTTTTTAGTGGATCACAAAAATTGTCTTATAAAAAAGAACGAATATGTCATTATTTGATGCATTAAACAATTTTTAACTTAAAATTTCAAAAGAATATTAATTAAATAGTTTAAATAGCATATCAAATCTATGAAGCTACTACATTTTAACTATTAAACTATTATTATTTCAAAGTCACAATTCAATGTTGACTTACAAAGAGATTTTGAATGAGGTGAGAGTGCATATCAACACAACTTCTATGTTTTACATGTTGCTACTACACTCATAACTTACTAATTAAGGGAGATCCTCTTTTACCAATCATTATATATTTTCTTTTAGTTATATTGATTTTTTCACGGGTAATCAATAAGAAATAATACAATAAATAAATTAATAAAATATAAAGAAATTTTGTAAATTATGTTCTTCTTATTCAAATTCTTACTTGTGCGTAAAGCGTCTGTAGGTGGCTTTTTAAGTCCGCCGTCAAATCCTGCAATAATAGCAAGCTATCAGTTAAGCTCCTTTGACTTGGCAATGAGAGTCGATTATGGACTACTTTAGTATTTAAAATAAATAATTTCTTCATTATTTTTATTAATGAAAAAATATATATACAATTTACAATTTTCATAATAGAAAAATTATATTCCTATTCTACTCTCAAAACCCTATTCTATTTGTACAAGAATTCTATAATTATGGTAAGTGTACAATACTAATTAAATATAAATAAATGTTGCCTAATATATACCAAAATGTGATATACAAATTATGTATATCACGGACTGCTATCAATGGTTTATTACACCCCCGCAGTCATAGCGGACAGTTTTCGTACGCTGAGACTATCACTAAAATCTTCAAATAGAACCGATGGAAGGCCCTTGGTAAATATGTCTGCAATTTGATACATGAAAGGGACATGTAGGACGCGTACTTGTCCACGAGCTACCTTTCACGAACAAAATGAATATTCATCTCAATACGTTTAGTGCGCTGATGTTGAACCAGATTGCCAGAAAGGTATATAGCACTAACATTATCACAATAAACGAAGGTAGCTTTTTGAACTGGAAACTAAAGCTCTAAGAGGAGATTACAGAACCAACATGATTCATAAACCACATTGGTCACCCCTCGATACTCGGCCTCTACACTAGAGCGGGATAAAGTAGTCTATCGTTTGACAGACCATGAGACCAAGCTATCACCAAGAAACATACAATAACCAGACGTAGAGCGTCTGATGTCCGGAAAACTACCCCAATCAGCATCAGTGTAGGAGACAAATGTAGAAACTGACGACGGATATAGATGTAAGCCATAATCAAGAGTGCCTTGTATGTAGCGAATAATGCGTTTGAGCGCATTCATGTGATCAATTCGAGGATCATGCATAAACAAACATACCTGCTGCACGACATACGTAATATCTGGTCGCGTAAAAGTGATACACTGAAGTGCCCCTGTAAGACTACGATAGTAGGTGGGGTCCTCGTAGGGGACGCCGACTGCAGCACCTAGCTTAAGTTTTGTATAAACTGGCGTAGAAGTAGACTTACAAGAGGACATACCAGCTCGCTCAATAATCTCAGCAGCATACTTCCTCTATGACAAGAATAACCCCCTGCATGACGAGTGACAACAATACCCAAGAAATAACTCAAGGGTCCCAAGTCTTTCAAGGCTACTTGAAATCCAACATACCTTCACTAAACGATCGACCTTCGTAATCACCCTAAATTATAAACTACACTAAATTGAGCAAGTCACTCCGTTCTAACTCGAACTAAGCCTAGTGCAGAAAACCGATTCATTATGAACATGATGCACGACGAAGAAGGGTAATAATTGATGATTATTGATATGGGTGTTATTGATATTAGTGGGTGATAATGAAGGGCCAATGATCTGATTCCTAAATTGGATTTAGGGTTTGGATGATTTTTAGAAAATCAACACGAATTCGTTTTGACAGGACGTCATAGCCGCGACCCTACTGTAGGGCGTCGCGGCGCCTGTTAGGGTTTTGAGGCTGCACCGCGACTCCATAGTGGAGCACTGCGGTGCCTGTCACGATAATAGGCAGGGGCCACAACTCCTGTCCGAAATTGCGGTTAAAAGCCTCGGTTTTAAAATTCGGAACTTATTGGACCTGAAGCGTCGCGGCCCCATGGTGGAGAGTCGCGACCCTAATTCGCAAAATAGAAATAGAAAGCTTTCTGCCATGCAAACGTCGTGGCTCCTTGGAGGAGCGCCGCGATGCTAAATCAAAGCAGAAGCCGAAAGGTTTCTGCCTCACTGGCGTCGCGGCCCTAATGGTGGGCACCGTGGCGCCACTTGTCCAGATAGTAAAAAAAAATCAGCTTTCAGAATGTTAACCCATGATTATTATTTTATAGTATATTATTTAAGTATATTTTTTTATGTTCTAAATGGTTGTCATTTAGATTACTAGAGTAGCGTCCGCAAATAATTGTTTAAGTAGGCGGCGCCCAGTACGTGTTTAACCGCTTAGTATCATGTTTGGGAATGTGGTACCCAATATGTGCTTAAAACCTTTGCATGATACTTTATTTGATAAAGTATGTTGGAGTTGATCTTGGTTAATACCCTGAATTAAAATGTTCTCTAAAATTTAATACAAGTCTCATTTTAAAATGAACGTGTCGTCCGTTATAATTGATTGTAGTGCAAAATCCTTTCGGCGAGATGAATATTTATGCCACAACATTTGCTCTAAGTCTATGAAGACTCAGACTCTTTCATAGATGTTTGTTACATGTAGAAGTGGGTGATAAACCTTCATGAGTATTTAGACCACAGTGTTTGCTCTATAAAGGCAAAACTCACTTAAATACATAATTACAGTCGCATAACGGGGTTGACTTGCTAGGCTGTCTTGGCGCCACAGTATCGAACATGCCGAGGGATGCAAATAGTTTGTTTAGAACATTCGGTCAACCAAGAGTTACAAATTGTTTGTAATTGGTTTAGAGACCTACCAGGTTGTGTTGTTGAAGTTATCAGCCACAGTAACGCAAAGATAATATGAACCTAGATCTTGGCCCATTATGACCGTATTTGATATAAGTCCTTATACTTTCATGGGGTCAAAGAGTATATTAAAATAGTGGGAGCTAATTAAACTAAAGGCCATGTTAATTAGTTGACGAATGTGTTCAACAGAATTATATTAGAGTTTAATTTCAAGTCTATCCTTTTCTTCAGTATATAATGTTGAATATGTCACTTAAAATGTTGGTTGAAATGAATAAGCCGACTGGAGCAAACTTCCATGACTGGTTAAGAAATTTGCGTCTAGTGTTGCGATTGGAAATGATTGAGTATGTATTGGATAAAGTATTCCCAACAGTCCCTGCCAAAGATTCTGAAGAGTATGCCCTGTTGACAAGGCAGCCTATCAAAAACATCTTAACGATGCTACATCGGCACAATATGTCATGTTGTCATCTATAACTGCAGAGTTACAGAGACAGCATGAAAACATGGGCCCTAACGAGATTCTCGAACATTTGAGGAGTCTCTATGACTCACAGTCTCAAATCATGGAGTATGAACTGCTGAGAGACCTCTTCAAATGTAAGCTAAACGAAAGGGGCTAGGTGTCGCAACATATATTGAAGATGATTGGGTTAATAGAGAGGTTGGCTTCGATTGGAACGAAGTTGCCCATGAATGTTTCTGTCAACCTGATTATGAATTCGCTTCCTGATTCGTTTGAGAACTTTATTGTAAACTTCAACATGAATAGAACCAAGGCGAGTCTCCCAGAGCTAAGATTAAGTCCATTCGGATTTTGATTGCAATAACTGCATATTATGATTATGACATTTGGCAGATGGACGTAAAAATTGCCTTCCTAAATGGTAATCTAATTAAGAAAATGTATATGAAACAACCTGAGGGTTTTTCATATGAGTCCAAACCAAATGTTGCATGCAAGCTACAAAAGTCTATTAATGGGCTTAAGCAAGCCTCGATGAGTTGGAATATTTGCTTTGACAAGGCTATCAAGTCATTTGATTTCGTCAGAAGCAAAGAGGATCCTTGTGTTTATAGTAAAAGCAATGATGAGAGTATTGTCTTCATTATTATATATGTGGACGACATATTGATAATGGGAGACAATAAGACTCTCTTGTAGTCAGTCAAAGAGTGGTTGTCCAGTACCTTCATGATGAAGGATTTAGGTGAAGCCTGCTATATTTTGGGAATTAAGATCTATATAGATAGACCTAATAGATTATTAGGGTTGTCACAATCAGTCTACATAGACAAAGTGCTAAGACGATTCTCTATGGAAAATTTCAAGAACGGAGGTCTTCCTATAGGTCAAGACATTAAGTTATCAAAGAAGGATAGTCCTTCTACTAATGTAGAACTTGAACGCATGAAAATGATCCCATATGCTTCGGCTATAGGATTAATCATGTATGTCATGACCTGTACGAGGCCAGATATGTCATATGCACTTAGTATGACTTGCAAGTTCCATCAGAATCCTGGTGAAGAACACTGGAAAGAAGTCAAGAGTATTCTTATGTATCTTAGATGAATTAAAGAATATTTCTTAGTCTATAGTGGACAAGAAAAGTTAGTCGTTACTGGATACACTGATGCTAGCTTTCAGACAGATCTTGATGATTTCAAGTCTCAGTCTGGTTATACCTTCATTTTCAATGGTGGAGCAGTGAGTTGGAAAAGTTACAAGCAAGCTACAATTACTGATTCGATAACTGAAGTCGAGTACATTGAATGATCGGAAGCTGGTAAGGAAGTTGTCGCGATATCTGAGTTCCTAAAGGAACTAGGGGTTGTTCCAAGTGTCATTTGTACAATAATGATTTATTGTGACAACACTGGTGCGATTGCGCAAGCTAAGGAACCAAGATAAACAAACAGAAATAAGCATGTACCGATGAAATACCACATATTTAGGGAGATGGTGGAAATTGATAAATAAGATTAGACTATGTTCCCACAGATGATAACCTAGCTCACCCATTTACTAAATCATTAAGCTTAGTTAAACATAATGGTCATTTTGAAAACATGGGTATTAGATACATTGGGGATTGACTCTAGGCTAAGTGGGAGATTGAAAGTATGTATGTCCTAGAGACAATCATTTTAGGAACAAATGTACTTAAACACATTCGTATTATTAATAAGATTAATATTTTATGGCATTTGCAGTTATAGAATTATTATTTGATTATTTGTAATTATTCATTAATGTGCATCTCTTAAGCTTACATTGTCATTAATAGAGTGAGATATTTATGATAGAGCGTAACTCAGAAAATAGTCTCGACTAATGATTATCGAGAATAAGATATTGATGATATGTTATAAGTCGACATGTGGTCTGCATCACATTCTTAGAGAATGTAGTATGTCACACCTGCTACTAGTAATGGTTACTAGTGATGAACACATAGATACTTTTGGAAAGTATTGATATTCCCTACTAATAAACTATTTGTTATACATGTCTAAAGTGTTATCAGTGTGTGGGAGATAGATAGAGGTCCTTTGACTTGAGATCAATACACACATTGTTTACAATGTAATGTATTTTGATCTTGTCCTAAGCTTAAATTCCTTATAGGATAAGACACGACTTATATTGGGTGCATTACAATGTAAACTAAGGTGGTAGTTGAGCCAAGATTAGGATTTATTCCTCGAATGTATATTCGAGAGAACACTCAGATTCTAAGTGATGTTAGGTCGACCAAGTCATTGGTCATGCAAGAGACATATTTAGAATATGGTCTAGTTGTCGACTAATATAGATGATATAAAGTGATCAAGCCATTTGGATAGATACATGACAAATCCTAAGCTTGATTGAGTGTATCGCGAATGAAAGAAATTTATTATCTCACATAAAGGTTATGTTTGCTGGATTTATGTAAACGTACTTCACATATTGAGTTCGTCATACGGCGCAGTCTAGGAGTTCCGTGTGGATCTTAATTTGATTAGTGTCGATATGTGAAGACCTAAAGGGTCACACTATGTCGATTGTCTTTTCGATCTAAGGGTATATTGAGGGAATATTAAATATTCGATTTTGAATCGAGATATTTAATTGATAAGAAATTATGGGATAATTTCTATTTAATGGAAATTATTTAATTAAGTCAAAATTGGATTATGAATTTAATTAAACGTGCTGAATATTAAATGATGGGACGTGAAGGGCCGCGTCGCTGCGGGTGAGCCACGACGGTATGGCTGCGCCGGCGATGGGCCCGTCCGACCGCCCATTGCGCCGGATTTGGGTCAGGCTTTAAGCCCAAACCTAATCAGATTATTAACATAATCTCTACTATATAATCAACACTTAACCCCATAATTTACATACACCAATTCACACTTTATGAACTTAGAGTTTAGAAGAGAAAATTCTCTCGAACCTCTGCTAAGATTTTCTGGCTTTCTTGACAGAGAAATATATCGTAGCAAGGCATGCACCCGAAAGGACAGTCGAGTCTGCTCCCTATAGTATAGACTCCAGAAATAATTAACTGTAAGTTATATGTTTATGTCTTTACATGTTTCAATTGTAACGTAACCATATCAGACGAAATTGTTGGGGTAAGTAAGCAAAACAAAATTTTAAACTTTCATTGTGTAGGGTTTTATCAGGTTCGTGTACGAAGCGAATTTGAAATTGTGTGTTTCAAATCGAACAGACGGATGAACTGCAAGGTGATTATGTAATGATAAAACAAACAAACATGTTGTTAACTGTAATACTTCGATAAAATACTTACAGTTTTGCAATCTGGAATCTTCGAGTGTAATCCGAGGGTGAGCACACAACTATTCCTTCTATCGCAAGTTCCAAGAACTGAGATGTAATCACTCTTTCGGAAAGCTAGAAAATCCAGCAGAGTATCATCAGAGAATAATTTATGAATTAGGTTTGTAAAATAATGATGAAACCCTCTATTTATAGATGCAAAAATGCAGCTAGATTTCCCACGTGGGCCACGCCTAGAAACCGAGGCCAACTGGGTCAATCAGACCATCGAATTTGGTGGCGGCGGTATTGTATGGGCGTGACCTAGTCGATTTTTCCTCATTTTTATTTTAATTAAATCCGAAATTCAATCTCGATTTAATTAAATCCGAAATTCAATCTCGATTTAATTAAATAATCATTATTTATACAAAATGTCTCAATCATAAACTGAACATTTATACTCTATCTTATTACATCATTGAATCGATGGAACAATTGACTTAGTGTTACTCTACATGCCTTCACATATCGACACTAATTACATTAGGATCTACACGAAACTCCTAGACGGCGTCAGAAGACGAACTCAATATGTGAAATATAGTTACACGAATCCTGTAAATTGAACCTCTATGTGAGAAGATACAATCCTTTCATTCACGACACACTCGATCAAGCTTAGGATCTGCCAAGTGCCTATCCAAATGGCTTGATCATTATTTCTCATCTATATTAGCTGACAACAAGACCATATCATAGATATGTCTACTGCGTTGGACAACGACTTAGTCAACCTAATACCATATGAGAATCTGAGTGTTCTCTCGAAGATACATTCGAGGAATGAATCCTAATCTTGACTCAACTATCACCTTTAATCTACGTCGTAATGTACCCAATACAAGTCGTATCTCAACCTATAAGACATTTGAGCTTAGGACAGGATCAAAGTACATTACTCTGTAAACAAGGATTCTATCGACCTCAAGTCAGGACACATCTCATGTGCGATCATACTTTAGACATATATAACAAACATTATATCAGCAGGGTATACCAATACTTTCAAAGTATCCATGTGTCCATCATGAGTTACCATAACTCGTAGCAGACATACTACATCCTATAATGATATGATGCATACAACATGTCGACTTATCACATATCATCGATATCGCATTTTCGATGATCATTAGTCGAGGTTGTTTAAGAGTTACGCTATAATATTAATATCTCACATTATTAATAACCACGTAACCTCTAGGGATGCATTTATAGAATATTATAAACAATCAACTAATAATTCAATAATTGCAAATGTCATAATATTAATCTCCATTAATATAAAATATGAATGTGTATAAAGTACATTTGTTCTAATACAAATTGTCTCTAGGACATAAATATATTTTCACGTTGTGTCTTACTTATGTGTTTTAGACCCAATAAAACCATACACATCTCACACATGAAAACTATCTACAACAATGGTGAGAAAGGTGGCAGATTTGAGGAGAATTTTGAAAGAAAGTTCTAATTATTTAGTTTAATTCGCCGGAGTTCTCTAAATTCGGACTCTATCTTTTCCAGCTAACGAGAATTTTCTCGTGTGCGTTTTACTCCTAAGGTAGACGAATTACATTGAAAATACAGATGATTTGATTACGTTACCAGCAAATTGGAAAGAAAGAAGTTAAAGGCTGGTGTCAAGTATACCTATTACCGGCAAAAGGTCAATGAAAAGCATTGAGAATTACATTTGTTAACGCGGAAATTTTCAAAAAATATACAACCCAACGTAAATTATTACGCTATATAGCCATATTTTCAGTTTAGATAACATTATACAATATAATACATTATTATACATGAAAAAACATTATACATAAAATGTATCAACCATGTAAACAAGTGTATAATAGTGTATAAAAGGTGTTTATACATAAATATGGGTTAAAGCGGGTAACAAACTCAAAATATGGGCTAAAGCGTATAAATATTTTCTCCAAGAAGACATAAAGCGTAATTTTTCCAAATGGTATAATGAGCTCTCTACTTTAATTTATGTGGATTGATTCGAGTACGAGGGTCAGACTAACTAAAGTTCCCTGGTGAGATTTGAATATAAAAGTTTTTAATTTAACCATTCACAATTTTTAGAAAGTATTTTTTAAAAAATGGTCAAAAAAATATCTTTGACTATCCAAATAGTAACTAAGACAAATAAATTACAATGGAGGGAAGTAATAGTTTATCCCGTGTTAGCGGTCACACTCCAAGAATTATGATGTAGACAACCTACCCTAATGGAAACATTAATTATTACTTTCACGATTCGAATTTGTGATCTATATATCACACAGAGATAAATATCATTGCTCCAAGATTTCCTTTAATTATTTGTTTCTTCGAGTGCAACAATAAAATAAAATAAAGGTGGGAGAAGAAAAGAAAGATCAAAGTTATAAGGGGTCACTATCAACAAAGAAAGAAGTTTAAAGCATACCACTTTCAGCTCAATGCTCATAATCAAACAGTTACTTTGTAGTATCTAACAAGTTGAACCACAAAAAATCTTTGGACAACCAACATCAAGTGGGACACGAGTAGGAGACAAGAAAAAAGAGAAAATTAAGGGTAAAAAGTGAAGTAGGTCAGTTTTGCCGTAGGAAAAGTTTCCTTTATATAGACCCTACCCGACATATTCTAAATCAATCAGTCTAATGGATCCGACTTCCGAATACTAAATGATTAAAAGAAAAAAGAAGGTAAGAACAGTCTTTGGCTTGGTGATATGTGCTTTGTGGGCTGTACAAAAATAAAACAAGAGTCCCCTCGGGAACAGTCGGCAAAGGAGGGGGCGTAAAGTGACTTGGGGCGTTAGATTCTGCTTTTGGGGTTGATCGCGTAAGTATTATCGGTTGTCAAATTACCAGTGCAGTTATTGAAACACATTTCGTGATTTATTGATAGTAATGTCTAGAAATCGATATTACTACCTTCGGAACTAATCTGACGCAAGCCGGAAATCTGAATATATAAAATAAAAAAATAAAAAATAAAAACAAGAGGTAGCACCAGCAGCTGCAACATAAAGAGAAAAAGAGAAAGAGATGTCAGTAATATTGATTAGGTCACAAAGCCATTTAATCTTAAATTCTGACCAAATGCTAGCAGTGGCATCAAGGGCTCTTACCTCTCATTATTATGTGTGATCATTGAGAATGAGAAAAATTCTATAAAGAGGTGAAATATTTTATGTTATCGTAAAACTTTAGATCTGTTTTAATGAGAGTGAGGTATATAATTAAAGGATGTGAAATATTTTATTAATTTATTTACGTAATGAATGTTTGAGAATATGTTCAGAAGTTTTTCTAGAATTTGAGCCAGAAAACTTATAATATGAATACTTTATTATGTGTTCAGGTACTCAATTGAAAATGTTAAGAGTCTTACATCGGATAAAAAATGAAAACATGAACTTTTTATATGGACTTGAACAATCCTCACACTAGAAGCTAATTTTTGGGTATATCAACTTAAACTCAAATTTCAAGTGTTCTTCAAATTCCTTGAATTTCGTACACTGGTTAAAATATAATTTGAAAAAAATATCCAAACGTTTCAATGTGATAATAATCGTGAGTTCAATTGCATGATCTTTCGTTTCTCGTGCCCCCATACCTCCCCACAAAATGGTAGAGCCGAAAGAATTCTCCGCACCATTAATAACATGATTCGTACCCTTCTTTTGCATGCGTCTCTCCCCCTACCTTTTGAGTATATGCATTAAAAATGGTAGAACACATTCTTAACATCTTACCTACCCGTGCGATTCAAAATAGGGCACCCACCGAAATTCGCTACCGTCGGATCCCTACCTATAATCACCTTAGAATTTTCGGTTGTCTTTGTTACCCAAATCTGACATCCACGACCCCCCACAAATTAGTACCTCGATCCACTATGTGCGTCTTCTTAGGTTTCACGTCGAACTATATGAGGTACTTGTGCTATGAGCTATCCACAGATAAAATCATAATCTCACGCCACGTCACGTTTGTTGAGTACGTTTTTCCGTTTGATAACATCCAAAATTTTTGAGTAACTGATTACATATTCCTTGATGATTCGGACACCTCACCTCTAGTCCAAAATGCACTACATAAAGTCGACCCGACACCTACCACGCGCGCTTTGAAATACCCAGCGGCCACAGCCCGCACACCTAATGGAAACATGTGTCCAACACTTCAAGCCTAAAGTCCATTTAAACCTTTCCACACAAACAATATTCCCAATTATCAAAAATTCAAAATTAGCCAAACTTGATCCGAATTGAAATGCGGTCATGCGTGAGGAATTTAGTGCTTTAACGAAACAACACACTTGAGATTTGGTTCCTAGACCGGATGAGGTTAATGTGATTCGGTGCATATGACTATTTCATCACAAATTCAAAGACATTGGTGACCTTGAGCGCTATAAGACGAGACTTGTGGCTAATGACACCAATCAACATGAAATATTGATTGTGGTGAGACATTTAGTCTGGTGGTTAAACCGGCTATCATTCGCATGGTTCTGAGCATAGTTATGGGTAAGCATTGGTCGATTCATCAATTTGATGTCAAGAATGCATTCTTACATGGGGACTTGAAAGAAACTGTTTACATGCATCAGCTGCCAGACTTTGTCTATCCGAAGGCCCCTCATTATGCATGTCGTCTTCGTAAGTCACTATATGATATCAGAGTCATGCTCATTCATAATTGTTCACCGATGTTGGGCTCCCAAATTATATTATTCACGCTCCAGTTAACAAGGTCTGAACGTGCGAGAGGTGTGTTAAGAGTCCACATCGGATATGGAATGAGAATATTAGCTCTTTATACGGACTTGGACAATCCTCATTCGAGAAGCTAGCTTTTGGGGTTTAGTTAAGCTCAAGATCTATTCTTTACAGGAATAAACATTAGTTCAAGCGTCTAAATAAAATTTATACGTTTAAACTATTGTTATATTTCTAAGAATATAATATATCTTTTTCTTGTGAGAAAAAAAGAAGAAGTAAATATTATTTGCATTCTCATCTTCAAAATTTAACACGAACAAGCGTTACATTCTTTTTAACCTTAGTCAGAGCGAGGTTTCAAATATGGATATTAGAAATTAAAAAAAAAACTTCCTGTGGATAGTATTTTTACTTTCATTAGATATTTAGGTTGTGCACATCACAAATTCAAATTAGGGAGAGCAGTAGATCTGCTAAGTTTTCTTATCTTTCGCGTATGAGGAAGAAATTTGGATCACAAGAATTTATTGTATGTAGTCTTATCCTGCATTTATGTAAGAGATTGTTTTCGCGGCTTGAACTCATTATCTTCTAGTCATATGACAACAACTTTACCAGTTATATCAAGACCTGTTCACAAGTTCAAATTAATTGGTGAATAAATTTTTCTGAATCTATACATAAATAAAAAAAGATCAAGGGCTCTAATATATACATTAACAACAAAGATGGCCCCCTTCCTTACTCACTCTGTCTCTGTCTCTGTCTCTGTTGTCTCTGTCTGTCTCTGTCTCTTAGCCTTCTTGATTACTTTCAAGTTTTTCTTTTGTTTTTAGAACTACTACCAGCAAAACTTTGGGTTCTCAATTCTCATTATAGATGTTGATGTTTTAGCTAAGTACAAATTACAGTAATTCATAGAAAGCTGCAGTTTTTCTTTGACATCAAAAGATGTGTTAAAGAATCTGGAAAAAATAACAGTATGGGTTAGGCTAAAATTAGTGGTGCCTTAGCCCTTTTCTAGAGTCTACTAGTTCTTGATTTTCTTCATGGAAATTGCAAAGTTGGATGGCAAGTCCTTTTTGGAGTGGCAACAAGAGTAGCACAAAGATTTCACAATCAAAAGCTGGAACATCAAAAGCAATACAACAAGATTCTTCTAAGTCTGGATCCTCAGAGGAAGAAAAATCTTCATCATCTCAATCAAAATGTAGACGAAGACGACGAAGAAGAAGAAGAAAAAAATCAAGAACCCCATTATCATATCCACCCTCAAGATCAAGTTTTTCATTTTCAACAACCCCATCATCTTCTCTATCAAGAATTAGACACTCAACAAAGCCAACCAAAGAAACGCGCGTATTTTCCTTCTTCTTCTTCTTGCCAAAAGCGAAAAGTCGAACATGCAATGGCAATGGGAAAGTCAACAAGATTTGGTTCAAGGAATTCTGATGGCCGAGGAGAAATTGTGGAAGTACAAGGTGGGCATATTATAAGGTCTATTGGTCGAAAAGACCGGCATAGCAAGGTCTGCACAGCAAAAGGACCAAGAGACCGGCGAGTACGCCTTGCTGCGCATACAGCCATTCAATTCTACGATGTTCAAGATCGACTTGGATATGACCGTCCGAGTAAAGCTGTTGATTGGCTTATAAAAAAGGCGAAAGCTTCCATTGATGAACTAGCTGAACTTCCCCCCTGGAAACCCACCATTGGCCCTACAACAAACAATACTTTTGATCAAGAAAATAAGCAGCAACATGAGAATGGTAGCCTCCAGTGTGAAGATGCTCAATTGGTTGATAATAATGTTGTTGGGCAATCAAGTAAAAGGGCAATGATAATTTTGGGCAATGAAAGTGATCAGGCTAGAATTTTGCACCACGAGACTAACAGTGCAAGCTCAAGTGGTGAAAATGCAAATGGAAGTTTTTTGCATCAATCTTTAGATTCTGATACTATTAAGTCTTTTTTCCCTATGGGTGGTTCTACTCATGAAGGTAATAATTCTTCAGCTATGCAGTTCCAGAGCTTCCAAGAACATAATTTGCTGTCAAGAACTAGTAGCCAGAACCAAGATTTGAGGCTTTCATTACAATCTTTTGATCAAGATCCTATTCTGCTTCACCACCAAAACCAGCAATCTCAGCACCATAGTGAAAGTCATTTTCAAGCATCAAACTTCTTTACTGGAAGCACCCCGCTTATCGGGTTTGATGCTTTAGGCTGGCCGCCCGAGCATCATCAGCAGCAGCCAATGCAGAGATTGGTTGCTTCTGCACGTGGTGCCGGTGGAGACACCACCGGCATCGCTCTTGGTGGCGGCGCGGTCGCAGGAGCAGGTGGCGGGTACATGTTTAACTCGTCTGCTCCTGCCCCACCGCCACTGCTACTGCAGCAGTTATTCGGCCAACAAAATCAGTTTTTGTCTCAGAGGGGACCCCTTCAGTCCAGTTATTCACCTTCGATTCGTGCATGGATAGACCCATCATCAGCGATCGCTATTGCCACAGCTGATCCAATTCATCACCATCAAGCTGTGCTGCCTATGTATTCAGCATCAATTTCCGGTATTGGATTCGCCTCAGAAGTGGGCGGATTCTCTGGCTTTCGCATTCCTGCACGAATTCAAGGTGAAATAGAGGAGCATGATGGTATTTCCGATAAGCCATCCTTTGCTTCTTCTGATTCTCGCCATTGAGTTAGCTCGACAAATTGCCCTTGATTGCCTGACAGGTGAATCACTTCAACATTCAACTCTTTAAATCTCATTTCAAACACTACTAACAAAACAGGAATTGGCGATGCAATTCTATAGCTAGACAAAAAGATTTGTCGCTAATCCTATTTAGCAACGGATTAGCGACGGACTATCCTAAGATTCTGTTAGCTACGAGCAATTTAGCGACGAAGTTCATTGCTAATTTCAGTTTTTTATTGTAGTGAAATTCCATTGCATTCTACAGCTGTCCTTGAAACGTAGTTTACTGTTACATTGAGCTTAATTTGCAGGAACAAGTACTATACTTCAAGATGGAAATGAAAAAGGACAGGCCGGAGAAAGGGTGATTGGTTCATTATCGAGTCTGATTCAGAGGCAATGCACCATAGAAGAAGAATCCTGAGCATAGTTTCAGGTTTTCTTTTTAATTAAATCTCGGTGTAATATTCTATCTTAGTTGTTTTGTGTTCTAGCCTTGTTCACGAATAAGTGTGTTTTTCTAGCTCAATTGCTAGTTTAGGATTGCTGTATTTCTGTTATTGAGACTTTTCAAGTTGTTGTTGTGTTTGCTTAGTTCTTCAGTTCATGAATTGAAGTTTTTCAAGCTAGAACTTACAATTTTGAGATGAATGTTTCTAAATCTCGAGTGTCAGTTCTGGCTTTATCTTTCTATTGCATTTTCTTGCTAACCTGATTGCTTTGCCTGATTGCTTTGGTATGTAACTGAGTTGATTGTGGCCCTTTTAAGTTTTCTAATGTGAATGAGAGGAACAAATCAGATGCTTTCAAGTGTTTAGAAGGGTCAACTTTTTTCATGTGGATGAATGAATGACAACTATGCTGCTCGGAAACTCCAAAACTGTTGCAGCAACTGTGTCGGATCCTCCAAAAATACGGTATTTTGGAGGATCTGACACTCAGCCATCGACATTTTTGAAGAGTCCGAGCAACACATTAGGACAATGCTTTCTTTTGATTGATTGTTGTTTTACAACATTCTAACTGAAATAATTCATGTTTCAATGACTGAAAAAAAACCTGATCTTCTAATATCACTATCACTATGGAGTTTTGGGAGCATTAAAAAGTGTTGAGTCATTTTCTGTGAACAGTTAAAGTAATTAAGGGTGGTTTTAGAAGGCTATCTGATAGCTAGCTCTATTTTAACTTGCTTATTTAAGTAACTTGTTCTCTTTATCAGCCATTTTTAGCATATTTTTTTTATAAAGGTCAATGAAATCTTTGAAAGCTTTTCCTACCTGATACTTGGAACTCTACACATTTCTTGTGCAATCAAATTAATAAGAAAGCAGAAATAAGTGGAATGATAATTCTCTGGCTGTCCATTATAATGAGTCAATAGGGTGAACCTTATGATGTAATTTATCTTCTCATGGAGTAATAGCAACATGTCCTCCAATTCTTCAGTAGTTCACCATACTGAGGGGTCACCCACTGCACGTGGAGAAGGTTGTAGTAGATCAATATATGAAAGCAAAGCTAAGTGTGTGGCCAAGTCGGGAATATCAGTAGAGACAAAAAAAAAACATCCATAATTCCTTCCTATTTACTTGAATCTCAGTGAAATAGAGTTACTCGGTATTTGCTGTGTTGGGAGGTAATAGCTAGCAGGTATCAATACATTAGTTTTGATCAGTGCAAGTTGACCCGGACACCAGTGAATAGAATTATACAATATCTGTGTTGTTAGGAGATAACAATTACTAGTTGAGGTGTTGCGATATTTCTAAGTGCTTACGCAAAAGGGTACGTATCGTTCAAGTAATAAAGATCTGTAAGACCGAGTTTATCGTCCACAGAGACTGATTTATTAAGTACCGATTATCTATCCTATGATATCTATTTGGTTGACGTTCTTTTAGTTTGAGGATTATAAACTACGAATTATGACTAAGGGCAGAAAATAAACTAAAGACTATAATACTTTGGGTTTATAACAGTTATGAAGGAAATAGGGTTCCAATCTCCTCAACTATCAACTTTTTCATGTGTTAATGCAATGCTAATGATTCTTCTTCTTATTAAGATGAAAGGTTAACTAATCTGTCATCATATTCCGGTTAGGACATATGATAGTTCAACCTTATGCAGAAACCTTTTATATTTCTATGATAGATTTTACCACACAAGAGGATTAAGAACAGTAATCTTAATTACTACACAAGTATCGGGGTACATTCGTCCACGATTTTAACCTATGTCTAGACAATTACAGCATATTCAAATCTCAACTTTCAGACTTTTGATTCGAAATCATATAAGTGATGATAATTAATAGTTAGTTAATCATCAAGTAATCATAACAATATTGAATAGATCTTAATATGATGAAGAAAAAATCAATAATCAATGCATTAACTATATGAAAGAGTTTTAAGAAGATTCGATGGAAACCCTACTAAAGTAATTAGCTCTTAAACATTGTCATGTTAAGAACTAAATTACAGTCCAACATAAACTGAAATAAAATAAGGGAAAGAAAATAACTTGAACAATGAGATGTCTCCAATTGTAGCTTGTAGTCGTCGTTCTCTTCTCCAAAGTTGTGTATCCTAATAATGACAGGGTTTAGGGTATTTATATCTGAGAAAAACTTTGCTTCGGACCATTTTACCCTTGTCATTATTAGGATACACAACTTTGGAGAAGAGAACGACGGATACAAGCTACAATTTGAGACATCTCATTGTTCAAGTTATTTTCTTTCCCTTATTTTATTTCAGTTTATGATGGACTGTAATTTAGTTGTTAACATGACAATGTTTAGGAGCTAATTACTTTAGTAGGGTTTCCATCGAATCTTCTTGAAACTCTTTCATATAGTTAATGCATTGATTATTGATTTCTTCTTCATCATATTAATATCTATTCAATATTGTTATGATTGCTTGATGATTAACTAGTTATTAATTATCACCACTTATATGATTTCGAATCAAAAGTCTGAAAGGTGAGATTTGAATATGTTGTAATTGTCTAGACATAGGTTAAAATCGTGGACGAAAGTACCCCGATACTTGTGTAGTAATTAAGGTTACTGTTCTTAATCCTCCTGTGTGGTAAAATCTATCATAGAAATATAGAAGGTTTCTGCATAAGGATGAGCTCTCGTATGTCCTAACCGGAATATGATGACAGATTAGTTAACCTACTAACTTAATAAGAAGAAGAATCATTAGCATTGCATTAACACGTGAAAGAGTGGATAGTTGAGGAGATTGGAACCATATTTCCTTCATAATTGTTATAAACCCAAAGTATTATAGTCTTTAGTTTATTTTTTGCACTTAGTCATAATTCGTAGTTTATAATCCTCAAACTAAAAGAACGTCAACCAAATAGATATCATAGGATAGATAATCGGTACTTAATAAACCAGTCTCTGTGGACGATAAATTCGGTCTTACAGATCTTTATTACTTGAACGATACGTACACTTGCGTAAGAACTTAGAAATATCGCACCAAGTTTTTGGCGTCGTTGCTGGGGACTGACGTACTGTTAATATCGATTTATCTATTCTTATTTTTAATTCAGTTTTATTTTTATTTTGCTTTAGTGTTGTTTGATGTTTTTGATTAGTCTCAGGAACTTAGTTTATGCGGAGTAAGAGAGGAGCTGACATTCCTATCCCTCTGAACCCTGAGATTGGGACATTGTGCAGACAAAATAGAAAAGAGCAGCTGATTCCTTAGCAATGAGAGATCAGCGAAACAACAATTTGATGGATGATGAGTTACCGCCTGTCGTAAGACAAGTCCCTGCAGAAAGAAGCTTGGGAGACTATGTGATGCCAACTATTACAGGGGTGCAGACTTGCATCAGGCTTCCAACTGTTGAAGCCAATAATTTCGAGATCAAACCAGCCATATTGCACATAGTTCAGAGTTCAGTTCAGTTTGGGGGATTACCATCTGAAGATCCGCACTTGCATCTAGCAACTTTTCTGGAGATGTGTGCAACCTTCAAATACAATGGTGTTACTGATGATGTCATTAGGTTGAGACTCTTCTCATTCTCACTCAGGAATAGAGCAAAGTGTTGTCTGAACTCATTGCAGGCGAACTCCATCACTACATGGCAAGACTTAGCCCATAAGTTTCTTGTCAAGTTCTTTCCCCCAGCTAAGACAGCGAAGCTCAGAGGTGAGTTGAATAATTTCTATTAGCTGGAGGGAGAGCCACTATATGATGCATGAGAGTGGTTTAAAGATTTGCAGAGGAAGTGCTCACATCATGGGATTGAGAAGTGGATGCTAGTCCATATATTTTACAATGGGCTGTGTGGTACAACTCGTACCATCATTGATGTTGCAGCAGGAGGTACGTTCATGAAAAAGAGTGTCAATGAGGCACATGATTTGCTAGAGGATATGACCACAAAAAACCATCAGGGGGCCGATGAGAGAGCAATAAACAATAGGAAAGTGGCTGGGATTCATGAGCTAGATGCTATCACTGCATTGACTGCGCAGGTAGCCACTTTGACAAAGTAGATGCAGCAGAGTACCATGACAGTTAAAGCGGTCCAGACACCAGTGGGTTGTGAGATCTGTGGGGGTCCCCATACTTTTGATAGATGTACAGCAGTGGACCTGAATAATGTGCCCATGGAGCAAGCTCAAGCAGTGGGGAATTTTCAGAGATCCTACAACAACCCTTACTCCAATACGTACAATCAGGGGTGGAGAAATCACCCAAACTTTTCTTGGAGGAATGAACAAGGCGGCTACGGTTTGGGGCCAACACGAACCAGCGACCTGAGAAGCTCGATGAGCTAAAAACAACATGCTAGCACTCGCAAGTCGCGGACCAGTTCATGACAAAAACTAGGTCATCTGAAATTTGGAAACCTGCAGGTTGAGACGGTATGCGGCATCTTGAATAATAGAGAACAAGAAACCTTCCGGTGATCTGTGGTGAATCGATAGAAGCGATGTCGCAATAAGCCCGAGGCGGAAAATAGTTAGAAACATTTTCAAATCGATGGTGAAAGAGAGTTGGAGAAAGCAATCGAGGCAGAATGATGGGGTTCTTGATGACCACCCTATTTTAGAAGGCTCGCTTTGCATGATGATGAGGGATTATACTGAAAAAATTCCTTACCCTCAAAGACTGCAAAAGAAGCCCTTAGACAAGCAATTTTCCAAATTTTTAGAGGTCTTCAAAAAGATTCATATCAATCTCCTATTCATTGAAGCTTTGGAGGAGATGCCAGCTTATGTGAAATTCATGAAAGACATCCTGTTTAAGAAGAGAAAGCTGGCGGACTATAAGACAATAGTGCTGACAGAGGAGTGCAGTGCTATCTTGCAAAAGAGACTTCCCCCTAAGTTGAAAGATCCAGGGAGTTTCACCTTACCTTGCACCATAGGAAATGTTACATGTAAAAGAGCTTTATGTGATTTGGGGGCAAGTGTCAATCTGATGCCCCTCTCTATGTTCAAAAGACTTGGGTTAGGAGAGGCAGGGCCAACCACAGTCACATTGTAGCTAGTTGATCGCTCAGTTGTGCATCCCGAAGGAATAATTGAAGATGTGTTGGTACAAGTAGGTAAGTTCATCTTTCCTGCTGATTTCCTCATTTTAGACATGAATGAAGATGAAAATATGTCCATCATCTTGGGGAGACCATTTCTAGCCACAGGAAGGGCACTTATTGATGTTGAAAAGGGGGAGTTAAAGCTCAGAGTTCAAGGTGAGGAAATGGTGTCAAAGTTTTCAAGCAGTCCACTGAACCTCAAGTCGATGCTAGACGTTTTGCTATTGGGGTAGTGGATAAGGTTGTGCCTAAGAAAAGCCTCACAAGTACTGATGCTAGTAGGGTACCACCAAAGCAGCATGAAGAATCTGATGGTAAGACTTCTAAACTAGCTCTTGATGAAAAAGAATTGAACTCCTCTGAAATCAGAACTGTGGAAAAGAAGAGAAGGGGGAGAAAGAGAATGATGCTCAAATGGATATGAGGAGGGGACACTCTACCCCCTTGATTTAGTAAGTAACATGCGTCCTGCTAAAAGACGTTAAAGACAACGCTACTTGGGAGGCAACCCAATGGTTTTAATTTTGTTATTTCAAGTTTGTTTTAGTTTATTTTATTTTATCTTGAACAGTCTCACGATCTGGTATGTTAGTGTTTTTGGATGACAGATGAAGGGCAAAGGCTTCACAATGCAGAAAACTGAAGGACATTGGAAGTTTTTCGGAATTAGCATGCGGTCTGAGTCGAGGCTGCGGTTCCTCTTTCGGCGATGTCTTGCGATAATTTGTCCTTCCTCCCAGACCTCCGTTATGACCGTTATGTTGTGTCAGTAAGTTGTCCCTTTATTTTTAGTCTTCACACATTGGAGACAATGTGTCGATTAAGTTTGGGGGGTGTCTTATTTTTTCTTATTATTTTTTAGCCTTTTTTATTTGTCTTTGTGTTGTTTTATGAGTTTTTGAGTCATATTTTTTTTTTATGAACCATGCATGTTATAGTTGCTAACGATATTGAGTGGATAAAAGTGGGATAGTGTAATGGAATTGAAAGCAAAAATATGTGTGCTTAAGTTAGATATGCCAAAAATTCATGACATCTAATTATTTGAAATATTTGTGCTTAGCCTATGTGTGTCAGTTATGGAAAGAAAGGTTGAAAATGTCTAAAAAATCTGTTTGCTTGTTATTTGAGGCGAAATAGTTAAGATGTACATGTTTAGGGAGATGATTCAGACATTTCTTTGATAGTCTTTCTGATCATTCATTACCTACCCTGACATAAATTGTATC
This sequence comes from Przewalskia tangutica, assembly GCA_029844215.1. NCBI lineage: Eukaryota > Viridiplantae > Streptophyta > Magnoliopsida > Solanales > Solanaceae > Przewalskia > Przewalskia tangutica. The sequence goes on along the minus strand of CM056726.1, from coordinate 18,233,895 downwards.
ACTAATCGGCCTCTTTGAACCTAAAATAATATCTTTCTTTGACACCCTATGATTCATTTTTTGTGTCATAAGTGATAATTGAAAATTATTGAAATGAAAAGTGTTGAAAAAGAAATAAAAAGAGAGTGAAATTTGATGCACCCCAATGAAAATATGTAAAAGTCTAAGTTTGGAGGTGCTTGTTATTTATAATGTAGCTCATTCTCTCAAAGGAAAAGGGGGGAAAATAGGTATGAGATTAAAAAGAAAGTCAAAAAGAAGAAAAAAAAGTTGAATGAGGAAAGCTTATGGTACATAATTGAGCCTAAATGTCTACTTTTACCTACCTCAGCCTACGCCTACATTACAACTCTTGAAAGTCCTGATGATCTCTAAATAAGTATGTGTATGATTAGTGGAGAATAACAAGTAACCAGATCTATAGCGTTTTGGGAAAGATGAAATAAAATTGACATGCATAGGTTAGGTGTTTGTATTTCCATTGATCATGATCCAATTGAATTTGCGAAATATCCAACTTGAAATTCTAGATTGCTAAATATTCATGCTATGTATTCTAATATATTATCCCAACTTTCATCCATGATTTTGAAGAAGCATTGCTATAACTACTTGATCCATTTCATTTAGTCTTTTATTTTATTTTGTTTTTGCTTAGTATTTTGGAGTGTTTGTTGAGTGTATTTTATACACTCTTTTGAGTCATTTCTAGTTACGTATTTTACTCTTTTCGTTTGTGTTAGTATAATGTTAGGTTGTTTTTCTTTCATTTTGTGTCACAGCGGTTATGAAGGAGAGAATGTTACTTTTGATGACGAAATGAGCTTAATTGAGATGCAAATTGCACAAGCACATCCCAAAGAATGAAGCCTAAAAAGTACCACGAAGAATAGAACAAATCAGACGGAATTGGGCCATGAAATCAGGGAGGCACTGCGGTGCTGTCAACGACTGCCATGATCTTTATAGAACATGATCAGAATAATTAGAACCGAGGCGTAAAAATTCCAGAGAGTCTAAAATATTTCCGTCGTCGAAACGCTGCGGTTCTGGAGGCGAACCACGATTCTAGGTGAGGCGCCGTGATCGGCGTGTATTCGAGAAAAGTTGGGTCGAAATTGGACAAGGGTCAGGCACCACGGTGCCTCCCTGATTTCATGGCCCTATTCCGTCTGATTTGTTCTATTCTTCGTGGTACTTTTTAGGCTTCATTCCTTGGGATGTGCTTGTGCAATTTGCATCTCAATTAAGCTCATTTCGTCCTCAAAAGTAACATTCTCTCTTTCATAACCGCTGTGACACAAAATGAAAGAAAAACAACCTAACACAAACGAAAAGAGTAAAACGTAACTAGAAATGACTCAAAAGAGTGTATAAAATACACTCAACACGAGGTCAGTACAAGTTGACTTGAACATTAGTGAATATAATTACTCTAAATCTGTGTTATTAGGAGGTGACATGTATAAGATAAATTAGTCGAGGTCAGTGAAAGTTGATCGAGCACCAATAAAAAGAGCTACTCGATATCTGTGTTATTAGGAGGTTTAAGTAAATTAGTCAAAGTTAGTGATTTAACCCGAACACCAATGCATAGAGTATTCAATATTTATGTTACGGAAGGTATCATGTAAATTAGACGAGATCAATGCAAGTTGAACCCGATACCAATAAATAGAGTTACTCGGTATTTGTGTTGTTGGAAAGCAACAAGTATTAGATAAATTAATGACATAATACATAAATAAGCCTTCAAACTTGACATCAGCTTGCAAGTATGTCCTTCAATTTTTAGTGTGCACAAGTAGGCACCTCAACTTGTATAAAGTTATAAAATGCTGACGTGACACTGACATGACACATCTAGATACCTTCAAAATTTATGTCACACTCAAAGTTGAAAGACATATTTGAGGCCAAGTATGAGAGTCTATCCATGTATTATACAGGATCGCCATTGGTCGCGGCCCACCGGTCGTTAAGCGGTCGAGGGCGGGTCGAGCCGAGGCCTCGCGGCTCAAGTGACCATGCGTGTCGTCCGGCCCGATCCGTTGGTAGTCGGGCCGGGACGGACTGTGCAGCGGTTTTGTTGTGTTTTTTTTTTTTAATTTTTTCACTAAATTAAAAATACTAAATTACTAACAAAGTAACATTAACATATACTTGTCATATTAATATAGTCATATACATATACTATAATATTATAGACTTATAGTATTATAATTATAGTATTATACTCATATATATAATATATTTATAAACTATAAAGTATAAACTATAAACTATAAAGTATAAACTAAATAATTAAACAAAGACAAGAAGAGTGTAAAAAAATATCTCAAGGCTGTTTTTGTGTCTCTTATATTATTAATTATTTCATTGAAATATACAAGCTTCAGAATTACAACATTGTAGTGTACTGTTGTTGAAAAAAAATGCAATGAAATAAATTACCAATTTGAAAATATTTTTTCTAGTTTCTTTATAATTTCTTGTGGTTCTTCGGTTGAAATTGGTATATCTTGGTCAAATTGTTCCACGCCGCTACTCATGCCTTGGATAAAATGTCGTTGTAGTTGTCGCCTTCTTCTTCGTTAATCTCGTCGGTTGACCTCCTTCGCCTCCGCTCGTATCCAATCTACGAATAGTACCGCCATCTCCAAGCTATCTCCGCTAATGAGTGTCTCAGGTTTCCTATTTGAAATCGCACAGAAAAGCGCTTTAAGCGATTGATGACGCCGAATGTTCAAAATATCTCGGGCCATCATTGAAAGTGTCGGAAATGTCTTCTCATTCTGCATCCAATATTTCAGCAAGTCTTCCTTTCCTTCTTCATTGATAACTGCTTGGTAAGGTAAATTACCCTGCAAAACAAAAACATCGAACTCGTTAATTTGGTTAGCACTGATATCACCGCACATTCTATTTCTGAGGCTTTCAATAGAACTAATAGTACTAGCCCCGTAAACAAGATGCCTTTTTAGTGTTGAAGAAGAAGATGGTACAAAAGTCGGTTACTAGCACTTTCTTCTTGGTAATGCCGATATACTTTTTGCATTCATCTTCTACGCTATTCAACACTTCTTCTAGCGTTAGTTCAATAGGTGGCTCAACATTTAAATTTTTGGGAGTTGGAGGTGGTATGCGTCCATACAGATTATAAATATTTTCAATAAGACTTTTACAACCCTCTACTTTAATAGTCGGGTTTAATACAAAGACCAATAATATAAATACTGGGAATAGGAATAAAATATTTCTTTAATTTCATAAACATTTTTTAATAAAACAGATAAGCGTTTTTCCGTATATTCTTTAAGAAGTAAAAATATTATAGCTATATAAAACAACATAGTTGAAATAGTAGGATAATATAAAGTAGAAAATTCTTTTGTTGCTCGTTGAAAATTTTCTAAAAATACAATAAGTTCTCTAATTTTCTCTCAATCATTATCCACAATCATATCATTTGGATTTTGATTATGGGCGTTAAAAAATAAAGTAATAGATTTTCTATAGTCATAAGCAACAACTAGTTGGTCATATAAAGAATTCCACCTAGTTGGTACTTCTTCGGGAATTTTTCTGTAAGATAGTCCACAATCGTGACAAGTTTTCTGTTGAATTCTATTATTTTTAAAAATAAAGTGTATAGCAAATTGTATTTTTTCAAGAATATCTTGAAAAAGTGAAAGACCATCCTTTACAACTAAGTTATAAATATGACACGCACATTTGATATGAAAATGTTTTGGAAAAGACGGAGTTAAAACATCTCTTAAAATACTAATAGCAGAATTGTTAGAAGATGCATTATCTAATGTAATACTCATAACTTTATCAGTTATTCCGTAATAATCGCAGACTGAATAAATATTTTCTGAAATAAACTCACCAGTGTGCCTACTATCTATATATCTATATGCTAAAATACGTTTTTGCATAGACCATTTATAATCTATCCAATGACAGGTTACCGTTAAATAATCATGGTCGTTAGTACTACGATCTATATCAGAAGTTAGAGCGACTTTGCAATTTAAATGATATAATGCATAACGTAAATACTGTTGATATTCATGTGCAAATTTAAATACATCTCTTTTAACAGTTGATCTAGGAAAACCTTTATAAGCAGGATTATACATATCTCTAATATAATGAATAAAACCAGGAGATTCAGGAAATGAAAAAGGCAAACCCTCCACAACAATTAATTTTGCTAGTGATTCCCTATCTTTATGTTTATCGTATTTAGGGCATACAACTCCCCCCGTCATAGGGTTAATTTGACCTGCACTTTTCCAAACAAGATGTGAACCTTGTTCGATTGAGAGGACGCTTTCACCATCTTTTTCAATCATGTATTGGGTATGCAAGACTTTGTGTTTTTGCATAGGTGTCTTCCTAAACCCCGTCCCACCACGACCTTGTCCAGCTTTTAAAAGAATAAACATTTTTACAAGTTTTACATACAATTACTTGATTAGCTACGCCTCACAAAATATTTCCATACAACCGATTTTAATGGTCGTTTTGTGGACCTCGTCTCATAGTAGGGGGGATAAGAGACATTTCACTAGTGGGTGTATCATCATCTTCATTAGTAGGTGTATCATCATCTAGAGTGTCATCTAAATTAAAATCTTCAATTTGAGGATAATCATTTGTGTCAAGATCATATGGTATTTCAGAAACATTTCAGATCTATAAAATCATCTTGTCTAGAAATAATCGAACAGAATACTAGAAGAAGTACCGCCTCATACCCGCCCTACTGTAAGTAACCGCCATGAAAAGACTTTTTGCTCTTTTCATTTTAATTATGATAATAAATAGTTAAAGACTTAAAGATAATGAAATTAAATGTGCTAAATGAAATAAAAATAAAATAATAATTTAATGAGATAACGAATGTACCAAACGCCGACGTAGAGTCGACGTGTAATCGAGAGGTTGAAAATTGAAACTTTGCTCGATAGATAATCCTCAAGCTAGTTGCCAACTTCACTCCCAATTCTCAAATTAATAAATAGATTGAATATGTAGTAGACAATGTTGTATAGAGATTGATTGATAATTGATTGAGAGATTAGAGAGTAGAAAGATTTGTAAAAATAATAAGAAGAGGAATGGGGTATTTATAGTTGAAAATTTGGGTTAAAGTGTAAATATAATAACTTAGGGGTTAAAAATAAATATAAAGGGGGTAGGGGAGGTTAAAATGGCCGTTGTCCAACGCCAAAATGTAAACGGTAGTTGACAACGACTATTTTCTCGCAGGAGGACTAGGGCTGGGTCGGGCGGATCGGCGCGGCGGGTCGGGCGGGACCATACCCTGTCCCGCCCCGGTTCGAGCCCCGATCCCGCTTTTTTTTTTTTACTTTTTATAGCGGGGTCGTGTCGGGACCGGGACGGGATCGGGTCGGCCCGGCCCACCGGCCAACCCTAATTATACCTAAATCAATCGAGATAGCTGGAAGTTGACTAGGACACCAAATATGTGAAGGTAGAACTAGGTGGGGCTACGTAAAGTTGAACAGAATGAGAGAAAAGTGAAGGGATGCAATCAATTTCTTAAAAAAGATGAAACATAAGCTGAATAATGGAAAAACTACAGAGGCAGATGCCACCAAAGTATGGTACTTTGGCAATGAATTTGTGGCCCCTTATTACACAGCACAGCTCATTACTGTCATAAAAATCTGTCTAGCTGGATGTGATGCCTCTTTCTTTTTGTTGTTTGTCTGTTTACTCCTTCAATGGAAAAAAAGATGTCGTGTGTCAGCCGGCTGGGAAAACACATGAAAAATTCAATTCACTTAGAACTTATGGCTTCTATCAAGATAGCGACCATTGCTTAATGGTTGTTGTGGCTTCTTTATGATTGATGAGTTACTATTCGAAAGGCAAGAATGAATGCTTATATTTATATTTTGTTTTTAAAGGCTGAAAATTTTGTTGTTTTAGTCTTAAAACTTGTGCATGATTGGCTTAGATTTGTACTACATTTAGTAGTTGATTGATATTTTTTTTTTTTTAAAAATAAAATATATCAAATCACCTTTAAATTTATCTCGAAAACTCACGTTAACAATTAAGTGCGGACTTACAAATTGAAAAACTCTTTTTTTTTCCAATTATCCCCCTTAAAAAGGTGGATCTCCCACCCCAGGAGCCCCCACACCCTGGTCCGACAAGATTGTGAAGGAGTTAATCATGGTAACTCAACTGGTTTCAAAGGTTAGACTACTACCACGCTGCGCATAAGGGGTCCTCCTTTATTTCAAGAAGTAACCCCCACTCTGCCGCTGACGGGATTCGATCTTGGCCATTTTTCCAATTATCCCCTTGAGAACCAGTTGAGCTGACCAAATAGAAACAAAAAAAAAAGAAAAGAAAAATAACAGGTGGGCCCCACTTTATTTTCTTTTCAGCCATTACCTTTTCCATCCCTTCGTCTTCCTCTCACACACACACAACCCAAACCCAGTTCTTGTGGTTCCTTTCTTCACCCACATAGAGAAAAATGAAGCATGGTGATGGTTGTATTTGATGAAAGGAATGGCGAAGACTAGGTTAGAATTTGATCCAGTAAAAGACGGATTAATGAACAGTGAAAATAAGAATAAAAAATGACGTGGTCGAAGAAAAAAGAAATTGAAAGTAAATTTGTTTAACATCTGATGTGTTATCGACGTGGAACTGAAGTGGCGCGCGTGTATCAATTCCAACCAAGAAACTGAGATTGCATATCTAGGGTGGCATTGAGTTTTGGAGACAAATTAAGGGGGAATTTAATCTTCCAATATTTGAAGTCCACTAGTATCTGAATTTGCGTAGGGTAACCCGCTAAGGGGACTAAAGCATTCCTCTTTACCGGAAGGTTCTTTCTAGTTTCTAAGACTTTAACTGGAGAACCTCTAATTAAGAATGAAATGATGACAAATATTATCTTACACCCCCTTTATAATTGAACCTAAGGGAAGCATATATCCGTGAAATTAGTCGAGGTGCGTGTTATTCTTCGTATGATAAGAATGATTGCTAAAAAAGTGAGATTACTGTCGTGCAAGTGCTTGGGTTGCTAAAATAGTGAGATTACTGTCGTGAAAGTGCCTGGTATGTCATCTATTTGTTGGTATCAGAATGGACATTGACAAATAGTAATGCTTGTATAATGGAGTCATCACTTGGAATTTACTGTGGTTATGTTTCTTTAATAAAGTTCGTACAGAACTAAATATATAATCCAAAGGGAGCAATCTTTTCACAGTTGACTCAACCCTTATGCCGTTACTATTTGTGCATGACAAAAAAATAAGTATAATACATTCAACCAATATGAATATTGAATAACATAAAACAAAAGTTTCCATCACCTAGTGCATCATTGATACCACTTCTTTCTTATATTTTAAACAGGAAAACTCCAAAATCACATTAAACTAGTACAAAGTATAAACATGTCAATCAACCAAAAAATTATATATTTCAAGTAGTAAGTAGGATGAGTTTGCCAATCAAATATCAGCCTCTTGGGAGATGGACAACTTTCTTGCTTTTGTAGAATCTTTGCTATTTGAAATGGATGGATTTCTAACTGAGACAACTAGTTTCATAGGTCCAAAGTTTGTAGCTTTAGATATCTTGGAAACTTGGTGGGAGTGAGGGTTTTTTGCAATGATAGGATTTGTTTGAACTCTGGTCTCCCAGGGTCGAACTCTGACCCAACTCTCCATCCAACTCCACCCCCAGCTCTCCTTGCCAAGATCATAATACGCTTGTCCGAAATATTGATTTGAATTGGCTCTCCACTGAAATGTGCAGTGTTAGAATCGAAATGATCAGATATCATGCGGAAACTAACAAATCAAATTTTAAATGACTATAAAATGAGAGAAATATACTAAGTAGACCGACAAGGTTAATGTAATTCAATCAATTGACCTACATTTACGGGCAAAGATGAGAAATCCACTATTTTTAAAAATAGTACTACACATTAAAGAGAGTACAAAAATTTAAGGGAATAACCTCATAAAGTTCTTAAAGAACTTCACACAAATGACGGTTAGAACACGTCTCACAAGTTCCATCCCTAAAATGAAATCTCCAACTTTAAGGGGTCTTTTGGTTTCAAATGGAGATCTAGGGATTAACACCAGAATTATAATCTTGGGATTATTTTCCCACATCCAATGTGGGATATCTAATATACCAAAATTTTGGTAACAAATTTATGCCGATATTAATTAATATCGATAACGGGAGGAGGATTAATTTGTGACGCTTGGTGTTGAGGAAGAAGCGGAAGAAGCTATGTGGACCGCGGGCGACGCCGTGAGGGTATCCGAAATTGAGTAGAGAATTAGAATAGTTTAGTAGGTTGTATATAGAAGTATACGGTCTGCTAAAGAACTAGAGAGGTTCGGGAAGGATGTATATGAGCAGTATACCAGAGGTATACGGCCTGCTAGAGGTTGGGAAGGTTGTATGTATACAAGAGGTATACGGCCTGCTAGACGTTGGGAAGGTTGTATATTAGAAGTATACCAGAGGTACACGGATGGTTGGCGACCGAAATTAGGGTTTAGGGTAGGGAGAAAATTTTGGCTCTTGATATCATGTAGAATAGTCTATATCTCCTTGATTGGAGTTCTCTTATTAATGATATATATATATATAATAGTAGTCTTAATAGAATAAGAATATCTACTTTACATAATTACACTAAAATATTAATTACAGAATATATATAGAATATATTCACTATCATCTAATATACCAAAATTTTGGTCACAAATTTATACCGATATTAATTAATACCCATAACTAAATATGAGATAAATATAATTCCAAAATTACGATCCTGATCTCGATTACCAAACGACTCCTAAGGGTCGTCTACCTAGTGGATGCTACCAATTGAGAAAGAATAAGTCTTAATTTATAAGAGTCCCATACTCTTTTTCTTTCAAACAAGCAAAAAGCCAATATGGAAGATTTATATTCCACTATTAGAAAGAGGGGGGGGGGGGGGGGAATCAATTATGATAAATATAAAATATGTTGTACTACTTTTAGAAAATAGACAAGAAAAAATTTAAATATGATAAAGAAAATCAGGGCAAACAACTAGCACATTGTCTCTAGTTTATTAACCATCCAAAGAAAACCATGGGGAAAAAAGAGATCAAGGGTCATAGCTAACTTACCTGATGAGAAAATGCATAAGCCATTGCCCTCTCCCTCTTAATTGCAGCTTCTTCTCTCTGTTGTAATTTCTGGAGTATTTCTTCAATGGTTTCAGCACTACTGCTCCATTCCACCTATTTATCAAACCAAAATTAAGTGACTATCTAAGTGGCGTAGCCATAAACAGTGAAGGGTGATCGTCTGGTCGGTTGAACGTCCCTCATCAAAAAATTATAGTACTATATATATGTCAAAATAAAATTGCTATATATATATATATATACAAGTTATAATAGGAAAATTATTTTCCTATTCAACATCTAAATCCTTATTCTATAAGGAGACTAACTATACATTTATGGTAATATTACAATCATAATTAAGGTATAAGACTAATATACAAACTACCATAACTTAATATACAAGGCATTATACACGGACTGGGACTGGGCCTCACGATAGAGGCTCACTGCTTAACACACCCTCACAGTCATAGCGGGCGGTCTTCGTACGCTGAGATTGTCTCTAAAATCTTCAAAAAGAACCAAGGGAAGACCCTTTGTAAAGATATCTGCAATTTGATATCTGGAAAGGACATGACAGACGCGTACTTGTCCTTTAGCTACCTTTTCTCGAACAAAGTGAATATACATCTCTATATGTTTCGTGCGCTGGTGCTGAACTGGACTACCAGAAAGGTAAATGACACTTATATTATCACAATACACCAAGGTAGCCTTCTGAATAGGACAATGGAGCTCCAAAAGAAGATTGCGTAACAACATGACTCAGAAACCACATTGGCTACCCTTCGATACTCGATCACTGTACTTGAACGTGAAAGCGTGGATTGACGCTTGGCAGACTATGATACCAAGTTATTACCCAAAAACATACAATAGCCAGACGTAGACCGTCTGGTGTCAGGACAACCACCCCAATCAAGATCTCAGATAGAGATGAGTGTAGACGCGACGGCGATATAAATGCAAGACATAATTAAGTGTTCCCTGAATGTACCTAAGAATGTGTTTGAGCGCATTCATATGTTCAACTCTGGGTTCATGCATAAACAAACACATCTGCTGGACAACATATGTAATATTTGGTTGCATGAACGTAAGATATTGAAGGGCGTCTGCAAGACTACGATAGCGGGTCGGATCCTCATAGGGAGAGCCAGTTGCAGCACCCAACTTGGGTTTAGTATCAACTGGAGTAGAAGTGGACTTACAAGATGACATCCCAGACCTCTCAATGATCTCTGCTGCATACTTCCTCTGTAATAAGAACAATCCACCTGCATGTCGAGTGACAGCAATCCCCAAAAAATAACTTACTGGGCCTAAGTCCTTCATGGCAAACTCAGAACTGAGCATTGTCATAATGGACTGGCGTAATGTATCAGAAGAGGCAGTCAAGATAATATCATCCATATATAACAGTATATAAGCCATCGAAGAACCCTGTCGATAGATGAATAATTAATTATCAGACTTGCTGTGAGAGAAGCCCATAGTTGACATATAGTCAGCAAACCTCTTATACCAAGCCCATGGAGACTGCTTAAGCCTATACAAGGACTTTTTCAACAAACAAACATGATGAGGAAATCGAGTATCCCTAAACCCCAAGGGCTGATGCATATATATTGTCTCTTTGATATCACAATGTAGGAAATCATTCTTCACATCTAGCTGATGAATGAGTCATGATTTAGAAAGAGCCAAACTGAGCACAGTGCGAATGATAGCAGGCTTGACCATCGGACTAAATGTCTCACCACAATCCACACCAACCTGCTGAGTCTTACCATCACCTACAAGACGAGTCTTATGCCTTGCAAGCGAGCCGTCAAAATTTTCCTTATGAGAAAAATCCACATAGATCGAATAATATTAACACCAGATGGACGGGGTACCAACTCCCACGTCGCATTATATTCATCGGTCATGGAAATTTTCCAATTTGGGTCATTTAAGGCAGACACGGGATTACGGGGTAAGGGTGATCGAAGAACAATAAAATTCAAATCAAAATATCTTTTTGGTTTAAAAATACCTCGTTGACTGCGTGTGACTGTACCATGACTCTGGACTGGATTGAGTGAATTTTGGGAATTTTCAGCAGGCATTGGTGGCTGGACCGTCGGTGGCGCCGCGGCGCTGACGACGAGGATAAAATACCATGGCTACTGGATGGCAGGCGCTGCGGCGCTGACAATGAATTTTGGGACAGTTCCGAAAAATGACGGAGAACATATGGGGATATATCATCACCCAAAAAATCAAACGAACTAGGCACGGAATTTTCTACTTTAGAAAATAGAAATTGGGACTCATCAAAGATAACATGACGACTAATAATGATTCGTTTAGACGACAAATCAAAGCATTTATAACCACGGTGATTTGACGGATAGCCCAAAAACACACAAGGGTAGAACGTGTCTGAAGTTTGTTAATTGTGGTGGATGGAAATAGTGGATAAAATAAACATCCAAAGATCCTAGGATGAGAATAAGGAGTCTTATTATATAAACATTGAAGAGGGACGAATATATCAAACCATTAGAAGGATGAATGTTAAGCAAATATGTAGTCATTTGTAGAGCATGATGCCAAAACAACGGAGGAACGGAATAATGAACCAATAAGGTGTGAATAATGTTATTAATTGTACGACTTTTACGTTCAGTTTTCTCATTTTGTGAAGACGTATGAGGACAAGAAAAATGAAAAGTTATCCCATTTTGAGCACGAAACTCTCCATTGTCATACTCTTTGTCATTATCACATTGAATATTCTTTATTTCCCGTTCGAATTTACTTCTAATGAAAGCTTTAAATTTTTCGAAGATGGAAAAATATGGGATTTTTTCGCAATTGGAAACGACCATAAAAATTTAGAATAATCATCCAAGAATAAAACGTAATATCGATGACCCATAGAACTGAGAACGTGAGATGTCCATAAATCGCTATGAATAATATCAAATGACATTGAAGTATTAGAATTCGAAGCTACAAACGACAACTTGATATTTTTTTCTAGAGAACAAGATTTTCAATTTGGAGTACTACGCGTACCCTTACAGGAAATTAACTTACTTCTATCTAAAGTAGATAAAATAGACGACCCCGGATGACCTAGACGAGCATGCCACAAAGAAGGAGCAAGAGCTGCAAAATTGATGGCATGGTCTGACGTGAGAAACCGAGACTTAGTGTGATTGGATAAAGATCTCCCTACTGTCACACCTCATGAGAGGATTCCCCGTCTTAAAAACCCTTCACAGAAAACCCAAACGGATCAAAATTAATAGAAACCCAATTATCAGTGCTGAATTTACGGACATACACCAAATTTTTAATTAGTTTTGGGGCATGAAGGGTATTTTTCAAGACAAGTGGTGGATGAGAAGGGGACAAAGTTTTATGACCATAACCCTTAATTGGAATTGAATTGCCATTACCAATAATTATACCACGATTACTGCTCAAATTGGAATAAGACGAGAGAGTACCTTGGTCAGATGTCATGTGGGTGGTGGCGCTGATGTCTATGTACTAATTCGGGTCTAGTTGAGTCATTCCAAGTGTGTGCATTGCAGCTTCAATGTCTGTCTGTGTGGGTCCATTACGTGATGGGCCTGAGGGGGGCGAGGCCCAAGTATGTTGGACTGCTGGGTCGGCCCATAAAATGGTCTGAAACCCGGAGCCTGACCCGAGTAACTGGGCCCAGACTGGGCCGGGGCCGAAACTGGGGCCCAGTGGCTGAAGGGTCGCGGCGCTGGAGTGGACAGGGACTGGGACCCACTGCCACTGCATTGGGGCCCACTGCTGGCCCCACGTCTGCGGATGCTGCTGACTGCCGCCACTGCCACTGTTCCGGTGGGTGTTGCCGCCGCGATTCTTGCCATTATTTTTCCTATTTTGCCCCTTTTTACCACCACTGTTATTGCGATTTTGGCTCGAGTTAGTTGAACCGGAATGAGAAAAATTGAACACAGTCATCATGATGATAGGACTAGCCCCAATAGTCGTTTTCTTAGCCAATCCGACTTCTTCCAATGTAAGCATGAAACGTGCTTGGTAGAATTCAGGCAGGGGGTTACTTTGACGAAGAATTGAAGCAACACCATTATAGGCCTCAGACAGGCCTGCAACCATTTGTGACGAGACGACTATTGCTCACAAGAGCACCCACGTTGCGAAGTTGATCCGCAAAGTCCTTGAGACGTTTGCAATAAGACGAAACATTTGGAAAATTCTCCATCTTGACTTGAGAAAATTCCTGTTCAAGTGTAACAATTCGGGAATGACTGTTATCTTGGAATATGTCACGCAATCGATTCCAAGCCTCCATAGCTGTGGAGTTGGGTTCCATAATCGTCTGTAAGAGTTCAAGAGAGATAGTGGCATAAAATCCACTGAAGAATTTTTGCATCAAGACCCATGATTTTGGATCGTTTGCTTTGGTGGGCACCGCCTCTGTAGTACCCTCCGTTGCGGTCCCCGTAGCCCCCTCCGTAGTAGTAGTCGGTGGGATGATGTGGTGGAGAACTTGATGTGTTGTGGCATGAATCTTGAATAACTCCGCCCACGTCCCATATTGGACATTTTCTAGCTCAAGAACAATATGAAGGATGCTCTTGATGTTAGAAACTGTGAGAGCATGATGAAACGTGTTTTTATCAGTCATGTTGAATAAAACTCGAAGATTCAGAGAATAAAATTTGTGAGGGAGGATTTTAGGGAGAAAAGAGGAGCTCGAGTTTGGAATTCCGATGGGGGAGGGATAGGGTATCACGTTTTTCAAGAATTTTCAAGAACAGAAGTGAGAAGCGGAAGTAAGGAAAAGAACATAGACTCTTGATAACATGAAAGAATTAATCCCTTGATTATTCTTAATGATGAAAAACATATATATACAAGTTACAATAGAAAAATCATTTTCCTATTCTACATCTAAATCTCTATTCTATAAGGAGACTAACTATACAATTATGGTAATATTACAATCCTAATTAAGGTATAAGACTAATATACAAACTACCATAACTTAATATAAAAGGCATTATACACGGACTGGGACTGGGCCTCACGATAAAGGCCCACTACTTAACAATTACTATCTTGAAAACTCTTAGCGAAATTTCTTACGTCGTCACTAACTATCTCCAAAGCTACTATTTAACTTCTTAATGATACGTCATAAGAGTTTATGCTTTGCAATCAATCTTGTAAACGTGTAAATATAGGAAACAATATATTCTCTACCCATAATTAGAATATTTCCATATATTGTGAAAATATAATTATGGTAAGACTAGAATTCTTCTTTTGTATAGGTTTAGGATTCCTATTGTATAAGGGATGAATATTGTATTCTATATATACCTTGATATTAATGAAAGACTCCTCAGGGGAGTTTAATATCATCTTACATGGTATCAAGAGCCTAAACACAAAATTCTAGATTTTTTTTTCTTCCCTATCTCTTGAGCAAGCCGCCGCCGACCACCCACCCCCACCCTCGGGTATTGCGCCGCGGCTCTCCCCTCTCTCCACAAAATTCTTGGTTTTGTTTTTCTTCTTCATTCCTCTCTTCTCTAAATGGCTATCCCTGAATCTTCCACACTTTCTGAATCTTCTACCTCCACAAATCCCACCACCACGTTGTCATCCTCTTTTCATCCAGCCCTAACTGTTACAAACATCAAGAACTGTATTCCCATTATTCTTGATCAAGAAAACAGTCAGTATTCTCCCTGGGTTGAACTATTTCGTAATCATGCATGTTTCTATAACGTACTTGATCACATCGATGACACCATTCCGCGCTCTCCGGAGGTTGATGAGTCTACTTGGTGTCGTCTAGACGCCGGAGTCAAACAATGGATTTATGGTAGTATTTCTCAGGACATTCTTCTTACTATCATGAAATCTGACGCCACAGCTCTTGAGTTATGGAATCGTTTGGAGGAAATTCTTAAGGACAATAAGCACACCCGTGCTGTGTATTTAGAGGAGCAATTTAATAATACACGTCTTGAAAACTTTTCCAATGTGATCGAGCATCGCAAAGCTTAAAGCTACTAACGATCAATTTGTCACGCCGATGAGCACATCGACACCAAACTGGTGTTACGATTGATTGCTGGTCTTCCTAAAGGAGAATATGATACTTTGGCCACCATGATTCAATAGGCAGATCCGTTACCCAGCTTTAACAAAGCTCGCTTGCAGTTGTTGCTCGAAGAGACTCGACGTGCTAAGCAGGATGAACACAGTTAGAAGGCATTAGCGGTCAAAACGCGCCCTCAAGATCCAACGCCTCCAAAAAACTCTCAACCGCAGCAGGGACGCGGTGGAAAGGGTGGCAGGGGCCGCGGCAGGGGAGGCCGTGGTCGTGGCAAGGGTCGCGGTCAACAGAACCAGCAGGCAAGAATATCAACAAAGAGGATCGCAGAACAACCGGGCCGCGCTCCTTAGCACCGCACACGCCGGTGCCCTAAGACAGCCGCGGCGCGCCAGAGCCGCGACACCGAGTCCATTCCAGTACCAGCAGCCCTACAATCCGTATTCTTACCCTGGTTTGTTCGGCCCCGCTCCAGTCTCGCAGCAGGTCCACTTCATGCAAGGTCAGGTTTTGCAGCCCTCATCCCAAGATGACACCCATCGAGTTGGGATGCATATTCAAAGACCATCTCCATGCAACAGCCTGACAATACTTGGTATATGGAGTCCGGCGCCACATCTCACGTCACCCAATATGCAGGTACTATCCCTAAACTTTTTAGTTTAAAGCATCCTCAATATATTACAGTTGGTAGTGGACAACGCATTCCAGTTAAAGGGTATGGTACCTCATACACACAACCTCCTCATCCACCTTTCTCCCTCAAAAACACCCTATATGCCCACATGATTAAGAACCTCATATATGTCCGCCAATTTACTCGTAATAATTTTGTCTCCGTGGATTTTGACCCTTTTGGTTTTACTGTGAAGGATCTTCATACGGGGACACCTCTTACGAGATGCAAGAGCACGGGGGATCTCTATCCATTCACTTCCACCTCCGCTGCCAGATCTTACTCACCTGTCACTCTAGCGGTTGTTTCTTCTTCAACTTGACATAATAGGCTTGGTCATCCAGGAGTCCCAGTTTTTAATTTTCTTAAAGACAACAATTTCATTACTTGTAATGAGAAACTTGCCAAAAATTGTGTTTCTTGCTCTTTAGGCAAACATATTCGTCTTCCGTTTAAATCATCTACTAGTGTTACACTTGCTCCTTTTGATATTATACTTGCCGATTTATGAACATCTCTTATCTCTCGGTCATAAATATTATCTTGTGTTGCTTGATGATTTTTCACACTATGTTTGGTTATATCCTCTTAAATTTAAGGGGAGAGATGATAGACTCGTCAAGAAATGAGTAGTCCGGTTTTTAGAATTTTGGAAGATTCGAAAACGGGAATGTGGTCTCGTCGAATGCGACGTGATGAGATATATGGATTTGACGAGTCCACAAGTCATAGCATAGATAACCCCTATGGTTTGACGGGAATCCTAGGATGACACAGGCAGTAGACCTAGGAGCAAGCTTGTGAGGGGCGGTAGAACTGAGGTTGGGATAACATAGACAACCGAAAATTCGTAGATGATCATAGGAGGGGACTCTATGGTAGAGGATTTCGGTAGGGGTCATATTGTGAAGAGTGCTAGTAGGAAGAATATTTAGAATGTATTCTGACATTTTAGCAGCATATATCCAAAAGGAAGAAGGGAGGCATGAATCAATAGGGTGCGAATCATATTGTTAATGGTACGTATGATTCTTTCAGCTTTACCGTTTTGTGGTGAGGTGTGAGGGCAGGAGAAGCGAAGAACCATGTCATTATTTGTACAAAACCGGTGAGACATGGAGTTATTGAATTCACGACCATTATCGCACTGAAATGATTTTATGCTTTTTTCAAATTGTGTGTGGATAAACTTGCGAAACTCAAGAAATTTGGCAAACACTTCCGATTTAAATTTAAGAGGATATAACCAAACATAGTGTGAAAAATCATCAAGCAACACAAGATAGTATTTATGACCGAGAGATATGAGATGTCCATAAATCGGCATGTATAATATCAAAAGGAGCAAGTGTAACACTAGTAGATGATTTAAACAGAAGACGAATATGTTTGCCTAAAGAGCAAGAAACACAATTTTGGGCAAGTTCCTTTTTACAAGCAATGAAATTATTGTCTTTAAGAAAATTAAAAATTGGGACTCCTGGATGACCAAGCCTATTATGCCAAGTTGAAGAAGAAACAGTCTCTAGAGTGACGGGAGAGCAAGATCTGGCAGTAGAGGTGGAAGTGAATGGATAGAGATCCTCCGTGCTATTGCATCTCATAAGAGGAGTCCCCGTATGAAGATCCTTCATAGTAAACCCAAAAGGGTCAAAATCCACGGAGACAGAATTATTACGAGTAAATTGGCGGACAGATATGAGGTTCTTAATCATGTGTGGGGCATATAGGGTGTTTTTAGAGAGAATGGTGGATGAGGAGGTTGTGTGTATGAGGTACCATACCCTTTAACTGGAATGTGTTGTCCACTACCAACTGTAACATATTGAGGATGCTTTAAACTAAACAGTTTAGGAATAGTACCTGCAGATTGGGTGACGTAAGATGTGGCGCCTGAGTCTATGTACCAAGTATTGTCGCCGCTGGAGAGGTGTTGAATGTCCGTCCCAACTCAACGGGTGTCACGCCGGACAGGGCCGCAAAACCCGACTTGCATGGTGGACTCGCGAGGCTGGAGCGGGGCCCAATAAATCAGGGTAAGAATACGAATTGTAAGGCTGCTGGTACTGGAATGGACTCGGCACCGCAGCTCTGAACTGGAGCGTTGCGGCTCAGACGGAAGCCGCGGCTGTGGTGCGAAGTCGGCGAGCCGCGCCGCTTGTTCTGCGATCCTCGCTTGTTGCCGTTACGCTGACCGCGACCGCCACGCACCACGCCTCGCCATGCCCTCGCCATTCTTTCCACCGCGTCCCTGCTGCGGTTGAGAGTTTTTTGGAGGCGTTGGATCTTGAGGGCGCGTTTTGACCGCTAATGCCTTCTAACTGTGTTCATCCTGCTTAGCACGTCGAGTCTCTTCGAGCAACAACTGCAAGCGAGCTTTGTTAAAGCTGGGTAACGGATCTGCCTATTGAATCATGGTGGCCAAAGTATCATATTCTCCTTTAGGAAGACCAGCAATCAATCGTAACACCGCCAAAGTGTGATGAATGTGCTCATCGACAAAGAAATTGATCCGTTAGTAGCTTTAATCGCTTGCGATCACCACATTGGAAAAGTTTTCAAGACGTGTATTATTAAATTGCTCCTCTAAATACACAACACGGGTGTGCTTATTGTCCTGAAAAATTTCCTTCAAATGATTCCATAACTCAAGGGCTGTGACGTCAGATTTCATGATAGTAAGAAGAAGGTCCTGAGAAATACTACCATAAATCCATTGTTTGACGCCGGCGTCTAGACGACGCCAAGTAGACTCATCAACCTCCGGAGGGCACAGAATGGTGTCATCGATGTGATCAAGCACGTTATAGAGACATGCATGATTATGAAACAGTTCAACCCAGAGATATTTTTATTTTGTCTGTGGTTGCACTACTATATAGTACTGTCTTTTCGTGCCTTAAACGGGGCAATGGAATTATTAAACTGTTTGTTTGTCCAAATTTGTGAAAGTTAATTTTTGGAAATGGTGTTTTAAGTCTAAATTTTGAAACATTCTTTTGCAAAAAGTGGATTAACAAATTTAAAGTTGAAGATGTCTTTAATTATAAGTTTTTTTCGTGAAATAATTCTTTTTTATTTTTACTCACAAGTCATAAATCTTCTAAAAATGCTATAAAATACATTAGACTTTATATTGAAAAAAAATTATATTAAGTTGAAGCATGATTCAAAAAGAGAGATTTATATAAGTTATCAACAAAAAACGGGACCACATTGACTCTTTTTTTTGTTGCAATAGATTGATTCCGCAATTTATAAACTCTTGATAACTATTACTGACACTGTTACCTCAAGCTCGTGAAGCTTAGCCTCAAGTTTTTGTTGATTTTGAATTTTCTTCTGCTTGTTGCGGCCTTGAGTCACCATACTAAGTCGCCTAGCTCTGATCTCTGATTGTATTTTGCTCCAACAGTGTATTTGCTTCAAAGTCCTTGCTATTTGGTTATTTACACTTAGCCCTTTAATTATACCTTGGAATCTCACTGCGCCCCTTACACGCCGTAGAGTTTTCCTTGCCTACACAATTTAATGTAACGTTCAAAGTTAGGACTTAGGACTAGGAAATAATTAGGACCTAATTGAAGGAGAAGAAAAAAGATATAATTACACTTTTAGTCCTTCAATTATATTGATTTTGATCCTTGTAATATTTACATTTTAATTAACTCAACGATAAAGTTTTTGTCCCTTTGTATAGGAAATCCTGACTATTTTTTAAAACTAATTATCCTTAAACTATGGGGTAACCAATACAAATTTAACATAATACTTAGTTTGATTAAATAGTTTAATATTATATAATAATTTATTATCTTTGAAAATTCACAAGTATATGGGTTGAATTGCACATTATAACTAATTGAAGGTAATATGTATTTAATCATATATCACAAACACCAATATCAAAATTTATCATAATTGGAGGACCAAATGTGTTGTTATCTCAAAAAGAAATACTCACACGCAGTATTATGTACCAAATTGATGAATGTAATATGTGTCTTTTATATATACGTTAATGCCTTAACCACTATGAAATAATTTATATTTAAAAACTCTTAAACGATTTTGCATTAATATGAGTTAGTTGACAATCAGAATATGTCTTCATCGCTTATTCGCTTTGATATCAATATTTTCATAGTGTTTAAAAAATTTGATGACCGTTACTTTTGCTTATGTTTATGCTCTGTCTTGAGTCGATGGTCTCTCGGAAACAACCGCTCTACCTACCAAGATAAATGTAAAATATGCGTATACTCTACCCTCCCTAGACCCACATTGTGGAATTTTACTGGATATGTTGTTGTTATTGTATGAGTTAGTTGACAAAAAAAACTAGTATTCTTGTCGTCCCAAATTAGTTCACAATTCGTTTCTCGAGAGTTAATTTGACTAATTTTCGAAGCTAAATTAGATGAGAATAATGTAATATTTCAATAATTTATTAGATATTCAAATAATATACGAAAAATGACTATAAGTTGTAATTTTTCTCATATAAATAAGGTGCAAACATAAGTCTTAATCCTAAATCAACTCCAAAAGCTAGCTTGTAGGGTGAGGATTGTCCAAATCCATATAAGGAGTCCACGTTCTCATCATTTTCGATGTGGGACTCTTAACACTCCCCCACACGCCCAAACCTCGTTAACTTAAGCGTGGACAATATAATTTGGGGGCCCAACATCGGTGAACAAAGAATTGAAATGAGTCTGGCTCTGATATCATGTAAAGAATTGATCTTGGGCCTAATTCAACCCCAAAAGCTAGCTTGTAAGGTGAGAATTGTCCAAGTCCATATAAGAAGTTCATGTTCCCAGGGATGGCAAATGAGGTGGGGCAGGGCGGGGTAGGACATGTCAAAGGTTAAACGGGGCAGGACAATGCTTAAACGGGCAGGACAGGGCAGGACAGATCAAAACACATTTTTAGAAAATTCTAAATAGGGCAAAGCTTTGTTTGTGCATGATATTAAGAATTGCGTTTCGTTTAAAGTTTGCTACTAACTTGCAGGTGCTTTTTCCATAAAAATACGATTGACATGGGTTACATATGCTCTGTTTTTTTATCACTGTAAACATCACAAGAAATGCTCAACATGCGGGTGGGTTTCATTATAAATTTATTAAAGTGTCTCATTGACGAGTTCTTCATTTCTCATTAATTATGCTGTATTAAGAATTGTGTTTCGTTTAATGGGATGGAAAATGAGGGGTAGAATTGTCGTTGGGTGACATAGTTTAATTTTAAAAAATAAATTCAGTTCATAAAGTACTTGATATTAAGAAATTATGACAATAGACTGATTGTTTTTTTTTTAAAAAAAGTTAACAAAATAAATATCAAGTTGAAAGTGAAAAATGAAAAATAACATAAACAGGACGGGGCAAGGCAAATTTTTAAAAAATGTTAAACGGCACAGGGCAGGGCGGATTAACATCTTAGTAGGTCAAGGTTTGTCATGTCCTAACCCGCTCTAACTTGCTCCATTGTCACCCCTACATGTTTTCATTCCATTTTCGATGTGACACTCTTAATAATGTTTATCAAAATTTCTGTAGTTCGACTCTTAAGAAACTAGCGAAACGTGACAATTATTTTATGAAGGAGAAAATAAAAGAATAGTTACCAAATGAGCTCTGAAAGTAGTCTGAATTCGGGTAGCAGCAGAATTCTCGGTTAACTTGGTCTTGCGAGTAATCTTTTTTGAAGTAGAAGTTCCATTTGAATAATGAGCACTGAATTCTTTACCACTAGAATTAACTTCTCCCTTTGGCTCATCAGATGCAATACTTGTACCCTGCAAATGTCAAATATCAATCTAATCTTATTTGTGCAAATTTGTTCAAGAACAACAATAATAATATATTCAGTGTAGTCCTATAAGTCAGGTCTGAAAATGATAGAGTGTACGCAGATGTTATCTCTACTCAATGACAGATTCAATATTTTCACTCAGGGTGTTCGGAAAAAAAAAGTTAAACATAAAAAATAATGTTATCCCTGAGAATCGAACCTGTGAGATATTGAAGACAATTTTGAACACCCTAGACTATTTAAGCTAACTTTTTGCATTGATTTAGTGTATTCAAAAGTTAATATATCTACATAAATACATAAAATATATCCTAAATATATAGTGTAATTTTTTGCCGTAGAGAACACCCTCACCAACACCTAAATTCACACATGCTCCTATCTTGAGAGGTAGATAGATTGTTTCTAGAAATTTACGCAAATTTGTTCAAGATATATATATATATATATGTTGAAAATAAAATCGGTGCATGTTACATTTGCTCAATATTGTATAACAATATAGCGGCGGAGACATTCTTTATAAGGAGTCCCAAAAAAAAACTATTTCCTTCGTCCCAATTTATATGATATAGTTTGACTAAGCACAAAATTTAAAAAATAAAGGAAGATTTTTGAATCTTGTGATCTAAAACAAACTAAGGATGTTTGTGTGATCATCTCGTTAAACGTAAATGATAAGGTTTAAAATTAAATTGTTGTCAAATAAGAAAATGTGTCATTTTTTTAAACTGACTAAAAAAAAATGTGTATCATATAAATTGAGACAAAGAGGGAATATTAAAAAGATCCCCCGAATATTATTGAATAATTATTATTAAATCGAAAAGAATGTTTTATAAATGGGTAAAGTAACAGAAAATATAGCCAGAATGACTATTTGACTAACAACATCAATACCTATATGGATTCAATTAATTATTTTGTAATAGAAAAAAATGTAAAATGGACTTTTTAGATATGAAAGAGAACCGCATGTTTTTGGATAAAAATATTTTCTCCCCTCACCCCTTGAATTCAAAAAACGGATTAAGAAAATGATTCAATCTCAAATCCATTTAAATGTAGCGGATAATAGTGAAAATTCAAGAATTGATGAGTATTCGAATCATATGAGCTAGTAATTATCTATATATGCTCATATTAGTGAAGTTTTTAATTTGTTGTGGTGATCAAAGAAGCAGTATCAAATATGCCCCTAGGTAAACATTTTTTCTTAGACTTATAGGTTAACACTGCTTGAAAATAATACAAAGTAAATATCAATTTGTAATGATAGACCAAAACAATGTAAAATCTTGCATACTCTAATAGAGAGAAATGTACCTTGAGGTGTTTGGATTTACGTCGTTTGTTCCTCTTTAGGCCTATAATACTCTTCAAGCTAAATCCTGAACCCATGGTATATATTGAATGATCAAAATTCAGAACATAATGCAGATAGCTTCATACTTGAGAACTTATAAGCAGATCGATCAGAGAAATCATTGGTTGTGTTTAATCTTATTATTATGGTAGCATTGGTTGGAGTAGAAAGAAATGCAATGTACTTTTGTCACCAAAAACTACATGCCAACTAGAGTGGCGTATGATCTGATCTATTTGAAAGTTCAGCAGTCAATTTAGCAGGGGTTGCCACATTTTTTTCACAATGTAGGTGCTTTGATCCAATCAATTTAATAATAATACTCACAAATTAGTCAAAAATTATCCTTTTAAGTTTGAAGCAGGTCCAAAATGGTATCTTAATTGACCAGTTTTGATCCTTAAGTTTGTCAAAAGTGAGCACTTTTGATTATTGGTCTATTTCTGGAGCATGGTGCAACTTTTTAAGTATGTTTTATCCTACATTTTAATTTATGGGTTTTTGTTGTTTTTTTAGATTTGACGGCAATTTTGGTTAAATATTTCTTTCACGATTCTCATAAATCTAATAGCCAGAGTTTGTTTTATATTTGACGAACACCAAAATTATTCACTTTGACAAACTTAGAACCAAAACAACTCAGGTTTATATTTATTGACCAATTTGAACCTATCCAAAACATAAGGGATTCAATTTGCCATTTTATCTAAACTTAGTCAGTCAAAGATATCGAACCAACAGGTCTTTAGCTTATATTTCCTTTGTCAATTAAATTTACCTTAGTTTATCTCTTTTATCCCCACTTTGTGAGATTACACTGGATATGTTGTTTTTATTATTTATTTCTTCCATTTTCTTAGGTTGATTAGCTATAAAATATATGGAACTAATTAAAGGAATATCTTTCTTGATTTTATTCATCAATAATGTACAATATATATGGTAGTACAAAAATATCTAAAGGTAACTAATCAACCTAATTACAATAGGAAATATAATTCTACCTAAAATACGAGGTCTAATTACAGTATGAATACAATTCTATCTAAAATAAGAGATATACAATTAATGTAGAAATATTTGGTGAATATTCTATTACATCCCCGTAGTCGAAGCGGGAGGTTCACGAACACTAAGACTGACTCGAAAATCATCACAGTATGCGCGGAAGTCATTTGGTGAAGATGTAGACAATCTGATATGTAGAAGGAACATAAAGGACATGAACTTGACCACGAGCTACTTTTTCGCGTACAAAATGAATGTCAATCTCAATGTGTTTGGTGCGCTGATGTTGGACGAGATTTCCGAAAAGATATATCACACTAATATTGTCGCAGTAGACCAGTGTTGTCTTTTGAATTGGGTAGTGAAACTTAAGTAGAAGGTTACGAATCCAACAAGACTCAGAGACGACGTTGGCTACACCTATGTACTGTACTTCGACACTGAATTGGGATAGTGTAGGTTGTCTTTTAGAAGACCAAGACGATAGATTATCTCCGAGGAAAATGCAGTAACCAGACGTGGAGCGTTGGGTGTCAGGACATCCACCCCATTCAACATCATAATAAGCAGTGAGATCAGTGACTGCGGACATGTATAGATGTAAGCTGAAGTGAAGTGTACCCCGGACGTATCGTAAAATATATTTGAGGGCATGCATGTGTGCTTCCATCATATTGTGCATGTGCAAACAGATTTGTTGTACGACATAGGATATGTCTGGTCTCGTGAATGTGAGGTACTGCAGGGCCCCAACCAGGCGATGATAGTGAGTCGGGTCTGAATACGGAGGGTTGTAATCAGCGCTGAGCTTGGAATTGGTATCCACTGGCGTGTGGGATGGCTTGCAAGATGTCATTCCTGCACAGTCAAGAATATCTTCGGCGTATTTGTTTTGACATATAAATAGACCGTCAGAATGACGAGTGATAGAGATGCCCAAGAATAACTCAGGGGCCTCAGATCCTTCGTAGCAAACTCAGATGAAATGAGAGACATAATGTACCGGTGGAAGGCATCAGATAATGTGGTGAGGATGATGTCATCAACATATAATAAAAAGGTAAGCCATGTCTGGACCCTTGTTGTAGATGAATAGGGAATGATCGAATTTGTTGTGTGAAAAATCGATAGAGGATGCATAATCGGCAAACCGATAGTACCATGTTCAAGGAGCATATTTCAGTCCATAGAGTGATTTCCGCAATAGACAAACATAATTCAGATGAATATGATTCCTGAAAAGCATAGGTTGATTCATATATACCGTTTCATGAAGATCCCCGTGTAAGAAAATATTCTTGACATCAAATTGATGAATAGGCCAAAACTTGGATAAGGCAATATTGAGGACGGTCCGGATGGTTGCAGATTTATGATCAGGCTGAACGTTACATCACAATCTACTCCCACCTGTTTAGACCTGCCATCACCTACAATATGGGTCTTGTACCTCTCAAAAGAACCATCAGAATTCTTTTTATGTCTAAAAATTCACATAGAACGAATAATGTTAGCATCACGTGGACGGGGTACTAGGTCCCACGTCTCATTATCAATAAGAACATTATATTAGTCAATTATTGGGGCTTTCCAATTTGGGTCGGACAAGGCAGCATTCGGATTACGAGGGACATAGGAAGGGACAACTAAAACGGATAGGTTAAACAGCCGTTTAGGTTTGGAAATTCTGTGCATGGCACGGGTTTCCATTTCCGAGAGTGTGCCTCGGAACGTAGGATGAGAGGATGGGGGTTACCGCGAAACTATGGTGAAGAGGATGAAGGGAAAGGGTGGTGGGATTGACTGGCTGAGGCTCGGTTTACCGAGAGGTGGATGTGGTATCGCCCTGAGACAGGCTATTCTGAGCCACCATCAGCGAAACCGGGTGGGCAGCGTGTCTCAAACTGACCGTGGTGTGTTCGGATGTCGGGGAGTGGGACGTCGGATTATGTAAATGATGAATTAAAAAGGGGTTCAGGCCATCATTTAAGAAGTCGTAGGAATGCCGAGGTGGCGAGTTTAATGAGGCAAAAAGGAATTGAGACTCATCAAATAGGACATGACGTGAAATAATTATTTTACGGCTTGATAAGTCATAGCAAGAGTAACCACGATGATTGGTGGGGTAACCCAGAAACACACACAGAGAATATCGAGGTTGGAGTTTGTGAGTGATCGGATGGAGAGAATAGCAAAACTATCTGAAAATACGAAAGTGTTGGTAGGAGGGATTCCTACGAAACAGAACTTGAGTGGGCGATCGTAGACCTAGAGACTTGTTTGGGATTATGTTGAGGAGATATGGGGCCATGGAGAGTGTGTAATGCCAGAATTGAGGCGTGGGCAAGTAGGACACGAATTAGTTTATTTATGGTTCAGATTTTCCGTTCGGTTTTATCACGACCCGACCCCGGGCCCGCGACTGGTGCCCTACCTGGGCACCCTTTACAGGTATACATCATAGAATAGTAGCGGAACATACATACATCTCAAAAGAAATAAATAACAGGCTAGCCGATAAGGCCACCTTCCAAAAATATACACGTAACCCAAAAAGCAGTTACCTTTTTTTTTTCTTTACACAACCCAATCCACAAGATATGACTACAGACCTCTAAGAATTTTGACATAACAACTGTGACGGGACAGGACCCCGTCATACCCCTGAATGTACATAAATCTACAATCTCAGGGAACCGTACCAAAAAAACAAAGCTTCCGGAGAAATGGAGCTTTCCAAGAACTGAACAGTGATCCTAAGAGTGTGGATCAGCAAGCTATGTACCTCAACCTGCGGCATGAACGCAGCCCCCCGAAGGAGGTCAAGATTTAAAATATGTACCAAGTATGTAAAATCGAAAGTACGTAATTTAAATCATAATAGTCTAAAATAAAGTCGAGACATGTATGATAACCAAATTATGATAACCGTGTTGCCGTAATGAAAGTAATGAAAGTCAGTTTTACCTTTTAAAAGACTATTTCAACACATGAACAATAGTCACACCATGGCTAGGGACACAAGCCCTCAAAACCATCACACTGTCCAGTAAGGGTCTCAAGCCCGCAAAACATCAAAGTGTGCCTGTGGAATCCTCCGTCACTGCCGACAACCGTAAATGTAAGATATAACCATGTGACGCGCCCGTGGCATCCTACGTCACTGTCGGCGTACACATATGCAATATATATATATATATATCTCATGCCCGTGGAATCCCTCATCTCGGGTACATGACTTCATGGAGAGCTAATCCATGGGGTAATAATCGTATACAACATGCCCGTGGAATCCCTCATCTCGGGTACATGTCTTCATGGAGAGCTAATCCATGGATTAATAATACATAACATGGTCGCATGCCCCGGAATCCCTCATCGTATAAGCATGACCATGGAGTAATAAAATAAATCCGGGAATCTAACCCGCCTCCTGGTCGCATGCCCCGGAATCCCACTTCGTATAAGCATGTCCAAGGAGTAATAAAAAAAATCCGGGAATCTAACCCGCATCCTGATCGCATGCCCCGGAATCCCACATCGTATAAGCATGTCCAAGGATCAATCACAATGGAAGCATACCCGTGGAAGCCTCCATCACTGTCGGTACGTCCAAGTAGATTCACAACAAGACAGTTGGCCCTCCAACTGAGAGTCACGGCAGCGTAAACATATAATACTTGCACTCAAGGCTATCACAAGCAAGCACAGACAAGTTCATAAAATCTTTAGACTTTCATTATCATACAAGAATGAATTTCATTTTATAAACTCAAGGCACTTTTCGTTTCACATAAAAATCCGGGAGTTTAACCCAAAGTACTACGTACTCCCATTGTTTTCAAAAGACTCATTTTAATATAAAATCCCAAGATACTAACACCCGTAGTATCAAGGCATGTCTACATTTCAAACAAGTCACTATATTTTTAGAAATACATTTCTAGGCTTCTAAATCAAGTGACCCTTACTTTAAAACTTTAAGCAATTGATACCTTTAAATCAAATTGACCTTCCTTATTTCAAATCATTTCTTTTTTTACCTTACTAGAGAAAACCATTATTTTAACCCTCCATAAAGTTGTTATAACCAACTTCCCATAAAGTCGTTATACTAACTTTATGCTTTAGAAACTAAGACATCTTTAACCTTTCATAAAGCCGTCATAACTAACTTCTCATAAAGTCGTTATAACTCTTTATGTCTTAGACAAATTCATTCTTTTTATAACCAAGAGACTTATACTTTCAAATCAAGTTACATAGCTTTCAAAATACTTCAAGTCTCTTAACTTTTAAGAAATCAAGTTTCTTAGCTTTAGAAATCAAGTCTCTTATCTTTAGAATATCAAGAAATCAATACTTTCCAAATCAAGTATTCTATACTTTTAAATCAAGTCATTTCTTCCTTTAAGAATCAAGTCCCATAACTTGAAAAATAAAGTCTCTTAACCTTTTAAGAATTCAAGGTTCATAGTCTTAAAACTTCATAACGTAAACTCTTTAAATTAAGTAACATATACCTTTATGTGTGTGAGTAGGTTATATTTGTTTATAAAGATCTTATTAAAGCAGCCATGATCTAGAAAATGTAATACAATTTTGTCTTATATTAGCTTCTATGCAGATGGATAATTCTACTCATTTTAATATAATTAATTATCGTTACATTTTCTTTTATTAACGCTGCAATGACTTGTTCGATACTTATTCTCATCCGTGCAGTAAATTAGCCAAGTCAACTCGACTCCAAATACCTCCTAACGACTCTTACCAACATCCCCCATAAGACTTTGTAAGAACTTAGGATAACTTAGACATAACTTTCACATAGAGTAAATCAACATACATACCTCTTAATTTCTAAGAGTAGAAGGAATCATGAAATAACACCACATGTATATTTCATACATAGAATCATGCCAAAAGGAGGAAGAGGTTCACATACCTCGCGACGATTATCGACAAGTAGCAAAATGCTCCAAAGTACTTCAACCTTGATAGCTATTCCATCCTTTAAGTAGAATACGCTACTCGTAGTACTTCAACCTATATTAATCATAACATGTCTATCAACTCCTCCCTTTTAAACGTAGAATCATACTAAGTATAAGGACTCTTATTCTACGAAAAATCGGGCAGCACTTCCTTTGTTTCTACGTACTTTTCCACCTTTTTCAAGGCCCGAATTCAATAACCAAACATGTCACATTTAAGGCTCAACAATGTAGTTAACCAAAGGGGATTACACGCCTAACAAGACGTGTAAAATTATGCCCCACAATAATACAAAACAATCCAATAATTCCATGCCATTCTCGGCTATAATGTATCATACTACAAAGTCCTATCCAAATCCTTTTCAATCCAAGTTGTTTAGTCTAACATGTTATATAGCCGCAACCGATTATAACAACTACAATCTTCAATTAGATAACATGCGACGATTCTAACTATCGACCAAATTGTATTTCAATTTCAAATGGCTAACAAGGTCATTTCGGATTTAGGCTTCTAATATCCATAACACTTATAAATCTCCAATACATATCTCATGCTTGCATATATATATGACTACAACAATAAGAAACCTTCAATCACTTAAGAGGATAAGATTGTTACCTTTACAAGCCTTAATCCGACTTCAAGATCCGAAGTCGCTCCTTAGCAACTTAGCTCCTTTCCTTGACACTCCAATCCGCCACTTGAAGCCCTTAGAAGTTCACAAACAACTTCCCTTCAATTTCCAATCAAAACCTATGAAAGCGACTTAGGTTTTCACCTTGCGACTAATGCAAAAACGACCCTTTTCGGGATCTTTCTATTGAGATACCCTTACAATACCCTTAGGAACCTTGGTTTAAAGTATGGAGATTATTGAACCACAAACGAAAATTTTAGTCTTGAAAAGAGGGGCAAACCCGAGAGCAACTTAAGAGATGAACAAGTTTTTCTTGAAATTTTCTAAGTGTGGGAAGCTTGTCTTGCTACTAGTGTGGTTATATAACAACATGGAGGGTCAAGATTAGAATAATTGGGTGGCTTGGATGCATTTAATTAAAGATCAAGCCAAGTGGCTCTTTGACTTAGTCAATAAACTCAAGCTCTAGCTTGCAAGACTTATTCATCTTTACTTTGGTCAAATGACCATTATACCCATGGTCAATTTCGACCAAGACCAACCAAGGGGGTGACACGTGTCGCCCTCCCATTCGTCGCAATATTTCATTTCACGACATTTCCATAATTCCGATAAATTTTTACTAGTCTCAAATCTTAATATTTTTTTTAGTTCTTACGTACGTTCTTATAAACATGTCCTGGAATTACGGGGTGTAACATGTTTTACCATTTTAGGAGGAGGTGTGTGGGCAGGAAAAACGAAAGGTAAGACCATTTTTGGAGCAAAACTGTTTGAATTGATTATTATCGAATTTTCTACCATTGTCACATTGTAACTACAACTTACTCTAATTGAGCACTTGAACACATCATAAAGTGTTCTTGTTAGATATTTGCGGTTCAAATTTAAGAAAAAAAATTGCGCGTATTCTCAAATGTCTGTTATGATAAGTTAATCATGCATTAGCATCATTCCTCAATAAGTTGTAAGCCTCAGACTTGTTCTAATTGATGTTGATGTGTATAATTAAAAGAGATGACATATTGCATGTGGTTAACTTGATTACCTAATAGTCGTTTGAGAACTGGCGCAAAAAATGTTAGAAATTTGAACCACAAGTTTAAGAGGTTGTCGATGTATTAAAATAAAAAATGATCCTTTAAAGTATCGAGACTGGTCCCAGCGAGGCTTGAACCCGCGACCTTCGGCTCATAAGACCAACGCTCTAACCAACTGAGCTACGGGACCTTCACATGCTTCTGTAGTGTCACACAATCTATTTGGATAAATGCTATCTATCCACACATGGCAGTAATCAATATGTATCCTTACACAAAATCCTCTTTTGAAGCTTTTCAAATTGGTTTCCCAAAGAAGCATGTTGTACGTACTGGGAGATACCCAAACTATGTGAGAGTGTCACTTCTATCTAGTGGTTGAAAACAAAAATAATTTAAATAGTCGTAACTCAATCGTTTAAATTGAAAATAGCTAGGCTAATTGATGACATCAATATGTGATCCTTTAAAGTTTAAAGTATCGAGACTGGTCCCAGCGGGGCTTGAACCCGCGACCTTCGGCTCATAAGACCAACACTCTAACCAACTGAGCTACGGGACCTTCACATGCTTTTGTAGTGTCACACAATCAATTTGAATAAATTCTATACATCCACACATGGCAGTAATCAATATGTAACCTTACACAAAATCCTCTTTTAAAGCTTTTCAAATTGGTTTCCCAAAGAAGATGTCAGACGTCTTGGGAGATACCCAAACTATGTGAGAGTGTCACTTCTATCTAGTGGTTGAAAACAAAAATAATTAAAATAGTCGTAACTCAATCGTTTAAATTGAAAATAGCTAGGCTAAGCTAATTGATGACATCAATATGTGATCCTTTAAAGTTTAAAGTATCGAGACTGGTCCCAGCGGGGCTTGAACCCGCGACCTTCGGCTCATAAGACCAACGCTCTAACCAACTGAGCTACGGGACCTTCACATGCTTTTGTAGTATCACACAATCAATTTGAATAAATGTTATACATCCACACATGGCAGTAATCAATATGTAACCTTACACAAAATCCTCTTTTGAAGCTTTTCAAATTGGTTTCCCAAATAAGCATGTTGTACGTACTGGGAGATACCCAAACTATGTGAGAGTGTCACTTCTATCTAGTGGTTGAAAACAAAAATAATTAAAATAGTCGTAACTCAATCGTTTAAATTAAAAATAGCTAGGCTAATTGATGACATCAATATGTGATCCTTTAAAGTTTAAAGTATCGAGACTGGTCCCAGCGGGGCTTGAACCCGCGACCTTCGGCTCATAAGACCAACGCTCTAACCAACTGAGCTACGGGACCTTCACATGCTTTTGTAGTGTCACACAATCAATTTGAATAAATGCTATACATCCACACATGGCAGTAATCAATATGTAACCTTACACAAAATCCTCTTTTGAAGCTTTTCAAATTGGTTTCCCAAATAAGCATGTTGTACGTACTGGGAGATACCCAAACTATGTGAGAGTGTCACTTCTATCTAGTGGTTGAAAACAAAAATAATTTAAATAGTCGTAACTCAATCGTTTAAATTGAAAATAGCTAGGCTAATTGATGGCATCAATATGTGATCCTTTAAAGTTTAAAGTATCGAGACTGGTCCCAGCGGGGCTTGAACCCGCGACCTTCGGCTCATAAGACCAACGCTCTAACCAACTGAGCTACGGGACCTTCACATGCTTTTGTAGTGTCACACAATCAATTTGAATAAATTCTATACATCCACACATGGCAAGAATCAATATGTAACCTTACACAAAATCCTCTTTGAATCTTTTCAAATTGGTTTCCCAAAGATGTTGTACGATCGGGAGATACCCAAACTATGTGAGAGAGTGTCACTTCTATCTAGTGGTTGAAAACAAAAATAATTTAAATAGTCGTAACTCAATCGTTTAAATTGAAAATAGCTAGGCTAATTGATGACATCAATATGTGATCCTTTAAAGTTTAAAGTATCGAGACTGGTCCCAGCGGGGCTTGAACCCGCGACCTTCGGCTCATAAGACCAACGCCTAACCAACCGAAGAGCTACGGGACCTTCACATGCTTTTGTAGTGTCACACAATCAATTTGAATAAATGCTATACATCCACACATGACAGTAATCAATATGTAACCTTACATAAAATCCTCTTTTGAAGATTTTCAAATTGGTTTCCCAAAGAAGCATGTTGTACGTACTGGGAGATACCCAAACTATGTGAGAGTGTCACTTCTATCTAGTGGTTGAAAACAAAAATAATTTAAATAGTCGTAACTCAATCGTTTAAATTGAAAATAGCTAGGCTAATTGATGACATCAATATGTGATCCTTTAAAGTTTAAAGTATCGAGGGTCCCAATGGTTGAACCCGCGACCTTCGGCTCATAAGACCAACACTCTAACCAACTGAGCTACGGGACCTTCACATGCTTTTGTAGTGTCACACAATCAATTTGAATAAATTCTATACATCCACACATGGAAGTAATCAATATGTAACCTTACACAAAATCCTCTTTTGAAGCTTTTCAAATTGGTTTCCCAAAGAAGCATGTTGTACGTACTGGGAGATACCCAAACTATGTGAGAGTGTCACTTCTATCTAGTGGTTGAAAACAAAAATAATTTAAATAGTCGTAACTCAATCGTTTAAATTGAAAATAGCTAGGCTAATTGATGACATCAATATGTGATCCTTTAAAGTTTAAAGTATCGAGACTGGTCCCAGCGGGGCTTGAACCCACGACATTCGGCTCATAAGACCAACGCTCTAACCAACTGAGCTACGGGACCTTCACATGCTTTTGTAGTATCACACAATCAATTTGAATAAATGTTATACATCCACACATGGCAGTAATCAATATGTAACCTTACACAAAATCCTCTTTTGAAGCTTTTCAAATTGGTTTCCCAAATAAGCATGTTGTACGTACTGGGAGATACCCAAACTATGTGAGAGTGTCACTTCTATCTAGTGGTTGAAAACAAAAATAATTAAAATAGTCGTAACTCAATCGTTTAAATTAAAAATAGCTAGGCTAATTGATGACATCAATATGTGATCCTTTAAAGTTTAAAGTATCGAGACTGGTCCCAGCGGTGTTTGAACCCGCGACCTTCGGCTCATAAGACCAACGCTCTAACCAACTGAGCTACGGGACCTTCACATGCTTTTGTAGTGTCACACAATCAATTTGAATAAATGCTATACATCCACACATGGCAGTAATCAATATGTAACCTTACACAAAATCCTCTTTTGAAGCTTTTCAAATTGGTTTCCCAAATAAGCATGTTGTACGTACTGGGAGATACCCAAACTATGTGAGAGTGTCACTTCTATCTAGTGGTTGAAAACAAAAATAATTTAAATAGTCGTAACTCAATCGTTTAAATTGAAAATAGCTAGGCTAATTGATGGCATCAATATGTGATCCTTTAAAGTTTAAAGTATCGAGACTGGTCCCAGCGGGCCTTGAACCCGCGACCTTCGGCTCATAAGACCAACGCTCTAACCAACTGAGCTACGGGACCTTCACATGCTTTTGTAGTGTCACACAATCAATTTGAATAAATTCTATACATCCACACATGGCAGTAATCAATATGTAACCTTACACAAAATCCTCTTTTGAAGCTTTTCAAATTGGTTTCCCAAAGAAGCATGTTGTATGGGAGATACCCAAACTATGTGAGAGTGTCACTTCTATCTAGTGGTTGAAAACAAAAATAATTTAAATAGTCGTAACTCAATCGTTTAAATTGAAAATAGCTAGGCTAATTGATGACATCAATATGTGATCCTTTAAAGTTTAAAGTATCGAGACTGGTCCACGGCTTGAACTCGCGACTTCTACTCATAAGACCAACGCTCTAACCAACTGAGCTACGGGACCTTCACATGCTTTTGTAGTGTCACACAATCAATTTGAATAAATGCTATACATCCACACATGACAGTAATCAATATGTAACCTTACATAAAATCCTCTTTTGAAGCTTTTCAAATTGGTTTCCCAAAGAAGCATGTTGTACGTACTGGGAGATACCCAAACTATGTGAGAGTGTCACTTCTATCTAGTGGTTGAAAACAAAAATAATTTAAATAGTCGTAACTCAATCGTTTAAATTGAAAATAGCTAGGCTAATTGATGACATCAATATCTGATCCTTTAAAGTTTAAAGTATCGAGACTGGTCCCAGCCGAACCCGCGACCTTCTACCATAAGACCAACGCCTAACCAACCGAGCTACGGGACCTTCACATGCTTTTGTAGTATCACACAATCAATTTGAATAAATGTTATACATCCACACATGGCAGTAATCAATATGTAACCTTACACAAAATCCTCTTTTGAAGCTTTTCAAACTGGTTTCCAAAATAAGCATGTTAGACGCATCTTGGGAGATACCCAAACTATGTAGAGTGTCACTTCTATCTAGTGGTTGAAAACAAAAATAATTAAAATAGTCGTAACTCAATCGTTTAAATTAAAAATAGCTAGGCTAATTGATGACATCAATATGTGATCCTTTAAAGTTTAATGTATCGAGACTGGTCCCAGCGGGGCTTGAACCCGCGACCTTCGGCTCATAAGACCAACGCTCTAACCAACTGAGCTACGGGACCTTCACATGCTTTTGTAGTGTCACACAATCAATTTGAATAAATGCTATATATCCACACATGGCAGTAATCAATATGTAACCTTACACAAAATCCTCTTTTGAAGCTTTTCAAATTGGTTTCCCAAAAAACATGTCAGACGCATCGGAGATACCCAAACTATGTGAGAGTGTCACTTCTATCTAGTGGTTGAAAACAAAAATAATTTAAATAGTCGTAACTCAATCGTTTAAATTGAAAATAGCTAGGCTAATTGATGACATCAATATGTGAGTGATCCTTTAAAGTTTAAAGTATCGAGACTGGTCCCAGCGGGGCTTGAACCCGCGACCTTCGGCTCATAAGACCAACGCTCTAACCAACTGAGCTACGGGATCTTCACATGCTTCTGTAGTGTCACACAATCTATTTGGATAAATGTTATATATCCACACATGGCAGTAATCAATATGTAACCTTACACAAAATCCTCTTTTGAAGCTTTTCAAATTGGTTCCCAAAGAAGCATGTCAGACGCATCGAGATACCCAAACTATGCGAGAGTGTCACTTCTATCTAGTGGTTGAAAACAAAAATAATTTAAATAGTCGTAACTCAATCGTTTAAATTGAAAATAGCTAGGCTGATTGATGACATCAATATGTGATCCTTTAAAGTTTAAAGTATCGAGACTGGTCCCAGCGGGGCTTGAACCCGCGACCTTCGGCTCATAAGACCAACACTCTAACCAACTGAGCTACGGGACCTTCACATGCTTTTGTAGTGTCACACAATCAATTTGAATAAATGCTATACATCCACACATGGCAGTAATAAATATGTAACCTTACACAAAATCCTCTTTGAAGCTTTTCAAATTGGTTTCCCAAATAAGCATGTCAGACGATCTGGGAGATACCCAAACTATGTGAGAGTGTCACTTCTATCTAGTGGTTGAAAACAAAAATAATTTAAATAGTCGAACTCAATCGCTTAAATTGAAAATAGCTAGGCTAATTGATGACATCAATATGTGATCCTTTAAAGTTTAAAGTATCGAGATCAACCAATGGGATTGAACCCGACCTTCTACCATAAGACCAACGCTTTAACCAACTGAGCTACGGGACCTTCACATGTTTTTGTAGTGTCACACAATCAATTTGAATAAATGTTATACATCCACACATGGCATTAATCAATATGTAACCTTACACAAAATCCTCTTTTGAAGCTTTTCAAATTGGTTTCCCAAAGAAGTATGTTGTACGTACTGGGAGATACCCAAACTATGTGAGAGTGTCACTTCTAACTAGTGGTTGAAAACAAAAATAATTTAAATAGTCGTAACTCAATCGTTTAAATTGAAAATAGCTAGGCTAATTGATGACATCAATATGTGAGTGATCCTTTAAAGTTTAAAGTATCGAGACTGGTCCCAGCGGGGCTTGAACCCGCGACCTTCGGCTCATAAGACCAACGCTCTAACCAACTGAGCTACGGGATCTTCACATGCTTCTGTAGTGTCACACAATCTATTTGGATAAATGTTATCTATCCACACATGGCAGTAATCAATATGTAACCTTACACAAAATCCTCTTTTGAAGCTTTTCAAATTGGTTTCCCAAAGAAGCATGTTGTACGTACTGGGAGATACCCAAACTATGCGAGAGTGTCACTTCTATCTAGTGGTTGAAAACAAAAATAATTTAAATAGTCGTAACTCAATCGTTTAAATTGAAAATAGCTAGGCTGATTGATGACATCAATATGTGATCCTTTAAAGTTTAAAGTATCGAGATCGTCCAACGGGCTTGAACCCGCGACCTTCTACCATAAGACCAACGCCTAACCAACCGAGCTACGGACCTTCACATGCTTTTGTAGTGTCACACAATCAATTTGAATAAATGCTATACATCCACACATGGCAGTAATAAATATGTAACCTTACACAAAATCCTCTTTGAAGCTTTTCAAATTGGTTTCAAAATAAGCATGTCAGACGATCGAGATACCCAAACTATGTGAGAGTGTCACTTCTATCTAGTGGTTGAAAAGAAAAATAATTTAAATAGTCGTAACTCAATCGTTTAAATTGAAAATAGCTAGGCTAATTGATGACATCAATATGTGATCCTTTAAAGTTTAAAGTATCGAGACTGGTCCCAGCGTGGCTTGAACCCGCGACCTTCGGCTCATAAGACCAACGCTCTAACCAACTGAGCTACGGGACCTTCACATGTTTTTGTAGTGTCACACAATCAATTTGAATAAATGCTATATATCCACACATGGCAGTAATCAATATGTAACCTTACACAAAATCCTCTTTTGAAGCTTTTCAAATTGGTTTCCCAAAAAAGCATGTTGTACGTACTGGGAGATACCCAAACTATGTGAGAGTGTCACTTCTATCTAGTGGTTGAAAACAAAAATAATTTAAATAGTCATAAATCAATCGTTTAAATTGAAAATAGCTAGGCTAATTGATGACATCAATATGTGAGTGATCCTTTAAAGTTTAAAGTATCGAGATCGTCCCAATGGCTTGAACCCGCGACCTTCTACCATAAGACCAACGCCTAACCAACCGAGCTACGGATCTTCACATGCTCGTAGTGTCACACAATCTATTTGGATAAATGTTATCTATCCACACATGGCAAGAATCAATATGTAACCTTACACAAAATCCTCTTTGAAGCTTTTCAAATTGGTTTCAAAGAAGCATGTCAGACGCATCGGGAGATACCCAAACTATGAGAGAGTGTCACTTCTATCTAGTGGTTGAAAACAAAAATAATTTAAATAGTCGTAACTCAATCGTTTAAATTGAAAATAGCAAGGCTGATTGATGACATCAATATGTGATCCTTTAAAGTTTAAAGTATCGAGATCGGTCCCAATGGGCTTGAACCCGCGACCTTCGCTCATAAGACCAACGCCTAACCAACCGAGCTACGGACCTTCACATGTTTTTGTAGTGTCACACAATCAATTTGAATAAATGCTATACATCCACACACGGCAAGAATAAATATGTAACCTTACACAAAATCCTCTTTTGAAGCTTTTCAAATTGGTTTCCAAATAAGCATGTCAGACGATCGAGATACCCAAACTATGCAGAGTGTCACTTCTATCTAGTGGTTGAAAACAAAAATAATTTAAATAGTCGAACTCAATCGCTTAAATTGAAAATATCTAGGCTAATTGATGACATCAATATGTGATCCTTTAAAGTTTAAAGTATCGAGATCCCAATGGCCTTGAACCCGCGACCTTCTACCATAAGACCAACGCCTAACCAACCGAAGCACGGACCTTCACATGCTTTTTGTAGGTCACACAATCAATTTGAATAAATGTTATACATCCACACATGGCAAGAATCAATATGTAACCTACACAAAATCCTCTTTTGAAGCTTTTCAAATTGGTTTCCCAAAGAAGCACGTGATCGAGATACCCAAACTATGCGAGAGTGTCACTTCTATCTAGTGGTTGAAAACAAAAATAATTTAAATAGTCGTAACTCAATCGCTTAAATTGAAAATAGCTAGGCTAATTGATGACATCAATATGTGATCCTTTAAAGTTTAAAGTATCGAGATCGTCCCAATGGGCTTGAACCCGCGACCTTCTACCATAAGACCAACGCCTAACCAACCGAGCTACGACCTTCACATTCTTTTGTAGTGTCACACAATCAATTTGAATAAATGTTATACATCCACACACGGCAGTAATCAATATGTAACCTTACACAAAATCCTCTTTTGAAGCTTTTCAAATTGGTTTCCCAAAGAAGCATGTCAGACGATCTGGGAGATACCCAAACTATGTGAGAGTGTCACTTCTATCTAGTGGTTGAAAACAAAAATAATTTAAATAGTCGTAACTCAATCGCTTAAATTGAAAATAGCTAGGCTAATTGATGACATCAATATGTGATCCTTTAAAGTTTAAAGTATCGAGATCGTCCATGGGCTTGAACCCGCGACCTTCGCTCATAAGACCAACGCCTAACCAACCGAGCTACGGACCTTCACATGCTTTTGTAGTGTCACACAATCAATTTGAATAAATGTTATACATCCACACACGGCAAGAATCAATATGTAACCTTACACAAAATCCTCTTTGAAGCTTTTCAAATTGGTTTCCCAAAGAAGCATGTTGTACGACCGAGATACCCAAACTATGCGAGAGTGTCACTTCTATCTAGTGGTTGAAAACAAAAATAATTTAAATAGTCGTAACTCAATCGCTTAAATTGAAAATAGCTAGGCTAATTGATGACATCAATATGTGATCCTTTAAAGTTTAAAGTATCGAGATCGTCCCAATGGCTTGAACCCGCGACCTTCTACCATAAGACCAACGCCTAACCAACCGAGCTACGGACCTTCACATGCTTTTGTAGTGTCACACAATCAATTTGAATAAATGTTATACATCCACACATGGCAAGAATCAATATGTAACCTTACACAAAATCCTCTTTCAAGCTTTTCAAATTGTTTTCCCAAAGAAGCATGTCAGACGCATCGAGATACCCAAACTATGTGAGAGTGTCACTTCTATCTAGTGGTTGAAAACAAAAATAATTTAAATAGTCGTAACTCAATCGCTTAAATTGAAAATAGCTAGGCTAATTGATGACATCAATATGTGATCCTTTAAAGTTTAAAGTATCGAGATGGTCCAAATGGCTTGAACCCGCGACCTTCTACCATAAGACCAACGCCTAACCAACCGAGCTACGGACCTTCACATGCTTTTGTAGTATCACACAATCAATTTGAATAAATGTTATACATCCACACATGGCAAGAATCAATATGTAACCTTACACAAAATCCTCTTTTGAAGCTTTTCAAATTGGTTTCCCAAATAAGCACGTCAGCATCGAGATACCCAAACTATGTGAGAGTGTCACTTCTATCTAGTGGTTGAAAACAAAAATAATTAAAATAGTCAGAACTCAATCGCTTAAATTAAAAATATCTAGGCTAATTGATGACATCAATATGTGATCCTTTAAAGTTTAATGTATCGAGATGGTCCCAACGGCTTGAACCCGCGACCTTCTACCATAAGACCAACGCCTAACCAACCGAGCTACGGACCTTCACATGCTTTTGAAGTGTCACACAATCAATTTGAATAAATGCTATATATCCACACACGGCAAGAATCAATATGTAACCTTACACAAAATCCTCTTTGAAGCTTTTCAAATTGGTTTCCCAAAAGCATGTCAGACGATCGAGATACCCAAACTATGCGAGAGTGTCACTTCTA
Organism: Przewalskia tangutica; assembly: GCA_029844215.1. Classification (NCBI taxonomy): domain Eukaryota; kingdom Viridiplantae; phylum Streptophyta; class Magnoliopsida; order Solanales; family Solanaceae; genus Przewalskia; species Przewalskia tangutica. The sequence continues at coordinate 18,193,077 of CM056726.1, read as the reverse complement.
TCTAGTGGTTGAAAACAAAAATAATTTAAATAGTCAGAACTCAATCGCTTAAATTGAAAATAGCTAGGCTAATTGATGACATCAATATGTGATCCTTTAAAGTTTAAAGTATCGAGATGGTCCCAATGGCTTGAACCCGCGACCTTCGGCTCATAAGACCAACGCTCTAACCAACTGAGCTACGGGATCTTCACATGCTTCTGTAGTGTCACACAATCTATTTGGATAAATGTTATCTATCCACACATGGCAGTAATCAATATGTAACCTTACACAAAATCCTCTTTTGAAGCTTTTCAAATTGGTTTCCCAAAGAAGCATGTCAGACGCATCTTGGGAGATACCCAAACTGTGCGAGAGTGTCACTTCTATCTAGTGGTTGAAAACAAAAATAATTTAAATAGTCGTAACTCAATCGTTTAAATTGAAAATAGCTAGGCTGATTGATGACATCAATATGTGATCCTTTAAAGTTTAAAGTATCGAGACTGGTCCCAGCGGGGCTTGAACCCGCGACCTTCTACCATAAGACCAACGCCTAACCAATCGAGCACGGACCTTCACATGCTTTTGTAGTGTCACACAATCAATTTGAATAAATGCTATACATCCACACACGGCAAGAATCAATATGTAACCTTACACAAAATCCTCTTTGAAGCTTTTCAAATTGGTTTCCCAAATAAGCATGTTGTACGATCGAGATACCCAAACTATGTGAGAGTGTCACTTCTATCTAGTGTTGAAAAAACAAAAATAATTTAAATAGTCGAACTCAATCGCTTAAATTGAAAATAGCTAGGCTAATTGATGACATCAATATGTGATCCTTTAAAGTTTAAAGTATCGAGATGAACCAATGGGCTTGAACCCGCGACCTTCTACCATAAGACCAACGCCTAACCAACCGAGCTACGGACCTTCACATGTTTTTGTAGTGTCACACAATCAATTTGAATAAATGTTATACATCCACACACGGCAAGAATCAATATGTAACCTTACACAAAATCCTCTTTTGAAGCTTTTCAAATTGTTTTCCCAAAGAAGCATGTTGTACGTACTGGGAGATACCCAAACTATGCGAGAGTGTCACTTCTATCTAGTGGTTGAAAACAAAAATAATTTAAATAGTCGTAACTCAATCGCTTAAATTGAAAATAGCTAGGCTAATTGATGACATCAATATGTGATCCTTTAAAGTTTAAAGTATCGAGATCGTCCCAATGGCTTGAACCCGCGACCTTCTACCATAAGACCAACGCTCTAACCAACCGAGCTACGACCTTCACATGCTTTTGTAGTGTCACACAATCAATTTGAATAAATGCTATACATCCACACACGGCAAGAATCAATATGTAACCTTACACAAAATCCTCTTTGAAGCTTTTCAAATTGGTTTCCCAAATAAGATGCCAGACGCATCGAGATACCCAAACTATGTGAGAGTGTCACTTCTATCTAGTGGTTGAAAACAAAAATAATTTAAATAGTCGAACTCAATCGCTTAAATTGAAAATAGCTAGGCTAATTGATGACATCAATATGTGATCCTTTAAAGTTTAAAGTATCGAGATCGGTCCCAATGCTTGAACCCGCGACCTTCTCATATAAGACCAACGCCTAACCAACCGAGCTACGGACCTTCACATGCTTTTGTAGGTCACACAATCAATTTGAATAAATGTTATACATCCACACACGGCAAGAATCAATATGTAACCTTACACAAAATCCTCTTTGAAGCTTTTCAAATTGGTTTCCCAAATAAGCATGTCAGACGCATCGAGATACCCAAACTATGCGAGAGTGTCACTTCTATCTAGTGGTTGAAAACAAAAATAATTTAAATAGTCGTAACTCAATCGCTTAAATTGAAAATAGCTAGGCTAATTGATGACATCAATATGTGATCCTTTAAAGTTTAAAGTATCGAGATGGTCCTGGCTTGAACCCGCGACCTTCTACCATAAGACCAACGCCTAACCAACCGAGCTACGGACCTTCACATGCTTTTGTAGGTCACACAATCAATTTGAATAAATGCTATACATCCACACACGGCAAGAATCAATATGTAACCTTACACAAAATCCTCTTTTGAAGCTTTTCAAATTGGTTTCAAATAAGCATGTCAGACGATCGAGATACCCAAACTATGTGAGAGTGTCACTTCTATCTAGTGGTTGAAAACAAAAATAATTTAAATAGTCGAACTCAATCGCTTAAATTGAAAATAGCTAGGCTAATTGATGACATCAATATGTGATCCTTTAAAGTTTAAAGTATCGAGATCGTCCCAATGGGCTTGAACCCGCGACCTTCTACCATAAGACCAACGCCTAACCAACCGAGCTACGGACCTTCACATGCTTTGTAGAAGGTCACACAATCAATTTGAATAAATGTTATACATCCACACATGGCAGTAATCAATATGTAACCTTACACAAAATCCTCTTTGAAGCTTTTCAAATTGGTTTCAAATAAGCATGTCAGACGCATCGAGATACCCAAACTATGCGAGAGTGTCACTTCTATCTAGTGGTTGAAAACAAAAATAATTTAAATAGTCGTAACTCAATCGCTTAAATTGAAAATAGCTAGGCTAATTGATGGCATCAATATGTGATCCTTTAAAGTTTAAAGTATCGAGATCGGTCCAATGGCTTGAACCCGCGACCTTCTACCATAAGACCAACGCCTAACCAACCGAGCTACGACCTTCACATGCTTTTGTAGTGTCACACAATCAATTTGAATAAATGTTATACATCCACATGGCAAGAATCAATATGTAACCTACACAAAATCCTCTTTTGAAGCTTTTCAAATTGGTTTCCCAAAGAAGATGTTACGCATCTGGGAGATACCCAAACTATGCGAGAGTGTCACTTCTATCTAGTGGTTGAAAACAAAAATAATTTAAATAGTCAGAACTCAATCGCTTAAATTGAAAATAGCTAGGCTAATTGATGACATCAATATGTGATCCTTTAAAGTTTAAAGTATCGAGATCGGTCCAATGGGCTTGAACCCGCGACCTTCTCATAAGACCAACGCCTAACCAACCGAGCTACGGACTTCACATGCTTTTGTAGTGTCACACAATCAATTTGAATAAATGCTATACATCCACACATGGCAAGAATCAATATGTAACCTTACACAAAATCCTCTTTGAAGCTTTTCAAATTGGTTTCCAAAAAGCATGTCAGACGCATCGAGATACCCAAACTATGCGAGAGTGTCACTTCTATCTAGTGGTTGAAAACAAAAATAATTTAAATAGTCGAACTCAATCGCTTAAATTGAAAATAGCTAGGCTAATTGATGACATCAATATGTGATCCTTTAAAGTTTAAAGTATCGAGATGGTCCCAATGGGCTTGAACCCGCGACCTTCTACCATAAGACCAACGCCTAACCAACCGAGCTACGGACCTTCACATGCTTTTGTAGAATCACACAATCAATTTGAATAAATATTATACATCCACACACGGCAAGAATCAATATGTAACCTTACACAAAATCCTCTTTTGAAGCTTTTCAAATTGGTTTCAAATAAGACGTTGACGCATCGGAGATACCCAAACTATGTGAGAGTGTCACTTTTATCTAGTGGTTGAAAACAAAAATAATTTAAATAGTCGAACTCAATCATTTAAATTGAAAATAGCTAGGCTAATTGATGACATCAATATGTGATCCTTTAAAGTTTAATGTATCGAGATCGGTCCCAGGGCTTGAACCCGCGACCTTCTACCATAAGACCAACGCCTAACCAATCGAGCTACGGACCTTCACATGCTTTTGTAAGGTCACACAATCAATTTGAATAAATGCTATACATCCACACATGGCAAGAATCAATATGTAACCTTACACAAAATCCTCTTTTGAAGCTTTTCAAATTGGTTTCAAAAAAGCATGTTGACGCATCGAGATACCCAAACTATGCGAGAGTGTCACTTCTATCTAGTGGTTGAAAACAAAAATAATTTAAATAGTCGAACTCAATCGCTTAAATTGAAAATAGCTAGGCTAATTGATGACATCAATATGTGATCCTTTAAAGTTTAAAGTATCGAGATGGTCCCAATGGGCTTGAACCCGCGACCTTCTACCATAAGACCAACGCCTAACCAACCGAGCTACGGACCTTCACATGCTTTTGTAGTGTCACACAATCAATTTGAATAAATGTTATACATCCACACATGGCAAGAATCAATATGTAACCTTACACAAAATCCTCTTTTGAAGCTTTTCAAATTGGTTTCCCAAAGAAGCATGTTGTACGCATCGAGATACCCAAACTATGCGAGAGTGTCACTTCTATCTAGTGGTGAAAACAAAAATAATTTAAATAGTCGAACTCAATCGCTTAAATTGAAAATAGCTAGGCTAATTGATGACATCAATATGTGATCCTTTAAAGTTTAAAGTATCGAGATCGTCCACGGGCTTGAACCCGCGACCTTCTACCATAAGACCAACGCCTAACCAACCGAGCTACGGACCTTCACATGCTTTTGTAGTGTCACACAATCAATTTGAATAAATGCTATGCATCCACACATTGCAAGAATCAATATGTAACCTTACACAAAATCCTCTTTTGAAGCTTTTCAAATTGGTTTCCCAAAAAGTTAGACGCATCGAGATACCCAAACTATGCGAGAGTGTCACTTCTATCTAGTGGTTGAAAACAAAATAATTTAAATAGTCGAACTCAATCGCTTAAATTGAAAATAGCTAGGCTAATTGATGACATCAATATGTGATCCTTTAAAGTTTAAAGTATCGAGATCTCCACGGGCTTGAACCCGCGACCTTCTACCATAAGACCAACGCCTAACCAACCGAGCTACGGACCTTCACATGCTTTTGTAGTGTCACACAATCAATTTGAATAAATGCTATACATCCACACACGGCAAGAATCAATATGTAACCTTACACAAAATCCTCTTTGAAGCTTTTCAAATTGGTTTCAAAGAAGCATGCCAGATGCATCGAGATACCCAAACTATGCAGAGTGTCACTTCTATCTAGTGGTTGAAAACAAAAATAATTTAAATAGTCGAACTCAATCGCTTAAATTGAAAATAGCTAGGCTAATTGATGACATCAATATGTGATCCTTTAAAGTTTAAAGTATCGAGATCGGTCCCAATGGCTTGAACCCGCGACCTTCTACCATAAGACCAACGCCTAACCAATCGAGCTACGGACCTTCACATGCTTTTGTAGTGTCACACAATCAATTTGAATAAATGTTATACATCCACACACGGCAAGAATCAATATGTAACCTTACACAAAATCCTCTTTTGAAGCTTTTCAAATTGGTTTCCCAAAGCATGTTGACGATCTGGGAGATACCCAAACTATGCGAGAGTGTCACTTCTATCTAGTGGTTGAAAACAAAAATAATTTAAATAGTCGAACTCAATCGCTTAAATTGAAAATAGCTAGGCTAATTGATGACATCAATATGTGATCCTTTAAAGTTTAAAGTATCGAGATCGGTCCAATGGGCTTGAACCCGCGACCTTCTACCATAAGACCAACGCTCTAACCAACCGAGCTACGACCTTCACATGCTTTTGAAGGTCACACAATCAATTTGAATAAATGCTATACATCCACACATGGCAGTAATCAATATGTAACCTTACACAAAATCGTCTTTTGAAGCTTTTCAAATTGGTTTCCCAAATAAGCATGTCAGACGATCGAGATACCCAAACTATGAGAGTGTCACTTCTATCTAGTGGTTGAAAACAAAAATAATTTAAATAGTCAGAACTCAATCGCTTAAATTGAAAATAGCTAGGCTAATTGATGACATCAATATGTGATCCTTTAAAGTTTAAAGTATCGAGATCGTCCCAATGGCTTGAACCCGCGACCTTCGCTCATAAGACCAACGCCTAACCAACCGAGCTACGGACCTTCACATGCTTTTGTAGTGTCACACAATCAATTTGAATAAATGTTATACATCCACACATGGCAAGAATCAATATGTAACCTTACACAAAATCCTCTTTTGAAGCTTTTCAAATTGGTTTCCCAAAGAAGCACGTTGCACGCATCGAGATACCCAAACTATGCGAGAGTGTCACTTCTATCTAGTGGTTGAAAACAAAAATAATTTAAATAGTCGTAACTCAATCGCTTAAATTGAAAATAGCTAGGCTAATTGATGACATCAATATGTGATCCTTTAAAGTTTAAAGTATCGAGATGGTCCCAATGGGCTTGAACCCGCGACCTTCTACCATAAGACCAACGCCTAACCAACCGAGCTACGGACCTTCACATGCTTTTGTAGTGTCACACAATCAATTTGAATAAATGCTATACATCCACACACGGCAAGAATCAATATGTAACCTTACACAAAATCCTCTTTGAAGCTTTTCAAATTGGTTTCCCAAAGAAGCATGTCAGACGCATCGAGATACCCAAACTATGTGAGAGTGTCACTTCTATCTAGTGGTTGAAAACAAAAATAATTTAAATAGTCGAATCTCAATCGCTTAAATTGAAAATAGCTAGGCTAATTGATGACATCAATATGTGATCCTTTAAAGTTTAAAGTATCGAGATCGTCCGGGCTTGAACCCGCGACCTTCTACCATAAGACCAACGCCTAACCAACCGAGCTACGACCTTCACATGCTTTTGTAGTGTCACACAATCAATTTGAATAAATGTTATACATCCACACGGCAAGAATCAATATGTAACCTTACACAAAATCCTCTTTTGAAGCTTTTCAAATTGGTTTCCCAAAGAAGCGTGTTATACGATCGGAGATACCCAAACTATGCGAGAGTGTCACTTATCTAGTGGTTGAAAACAAAAATAATTTAAATAGTCGAACTCAATCGCTTAAATTGAAAATAGCTAGGCTAATTGATGACATCAATATGTGATCCTTTAAAGTTTAAAGTATCGAGATGGTCCAAATGGCTTGAACCCGCGACCTTCATATAAGACCAACGCCTAACCAATCGAGCTACGGACCTTCACATGCTTTTGTAGTGTCACACAATCAATTTGAATAAATGCTATGCATCCACACATTGCAGTAATCAATATGTAACCTTACACAAAATCCTCTTTGAAGCTTTTCAAATTGGTTTCCCAAATAAGCATGTTATGCATCGGGAGATACCCAAACTATGCGAGAGTGTCACTTCTATCTAGTGGTTGAAAACAAAAATAATTTAAATAGTCAGAACTCAATCGCTTAAATTGAAAATAGCTAGGCTAATTGATGACATCAATATGTGATCCTTTAAAGTTTAAAGTATCGAGATCGGTCCCAATGGCTTGAACCCGCGACCTTCTACCATAAGACCAACGCCTAACCAACTGTGCTACGGGACCTTCACATGCTTTTGTAGTGTCACACAATCAATTTGAATAAATGTTATACATCCACACATGGCAGTAATCAATATGTAACCTTACACAAAATCCTCTTTGAAGCTTTTCAAATTGTTTTCCCAAAGCATGTTGTACGCATCGAGATACCCAAACTATGCGAGAGTGTCACTTCTATCTAGTGGTTGAAAACAAAAATAATTTAAATAGTCGTAACTCAATCGCTTAAATTGAAAATAGCTAGGCTAATTGATGACATCAATATGTGATCCTTTAAAGTTTAAAGTATCGAGATCGGTCCCATGGCTTGAACCCGCGACCTTCTACCATAAGACCAACGCCTAACCAACCGAGCACGGACCTTCACATGCTTTTGTAGTGTCACACAATTAATTTGAATAAATGTTATACATCCACACATGGCAAGAATCAATATGTAACCTTACACAAAATCCTCTTTGAAGCTTTTCAAATTGGTTTCAATAAGACGTCATGCATCGGGAGATACCCAAACTATGCGAGAGTGTCACTTCTATCTAGTGGTTGAAAACAAAATAATTTTAATAGTCGTAACTCAATCGTTTAAATTGAAAATAGCTAGGCTAATTGATGACATCAATATGTGATCCTTTAAAGTTTAAAGTATCGAGACTGGTCCCAGCGGGGCTTGAACCCGCGACCTTCTACCATAAGACCAACGCCTAACCAACCGAGCTACGGACCTTCACATGCTTTTGTAGTGTCACACAATCAATTTGAATAAATGTTATACATCCACACACGGCAAATCAATATGTAACCTTACACAAAATCCTCTTTTCAAGCTTTTCAATTCAATCGGGTTTCCAAAATAAGCATGTTATACGTCTTGGAGATACCCAAACTATGTGAGAGTGTCACTTCTATCTAGTGGTTGAAAACAAAAATAATTAAAATAGTCGTAACTCAATCGTTTAAATTAAAAATAGCTAGGCTAATTGATGACATCAATATGTGATCCTTTAAAGTTTAAAGTATCGAGATCGTCAATCTGGCTGAACCCGCGACCTTCGGCTCATAAGACCAACGCTCTAACCAACTGAGCTACGGGACCTTCACATGCTTTTGTAGTGTCACACAATCAATTTGAATAAATGCTATGCATCCACACATTGCAGTAATCAATATGTAACCTTACACAAAATCCTCTTTTGAAGCTTTTCAAATTGTTTTCCCAAAGAAGCATGTTATGCGTCTTGGGAGATACCCAAACTATGCGAGAGTGTCACTTCTATCTAGTGGTTGAAAACAAAAATAATTTAAATAGTCGTAACTCAATCGTTTAAATTGAAAATAGCTAGGCTAATTGATGACATCAATATGTGATCCTTTAAAGTTTAAAGTATCGAGATCGGTCCAATGGGCTTGAACCCGCGACCTTCTACCATAAGACCAACGCCTAACCAATCGAGCTACGGGACCTTCACATGTTTTTGTAGTGTCACACAATCAATTTGAATAAATGTTATACATCCACACACGGCAAGAATCAATATGTAACCTTACACAAAATCCTCTTTTGAAGCTTTTCAAATTGGTTTCCCAAAGAAGCATGTTACGCATCGGGAGATACCCAAACTATGCGAGAGTGTCACTTCTAACTAGTGGTTGAAAACAAAAATAATTTAAATAGTCGTAACTCAATCGCTTTAAATTGAAAATAGCTAGGCTAATTGATGACATCAATATGTGATCCTTTAAAGTTTAAAGTATCGAGATCGTCCCAATGGCTTGAACCCGCGACCTTCGCCTCATAAGACCAACGCTCTAACCAACTGATCTACGGGACCTTCACATGTTTTTGTAGTGTCACACAATCAATTTGAATAAATGTTATACATCCACTAATCAATATGTAACCTTACACAAAATCCTCTTTTGAAGCTTTTCAAATTGGTTTCCCAAAGAAGCATGTTGTACGTACTGGGAGATACCCAAACTATGTGAGAGTGTCACTTCTATCTAGTGGTTGAAAACAAAAATAATTTAAATAGTCGTAACTCAATCGTTTAAATTGAAAATAGCTAGGCTAATTGATGACATCAATATGTGATCCTTTAAAGTTTAAAGTATCGAGACTGGTCCCAGCGGGGCTTGAACCCGCGACCTTCGGCTCATAAGACCAACGCTCTAACCAACTGAGCTACGGGACCTTCACATGCTTTTGTAGTGTCACACAATCAATTTGAATAAATGTTATACATCCACACATGGCAGTAATCAATATGTAACCTTACACAAAATCCTCTTTTGAAGCTTTTCAAATTGGTTTCCCAAAGAAGCGTACTGGGAGATACCCAAACTATGTGAGAGTGTCACTTCTATCTAGTGGTTGAAAACAAAAATAATTTAAATAGTCGTAACTCAATCGTTTAAATTGAAAATAGCTAGGCTAATTAATGACATCAATATGTGATCCTTTAAAGTTTAAAGTATCGAGACTGGTCCCAGCGGGGCTTGATCCCGCGACCTTCGGCTCATAAGACCAACGCTCTAACCAACTGAGCTACGGGACCTTCACATGCTTTTGTAGTATCACACAATCAATTTGAATAAATATTATACATCCACACATGGCAGTAATCAATATGTAACCTTACACAAAATCCTCCTTTGAAGCTTTTCAAATTGGTTTCCCAAATAAGCATGTTGTACGTACTGGGAGATACCCAAACTATGTGAGAGTGTCACTTCTATCTAGTGGTTGAAAACAAAAATAATTTAAATAGTCGTAACTCAATCATTTAAATTAAAAATAGCTAGGCTAATTGATGACATCAATATGTGATCCTTTAAAGTTTAATGTATCGAGACTGGTCCCAGCGGGGCTTGAACCCGCGACCTTCGGCTCATAAGACCAACGCTCTAACCAACTGAGCTACGGGACCTTCACATGCTTTTGTAGTGTCACACAATCAATTTGAATAAATGCTATACATCCACACATGGCAGTAATCAATATGTAACCTTACACAAAATCCTCTTTTGAAGCTTTTCAAATTAGTTTCCCAAAAAAGCATGTTGTACGTACTGGGAGATACCCAAACTATGTGAGAGTGTCACTTCTATCTAGTGGTTGAAAACAAAAATAATTTAAATAGTCGTAACTCAATCGTTTAAATTGAAAATAGCTAGGCTAATTGATGACATCAATATGTGATCCTTTAAAGTTTAAAGTATCGAGATCGGTCAATGAGCTTGAACCCGCGACCTTCTACCATAAGACCAACGCTCTAACCAACTGAGCTACGGGACCTTCACATGCTTTTGTAGTGTCACACAATCAATTTGAATAAATGCTATACATCCACACATGGCAGTAATCAATATGTAACCTTACACAAAATCCTCTTTTGAAGCTTTTCAAATTGTTTTCCCAAAGAATCATGTTGTACGTACTGGGAGATACCCAAACTATGTGAGAGTGTCACTTCTATCTAGTGGTTGAAAACAAAAATAATTTAAATAGTCGTAACTCAATCGTTTAAATTGAAAATAGCTAGGCTAATTGATGACATCAATATGTGATCCTTTAAAGTTTAAAGTATCGAGACTGGTCCCAGCGGGGCTTGAACCCGCGACCTTCGGCTCACAAGACCAACACTCTAACCAACTGAGCTACGGGACCTTCACATGCTTTTGTAGTGTCACACAATCAATTTGAATAAATGCTATACATCCACACATGGCAGTAATCAATATGTAACCTTACACAAAATCCTCTTTTGAAGCTTTTCAAATTTGGTTTCCCAAAGAAGCATGTTGTACGTACTGGGAGATACCCAAACTATGTGAGAGTGTCACTTCTATCTAGTGGTTGAAAACAAAAATAATTAAAATAGTCGTAACTCAATCGTTTAAATTAAAAATAGCTAGGCTAATTGATGACATCAATATGTGATCCTTTAAAGTTTAATGTATCGAGACTGGTCCCAGCGGGGCTTGAACCCGCGACCTTCGGCTCATAAGACCAACGCTCTAACCAACTGAGCTACGGGACCTTCACATGCTTTTGTAGTGTCACACAATCAATTTGAATAAATGCTATATATCCACACATGGCAGTAATCAATATGTAACCTTACACAAAATCCTCTTTTGAAGCTTTTCAAATTGGTTTCCCAAAAAAGCATGTTGTACGTACTGGGAGATACCCAAACTATGTGAGAGTGTCACTTCTATCTAGTGGTTGAAAACAAAAATAATTTAAATAGTCGTAACTCAATCGTTTAAATTGAAAATAGCTAGGCTAATTGATGACATCAATATGTGATCCTTTAAAGTTTAAAGTATCGAGACTGGTCCCAGCGGGGCTTGAACCCGCGACCTTCGGCTCATAAGACCAACGCTCTAACCAACTGAGCTACGGGATCTTCACATGCTTCTGTAGTGTCACACAATCTATTTGGATAAATGTTATCTATCCACACATGGCAGTAATCAATATGTAACCTTACACAAAATCCTCTTTTGAAGCTTTTCAAATTGGTTTCCCAAAGAAGCATGTTGTACGTACTGGGAGATACCCAAACTATGCGAGAGTGTCACTTCTATCTAGTGGTAGAAAACAAAAATAATTTAAATAGTCGTAACTCAATCGTTTAAATTGAAAATAGCTAGGCTGATTGATGACATCAATATGTGATCCTTTAAAGTTTAAAGTATCGAGACTGGTCCCAGCGGGGCTTGAACCCGCGACCTTCGGCTCATAAGACCAACGCTCTAACCAACTGAGCTACGGGACCTTCACATGCTTTTGTAGTGTCACACAATCAATTTGAATAAATGCTATACATCCACACATGGCAGTAATAAATATGTAACCTTACACAAAATCCTCTTTTGAAGCTTTTCAAATTGGTTTCCCAAATAAGCATGTTGTACGTACTGGGAGATACCCAAACTATGTGAGAGTGTCACTTCTATCTAGTGGTTGAAAACAAAAATAATTTAAATAGTCGTAACTCAATCGTTTAAATTGAAAATAGCTAGGCTAATTGATGACATCAATATGTGATCCTTTAAAGTTTAAAGTATCGAGATCGTCCAGTGAGCTTGAACCCGCGACCTTCGGCTCATAAGACCAACGCTCTAACCAACTTTGCTACGGGACCTTCACATGTTTTTGTAGTGTCACACAATCAATTTGAATAAATGTTATACATCCACACATGGCAGTAATCAATATGTAACCTTACACAAAATCCTCTTTTGAAGCTTTTCAAATGGGTTTCCCAAAGAAGCATGTTGTACGTACTGGGAGATACCCAAACTATGTGAGAGTGTCACTTCTATCTAGTGGTTGAAAACAAAAATAATTTAAATAGTCGTAACTCAATCGTTTAAATTGAAAATAGCTAGGCTAATTGATGACATCAATATGTGAATCTTTAAAGTTTAAAGTATCGAGACTGGTCCCAGCGGGCCTTGAACCCGCGACCTTCGGCTCATAAGACCAACGCTCTAACCAACTGAGCTACGGGACCTTCACATGCTTTTGTAGTGTCACACAATTAATTTGAATAAATGTTATACATCCACACATGGCAGTAATCAATATGTAACCTTACACAAAATCCTCTTTTGAAGATTTTCAAATTGGTTTCCCAAAGAAGCATGTTGTACGTACTGGGAGATACCCAAACTATGTGAGAGTGTCACTTCTATCTAGTGGTTGAAAACAAAAATAATTTAAATAATCGTAACTCAATCGTTTAAATTGAAAATAGCTAGGCTAATTGATGACATCAATATGTGATCCTTTAAAGTTTAAAGTATCGAGACTGGTCCAATGGCTTGAACCCGCGACCTTCTACCATAAGACCAACGCCTAACCAATCGAGCTACGGACCTTCACATGCTTTTGTAGTGTCACACAATCAATTTGAATAAATGTTATACATCCACACATGGCAGTAATCAATATGTAACCTTACACAAAATCCTCTTTTGAAGCTTTTCAAATTGGTTTCCCAAATAAGCATGTTGTACGTACTGGGAGATACCCAAACTATGTGAGAGTGTCACTTCTATCTAGTGGTTGAAAACAAAAATAATTTAAATAGTCGTAACTCAATCGTTTAAATTGAAAATAGCTAGGCTAATTGATGACATCAATATGTGATCCTTTAAAGTTTAAAGTATCGAGACTGGTCCCAGCGGGGCTTGAACCCGCGACCTTCGGCTCATAAGACCAACGCTCTAACCAACTGAGCTACGGGACCTTCACATGCTTTTGTAGTGTCGCACAATCAATTTGAATAAATGTTATACATCCACACATGGCAGTAATCAATATGTAACCTTACACAAAATCCTCTTTTGAAGTTTTTCAAATTGGTTTCCCAAAGAAGCATGTTGTACGTACTGGGAGATACCCAAACTATGTGAGAGTGTCACTTCTATCTAGTGGTTGAAAACAAAAATAATTTAAATAGTCGTAACTCAATCCTTTAAATTGAAAATAGCTAGGCTAATTGATGACATCAATATGTGATCCTTTAAAGTTTAAAGTATCGAGACTGGTCCCAGCGGGGCTTGAACCCGCGACCTTCGGCTCATAAGACCAACGCTCTAACCAACTGATCTACGGGGCCTTCACATGTTTTTGTAGTGTCACACAATCAATTTGAATAAATGTTATACATCCACACATGGCAGTAATCAATATGTAACCTTACACAAAATCGTCTTTTGAAGCTTTTCAAATTGGTTTCCCCAAATAAGCGCATCTTGGGAGATACCCAAACTATGTGAGAGTGTCACTTTTATCTAGTGGTTGAAAACAAAAATAATTTAAATAGTCGTAACCCAATCGTTTAAATTAAAATAGCTAGGCTAATTGATGACATCAATATGTGATCCTTTAAAGTTTAAAGTATCGAGATCGGTCCAATGGCTTGAACCCGCGACCTTCGGCTCATAAGACCAACGCTCTAATCAACTGAGCTACGAGACCTTCACATACTTTTGTAGTGTCACACAATCAATTTGAATAAATGCTATACATCCACACATGGTAGTAATCAATATGTAACCTTACACAAAATCCTCTTTGAAGCTTTTCAAATTGGTTTCCCAAAAATGCATGTTGTACGTACTGGGAGATACCCAAACTATGTGAGAGTGTCACTTCTATCTAGTGGTTGAAAACAAAAATAATTTAAATAGTCGTAACTCAATCGTTTAAATTGAAAATAGCTAGGCTAATTGATGACATCAATATGTGATCCTTTAAAGTTTAAAGTATCGAGACTGGTCCCAGCGGGGCTTGAACCCGCGACCTTCGCCATAAGACCAACGCCTAACCAACCGAGCTACGGGACCTTCACATGCTTTTGTAGTGTCACACAATCAATTTGAATAAATGTTATACATCCACACATGGCAGTAATCAATATGTAACCTTACACAAAATCCTCTTTTGAAGCTTTTCAAATTGGTTTCCCAAAGAAGCATGTTGTACGTACTGGGAGATACCCAAACTATGTGAGAGTGTCACTTCTATCTAGTGGTTGAAAACAAAAATAATTTAAATAGTCGTAACTCAATCGTTTAAATTGAAAATAGCTAGGCTAATTGATGACATCAATATGTGATCCTTTAAAGTTTAAAGTATCGAGACTGGTCCCAGCGGGGCTTGAACCCGCGACCTTCGGCTCATAAGACCAACGCTCTAACCAACTGAGCTACGGGACCTTCACATGCTTTTGTAGTGTCACACAATCAATTTGAATAAATGCTATACATCCATACATGTCAGTAATCAATATGTAACCTTACACAAAATCCTCTTTTGAAGATTTTCAAATTGGTTTCCCAAAGAAGCATGTTGTACGTACTGGGAGATACCCAAACTATGTGAGAGTGTCACTTCTATCTAGTGGTTGAAAACAAAAATAATTTAAATAGTCGTAACTCAATCGTTTAAATTGAAAATAGCTAGGCTAATTGATGACATCAATATGTGATCCTTTAAAGTTTAAAGTATCGAGACTGGTCCCAGCGGGGCTTGAACCCGCGACCTTCGGCTCATAAGACCAACGCTCTAACCAACTGAGCTACGGGACCTTCACATGCTTTTGTAGTATCACACAATCAATTTGAATAAATGTTATACATCCACACATGGCAGTAATCAATATGTAACCTTACACAAAATCCTCTTTTGAAGCTTTTCAAATTGGTTTCCCAAATAAGCATGTTGTACGTACTGGGAGATACCCAAACTATGTGAGAGTGTCACTTCTATCTAGTGGTTGAAAACAAAAATAATTTAAATAGTCGTAACTCAATCGTTTAAATTGAAAATAGCTAGGCTAATTGATGACATCAATATGTGATCCTTTAAAGTTTAAAGTATCGAGACTGGTCCCAATGGGCTTGAACCCGCGACCTTCTACCATAAGACCAACGCCTAACCAATCGAGCTACGGACCTTCACATGCTTTTGTAGTGTCGCACAATCAATTTGAATAAATGTTATACATCCACATGGCAGTAATCAATATGTAACCTTACACAAAATCCTCTTTTGAAGCTTTTCAAATTAGTTTCCCAAAAAAGCATGTTGTACGTACTGGGAGATACCCAAACTATGTGAGAGTGTCACTTCTATCTAGTGGTTGAAAACAAAAATAATTTAAATAGTCGTAACTCAATCCTTTAAATTGAAAATAGCTAGGCTAATTGATGACATCAATATGTGATCCTTTAAAGTTTAAAGTATCGAGACTGGTCCCAGCGGGGCTTGAACCCGCGACCTTCGGCTCATAAGACCAACGCTCTAACCAACTGAGCTACGGGACCTTCACATGCTTTTGTAGTGTCACACAATCAATTTGAATAAATGCTATACATCCACACATGGCAGTAATCAATATGTAACCTTACACAAAATCCTCTTTTGAAGCTTTTCAAATTGGTTTCCCAAAGAAGCATGTTGCGTCTATCGAGATACCCAAACTATGCAGAGTGTCACTTCTATCTAGTGGTTGAAAACAAAAATAATTTAAATAGTCGTAACTCAATCGTTTAAATTGAAAATAGCTAGGCTAATTGATGACATCAATATGTGATCCTTTAAAGTTTAAAGTATCGAGACTGGTCCCAGCGGGGCTTGAACCCGCGACCTTCGGCTCATAAGACCAACGCTCTAACCAACTGAGCTACGGGACCTTCACATGCTTTTGTAGTGTCACACAATCAATTTGAATAAATGCTATACATCCACACATGGCAGTAATCAATATGTAACCTTACACAAAATCCTCTTTTGAAGCTTTTCAAATTGGTTTCCCAAAGAAGCATGTTGTACGTACTGGGAGATACCCAAACTATGTGAGAGTGTCACTTCTATCTAGTGGTTGAAAACAAAAATAATTTAAATAGTCGTAACTCAATCGTTTAAATTGAAAATAGCTAGGCTAATTGATGACATCAATATGTGATCCTTTAAAGTTTAAAGTATCGAGACTGGTCCCTCCGGCTCATAAGACCAACGCTCTAACCAACTGAGCTACGGGACCTTCACATGCTTTTGTAGTATCACACAATCAATTTGAATAAATATTATACATCCACACATGGCAGTAATCAATATGTAACCTTACACAAAATCCTCTTCAAGCTTTTCAAATTGGTTTCCAAATAAGCATGTTCAGACGTGATCGAGATACCCAAACTATGTGAGAGTGTCACTTCTATCTAGTGGTTGAAAACAAAAATAATTTAAATAGTCGTAACTCAATCATTTAAATTAAAAATAGCTAGGCTAATTGATGACATCAATATGTGATCCTTTAAAGTTTAATGTATCGAGACTAGTCCCAGCGGGGCTTGAACCCGCGACCTTCGGCTCATAAGACCAACGCTCTAACCAACTGAGCTACGGGACCTTCACATGCTTTTGTAGTGTCACACAATCAATTTGAATAAATGCTATACATCCACACATGGCAAGAATCAATATGTAACCTTACACAAAATCCTCTTTGAAGCTTTTCAAATTGGTTTCCCAAAAAGCATGTTATGCGTCTTGGGAGATACCCAAACTATGTGAGAGTGTCACTTCTATCTAGTGGTTGAAAACAAAAATAATTTAAATAGTCGTAACTCAATCGTTTAAATTGAAAATAGCTAGGCTAATTGATGACATCAATATGTGATCCTTTAAAGTTTAAAGTATCGAGATCATCCCAATGGCTTGAACCCGCGACCTTCTACCATAAGACCAACGCCTAACCAACCGAGCTACGGGACCTTCACATGCTTTGTAGTGTCGCACAATCAATTTGAATAAATGTTATACATCCACACATGGCATTAATCAATATGTAACCTTACACAAAATCCTCTTTTGAAGCTTTTCAAATTGGTTTCCCAAAGAAGCATGTTGTACGTACTGGGAGATACCCAAACTATGCGAGAGTGTCACTTCTATCTAGTGGTTGAAAACAAAAATAATTTAAATAGTCGTAACTCAATCGTTTAAATTGAAAATAGCTAGGCTGATTGATGACATCAATATGTGATCCTTTAAAGTTTAAAGTATCGAGATCAACACGGCTTGAACCCGCGACCTTCGTCTCATAAGACCAACGCTCTAACCAACTGAGCTACGGGACCTTCACATGCTTTTGTAGTGTCACACAATCAATTTGAATAAATGCTATACATCCACACATGGCAGTAATAAATATGTAACCTTACACAAAATCCTCTTTTGAAGCTTTTCAAATTGGTTTCCCAAATAAGCATGTTGTACGTACTGGGAGATACCCAAACTATGTGAGAGTGTCACTTCTATCTAGTGGTTGAAAACAAAAATAATTTAAATAGTCGTAACTCAATCGTTTAAATTGAAAATAGCTAGGCTAATTGATGACATCAATATGTGATCCTTTAAAGTTTAAAGTATCGAGACTGGTCCCAGCGGGGCTTGAACCCGCGACCTTCTACCATAAGACCAACGCCTAACCAACTGAGCTACGGACCTTCACATGCTTTTGTAGTGTCACACAATCAATATGAATAAATGCTATACATCCACACATGGCAGAATCAATATGTAACCTTACACAAAATCCTCTTTTGAAGCTTTTCAAATTGGTTTCCCAAAGAAGCATGTTAGACGCATCGGGAGATACCCAAACTATGTGAGAGTGTCACTTCTATCTAGTGGTTGAAAACAAAAATAATTTAAATAGTCGTAACTCAATCGTTTAAATTGAAAATAGCTAGGCTAATTGATGGCATCAATATGTGATCCTTTAAAGTTTAAAGTATCGAGACTGGTCCCAGCGGGGCTTGAACCCGCGACCTTCGGCTCATAAGACCAACGCTCTAACCAACTGAGCTACGGGACCTTCACATGCTTTTGTAGTGTCACACAATCAATTTGAATAAATGTTATACATCCACACATGGCAGTAATCAATATGTAACCTTACACAAAATCCTCTTTTGAAGCTTTTCAAATTGGTTTCCCCAAAGCGTTTATGCGTCTTGGGAGATACCCAAACTATGTGAGAGTGTCACACATCTAGTGGTTGAAAACAAAAATAATTTAAATAGTCGTAACTCAATCGTTTAAATTGAAAATAGCTAGGCTAATTAATGACATCAATATGTGATCCTTTAAAGTTTAAAGTATCGAGACTGGTCCCTCCGGCTCATAAGACCAACGCTCTAACCAACTGAGCTACGGGACCTTCACATGCTTTTGTAGTATCACACAATCAATTTGAATAAATATTATACATCCACACATGGCAGTAATCAATATGTAACCTTACACAAAATCCTCCTTTGAAGCTTTTCAAATTGGTTTCCCAAATAAGCATGTTGTACGTACTGGGAGATACCCAAACTATGTGAGAGTGTCACTTCTATCTAGTGGTTGAAAACAAAAATAATTTAAATAGTCGTAACTCAATCGTTTAAATTAAAAATAGCTAGGCTAATTGATGACATCAATATGTGATCCTTTAAAGTTTAAAGTATCGAGACTGGTCCCAGCGGGGCTTGAACCCGCGACCTTCGGCTCATAAGACCAACGCTCTAACCAACTGAGCTACGGGACCTTCACATGCTTTTGTAGTGTCACACAATCAATTTGAATAAATGTTATACATCCACACATGGCAGTAATCAATATGTAACCTTACACAAAATCCTCTTTTGAAGCTTTTCAAATTGGTTTCCCAAAGAAGCATGTTGTACGTACTGGGAGATACCCAAACTATGTGAGAGTGTCACTTCTATCTAGTGGTTGAAAACAAAAATAATTTAAATAGTCGTAACTCAATCGTTTAAATTGAAAATAGCTAGGCTAATTGATGACATCAATATGTGATCCTTTAAAGTTTAAAGTATCGAGACTGGTCCCAGCGGGGCTTGAACCCGCGACGCCTTCTCATAAGACCAACGCCTAACCAACCGAGCTACGGACCTTCACATGCTTTTTTGTATCACACAATCAATTTGAATAAATATTATACATCCACACATGGCAGTAATCAATATGTAACCTTACACAAAATCCTCTTTTGAAGCTTTTCAAATTGGTTTCCCAAATAAGCATGTTGTACGTACTGGGAGATACCCAAACTATGTGAGAGTGTCACTTCTATCTAGTGGTTGAAAACAAAAATAATTTAAATAGTCGTAACTCAATCATTTAAATTAAAAATAGCTAGGCTAATTGATGACATCAATATGTGATCCTTTAAAGTTTAATGTATCGAGACTGGTCCCAGCGGGGCTTGAACCCGCGACCTTCGGCTCATAAGACCAACGCTCTAACCAACTGAGCTACGAGACCTTCACATACTTTTGTAGTGTCACACAATCAATTTGAATAAATGCTATACATCCACACATGGCAGTAATCAATATGTAACCTTACACAAAATCCTCTTTTGAAGCTTTTCAAATTGGTTTCCCAAAAAGCATGTTATGCGTCTTGAGATACCCAAACTATGTGAGAGTGTCACTTCTATCTAGTGGTTGAAAACAAAAATAATTTAAATAGTCGTAACTCAATCGTTTAAATTGAAAATAGCTAGGCTAATTGATGACATCAATATGTGATCCTTTAAAGTTTAAAGTATCGAGATCGGTCCCAGCTTGAACCCGCGACCTTCTCATAAGACCAACGCTCTAACCAACTGAGCTACGGGATCTTCACATGCTTCTGTAGTGTCACACAATCTATTTGGATAAATGTTATCTATCCACACATGGCAGTAATCAATATGTAACCTTACACAAAATCCTCTTTTGAAGATTTTCAAATTGGTTTCCCAAAGAAGCGTGTTATGCGTCTTGGGAGATACCCAAACTATGCGAGAGTGTCACTTATCTAGTGGTTGAAAACAAAAATAATTTAAATAGTCGTAACTCAATCGTTTAAATTGAAAATAGCTAGGCTAATTGATGACATCAATATGTGATCCTTTAAAGTTTAAAGTATCGAGACTGGTCCCAGCGGGGCTTGAACCCGCGACCTTCGGCTCATAAGACCAACGCTCTAACCAACTGAGCTACGGGACCTTCACATGCTTTTGTAGTGTCACACAATCAATTTGAATAAATGCTATACATCCACACATGGCAGTAATCAATATGTAACCTTACACAAAATCCACTTTTGAAGCTTTTCAAATTGGTTTCCCAAAGAAGCATGTTGTACGTAGGAGATACCCAAACTATGTGAGATTGTCACTTCTATCTAGTGGTTGAAAACAAAAATAATTTAAATAATCGTAACTCAATCGTTTAAATTGAAAATAGCTAGTCTAATTGATGACATCAATATGTGATCATTTAAAGTTTAAAGTATCGAGACTAGTCCCAGCGGGGCTTGAACCCGCGACCTTCGGCTCATAAGACCAACGCTCTAACCAACTGAGCTACGGGACCTTCACATGCTTTTGTAGTATCACACAATCAATTTGAATAAATGTTATACATCCACACATGGCAGTAATCAATATGTAACCTTACACAAAATCCTCTTTTGAAGCTTTTCAAATTGGTTTCCCAAATAAGCATGTTGTATGTACTGGGAGATACCCAAACTATGTGAGAGTGTCACTTCTATCTAGTGGTTGAAAACAAAAATAATTTAAATAGTCGTAACTCAATCGTTTAAATTAAAAATAGCTAGGCTAATTGATGACATCAATATGTGATCCTTTAAAGTTTAATGTATCGAGATCGGTCACGGAGCTTGAACCCGACGACTTCTACCATAAGACAAACGCTCTAACCAACTGAGCTACGGGACCTTCACATGCTTTTGTAGTGTCGCACAATCAATTTGAATAAATGTTATACATCCACACATGGCAGTAATCAATATGTAACCTTACACAAAATCCTCTTTTGAAGTTTTTCAAATTGGTTTCCCAAAGAAGCATGTTGTACGTACTGGGAGATACCCAAACTATGTGAGAGTGTCACTTCTATCTAGTGGTTGAAAACAAAAATAATTTAAATAGTCGTAACTCAATCCTTTAAATTGAAAATAGCTAGGCTAATTGATGACATCAATATGTGATCCTTTAAAGTTTAAAGTATCGAGACTGGTCCCAGCGGGGCTTGAACCCGCGACCTTCGTCTCATAAGACCAACGCTCTTACCAACTGAGCTACGGGACCTTCACATGTTTTTGTAGTGTCACACAATTAATTTGAATAAATGCTATACATCCACACATGGCAGTAATCAATATGTAACCTTACACAAAATCCTCTTTTGAAGCTTTTCAAATTGGTTTCCCAAATAAGCATGTTGTACGTACTGGGAGATACCCAAACTATGTGAGAGTGTCACTTTTATCTAGTGGTTGAAAACAAAAATAATTTAAATAGTCGTAACTCAATCGTTTAAATTAAAAATAGCTAGGCTAATTGATGACATCAATATGTGATCCTTTAAAGTTTAAAGTATCGAGACTGGTCCCAGCGTGGCTTGAACCCGCGACCTTCGGCTCATAAGACCAACGCTCTAACCAACTGAGCTACGAGACCTTCACATACTTTTGTAGTGTCACACAATCAATTTGAATAAATGCTATACATCCACACATGGCAGTAATCAATATGTAACCTTACACAAAATCCTCTTTTGAAGCTTTTCAAATTGGTTTCCCAAAAAAGCATGTTGTACGTACTGGGAGATACCCAAACTATGTGAGAGTGTCACTTCTATCTAGTGGTTGAAAACAAAAATAATTTAAATAGTCGTAACTCAATCGTTTAAATTGAAAATAGCTAGGCTAATTGATGACATCAATATGTGATCCTTTAAAGTTTAAATTATCGAGACTGGTCCCAGCGGGGCTTGAACCCGCGACCTTCGGCTCATAAGACCAACGCTCTAACCAACTGAGCTACGGGATCTTCACATGCTTCTGTAGTGTCACACAATCTATTTGGATAAATGTTATCTATCCACACATGGCAGTAATCAATATGTAACCTTACACAAAATCCTCTTTTGAAGCTTTTCAAATTGGTTTCCCAAAGAAGCATGTTGTACGTCTTGAGATACCCAAACTATGCGAGAGTGTCACTTCTATCTAGTGGTTGAAAACAAAAATAATTTAAATAGTCGTAACTCAATCGTTTAAATTGAAAATAGCTAGGCTGATTGATGACATCAATATGTGATCCTTTAAAGTTTAAAGTATCGAGACTGGTCCCAGCGGGGCTTGAACCCGCGACCTTCGGCTCATAAGACCAACGCCTAACCAACCGAGCTACGGACCTTCACATGCTTTTGTAGTGTCACACAATCAATTTGAATAAATGCTATACATCCATACATGTCAAGAATCAATATGTAACCTTACAAAATCCTCTTTTGAAGCTTTTCAAATTGGTTTCCCAAAGAAGCATGTTATGCGTCTTGGGAGATACCCAACTATGTGAGAGTGTCACTTCTATCTAGTGGTTGAAAACAAAAATAATTTAAATAGTCGTAACTAAATTGTTTAAATTGAAAATAGCTAGGCTAATTGATGACATCAATATGTGATCCTTTAAAGTTTAAAGTATCGAGACTGGTCCCAGCGGGGCTTGAACCCGCGACCTTCGGCTCATAAGACCAACGCTCTAACCAACTGAGCTACGGGACCTTCACATGCTTTTGTAGTGTCACACAATCAATTTGAATAAATGCTATACATCCACACATGGCAGTAATCAATATGTAACCTTACAAAAAATCCTCTTTTGAAGCTTTTCAAATTGGTTTCCCAAAGAAGCATGTTGTACGTACTGGGAGATACCCAAACTATGTGAGAGTGTCACTTCTATCTAGTGGTTGAAAACAAAAATAATTTAAATAGTCGTAACTCAATCGTTTAAATTGAAAATAGCTAGGCTAATTGATGACATCAATATGTGATCCTTTAAAGTTTAAAGTATCGAGATCGGTCAATGAGGGCTTGAACCCGCGACCTTCTACCATAAGACCAACGCTCTAACCAACTGAGCTACGGGACCTTCACATGCTTTTGTAGTGTCACACAATCAATTTGAATAAATGCTATACATCCACACATGGCAGTAATCAATATGTAACCTTACAAAAAATCCTCTTTTGAAGCTTTTCAAATTGGTTTCCCAAAGAAGCATGTTGTACGTACTGGGAGATACCCAAACTATGTGAGAGTGTCACTTCTATCTAGTGGTTGAAAACAAAAATAATTTAAATAGTCGTAACTCAATCGTTTAAATTGAAATTAGCTAGGCTAATTGATGACATCAATATGTGATCCTTTAAAGTTTAAAGTATCGAGATTGGTCAATGGCTTGAACCCGCGACCTTCTCATAAGACCAACGCTCTAACCAACTGAGCTACGGGACCTTCACATGCTTTTGTAGTGTCACACAATCAATTTGAATAAATGCTATACATCCACACATGGCAGTAATCAATATGTAACCTTACACAAAATCCTCTTTTGAAGCTTTTCAAATTGGTTTCCCAAAAAAGCATGTTGTAAGGGAGATACCCAAACTATGTGAGAGTGTCACTTCTATCTAGTGGTTGAAAACAAAAATAATTTAAATAGTCGTAACTCAATCGTTTAAATTGAAAATAGCTAGGCTAATTGATGACATCAATATGTGATCCTTTAAAGTTTAAATTATCGAGACTGGTCCCAGCGGGGCTTGAACCCGCGACCTTCGGCTCATAAGACCAACGCTCTAACCAACTGAGCTACGGGATCTTCACATGCTTCTGTAGTGTCACACAATCTATTTGGATAAATGTTATCTATCCACACATGGCAGTAATCAATATGTAACCTTACACAAAATCCTCTTTTGAAGCTTTTCAAATTGGTTTCCCAAAGAAGCATGTTGTACGTACTGGGAGATACCCAAACTATGCGAGAGTGTCACTTCTATCTAGTGGTTGAAAACAAAAATAATTTAAATAGTCGTAACTAAATCGTTTAAATTGAAAATAGCTAGGCTAATTGATGACATCAATATGTGCTCTCTAACTTGAAGACTTCCTTGTACACTATGTTTTAAATCTAATAGAAGCATCTTTCTTACCAAAAAAAATATAGAGAAGCGCACAAAATTACACTCTAGCTGAATAGTCTTATATTCTATTTTGTTTGATTTAATTTTTAAGTTCAATTTGCTCTAAGAATGTTGGCTTTTGTCTTAAAATAATACGCCCTCACGTTCCAGAACGTGAAACAGCAGTAAATTAACACATAGGTTGTTAGCAGAGTGGGTGCAAAATCACATAACTAAAAAGCTTCATGTTAATCAGAAAATGTTAGAAAGAGAATTATATCTAATCCCGTCGCTAGCTTAGCTACCTACTAATGTCTTATAGCTGACTATGATGTTAATTGCAGCGCACCTTCCCTCCTTTCATTTGGAACAAATCCTTTATTAATGTGTATTCAAAATCATATGCAGCAGAATTTTTTCTAAAACTAATTTTAAGAAAATGAGTCTAAACACTACCAAAAATGAAGCAAAGAAGTTTGCTAATATTAGTTAGCTCATGATAATGGATTGAAGGGTCTCAATAATTGTGTTATGGGACTTTCAAAAACTTGAATGAGGACATAAATATGAGAATAATTTGTAGGTAGAAAGGAGAATCTTGTGTATAGATGCAATATTTGTTATGCTTGTTGCCTTAGTATATCTTGCATATCTAACAAAATCTTGACACATTAAATACCAAAACAGATTGTGTCATTAAAGGGGTCCATTGAATGTGGCTTGCTGCCTGTCTTGGCCCCTCTTTTGATAATCCAGGTTGGGGCTTGTCTGCATATCGCTAATCTGCACACGCATCGCACTTCAGGTTCCTGGAGGTGATGGGATCGGCCCTTCAGCACTCCACCACCAGGTAAATCGCGGAATGTGCACCGTGTCGATGTCGATTGCGCCCAACTGATCAACGCTACAAGATCGACTTCCCACAAACCCCATCCACGCGCATGGCGAAATCAAACCCACATCGCAACACGTCCGCGCTTATCGTCGCAGTTAATCATGGCCCGGAGGGTGATATCCTAGTGAGAATCGAACCTGTGACCCTAGGGCCACAAGTTCAACCTTTCCCCAGCAAGCTTAACGATTCGGACACACACATTTTTGTTTTGTTTCCTTTTACTCACAAGTAGTTTGTTGAGGCTAAGGTGGGTCATTTTGAAAGGCAAAACCAGTGGTATAATATGACAATAAAGATCTTCATGACTTTATTTTTTGTTTTTGTTTTTTTGTTATGGCAAAATTACACTATGTGTCAACACAAAAAAAAATTGCTATCAATTATTTAGCCGATTTATCTATTCTCCCTTTTTTAACAAAGTTCTTCATCATTTCTTCACCACGTTGACGTATCACGTAGTAGTACCACCACCATTATCACTACCGCTTACAATTATTGAAACACCTTTGAAAACCCATTGTACTCATTTAATTTGGAAGAAGACCTTGAATTCCCCCATGTTAAGCTTGAAGCTCTCAGATTTAAAAGTGGAAATCCGAAAAGTATCGTAATTTAAAGTGGGTGTTCAAAAATCTTGTTGACAATACTTGTTTGAAGCTTATACTAAATTTTGAGCTCATTTGGGGTTGAGCTGGTGCATCGAAGAAGATGAGTTGAAGTGCCGTGTATATCTGCATATATTCCCAATATATCTATATGAGAATTTAACATAAATAGCCGCCCACTAAAATAATAGCTAGCAAATGTATATCTTTTATATATTAATGGTATAATACACATATAACATACATTTCTTATACTTAATAGTGTGTTATTTTTATATATTTGGCTAGCTAATGTAATTATTTTGGCCCCGACAAAAAGTAAAGTGTAACTTGCCCTATCTATATATCATGTTTGTATATATGTATATATTTTTCTTGTACATCCATGTATCTCATGTATATTTGTGAATCCATGAAAACATGTGATATACGATGACATCCACGCATTATACATTATCGCAATGATACTTTTCAATTTGATTTCAACTTTAAATTCTAATTCTAATGGATATTCGAGAGAGCACTCAAATTCTCAATGATATTAGGTCGATCAAGTTATTGGCCAATGAAAGAGACATATTTAAAATATGATCTAGTTATCGACTAATATAGATGAGATAAAGTGATCAAGTCATTTGGATAAACATATGACAAATTCTAAGCTTGATCGAGTGTGTCGAAAATGAAAGGAATTTATCATCTCACATAAAGGTTATGTTTGCTGGATTCATGTAAACGTACTTCACATATTGAGTTCGTCGCAAGGCGCAGTCTAGGAGTTACGTATGGACCTTAATTGGATTAATGTCAATATATGAAGGCCTATAGGGTCACACTATGTCGATTGTCTCTTCGAGCTAAAAGTGTATTGAGAAAGTGTGACACCCTATTTTCAACCGGAGTCGGAAACGGGATTACTGCTACGCATGGTTAGATTCCTCAATTTATTTTAAGGAGTCGCCACCTAATTATTATAGTGAATTAGGACACTGAAAATGTAGCATAAAATACTACAAATGATCTCTATTTTAAAGGTCTGTGAAAGCTATGTGAGATTCTAGGTAAGGGTTCTTTATTATCCTAAAGGGAAGGGGTTAGGCACCCTAAAGGATCCGCTAACTTGCGGTTGTCCGTTCAAACTTAGGTTTAAAATTATTGTGCTAAATATATCATGCAATTCTAAGGGTATTCTAATTATTAAACTAACTAAGAAATATTAAAACTAAGCATGCAAACATTTAAAATAGATATAGATTTAACAAGATGACAATGGAAGCAAATAATCATAAAAGATGTAATGAAGAGAATTTAGCGACATTTCGCTTTTATTTCATTTTATGCGAATGATTTAACTTTGGGGTGCGCCTCCGGATACCTGCAAAAGACACTTAGTAAAAGAGTTAGTAAATAATAAATAAATTACAAAACAAACACAATGTGTGCATATATATATAGATATATATATAGAAGATATTGTAAAGATATATTTTTTATATAGTGTGGGCTCAGCTAGTGTTATGCCAATGATACTAAGACATGAGAAGCGATATCGCTACTGCGGTCAACTCGCCTCCGGTGAACGATACTATGCATTCTCGTCTAATCTTTTCACTTTCCTCCTCGCCCACATATTCCGTCTCACTTACCACGGGGCCTCGGATCGCGGATAAATCCTTCTTTGGCCAGTGTAGTATCAAATTCAAAATCAGTAAATACCAAGTGTAATAACTTGTTCAAAAATCAGTAAATACCAAGTGTAGCATTTGTTCTAAAATCAGTTTAACAAAGTAAATAAAGGGGCGAAACTGTCCAGAATTAGTCCCGAAAATCAGAATATCATAGCAGTGATAAAACCCACAAAAACAGATCGAAGCACCCGCACATGACGATCTACCATAGCAAAACCAATGAAAATGAGTTCAATGCAAGAAATCATAAAAATAGCAAAGCAAAGAGCCAACAACATCACCAAAAATAGTAGGAAGCGGGACATTCACGGAATTTCAAAGCTTCACGGAGTTTTACTCGCGTATTAAAAAGAAATCAAATCGATCCACGACAACAGATATGATGATGCAATCAGTCCAACAACAATGGCAAATCGGACAAACAACAGACTGAAAACAACAATAATAGCCAACAAACATGAAGAAGCAAACTGTAACGTCGCCGGAGTTTAAATTCGACAAGGCTCAACATTACCAACGGAGAGGGGGCAACAGCGGCGTCACTTCCACGGCTATCCTTCTTTGGCCAGTGTAGTATCAAATTCAAAATCAGTAAAATACCAAATGTAATAACTTGTTCAAAAATCAGTAAATACCAAGTGTAATAACTTGTTCAAAAATCAGTAAATACCAAGTGTAGCATTTGTTCTAAAATCAGTTTAACAAAGTAAATAAAGGGGCGAAACTGTCCAGAATTAGTCCCGAAAATCAGAATATCATAACAGTGATAAAACCCACAAAAACCAGTCCAGCGACCCGCAAACGATCTACCATAGCAAAACGTGAAAATGAGTTCAATGCAAGAAATCATAAAAATAGCAAAGCGGAGCCAACAACATCAGAAAAATAGTAGGAAGCGGGGCGATTCGCGGAATTTCAAAGCTTCACGAGTTTTACTCGTATTATAAAAGAAATCAAATCGATCCGCTGACAACAGATAACGATGCGCAATCACCCAACAACAATGGCAAATCGGACAAACAATGGTAAAACAACAATAATAGCCAACAAACATGAAGAAGCAAAGCGTAACGTCACGGAGTTTAAATTCGACAAGGCTCAACATTACCAACGGAGAGGGGGCAACAGCGGCGTCGCTTCCACGGCTATCCTTCTTTGGCCAGTGTAGTATCAAATTCAAAATCAGTAAAATACCAAATGTAATAACTTGTTCAAAAATCAGTAAATACCAAGTGTAATAACTTGTTCAAAAATCAGTAAATACCAAGTGTAGCATTTGTTCTAAAATCAGTTTAACAAAGTAAATAAAGTGGCTCGTCGAATTAGTCGAAAATCGAATATCATAATGATGATAAAACCACAAAACTACCGATCGAAAGCGGCCCGCACATGCGGTCTACCATAGCAAAACCAAATAAAATGAGTTCAATGCAAGAAATCGAGAAAAATAGCAAAGCGATAGCACAACATCAGAAAAATAGTAGGAGCGTGATTCGCGGAATTTCAAGCCACGGAGTAAAACTCGGCGTATTACTAAAAGAAATCAAATCGATCCACCAACAACAGAATAACGATGCGCAACGGTCAACAACAATGGCAAATCGGACAAACAACGGTGAAAACAATAATAGCAGCAAAAACATGAAGAAGCGTAACGTCGCCGGAGTTTAAATCCGGCAAGGCTCAACATTACCAACGGAGAGGCGGCGGCGTCACTTCCAGCGGCAGTCGCGGGCGACGCCACCATGCTGATGGTACAATCGACGGAAACGATGGTGAGGTTCACGGTGATGTGGGGCGATGAAGTGTCGGCGAAACGATGGCGGTGGAGATGAGAGAGGGTGTTCGCCGGTGATGTCGACGGCGACGGGAGAGGGGTGAGGGTATTGTTGTTGTGCGTTGGTGGTTGTGGAGTGTTTCGCGGTGGCGAGCGATGGCGGTGGTGGCGGTCGGCGGCGAGAGGAGGAGAGGAAGATGGTTTTTTAGGGAAGAGATTTGAGGTAAGTGCGGGGTGTTAAAGGGGTTGCGGAGTTTTAGAACTCCGTGAAGATGGCGGAGCGCGGCGGGAAGGCGAGGAAAAGGGTTTTCCTTTTCTTTTTTTCAAATCCCAAATGGTGATGCCTTCTGTCTTTTTCAAGCGTGTTGCCATCCTCTTTTAAATAAAGGGGGGGTAAGGTATTTAGGGGGGAAATGAAAGTGGTATTTGAAATTTAAAAGGGGGGGGGGGAAATAAAAGGGGGTGTTTGGATAATATAAAAATGGTGTTGGATTGGAATGATTCGGATTGGGTTCCGTACTGGACTGGATTGACAAAATGTAAAGCGGTTTAATTATTTAAAAGAAAATTAATTAACAAGATACAAAATTATAAAAAATGTAAATGCCGATGCAATAATAATAAAATACAATATTTAGACAAATGTTTAATGTCTAATTAAAATTAAAGCCGGATGTCAATTAATTATTTAAAGAGATGCAAAATATTATTATAAACATAATATTAACAAAAACATAATTCTTAAATTAAAAAGATGCAATGTCATTTTGTGAATAAATAAACATAGAATATTATGTAAAAATATGCAAAATAACGATTAAAACGCGGTGTGCTAAAATACTTAAAATTGCACGAAATATACAAAAAAACGGATCAAAATTGATTGTCAACAGCATGTCCCTCTTTGTACGGAGATGATGGAAGAGTCTTCGGACAAAGATGTTGACTCATAGCCAATTTTGTCCTGTTTTATGAAATTAGAACTTAAAAGTGGGGATGATGCAGACCCAAAATTGTCCCAGTGTCAAATTATGATGACACTGGGCTGCTGTAATGCTAGAAAATAGAAGTAAAGCTGACGCAGATTTAAAAAATGTCCCAGTGTCGAATCATGATGACACTGGGCTGCTGTAATGCTAAAAAATAAAAGTAAATCTGACGCAGAATTAAAAATGTCCCAGTGTCGAATTACGATGACAATGGATTGTTGCGATGCTAAAGTAAAAAGTAAAGCTGCCGTAGATTTAAAAATATCCCAGTGTCGAATTACGATGACACTGGATTGTTGCGATGCTAAAGTAAAAAGTAAAGCTGATGTAGATGCTCGTCGTTGCATGGACGAAATGCTGATGAAGCCGTTGCATAGGCTTTGATGAGATGACGTCGTTGCATGGACGCGATGTAGATGTTCGTCGTTGCATGGACGAAATACAGATGAAGTCGTTGCATAGGCTTTGATGAGATGGCGCCGTTGCATGGACGCGATGTAGATGTTCGTCGTTGCATGGACGAAATGCAGATGAAGCCGTTGCATAGGCATTGATGAGATGGCGCCGTTGCATGGGCGTCACGAGATGTTAAATCGTTGCATGGGCGAAATGCGAATGAAGTCGTTGCATAGGCTTTGATGAAGATAAGCGGCGTTGCGTATGCGCGTCACGAGATGTTAAATCGTTGCATGGGCGAAATCTGAATAAAGCGTTGCATAGGCTTTGATGAGATAAGCGCCGTTGCATGGGCGCGTCTGAGATGTTAAATCGTTGCATGGGCGAAATGCGAGATGGCCGTTACGCATAGGCTTTGATGAGATGGCGTCGTTGCATGGGCGCGTCACGATGTTCGTCGTTGCATGGGCGAAATGCGAATGGCGTTGCCAAGCTTTGATGAGAGATGGCGCCGTTGCATGGGCGCGTCACGAATGTTCGTCGTTGCATGGGCGAAATGCGAGATGGCCGTTGCATAGGCTTTGATGAGATAGCGCCGTTGCATGGGCGCGTCGAGATGTTCGTCGTTGCATGGGCGAAATGCGAATGAAGCGTTGCATAGGCTTTGGTGAGATAGCGTCGTTGCATAGGCGTGATCAGAATGTTAAATCGTTGCATGGGCGAAATGCGAATAAGCCGTTGCATAGGCTTTGATGAGTGGCGCGTTGCATGGGCGCGTCACGGATGTTAAATCGTTGCATGGGCGAAATGCGAGATGGCGTTGCATAGGCTTTGATGAGATAAGCGCCGTTGCATGGGCGCGTCACAGTGTTCGTCGTTGCATGGGCGAAATGCGAGATGAAATCGTTGCATAGGCTTTGATGAAATAGCGTCGTTGCATGGGCGTGATCAGATGTTCGTCGTTGCATGGGCGAAATGCGAATGAAGCCGTTACGCATAGGCTTTGATGAGATAAGCGCCGTTGCATGGACGCGATGAGATGTTCGTCGTTGCATGGGCGAAATGCGAATGAAGCCGTTGCATAGGCTTTGATGAGATAAGCGCCGTTGCATGGGCGCGTCACGGTGTTCGTCGTTGCATGGGCGAAATGCGAATGGCCGTTGCATAAACTTTGATGAGATAAGCGCCGTTGCATGGGCGCGTCACGGATGTTCGTCGTTGCATGGACGAAATGCAGATGAAGCCGTTGCATAGGCTTTGATGAGATGGCGCCATTTCATGGACGCGATGCAGATGTTCGTCGTTGCATGGACGAAATGCAGATGAAGCCATTGCATAGGCATAATAAAAGGGGCGTCGTTGCATAGACGTGATGCAGAGATCATCGTTGCATAGATGAACTATTGATGAAGCCGTTGCATAGGCATAATAAAAGGGACGTCGTTGCATAGACGTGATGCAGAGATCATCGTTGCATAGATGAACTGTTGATGAAGCCGTTGCATAGGCATAATAAAAGGGACGTCGTTGTGCGGATGTAATAAAGTGATTTCGACCAGGTAGGTCAGGCTACTATGATGAAGTTACTTGTATAATATAAACCGAATAAAATAATTAGAGTTGTAAAATGGTTGAGAAATGAGGATGAGAATGGCCCTGTGAGCCAAATGACGTCTTGATAGACGCGTGCGGTTATGGCTTTGCGGGCTGAGTTGCTACGAGAAACTTCCTACAAAAATTAAAAATAGATGTAATAATTAGTGTTATAGATATGCAAAAACGAATGAATGAGAATAAGAGTGTGGCCCTGTGAGCCGAGCTGCTATGCGAAAATCCCCTTCAACGTCGTCAAATTTCATGTCCATGTTATCTGTACTCAAGAGAAAATTTGTGAGATTTGAAAGGGGTTGTTGATTTGCGCGGTCTTAGTAGCTTTAACTCTGACCACTAGCATGCCCGATCTGTTCGGACTTGTAACCGTTGCCTGGCTTTAAGTATTTGGCTACGAGAGCGTATTCGATAATATGCTATTCGGTACTGACTGCCTCTTCTTGCACTGAATAAGCAGCCACAGTTTTGTCATAAGCGGATGTCGAATGGACGAGACCGAATTTGATATGGAAAACCTTTACTATCCTATCGCAGAGATTGGATGGAGTGTGCTTTGTAACCGGTAGAGTAAGGGCAAAAGATTTTAGAAAGAGTTGGACTGAGTCCGATGTGGCCACCTACGTGTCTCGCCATAGAGATCAAGTAGGTACATAGTCTAGGAGCATAGCCCCAGATGAAGTTGGGTTCATCGATTAGACTTCGAGTATTGTTTTTTTTTTTTTTTAAAAAAGATGGGACCAAAGCTGATATGGCCGCCTATGCATTTTGCCAAAGGAACCAGTTTAAACCATAGTTTGCCGGTGACGGAGAATAAAGTAATTTTTAAGAGATGAAAAAAAATTAGTTTTTTTTTTTTTTTTAAAGGTGGGACCGAGACCGAAATGACCGCCTACGTATCCCGCCGTGGGAATCAGGTCGAACGTAGTTCATAACGTGTGACAGAATTTGAGAAAACCGTTGTTTGAGATATGAGTTTTTCGCGTATCGTGCTAATAACGCAAGGAATAACACAGCCCCAAAAAACCAAGCTAGTATAGCTCGTAATTAATACTAAGTGAATGCACAAAGTTGAAGTAGCAAAATAATGTAGTAAAGTGCACATAGCTGAAAGCAACAAACATTATAATAGCAAGCAGACTATATAGATATCAAATGCGCGTTCTAGCATGTTTGGGACCTCTTTTAATGCCAGAGGTGGGCCTAAACGCCAAATATGCGAGATTATGATAAATAGGTCCAAGTCGTTAAACTGCGACGTTTTGTTGAAAATGGCGACCAAATGACGGTGCACTTTTTCCAATTTTGGCATGACATGTTTCGGCTTGGATTTGTCTATCATTGTCACACTACACATAGTATGCCGATTGGTCGTTGGGTTGCGAAACCCGTCGACAAGTTTTGGTAATTTCCTAATTGTGGCGTCGATACCAGGGATCAACCCACCTAAGATAAATGCATGCATGACTTAGAAAAAAGGGTAGTATAGCTCTATCTTAAGTTTCTAAGATTTGGCTTCACTAGACACAAGGTTCCCGAGCGGACTGCTCGAGTGAGAAGACTACGCGGCTGATCAGACGAACCGATCTAACTCCGCGCAAGCGCCAACTCTCCTAAATTTTGGGTATTTTGAAAGAAATTTGCGGGTGCGCGAAGCACACCAGCGCGTGAGTGTGTGATAGTGTGAGTTTTCCAGAATGGAAGAAATATGAGCGGAATGCCATTTTAAGGAAAGCGGTAACAAATAGCAGTTAAGACAATATGCAAATTTTTATATGTAAAGCAGAATAATTTAGGCAAAATAATAAAAGCAAATAAGTGTAAAACATAAAGGGAGCAATTTAAGCAAAAATAAAGAAAATAAAGCACAATAAATTAACCTATGTTTGTTGTGGTTAAGAACCTAAAGTCCTCAGTGGAGTCGCCATGCTGTAACACCCTATTTTCAACCGGAGTCGGAACGGGATTACTGCGCATGGTTGGATTCCTCAATTTATTTTAAGGAGTCGCCACCTAATTATTATAGTGAATTAGGACACTGAAAATGTAGCATAAAATACTACAAATGATCTCCATTTTAAAGGTCTGTGAAAGCTATGTGAGATTCTAGGTAAGGGTTCTTTATTATCCTAAAGGGAAGGGGTTAGGCACCCTAAAGGATCCGCTAACTTGCGGTTGTCCGTTCAAACTTAGGTTTAAAATTATTGTGCTAAATATATCATGCAATTCTAAGGGTATTCTAATTATTAAACTAACTAAGAAATATTAAAACTAAGCATGCAAACATTTAAAATAGATATAGATTTAACAAGATGACAATGGAAGCAAATAATCATAAAAGATGTAATGAAGAGAATTTAGCGACATTTCGCTTTTATTTCATTTTATGCGAATGATTTAACTTTGGGGTGCGCCTCCGGGTACCTGCAAAAGACACTTAGTAAAAGAGTTAGTAAATAATAAATAAATTACAAAACAAACACAATGTGTGCATATATATATAGATATATATATAGAAGATATTGTAAAGATATATTTTTTATATAGTGTGGGCTCAGCTAGTGTTATGCCAATGATACTAAGACATGAGAAGCCAATATCGCTACGGCGGCGGTCAACTCGCCTCGGTGAGCGATACTATGCTCGTCTAATCTTTTCACTTTCCTCTCGCCCACATATTAGTCTCACTTACCACGGGGGCCTCCAGATCGACGGATAAATCCTTCTTTGGCCAGTGTAGTATCAAATTCAAAATCAGTAAAATACCAAATGTAATAACTTGTTCAAAAATCAGTAAATACCAAGTGTAATAACTTGTTCAAAAATCAGTAAATACCAAGTGTAGCATTTGTTCTAAAATCAGTTTAACAAAGTAAATAAAGTAGCGTCGAAATTAGTCGAAAATCGAATATCATAACGATGATAAAACCCACAAAAACGATCCAGCGACCCGCACATGACAGATCTACCATAGCAAAACCAGTAAAATGAGTTCAATGCAAGAAATCGGAAAAAATAGCAAGCGAGCCAACAACATCACCGAAAAATAGTAGGAAGCGGGGCGGTTCGCGGAATTTCAAAGCCGCGGAGTTTTACTCCGTATTATAAAGAAATCAAATCGATCCGCAACAACGAGATAACGATGCGCAATCAGTCAACAACAATGGCAAATCGGACAAACAACGGTGAAAACAACAATAATAGCTAACAAACATGAAGAAGCAAGCGTAACGTCGCGGAGTTTAATCGACAAGGCTCAACATTACCAGCGGAGAAGCGGCGGCGTCACTTCCGGCTTAGTCGCCGGGGCGACGCCGCCATGCTGATGGTACAATCGGCGGAACGATGGTGAGGTTGGCGGTGATGTGGGGCGATGAAGTGTCGGCGGGAGCGATGGCGGTGGAGATGAGAGAGGTGTTCGCGGTGATGTCGGCGGCGGGAGAGAGGTGAGGTATTGTTGTTGTCTTGGTAGTTGTGGAGTGTTTCGCCGTGGCGAAACAATGGCGGTGGTGGCGGTCGGCGGCGAGAGAGCAGGCGAAGGAGGAGAAGATGGTTTTTTAGGGAAGAGAAGTGAGGGTAGTGCGGGGTGTTAAAGGGGTTCAGGAGTTTTTAGAACTCCGTGAAGAGCAGCGACGGAAGCGAGGAGAAAAGGGTTTTCCTTTTCTTTTTTTCAAATCCCCAAACGGGTGATGCCTTCTGTCTTTTTCAAAGCGTGATTGCCTCCTCTTTTAAATAAAGGGGGGGTAAGGTATTTAGGGGGGAAATGAAAGTGGTATTTGAAATTTAAAATGGGGGGGGGGGGGGGGGAAATAAACGGGGGTGTTTGGATGATATAAAAATGGGGTTGGATTGAAATGATTCGGATTGGGTTAAAATCTGAATTTGGATTGACAAAATGTAAAGCGGTTTAATTATTTAAAAGAAAATTAATTAACAAGATACAAAATTATAAAAAATGTAAATGCCGATGCAATAATAATAAAATACAATATTTAGACAAATGTTTAATGTCTAATTAAAATTAAAGCCGGATGTCAATTAATTATTTAAAGAGATGCAAAATATTATTATAAACATAATATTAACAAAAACATAATTCTTAAATTAAAAAGATGCAATGTCATTTTGTGAATAAATAAACATAGAATATTATGTAAAAATATGCAAAATAACGATTAAAACGCGGTGTGCTAAAATACTTAAAATTGCACGAAATATACAAAAAAACGGGTCAAAATTGACTGTCAACAGAAAGTATTAAATATTTGATTTGAAATCGAGATATTTAAATTGATAATAACTATGAGATAATTTCTATTTGATGGAAATTATTTAATTAAGTCAAAATTGAATTTTGGATTTAATTAAATGTGTTGAATATATAAACGAGGAACGTCAGGCGCCGCGACGCCGACCCGGTAGTGGGCCCAGTCAGACCCACCGCACCTCAGATTTTGGGACAGTCTTAAAGCCCAATCCTAATCCGGTTTTTAACCTAAAATTAACTATATATACAACACTAACCCCATTGATATTAGACTAATGATTCTATTAAATAATTCTAGACTTAGAGTTTAGAATAAAATTTTCTCAAACCTCTGTCAAGATTTCCTGTCTTTCTTGACAGAGGAATACACTATAGCAAGGTGCTTGCAATCGAAGGGAACAATCGCGTGTTCGCCCTTAGTAAAGATTTCAGATAATATAACATGTAAGTGTTCTTGTTTAAGTTTTACTTTACAGGTTTTCATTGTCATATAATCATACCAGAAGACATTGTTGGGGTAAGTAAATAAAATTTTAAACTTTCGTTGTGCCTTTGATTATATGTTTTGAACCCAACAAAAACCTACAACTTGTCAATAAGATTGTTATCGCTTGTAAAAAAAAATATTGTGTATATTTCTCAAATTTCTTTTCATTTTGCTTTAGATATTCGGCACACGAAATATACTGGCCTGTCTAATTGAATCATGTCGGATCAGTCTATAAAGAAGGTAAAGCGATTTTTACGAAGAGACCAATCATTTTGGATATCTCAAACCCGAAACATCTAGCGAAGGGTAGACCCACTTGATCACTCTATCCGATCAGACAACCCTTGACCTCTCAATTTTCAAATCTTCCCCTTTTCCATAACCCTTTTAGCTCACTTTGGATCTGAAGTGTTTTTAGTTACTTTGTAAGTTATGTAAATAGAGAAAGAACAGCCCAAAGTAGTTGTCTTGGGTTTTGAAAGGATCCAAAAGGGAATGTATTGTTTCCATGGAAATCTTCTCCAATGTAATCTTTGCTAAAAATTGCTAAACAGCTTGGAATGGGCTTTAATAAATTGCTTGAACAAATCCAGCTCATGTGTGCCTAAAAGGATATAATTAAATGTCTGTTCACATTAAATATATCCCTTCATTCTTTAGTCAAAACAAGTATTAATCTATAAGTACATTTTATTCTCTTGTATGCATTAATTTTTTTTCCTTTTTCACACAGTTAACCGAAAATAGAAAACAATCAACTAAACTCCTCATTTAAATTGTCATATATTGACTATTAGTCCGCATGAGCAGCTCAACTGGTTCTCAAGAGGATAATTAGAAAAATGGTCAAGATCGAATCCCGCCAGCGGCAGTGGGAGTTACTTCTTGAAATAAAGGAGAGTCTCTTGTGCGCAACGTGGTAGTGGTTTAACCTTTAAAACCAGTTGAGTTCTGTGATTAAGCTCATATCACCAGGCTCACGGTGGGAGATCCACCTTTTGAAAAAATATATTGACTATTAAATTGTCTTCAATATCAATATAGTTAAACCAAAAGGGAAATAGAAGAAGCCTGTTGTATTTATATTTGAAAGATATATGAATTACATGAGTAAAAGATAGATTGACAAATATAAATTTCTAGCAAGAACACTTGTGTCTTGAAAAAATTAATTTTCTGCTTTAAATATTTGCAACTTCTCTCCGATAGTAGAAAAAATGTTTTTGTTACTACTCGAAAATACTTTTAGTTTCTAGCCAAATACCTCAATGTTTTTTAAAACAATATGTTTATCTTAAAAGGAAACTTTGTTTGTCAAAAGCACACATACAATGAAGTGGAGGGAGTACCTTTACTAGTTTTCTAAAACAACAAATATTTCAGATCAATTATCTTTGGCTACTAAAGTAAATGAGCAGAGGAGGTTACTTCTTAAAATAAAGGAGGACCCCTTGTGCATGCGCAGTGCAGAATTGCCTAACTTTTGAAATCGGTTGATTCTGTGATTAACTCCTTCACACTGACCACAGGTGTGGGCTCACGGGTGGGAGATCCACCTTTTGGAAAATGAGCAGAGGGAGCATTTGTTAAGAATCTTTCCAAGTATTTATTACTATATTGAACAAATCTTATTAAGATCTTTTATTAAAGTTCCATATATATATTATTATACTCCTTCCGATTTATATAAGTAATGTATTGAGTTATTTGGTTCACATATTAGTTATGTGTGAATTATATATATACTGTTTAGTAATGAAGAAACTATTATGCAATGATTAATAATAAAAATATTGTTATATAATCAGACCTAATCTATAATATACAAGTTTTATGTGAAACAAAAAATTTATGTTATATTTAATTTATTTATAATGATTTCTTACCTATAACAACACATATTTTATAATGGTAAATTATTTTTATTTTATTGGATACATAACTTTAATAAATCTTGTAAGTTCTGATAATGGAGACATTTTGTATTCTTCCATTTTACCACTCATTCCACCTTATTAATATTGTATTAGTTTTAAAAAAATAATTAATGAAATATAATATCATTTGAGATATTAAAATTAAATAATTATATTGTCTTTTATAACGTAGACAAATTAAATAAATATTCAAATGAGAAAGCAAAATGTGGAGTCCACCGATAATTTGATTTGATGCACTCTCACAGTTCCCGTATTTCTAGCTCCCTTTAGATTTAAGACAAAAAGTTGTAATCTTTTTGCTGAATTATGGGGTTGTATGTATGTACATTTGCCATATAAGTTGCAGATCTTAACTTGATGACCTGCAAGATTTCATGTAACGTACAAATGGGGAATTGTGTTTCTTGAATTTTGGCTTTTATTTCCATCTGGGGTTCTTTTAGATTAATTGTATCTTAAAGATTACAATGTGGCTCGATGGATTCTGTCTATAAGTATTAGTATATAATAATTTTCTTGCATATGATGCCTAAGATTAGACAACTATAATGGCTATAGAGGAACATACACATAGGTGTAGTACTAGTAGTGGTGGGGATCGGGGTGGTTCAAGTGGTAGTGGTTGTGGTGGTGCTACTAGTAGAGCATCCAAGAAAGTGAAACAAAAAAAAGTCCCACAAAGAGGACTTGGTGTTGCTCAACTTGAAAGGATTAGATTAGAAGGTGAAGAACAACATAAAAAAGATCCAATTTTTCAAACACCTAATGTTTTGATAGCACCAAAATCAGTTCCTTTTAGGCCGTCAACGATGGATCTACCTTCGAAAAATTGTGTCTTTAGACCAAGTGCATCAGCCCTAGTTCTTGATGGTTTTCGTCCGAAGAGTTTACAATCATCAAAACCACTAGGTGAGTTAAGTTGGTCATCCGTTTCGGGTCCAGGGAGTGGTGATAATTATTCTAAATTGTGGAGTTGTGAGTATAGTCCTGAAAGAGAAAGCCAACAGGGAAATCGTAATCGCCATGGTGTTGTTTTCGGGCCTAATGTAGATTTGCCTAATGAACTGCATAACCCCATTTTGCCTTTGCCTAGTGTGCTGCAAAGATCACAACAATATCAGCAACCTTGTTGTTCTTCATCAATGGTAAGCACGCTTATTTAATTACTTGCGGTATTATGTATGATCATTTTGTTTTGATGTGTTTGAAATGCTGATTAAATGACTCTGTGGTAAATGCAGATGAATAGCTCATCAGGGATTTCATCATCATCATCTGTACTAAATTATCAGATGGAGCCCCCTTCAAACCAAAATTATTATTCGTGTAATTATTTGCCTCTGTGGCCTGAAGAAGTGAAGGTAATTCTTTTATTCTGCCAGTTACCAGTTAGTCACTACTATATAGAAATTGCACTTCTTTTAGTTAAGATCAATTTTCATAATGATCTATTGTGTCAAACGCTGAAATACAGTTTACCTGGATATTCTATTGATTCTAGTGAGTTTCAGTTTGTACAAAGCGTTCTGAAGATGCTAACATGTCATTTACTTCCAGTTTGCTGAACATCTCTTTTCTTCTGTCTCCTCCTCTTCATTTCTTGATCGTGATAGTAAAAAGCTTTAGTAATGCCTTCTACTGACAAAGAAGTATAGGATTTCCTCTTGTGGCCCTAAACTAACTTTGAAAAGAGCATCTTAAATGCCAGAATAACAAAATGCTGTAATGTCCCTCCACATCTCCCACAAAATTGAGTGCAAAAGCCATCAAAAAGTCATTGATTGGAGACAAACTTAGAACCTGCTAAGTCAAATAAATCACTTCCAGATAACATCTTATAGAATTAGATGATGAGCTCTGGTTGAGGCTGAAGGCGGAGACGGAGATGCGGGAGTAAAGGGTATACTGCTTGGAAAGAGAACTCAGAGGGGTTAAGTGTTGTATTATATAGGGCTTCTAGATAGTTTATCTTTAAGTTTTTTGGTTGATCGCTACAACTTTGATTGTTGATGATGTATTATAGATGGTTGGCATGAAGATACCATATCCTTTCTCTCCGGAGTTTCCGCCAGTCCCTCAATTTCACTGCAAATTTCCTCCGGGCTGTGTTAGCCTTCCATCCAGATCACCTGAATCAGCTTTCTACAGCAATGATTGTGCAGCCAGTTTAGAATCAGGAAATCTGCTCAAAAGGTTTGACATCTCCAGTAATCATTGCATAATTTTAAGTGCTTTTTTCATTTTTGGCCCGTCAACTTAAATTAATTACGAACTAGTCAAAATATACAAAACCTATTATGTATATTATATGTATATTTATACTTATATACAAAACCTATTATGTATATTATATGTATATTTATACTTATATACAAAACCTATACATTTGCTGATTGTAATTCTTTAGAGCGATCCAAAAATGTAATTATCTCTACAAAATTTAATGCTTCAAATACCTGCTTAGATTCTTTCTTGCACTTTTCTCCAGAGAAGTTCCTTCAGGATCACGGAATCTATCCGAGTCCAAACCAAGGAATGTTGTCAGACAAAATAAAGCTGTTAAAGGAGATTTTCTCACATTGGCTCCTCCTACAGCTGCTTTTCCATATCAGCATTCATCTACTTCAACCCTTCAGAGTCAAGAGATAGTTACATTGGAATCAGTTACCTGTCAGGTGA
This sequence comes from Przewalskia tangutica, assembly GCA_029844215.1. Lineage (NCBI taxonomy): Eukaryota > Viridiplantae > Streptophyta > Magnoliopsida > Solanales > Solanaceae > Przewalskia > Przewalskia tangutica. Next base: position 18,150,744 of record CM056726.1, on the reverse strand, counting down.
GAACAAAAGGTCTACCATTTTATGTTCTGATACCTTAATTTATTGGACTTTTCTCGTTATTGGCCCGTCGACCAAAATTAATTACGGACGCGGGCCAAAATATACAAACATATACACTGATTGTGTATATAACATGAAAATATCTCTGTATATATATGTATATGATGTATATTTATACTTAATATACAAAACATATACCTTTACCGACTATTATTTTTTGGGGCGGCCCAAAAAGGTAATTATCCCTAATTATTTGTATCTCAATTTTGGTGTAACGATCTTCTTACCTTTGTTAAATCAACAGCGAGGTGCTGAAGAACCTACAACAAGCTCAGCCCTAAGCAGATCAGTTCAACAGCCCATCTTTGGATTCTTCCCTACTGCAAAGGTACAAATCGACCAAGAAGGAACGAACAAACGCAACTGCCACGTTGAAGTAGGAGGAAACGTTGATCTCAATCTGAAGCTATAGTAGTTGGTCCATTACATGTGGATGTGGTTGTGCTTTTTCCGGGATAATTTCTGTATATCTCCTGGTCGTTGTGTTTCTGCAGGGCTTTCATTCCTCTCTGTGGTAGAATTACATTCCTTCTAATGAATGTCCTTACCAATGCCTTCAGAAGAATTAACTTTTTATACATCAAACATGAGATTTAGAAGTCATTTATAGAAAGTGATTAGTAGAATAGAAAAGATGATAAGTGAACTTGTGAAAAAATAAAGAATGAAAAGAGAAGAAATGGAATAGTATTATATTGGAAAAATAACAGAATATAAAAGACAAATAAATCATCTAAAAGGGCTAGAAATGCTGCCTTGAAGCAACACTTTAGCATTATTGAATGCCCAAGTGTAATATATATACTGCTAGTTTATAAGAATTGTATTTGGAAAGTAAAAACAAAATGATGTTAAAAGGTCTCAACAAACTTCTATTAAATACTCTCATATTTCACACTTTCCAAATCTTCCATAGAATGCACTATGATATATAATCTTTCAAACTGTTATATTTACCATAATTACTGATTATAGTCTCCAACTACTAACTAGTGATTGCTTCCTCCAACGTCATGCATGGGAAGTGCTATTTTTGTGATCCTTGCATGAAGCCATCCAATTAACTTAACTATAGTAGGTAACGTTTAACCTTGTTTAGTTTCTTGCTAAGCCAAAAGCACCAATTATAAATTGACATTCATATAAACAAGATTACTAAATAACAACATACCTAGTGTAATCTCATAAGTAGGGTTTGGAGAGGGTGGTGTGTACGCAGCCTCTTATTCCTATTTTGTGAAGGTAGAGAGGTTGTTTTTTATAGTCCCTCCGACTTGAGTAAAGTATATACTCCTTTCCGTTCCAATTTATGTGGCATCATTTAACTTGACACGGAGTTTAAGAAAAAAAAAAATTTAAAATATGTAGTCCAAAACAATTCTTATATAAATATGTGGCTGTAAATCATCTTAAAGTGTTTTTAAATATAAAAATGTGACATTCTTTCTGGGACATATCAAATAAGAAATAGTGACACGTAAATTGGGAAGATGAAGTATAAGATTAATAAAGTGATGTGGATTTCTTGCTTTCACAGCAGTTCCGATACAAGGTAATATGCTTCAACGACGGTTCTCAGAACCATCCTAATCCTGTCCGCCAAAAGTTTAATAGTTTGCCCGAACCGCCATAATTGTCCCTCTAATTTCACCATCACTAAATAATTTTGAAGTTTCAATGAGTCCTTCAACATCAAAAAGACCCAAAACAAAACCATAGTTGATCAAACAAAAAACAGTAATGAGCACCCGAATTGTTACTTCCATCAGACGATCCCCTTGGCCTAATCGATGACAGAGCGCCACCTTTGTGCCTGCAAAAAATTGAGATCATCAATATCTACCATTTCATTATTCGTTCTCTAACAAAACAAGTCGCAACAACCAAACAGATGTTATATATATATCTCCATGTACCGTATCGTTTTCCTGTATTTGGTGATGAAGCAATGAAGGCTCAACTTTGATTTCTATTTAAGAAAAGAAAAACATTTTACTACAAAATATAGCCTTCACAAACCATTTCCACATTTTCGGAAACAGCCTCTCTACCTTCGCAAAGTAGGGGTAAGGTCTGCGTACATACTATCCTCCTCAGACTCCACTTATGGGATTACACTGAGTTTGTTGTTGTTCCTCTCTACCATGAACCCAACTCACTATGTCACCTTTTTAACGGAAAAAACAACCCAACTCACTACATGGGGACAGTTTACATGCATCAGCCGTCAGGGTTCACCCATCCAGTTGTTCCTCACTATGTGTGCCATCACCGTAAATCACTATATGGCCTGAAACAGGGCCCCCGTGCGTGGTATGCTTTGTCAGGTATATCTTGCAGATTGGGTTTGTATGCAGCAAGAGTGATACATCACTCTTCATTTTTCATCGAGGTGGTAGTACTGCATACTTATTACTTTACGTGGATGATATTGTTCTTACTGCCTCCTCCGACGGATTGAAAAATGAGATTATTGAAGCAAGTCCGAATTTGCAATGACTGATTTGGGGAAGCTGAGTTACGTTTTGGGGATATCAGTGACCATGTCTGTCAATCACATGTTCTTGTGTCAGCGTAAGTATGCAGAGGAGATCGTGTATAGGGCTAATATGGCGAATTGCAAAGTTTCACCTACTCCAGTTGATTCGAAATCTAAGCTCAGTGCCATGGATGGTGCTCCAGTCTCTGATCCTACTCTGTATAGGAGTCTTGCAGGTGCACTCCAGTATCTCACATTCACCAGGTCAGACATAGCTTATCTTTGCTCGGCAGTGTGCTTATTCACGACGCCTGCGAGTCTCATTTCACTGCTCTTAAGCGTATCATTCGATATATTAAGGACAATCTTGATTATGGTTTGCATCTATACCCCTCTGCACCAAACAAGTTTCTTTCATATACGGATGCAGATTGGGCAGGCCGTCCGGACACGCGACGCTCCACCTCCGGCTTTTGTGTTTTTTAGGGAATAATCTGATTTCTTGGTCTGCCAAGCGACAGGTTACCCTATTTCGCTCCAATGCCGAGGTTGAGTACAAAAGCGTTGTTGTTAGCGAATATTCTTCAAATATTTACAGTATATATTATATTTATTAGTATCATGTATTTAAGGTAACTTAGGATTCTTACTGTATTAAGAATCACATTTGTACAAATATATATATATATATTGTGATTAATGAAAGAAATCACTAAGAGAAATTATTCCAACATCTTACATGGTATCAATAGCCTAAAAATCCTAGAAATTCCCCTCTCGGCTGCCACCAATCCCCCCCCCCACCACAGTGCATTCTCTTTCGAAATTTCTAACTTGTGGTTATCATGTCTTCTCCCACTTCTCCTAAATCTAATGGTTCTACCTCTGGCATAGATGACACCCCACTTCCCTCCACAAAGTCATCTTTTCATCCGGCTTTTGTTGTCACAAACATCAAGAATTATGTCCCTATTATTCTTGATCAAGAAGACTGTCAATATTCTATGTGGGTGGAACTGTTTTATATTCATGCTTGTGCGTACAACGTGCTCGGCCATATTGATGCGTCAATCCCTCGCCCCTCTGATGATTCAACATGGCGTCGTCTTGACGCTATCGTCAAATAATGGATCTATGGTACCATCTCTAAGGACTTGTTGTGCACTATCCTGAAAACAGGTGCTTTGACACGCGAACTTTGGGTACGCTTGGAGGAAATTTTTCAGGATAACAAAAATACCAGGGCGGTGTATTTAGAGGAGCAGTTCAACAACACCCGCCTTGAAAATTTTAACAACATAAGTGAATACTGCAAGCAACTGAAACTTATTGTTGACCAACTCTCTCATGTTGGGACATCTGTTTCTGAGACTAAGATGGTACTACAACTTGTTGCATGATTACCAAAGGGGAATATGATACTCTTGCAGCAATAATTCAACAGGCTGATCCACTTCCATCTTTCAACAAGGCACGTTCTCAATTGTTGTTGGAAGAAACACGGCGTGCTAAACAGGATGAGCACAATAAAAAAGCATTAGTCGTTGAAAACTTGCAGTCGCCGACCGCTGCTCCACTACCGCTGGACCATCAGCAGCAGCAGAAGCGCGGTGGAGGCAAAGGCAACAGAGGTCTCGGACAAGGAAACAAGGGAAATGGTCGAGGCAAAGGAAAAGCACAAAGGCGATGCCCACGCCACTACTTCAAGATTGGCGAATACCCGCAGCGGCGGATGGCGAATGTCCAGCGGCGCAGCGGGGCGATCGAAGAATTGGGCCTGGGCCAGCAGCGATGGCGGCCCAAAGATCCCTGGCCCAAAGACCAACAGCCCATCTCCTCAGCAGCTCATCGTCGATGTCACCAACAGTTTCCTTTTGCCCAGCAGATGCAACCCATTGATTTGGGCCAAGCTTTCAACACACTCACTCTGCAACCGCCTGACAATAATTGGTATATGAACTCCGGAGCCACATCACACCTGACCAACTCTTCAGGTAATTTCTCCCAACTATTTCAGTTAAAGTATCCTCAATACATTATTGTTGGCAATGGTCACCCCATTCTAATTACAGGTTATGGCAATACACAAATAAAAAATCTCCATCCACCCTTCTCACTTAACCATGTCCTCTACGCCCCTCAAATTATTAAAAAGTTGATATCTGCTAGGAAATTCACTCGTAATAATTGGGTGTTTGTAGATTTTGACCCTTTTGGTTTCTCTGTGAAGGATCTCAATACGGGAAGAATTCTTACTCGATGCAATAGTGTGGGAGACCTTTACCCCTTCACAAACTCTTCCGCTGTCAGAACTCAACAACCAGTCTCCCTTGCTGCATTATCTCCATTCACCTGGCACAATAGGCTTGGACATCCAGAAGATCATGTTTTTTTCTTTTCTTAGAAACAATCAGCGTATTAAATGTAATAATGAGAAACTTGCCCAACATTGCTTTTCTTGCCCGCTTGGCAAGCATATTCGTCTTCCTTTCATGTCTTCAATGAATATTACAGTTTCACCATTTGACATTGTTCATGCTGACTTGTGGACCTCTCTTGTTGTTAGCTCTCTAGGTCATAAATTATATCTTGTGCTATTGGATGATTTCTCACATTTTGTATGGATTTATCCTCTAAAATTCAAATCTGAAGTTTTTGCTAAATTTCTTGAGTTTCACAGATTTATTAAAATTCGGTTTGAAAAATCCATCAAATCATTTCAATGTGATAACGGACGTGAATTTAATAATTCGACTTTTCATAATTTTTGCTCCCAACAAGGCATGGTGTTCCGTTTCTCTTGTCCTCACACCTCACCTCAAAATGGTAAAGCTGAACGAATTATTCGTATTATTAATAACATGGTATGTACCCTCCTATTTCATACATGTTTGTCATCATCTTTCTGGGTCTATGCTGTCAAAATGGTAGAATACCTTCTAAATATTTTACCTACTAGCACATTACAAAACAAGACCCCCACATACATTATATATCGTAGAACTCCTTCTTATGACCACCTACGGATCTTCGGTTGTCTGTGTTATCCCAATCTTACCTCCACCACCCCTCATAAGTTGGCTCCTCGAACTACACCTTGTGTATTCCTTGGTTTCCCACCCAACCATAGGGGTTATCTGTGCTATGACTTGTCCACTCGTAAAATTCACATCTCTCGTCACGTCACGTTCAATGAGACAATATTTCTGTTTTCAAACCCTCAAAAATACCGGAAACCAGACTACTCATTTCTTGATGAATCAGTCATATCCCCAATCATTCTAAGTCAGCTTACCCAAATTTAGACTTCAGAACCGCGGTCCACAGTGGATGTACCGCGGTGCCATCCTTCCAGTGAGCCCCCTCTTCATGCAGAACTTTTAGCACCGCGGTCCCTCGAGGATGCACCGCGGTTCCTGCCTTCCAGTGAGCCCCCTCTTCCTGCATAACTTTTAGCATCGCGGTCCCTCGAGGATGCACCGCGGTGCCTCTTTCGATGAGTTCATCGCTCCTCCTCGCGCCGCGCGCTGCGGTCTCCTGAGGATGCACCGCGGTGCCACCTTTCCAGTGAACTAACCTCTGAACCTGTCACTTCAATAATGCCACCACCCAATGTCCCCAGTCACCAAATAGAAACTCGTGCCAAACCTCAGATTTGCAAACCTAAAGTCCAGTTTAACCTGTCTGTCCAAACCATTTCTCCACTCCCAAAGAATTCGAAATTAGCCAAACTTGACCCTAATTGGAATGTAGCCATGTCTGAGGAATATAAGGCTTTAACTAAGCAGCATACTTGGGATCTTGTCCCTAGACCAGAGGGGTGAATGTGATCGGATGTTTGTGGCTTTTTCGTCACAAATTCAGAGATAGTGGTGTTTTAGAACGCTACAAGGCTAGACTTGTGGCAAATGACACTAATCAGCAGGAGGGCATTGACTGTGGTGATACCTTTAGCCCGGTTGTTAAACCGGCTGTGATTCGTACTGTTCTTAGCATTGCTATGGGTAAGAAGTGGTCGATTCATCAGCTGGATGTCAAGAATGCATTTCTTCATGTGGATTTGAAAGAAATTGTATACATGCATCAACCACCTGGTTTTGTTCATCCGGTTGTTCCTCATTATGTCTGTCGTCTCAGGAAGTCACTCTATGGTCTAAAGCAGGTACCTCGTGCTTGGTATGACCGGTTTGCCAATATATTATGCAGATTGGGTTTATTTGCAGCAGGTGTGACACCTCTCTGTTCATTTTTCATCATGGTAGTGTCATCGCTTACTTGTTATTATACGTTGCCTCATCTGATAAGTTGAAAAATGACATTATTGCTCTTCTCAAAACTGAATTTGTTATGACTGATTTGGGCAAGCTGAGTTACTTCTTGGGTATATCAGTCACTAGATCTGCAGATACTATGTTTCTGAGTCAGCGTAAGTATGCAGAAGAAATTGTGTTCAGAGCTAAGATGTCGAATTGCAAGGCTATGCCTACTCTTGTTGATTCGAAATTCAAGCTCAGTGCTTCTGAGGGTGATCCAGTGTCTGATCCTACTCTCTATCGAAGTCTTGCAAGTGTTATTCAGTACCTCACTTTCACCATGTCCGACATTGCATATGTCGTCCAGCAGGTGTGTATGCTCATGCATGCTCCGAGGGAACCCCATTTTGCTGCTCTTAAGTGTATTATCAGATACATTAAGGGCACTCCTGACTATGGGTTGCATCTCTACCCCTCCGCTCCGAACAGGTTACTTTCCTACACAAATGCTGATTGGGCAGGGTGCCCGGACACGAGACGCTCTACTTCAGGCTATTGTGTGTTCTTAGGGAATAATCTAATCTTTTGGCCTGCCAAGCGACAAGTCACGTTTTCCTGATCCATTGCCGAAGCAGAGTATAGGGGTGTTGCTAATGTAGTTTTTGAGATCTGTTAGATCCGTAATCTCCTCTTGGAGATGAGTTGTCCATTGCGTAAAACATCTATAGTCTATTGTGATAACATATCTTGCTATCTATATGTCTCATAATCCGGTCCAGCATCAGCGGACCAACATATTGAGATGGATATTCATTTTGTTCGTGAGAAGGTGGCACGTGGTCTTGTCAAAATTCTACATGCACCTTCCTCTTATCGGATGCGACATCTTCAAAGCGGATCGCCGGACAACCGCTTCACAGACTTGAGATCTACCGAGCATTCGCCTCCTTCCGCCTCCGTCGAGGGTGTGTTAGCGAATATTCTTCAAATATTCACAGTATATATTGTATTTATTAGTATCATGTATTTAAGGTAACTTAGGATTCTTACTGTATTAACAATCACCTTTGTACAACTATATATATTGTGATTAATGAAAGAAATCCCTAAGGAAAATTATTCCAACATCTTACAGTTGCAAATGTAGTAGCTGAGATTTGTTGACTCAGAAATTTACTGTTAGAACTTCAGTGTCCGTTGCGTCAGGCATCAATTATGTACTGTGATAACATCTCTGTCATCTATCTATCTCATAATCCGGTTCAACATCAGCGAACCAAGCGCATTGAGATAGACCTACACTTTATTCGTGAGAAAGTTGCACTAGGACATGTCAGAGTGTTACATGTTCCATCACCCTATCAGTATGCAGATATATTTAGAAAAGGACTTCCCAAACAGCTATTTCTTAACTTCAGATCCAGTCTCAGCGTCCAGCCTCCTCCCACTCTGACTGAGGGGATGTGTAAACATGTATATTATAGAAACAATTGTATCCCTATCCATAATTAGAATATTTCTATATATTGTGTAAATATAATTATGGTAAAACTAGAATTTCTCTTTTGTATTGGCTTAGGATTCCTATTGTATAAGGGATGAATATTGTACTTTATATATACTTTGATATTAATGAGAAGATTCTCTAAGGGAGATTAATATCATCTTACAATGTCAATGCTTAATTTAGTCAATAAATAGTCATATTTGCATTATACATCAGTTAAGAGGCTATCTACTACTGACTACAAAATCCTTGGAATTATTTCATCAATCTAGACGTTTTTACTGCAGTACCAGCAAAACTGAGATTATGAAGAAAAATTTGGTAAGCACGGACAGTAATATAAAGTAGCAGAACCATATATATTAGTAACAAATAAGAGAACTTCCTATCACCCAAGTGACCCAACCTTACATGTCACTCAGAAGGAGATCCCAATTATTCAATCATCTACTCTTCAAAGGGTGTGTGCTTCAGCATTTTAAATTTAGCAGGAAGGTCCATTTCACAGCGCCGCCAAGTCTGCGCAGGGTGTTAGTGAGCTTAACGTTATCCTCCGACTTACATTCAAAGTACAACGTACCATCTATACCGGTAAGGAAATAAAATGAAATTCAGGTTGTCAGCGGGGACCTACAAAGGTTTGTGAGGGTAAGTTTACCGTAAGAAATGGGTAACTGCAAATATTGTGAGGGCAAGTATGTTAAGACAATAAAGAGATGCAAGTTAGTTGTTAAAGAAGTAGTTATTTGAGGAGCCTTTGAGGAGCCTGATAGAACTAGAATTTGTATCTATAAATACTTCTCTACTCAGAGAATTTAAAACATACAGAATAATAAAACTTCAGACCTTTGAGTCTTTTTCTTCTTCCTCATCTCTCTTTATATGTTTTCTTCTTCTTTATTGTCGAGAGTAATTGCATATGAATCTATTTTATCTTCAGTGAATCGAGTAGTCTTCCCTCGATAACATCAACATAGTAATTCATCTTCTTGGCTACATAAAAAGGTTTCTTTCCAAAAGCTTTTTTTCTCGAGTGTATCGAAGGCTTTAATTGCAGAATCTCTCTTTCTCGAACTTGTCGAAGTGGTTGTTGACAGCAGTGAATGCAACATTCAACATGGTATCAAAGCAAGTTATCCTACAATAATCCATCATCTCGAATCCCACTGCTGTTGCAAAGATTTGCAAGGAAAATTCAGATTGACAGTCTTAAAATCCTGAATTCTGATATTCTTCTCTTATTTTATATTCTTTCATCTCCTCGTATGTCATTCTGATATACATTCATTTCTCATTCTTGTGATTCTCATATATATATTTGTAATTGTGATATCATCTGATATTGGAAATCAATATCAAGAATCTACAGAAGAATCAACAAAATTCAAGAAACAAGTTATTCTTCTTGTAATCTTGGAAAAAAAATCTATTCTTGAAATCTTACCTCTTGTGATCTTGTGGTTAACTCTCTATCTTGTTAGTCTATCACAAAGCAAGATCAAACTTTCTGAAATCAGGCATATAGAACCAGACATTCTGGATCAGAAATTAACTACTTGATATTTTATATCTCTTAAACTAGTTCTACAATCTTCTTGGAAAAATGATCACAAATCCAACCACTGAGAGTAATGACACCCCCGGATCATCCAACACACCCATGCCCCCAATACCAAGAGAAACGGCAGGCATTATCACAGTTATCACTGTGTTTGATCACAATCATCCCCTACACTTACAAGTCTCAGATGTAAGTGGAGTTTCCTTAATATCCTTTCAACTCTTGGGGTCTGAAAACTATGATGTATGGATCAAATCCATGAGGATTTCTCTGTTGGGAAGGAACAATCTAGGATTTGTGAATGGAAACTGCACAAAGAATCAGTATGGGATGGAATGGTGGGATCATTGTGTGAAGTACTATATGCAGAGTCAACCTATGAAGTGTGGGAAGATTTAAGAGAAAGGTTTGACAAGGTGGATGAATCAAGAACCTATGATCTACATAGGGAAATTGCTACCATATCACAACGTAATGCTAGTGTTGCTGAATACTACACTAAGCTGAAGAATCTGTGGGTGGAATTTCAGGCCATAGTGCCACCTCCTAATTGTGCATGCCCTACATCCAAGGATTTTGCAGATTATCTGCAGAGACAAAAGCTATATCAGTTCCTCATGGGGTTGAATGAAAGTTACATGCAAGCTAGGAGCCAAATCTTGCTCATGTCACCTCTTCCCACAGTAAATGAGGCATATTCTATGATAATCAGTGATGAAAACCAGAAAGGATAAGTGCTAAGTCTGCAGGATTGCTTGGAGCTGGTCCAAGTAATGGTGGACATAATGGTAATTTGAACTCTACAGCCATGTACTATAATACTGGAACAACAGGAAATCAGAAGCCTAAAAGGAATACCAACTTGTTCTGTAATGAATGAAAGATGGGGGGCCATACAAAGGAGTTTTGCTATAGAATAGTTGGTTACCCTCCTGGTTTTAAGTCACAAAGAAAGGAACATGCTGCTCATACTGTTTACAATAAGGGTCCTGAACTCACTTCTGGAAGCACCAAGACCAACTGACAAGTTGAAGGAGCACCAAGATTCTCACAAGACCAATATGAGCAGATTGTAAAGTTGTTGAAAAAAAAATAGGTGCAAACAGAAGTATCTCAGAACTCAGATCCTCAAGGTACTCAATCATCTGCAAATTTAGCAGGTATATCAGAACTCAAAGCTTTACATGTCTTCAATATAGTCAAGAAATAGATAATAGACACAGGTGCTACAAATCATATGGTGTCTGATTTAATTATGTTAGATAAAATAACTAAGATAGAAGATTCTGATATATCAAAGAAGGTGCTCTTACCTAATGGAGAATCAGTCCAAGTCACCCACACTGGCACTAGTGACCTTTCTAACAGAAGCACACTTAAAAATGTTTTTTACTTACCTCAGTTCAGATATAATTTGTTGTCAGTATCTCAGCTTACTAGAGAACTGAAGTGTGCAACTACATTTTACCCTGATTTTTGTCTATTTCAGGATCTCTACAGTAGGAGGGTGAAAGAGATTGGTAGACTCCAAGATGGACTCTATGTGTTAGTTAGTCATTCAAATAGTATACACGATCCATAGGTTTAAATGTACAAGCTAAACAGAAGGAGACTATTGCAGAAGAGGATATTAATCTGTGGCATAGAAGGATGGCCATACCTCTAGTAAGATACTAAGCAAGTTAATTAGTGCTAGTACTGATGAGATAGCTAAGACAATAAAGACTTGTAATGTGTGTCCTTGTGCAAAACAATGTAGACTACCTTTTTCTAGCAGTAGTACTTACAGTAATAAAGCTTTTGATCTTGTGCATATGGATGTATGGGGCCCCTATAAGGTTGAAACTCATAATGGTAAGAAATACTTCATTAATATTGTGGATGATTACACTAGAATGACTTGGATATACTTACTTAAACTAAAATCAGAAGTATGTGTAGTCATTAACCAGTTTCTTACTTATGTATCTACACAATTCAATCAAATAGTTAAGGTGATTAGAAGTGATAATGGAGCAGAGTTTGTTAATGACATTTGCAGTACCTTATTTCAGAAGTTAGGGATAATTCATCAAAGATGTTGTGTCTATACACCACAGCAGAATGGTGTGGCTGAGAGAAAACATAGACATATATTAGAAATTACCAGGGTTATAAGGCTACAGGCTAATATTCCACTCAAATTTTTGGGTCTGTGTGTACTTGCTGCAGTATATCTAATCAATAGACTACCATCATCCATTACTAATACAACACCCTATGAAAGCCTATATCACAAGAAACCTTCCATAAGTCATATTAGAACTATAGGATGACTATGTTTTGCTAATGATCTAACAGTCTCTGATAAGCTTCAATCTAGAGTTAGAAGGTGTGCTCTGATGGGCTACTCAGAGACACAAAAGGGATACATTTTATATGATCTCCAGTCTAAAACTCTCATTGTCAGTTGAGATGTTAAGTTTAGAGAAACTGAATATCATTTTAATGAAAATATGTCTAATGTGCATGTGTTTCAGAGTCTACAAAGTAATAATAATAATCAGGATATATCCCAGGAGATCACACAGAAAAACTCAGTTGAATCAAAAAAGGGCTATGTAGATACTACTAGCATAGAGACTATTGAGGTTACTAATACTAATGAAACTAATTTAGATAAGGGAGACTCAGTAGAGTTACAACCCTTAAGTTCCATCACTGAAGAACCAGGTGACAATCTATTAGTTAGAAGATCTAGCAGACCTAAACAACCTTCAATATGGCTTAAAGATTTTGTTACAACAAATGCCAATAATGTACTCTATCATATTGTTAACTATATGTCTTATGATCACATCAATACTAAATACCAAGCTTTCTTAAGTTCTTTCTCAGAATAACAGAACCTATAGGTTATAATGAAGCAGCAAAAGATCCTAGGTGGGTAGAAGCTATGAAGGAAGAAATAGTTGTTTTACAAGAAAACCACACTTGGGAAATTGTTAATCTACCAGAAGGAAAAAAAATTATAAGTTGTAAATGGTTTTACAAGATCAAATATAAAGACACTGGTGAGATAGAAAAACTAAAGGCTAGATTAGTGGCAAAAGAATATAGTCAACAAGAAGGGATAGATTATCAAGAGACATTCTCTCCAGTAGTTAAAATGGTAATTGTAAGGACTATACTATCTATTGTTGCTTCTAGATGATGGTATATCCATCAAATGGATGTATATAATGCATTTCTTCAAGGGGATTTATATGATGAGATATATATGACTCTTCCCTAAGGAGTCATTAGTCAAGAGGGCGGGCAAGTATGTAGACTAATTAAGTCCTTGTATGGGCTCAAATAAGCACCTAGACAGTGGAATTTTAAACTCACAGAGGCCCTAGTTCAGATGCAATTCAGGCAGTCTCAGTTTGACCATTCATTATTTATAAGACAAACTAATCAAGGTATTACTGTTATACTAGTATATGTGGATGACATGCTAATTACAGGAGACAATATAAGACTCATAAAAGAGACCAAGCATTCTCTACAAAAGGTGTTTAAAATGAAAGACCTAGGGGACCTAAGATATTTTCTGGGAATGGAATTTGCTAGGTCCAGTAAGGGTATTCTTATGCACCAAAGAAAGTATGTCTTAGAACTCATTTCTGAGCTAGGATTAGCTGCAGTCAGACCTATCAATACACCCACTGACTGTAATATGAAACTTACCACTAAAGAGTATGATGAATATAAAAATCAGCAGGTAACAAATAAGGGAAAAACAACCACAGAATATGAACTAGTAAGTGACATTAGCTCATATCATAGACTAATTGGTAAGTTGCTATACCTCACCCTTACCAGACACGATATTGCCTATAGTGTACAAACACTTAGCCAGTTTTTACAAAACCCAAAGAAGTCTCATTTTAATGCTGCAATCAAAATAGTAAGGTATGTAAAAGGTCAGCCAGGACAAGGGGTATTGTTGTCTAGTAATAAACAAGAGACATTATCAAGTTATTGTGATGCATACTGGGCTTCATGTCCACATACAAGAAAATCCATTACATGTTATTTGGTCAGATTTGGTGATTCACTCATATCTTGGAAATCTAAGAAGCAAAGTACAATATCGCGAGCTCACAAGCGAGAATACGTATTCGCAAGTACACCATCGAACTCACTGGTTGATAGCTCATCAAGGACATTGGCATTAACATCAGACAACCAGTGATAGTGTTCACAGATAGCAGATCAACCATATAAATGGCAGCAAATCCAGTATTTCATGAAAGAACCAAACATATTAAGATTGATCTACATTTCATAAGAGAGAAGATTCAAAAAGGAGTAGTGTAGACAGAGTACATTAATACTACAGAACAGCCAACAGATATTCTTACCAAGGGTCTAACCAGAGTGCAACATCTTCATCTTTGTGCCAAGCTTGGATTGCTGAATATTTTCCAGCATCCAGCTTGAGGGGGCATGTTAAGACAATAAAGAGATGCAAGTTAGTTGTTAAAGAAGTAGTTATTTGAGCAAGTTAGTTGTTAAAGAATAGTTATTTGAGAAGCCTGATAGAACTAGAATTTGTATCTATAAATACTTCTCTACTCAGAGAATTTGAAACATACAGAATAATAAAACTTCAGACCTTTGAGTATTTTTCTTCTTCATCATCTCTCTTTATACTTCTTCTTCTTCTTCTTTATTGTCGAGAGTAGTTGCATATAAATCTGTTCTATCTTCAGTGAATCGAGGAGTCTTCCCTCGATAACATCAACATAGTAATTCATCTTCTTGGCTACATAAAAAGGTTTCTTTCCAAGAGCCTTTTTTCTCGAGTGTATCGAAGGCTTTAATTGCAGAACATCTCTTTCTCAAACTTGTCGAAGTGGTTATTGACAGCAGTGGATGCAATATTCAACATGGTATCAAAACAGGTTATCCTACAACAATCCATCATCTCGAATCCCACTGTTGTTGCAAAGATTTGCAAGGAAAGTTCAGGTTCAGATTGACAGTCTTGAAAATCCTGAATTCTGATATTCTTCTCTTATTTTCATCTACTTTCTGATATTCTTTCATCTCCTCATATCTCATTCTGATATACATTCATTTCTAATTCTTGTGATTCTCATATATATTTGTAATTGTGATATCATCTGATATTGGAAATCAATATCAAGAATCTATAGAAGAATCAACAAAATTCAAGAAACATGTTATTCTTCTTGTCATCTTGAAAAAAAAATTCTATTCTTGAAATCTTACCTCTTGTGATCTTGTGGTTAACTCTCTATATTGTTAGTCTATCACAAAGCAAGATCAAACTTTCTGAAATCAGGCATATAGAATCAGACATTCTGGATCAGAAATTAACTACTTGATATTTTGTATCTCTTAAACTAGTTCTTCAATCTTCTTGGACAAAATGACCACATATCCAACCACTGAGAGTAATGACACCCCCGGATCATCCAACACACCCATGCCCCCAATACCAAGAGAAACAACAGGCGTTATCACAGTTATCACTGTGTTTGATCACAACCATCCCCTACACTTACAAGTCTCAGATGTAAGTGGAGTTTCCTTAATATCCTTTCAACTCTTGGGGTCTGAAAACTATTATGTATGGAGCAAATCCATGAGGATTGCTATGCTGGGAAGGAACAAGCTAGGATTTTTGAATGGAAAATGCACAAAGAATCAGTATGGATGGAATGGTGGGATCAGTGGGACAGGGTTAATGCAGAGAGCTAATGCAAGCGTGGCTAGTAATCACTGTGTGGAGTACTATATGTAGAGTCAACCTATGAAGTGTGGGAAGATTTAAGGGAAAAGGTTTGACAAGGTGGATGAATCAAGAACCTATGATCTACATAGGGAAATTGCTACCATATCACAAGGGAATGCTAGTGTTGCTGAATACTACACTGTGAAGACCGTGGGTGGAATTTCAGGCCATAGTGCCACCTCCTAATTGTGCATGCCCTACATCCAAGGATTTTGCAGATTATCTGCAGAGACAAAAGCTATATCAGTTCCTCATGGGGTTGAATGAAAGTTACATGCAAGCTAGGAGCCAAATCTTACTCATGTCACCTCTTTCCACGTTAAATAAGGCTTATTCTACGATAATCAGTGATGAAAACCAGAAAGGATAAGTGCTAAGTCTACAGGCTTGCTTGGAGCTGGTCCAAGTATTGGTGGACATAATGGTAATTTGAACTCTATAGCCATGTACTCTAAGACTGGAACAGCAGGAAATTAGAAGCCTAAAAGGAATACCAACTTGTTCTGTAATAAATGTAAGATGAGGGGCCATATAAAGGAGTTTTGCTATAGAATAGTTGGTTACCCTCCTGGTTTTAAGTCACAAAGAAAGGAACATGTTGCTCATAATGTTTACAATAAGGGTCCAGAACTCACTTCTGGAAGCACCAAGACCAACTGGCAAGTTGAAGGAGCACCAACATTCTCACAAGACCAATATGAGCAGATTGTAAAGTTGCTGAACAAAAATTAGGTGCAGACAGAAGTATCTCAGAACTTAGATCCTCAAGGTACTCAATCATCTGCAAATTTAGCAGGTATATCAGAACTCAAAGCTTTATATATCTTCAATATAGTCAAGAAATAGATAATAGACACAGGTGCTACAAATTATATGGTGTCTGATTTAATTATGTTAGATAAAATAACTAAGATAGAAGATTATGATATATCAAAGAATGTGTTCTTACCTAATGGAGAATCAGTCCAAGTCACCCACACTGGCACTAGTGACCTTTCTAACAGAAGCACACTTAAAAATGTTTTTTACTTACCTCAATTCATATATAATTTGTTGTCAGTATCTCAGCTTACTAGAGAACTGAAGTGTGCAGCTACATTTTACCCTGATTTCTGTCTATTTCAAGATCTCTACAGTAGAAGGGTGAAGGAGATTGGTAGACTCCAAGATGGACTCTATGTGCTGGTTAGTCATTCAAATAGTATACAAGATCCCGAGAAGATAGGTTTAAATGTACAAGCTAAATAGAAGGAGATTATTGCAGAAGAGGATATTAATTTGTGGCATAGAAGGATGGGTCATACCTCTAGTAAGATACTAAGCAAGTTAATTAGTGCTAGTACTGATGAGATAGATAAGACAATAACGACTTGTAATGTGTATCCTTGTGCAAAACAATATAGACTACCTTTTTTCTAGCAGTAGTACTTACAGTAATAAAGCTTTTGATCTTGTGCATATGGATGTATGGGGTCCCTATAAGGTTGAAACTCATAATGGTAAGAAATAATTCCTTACTATTGTGGATGATTACACTAGAATGACTTGGATATACTTACTTAAACTAAAATCAGAAGTATGTGTAGTCATTAACCAGTTTCTTACTTATGTATCTACACAATTCAATCAAATAGTTAAAGTGATTAGAAGTGATAATGGATCAGGTTTGTTAATGACATTTGAAGTACCTTATTTCAGAAGTTAGGGATAATTCATCAAAGATGTTGTGTCTATACACCACAGCAGAATGGTGTGGCTGAGAGAAAACATAGACATATATTAGAAATTACCAGGGCTATAAGGCTACAGGCTAATATTCCACTTAAATTTTTGGGTTTGTGTGTACAGGTTGTAGTATATCTACCATCATCCATTACTAATACAACACCCTATTAAAGCCTATATCACAAGAAACCTTCCATAAGTCATATTAGAACTATAGGATGACTATGTTTTGCTAATGATCTAACAGTCTCTGATAAGCTTCAATCTAGAGTTAGAATGTGTGCTCTGATGGGCTACTCAGAGACACAAAAGGGATACATTCTATATGATCTCCAGTCTAAAACTCTCATTGTGAGTAGAGATGTTAAGTTTAGAGATACGGACTTAGGTTGTAATAAAATTGAATTTATGGACAATCTTAAGTTAGCGCCAGGGCACCAATCACAAGGGAAGAAGACTAGAGGACTAAAGACAAGAACTAGAGACAAACCTGTCACTGTTTCCGATAGAAGAACCGTCTTTTGACAGGATGGTGTTACACACACAGTCATACAAAGTCTACGGGTGATTGGAGTGAGCCAGAGTTTTCCAGATCTTAAAAGATCTGAAGGCCAAAAGAAAGGCAGAAAAGAAATTGGACACTCAGTCTGCCAAGGCAATTAGAGTGGGCCAGAGTATCTAGATCTCATATGATCTGGTTACGCCCTAACCATGGGCAAGAAGAGGTTGTTCATGTGAAGCAACACTACTTCTAAACTAGAAGGAGTTGGATAGGTTGCCCTCAAAGGACTTCAGGGAATTAGATCACTCTAACAAGAGGTGATACATGTCTCAAACTTAGTTTCAAGGACACTGTTGTTCAAGATGGTTTGAGACTAGTCCAATAGGTCTGTAATAACTAAGAATAGTACAGTATGTCTGTAGCCGAGAGAATGATATATTTTTAATCCATACATCTATGCCTTCATAGATTAAGACACGTTGAATAGAAAGTCATTCAAAAGCTAACTAAGTTGATATTGTTGTCGTCTGTCAACATAAAACCTCAAAATTGATGTGAGGTAGACGAAGAGGTAAAATCACCTTTCCATTCTATCGAAGGAATATCGAAAGAAGCACCGCTCTTCTATAACATAGTCACGCCTACGTGTGTGATTTGACGTGTGTACGAAATAGAGGGGGGACAAGTACTTTGTGACCTTTATTGACGATGGTAGAACGTATTGCATCCTTTGTTTGTTGAAAAGCAAAGATGAAGCTATTGAAGTGGATGAGTGCTTCAAAGCAGAAGTTGAAAAGCCTACGGATTGAGGAATTCGTAATGATAGAGGAGGAGAATGCAAAGCATCGTTTATCAAACGACTGCTCCTTGCTCATGTTAGTCTAATGGTGTTAGCCAAGAGCAAAGCCATACGCCCAAGGTATGTGGGCAAGGCGATCCTTACCGCTAATGCGATTCTCAACAGAACACCGCATAAGGATAAGGATAACTCTCCATGTGAAATATGGAAAGAATCTCATATACAAATGTTATGATATGAGGTAGTGTGGCAAGTGTTGAGATACCAAAGCCAAAACAGGTCAAGTCGGACCTAATACTGTAGATTGTATATCCACTGAATATGCAAAGAACAGTAGTGCTTATCACATCCTGGTGACAAATAATGTTGAATTCTTTGAAGAAAACTTTCCTTAAGAAGGAAAGAGAAGTAATTGCTCAAGGTTAACAAGAACCCACGAGTGCCTGGTTGTACGGAACTAGACATTCCAGATCTACCGGACTCGAAAGTTGTTGACTATCCGAAACTTAATGTTTTAGATCTACAGAACTCGGGGATTCTAGATGTTGAACCGAGACAGAAAAAAAAAGAGGACAAAGACTTGTTCCAGGTCTTATAGCTTATATGGTTGAGAAAGAACCATGGACAATTAAGAAAGAATTGCCATCTCCACAAGCACTGCTGTGGAAAGAAGCGAAAAGAGAGAAATAGACTCCATCAGATAGAACCACACTTGTGTGATGGTTGATCTTCACCTAGGAAAAGAACATTTTGGGTGTAAAAGTGTATGGATCTATTGATGAGTATAAGGACTCATGTCACGCCCAACCCCAAGCAGTGGATCAGGCCCTACCCGGCACCCTTCTACCTAACTGACACAAGTAAATCGCGGAACTAAATAACACCTCATTTTTTTTAAAACCAACGAACATGCAAGGGCAAAGCCGACAAGGCTGCCATATAATATACATAATAAAAGGTACTACACTGTACATGAGTCCAATCTCACATATGAATACAGACCTCTAAGAGTTTTACTGAACTATGACGGGACAAGGCCCCGCCATACCCATAATTGTACAAAAGCTTGTACTGAAGGATCTATACCAAAATGATAAACTCCTGAACAGGTGGAGCTATCCAAAAACTCGGAGCAGGGTCCTACACTTGCAGATCATCAAATCAAGGCACCTAAACTCGCGGCATTTAACGCACTCAAAGAGGTCAAGACGGGAATGTACCAAGTATGTGAAACAAGAATATCAGAACGAAATCATAACAGTCTATACAAAACAGGAGACATGTATGATAGCCAAACTACAGTACACAATACATAAGTAGTCATATCAAGTCAGGGATGCATGCCCTCAAAGTCATTACTCAAATATAACTGTGGGTCTCATGCCCATAATATCAATCATGCCCGTGGAATCCTTCCTCACTGCCGGCAGTCCATGATATAGTATAACATCAATAAGCACACTGAACCTTGCAATCATGAGAGTAATGCAATCCTTTTTATCTTTTAAGTTATGTTTTTAACAATGAGACCAACTGTTCCACTTTAATTCATAACCACACTGCACCCTTTCATTAATGAAATCACTACCGTTTCAAAATATGAAGGTTGTGCCAGTGCCAGGGTCAACCACCCTCTGTGTTATAATGCAACCTATCATGGGAATATTTCACCCGCAAGGGACTATTTCACCTGCTTAGGTCATGTGGACCCGCAATGAGTCATCGGTACACGATACTGGCATCACGGATAGTTAATCCATGGCTTATGTATATATCCCGGGAATTTAACCCGCCCGAGTCAAATACCGACCCGCCGTGAGTGTGTACCACTCACCCCCATGGGGCCATGGTATCTTTTGACCTAAGTTGCCGGCCTTTTATGGAGGGACGCGGAGATGTGGAAATATGACACTTGCACGAATGTCTATATGAGCAACCCATATGCAAGCAAACCAAGACAATACCACGCCTTTACACAAATCAAGACAATTACCATGTCTTTCCTTTTTACACAAACCAAGACAATTATCATGCCTTCTTTTTACATGAACCAAGACAATTACCATGCCTTCTTTTTACATAAACCAAGACAATTACCATGCCTTCTTTTTACATAAACCAAGACAATTACCATGCCTTCTTTTTACATAAACCAAGACAATTACCATGCCTTATTTAAGCAAGCCAAAGTACTATCAAGGCACACATAGAATAATTCTCATTTAAACAAGCCGAAGTACTATCAAGGCATACATAGAAAAATTCTCATTTAAACAAGCCGAAGTACTATCGAGGCATACATAGAAAAATTCTCATTTAAACAAGCCGAAATACTACGTACGTCCATTCTTTTCAAAAGACTCTTTTTTGTATAAAACTCCAAGATACTAACACCCGTAGTATCAAGGCATGTCTATTTTTCAAAATAAGTTACTACACTTTTAGAAACTCGTTTCAAAGCTTTGAAACTAAGTAGCTTTAAATTTCACAACCTAGGCAACTCATGCCTATCAATCAAAATAGACAATGTTCTTAACCTTCCATAAAGTCGTTATAACTAACTTTCCATAAAGCCATTATAACCCTTTATGGTTTTAGACAAATTTATTCTTTTTATATCCAAGAGACTTATACTTTTAAAACCAAGTATCACATACTTTCAAATCAAGTTTCTTAACTTTCAAAATACTTCAAGTCTCTTAATCTTTAGAAATCAAGTTTCTTCTACTTTTAAATCTCAAGTAACTCACACCTTTAAAACAAGTTACTTCTCTTTAAGTCATGTCATTTCTACTCTTTTAAATCAATTAAGTAAATCACTCATTTGACTCCCCTAAAGTCATTATAACAACTTTTAGGTTTTGGAACTAAGACACTAGCCAAAAGATTTGGAAACCACTTCCTTTTTAAGACTCTAAGTACTTCAAGTAAAACACTTTCACTTTTGAGAATCCAAACTTCATTAAGGGAGTGGATTATAACAACTTACAATTTAATCACCCAAAGTACAATCAAGGAAGTATATAGAACAACTTCTATATTAGGCAATCCAAGTACAATCAAGGAATGGATCATTTAAGGAGTAGGACTTACTTTCTTTATCATAAGGAATCATACTAGAAGAAGAGGAGATGGTTCACATACCTTTTCGGCTTAATCCACAAGCTAAGTCGAATACGCCGCACGTAGAATTGTCAACCTATAATGTCCACAACACGACTATCAACTTCTAGTTTCTAACGTAGAATAATACTAAGTATACGGTCTCTTATTCTACGGAAAATCGGGCAGCACCTCCTTTGTTTCTACATACTTTTCCACCTTTTTCAAGGTCCGATAATCAATAACCAACTTGCCACATTTAAGGCTCAATACAACAACCAATCAAAGGGGATTACACGTCTTACAATACGTGTAAAATTCTGCCCCACAATTCATACGAAGTAGTTTAATATCCAAAGGCATTCTCGGCTAACATATACAACAACACAAAGTCCTTTCCAATTCTTTTTCAATCCAAGTTCTTAGGTCAAACATGTTATATAGTCATAAACAACTTCAACAACTATAATTCCTTCTTTATATAACATGTGACTGTTGACAGTCAATTTTGACCCGTTTTTGTATATTTGTTGCAATTTTAAGTATTTTAGCACACCGCATTTTAATCATCATTTTTTGCATTTTTTACATAATATTCTATGTTTATTTCTTCACAAAATGGCATTGCATTTTTTATTTTAATTTAAGCATTATGTCTTTGTTAATATTATGTTTCTATTATTATTACACCGTCGTTTATTTTAATAATATTTGCATCTCTTTAAATAATTAATTGACATCCCGTTGTAATTAGGCATTAAACATTTGCTAAAATATTGTATTTTATTATTATTGCGTCGGCATCTGCATTTTAGTAATTTTGCATCTTTTTAAATAATTAACCCGCCTTGCATTTTTGTCAAGCCAGTCCAGTCCAAGACACAATTTGAATCAGTCCAATCCAACACTATTTTTTAATTTCATCCAAACACCCTATTTTATTTTCCCCCCTAAAATCAAATACCACTTTTATTCCCCCCCCCCCAAATACCAAACCCTAAAAACCTACCCTATATATTAAACATTACCCCCCCTTTTTTAATAAAGGGGGAGCAGCCCTACAACATAAATCAGCCGCACAAAACAAAAGCCCTCACCCTCTCACCTTCCCGTCGTCGCCGCCCCTTTCGCCGGAGCTCCAAGCTCCGGCGAACACTCTCTCCCTCCACCACCATCGCCGAACAACCGGCGAACCCACTGCTCCCCCTCTCACCATCCCGTCGCCCTCTCCCTGATCCTCTCCCTCACCCTCTCTCCCTTCATTTCCCGTCGCCATTTTCCGCCATCATCGCCGGAGTTCAGAGCTCCGGCGAACCTCACCCCATTCCCGTCGAACCCTCAACCTCGACCACCACCACGCGAGCCATCATTGCTCACCACCGTCCTGCACTCAAACCACTGCAGTGGCGTCGCTCCGGCGACTTCGTGGAAGCCGACGGCGCCGCCTCTCTCGCTGTAACGTTGAATCTGGCCGGATTTAAACTCCGGCGACGCTACGGTTTATTTCTTCGTTCTTATAGCTATTATTGTTGTAGGTTGTTGCTGGACTGTTTCCTTTTTGCGTTTCACATTATATCGCCAGAGTTAAACCGGAGTTTTAACTCCGACGATTTGTTGGCCACTGCTCCTATGGTTTTTGACAGTTGTTCTACTGATTTTTGACTAGTTGGCTACTGATTTTTCGGCCATGTTTATTCTGGTTCTGGCCATTTTGCGGGCTGATTTTTGGCTATTGTTCTACTGATTTTTGGCTATTGTTCTACTGATTTTTGGTTAGTTGGCTACTGATTTTTGGTCATTTTTGGTGGACTAATTATGTTTCATTTTTGTTACTGATATTTGATGTTTTCGTTGAGGCTTTGGTCGACTTTCCAGCGAAAACCGCTACTGTCTGTCGGTTCTGGACTATTTTCGGACGATTTCGCCCCTTCACTTTTATTGAACTGGTTTTTTAAAAGAACAGATGATATACTATTGGTATTTTACAGATTTGAACATGATACTACATTGGCCAATGAAAAAGTTATCCGTCGATTTTTGAGGCCTTCACAGTTGCAAAGACGGAAAATAAAATAAATGAAGCTTTCTGGGCGTTGATGATTTCTTCTACTTACACAGGATAACCAACATGAGCTGGCGAGGCAAATTTTCGCAGCCGGACTTGTTTAGGATGTCCCACTTTATTTTTTATATATATCTGAGCCCTCCGTGTTTAAAACTATTACTGTTTTGGCGCGGATCTGAAGGTTTTATTTATTTTATTGCTTTTAACAATATTGGTCGATGAAGGAATCTCCGTCTGATTTCCAAGGCCTCCTCTGTCATTGCTTTAAAATTATTTATTCTAGTACTAACACTTTTACTAAGTGTTTATGCAGGTACCCGGAGATCATCTTGTGCAGAAGGCCTAAAAAGGGCTAAAAGATGTCCCGGAGTTTTATTTATGTCGCATTTAATTTTAGTTTTTATTATTTTGTATTGCATTTTATTTTAATTATAAATTATGAAAAATGCTTAGAATGTGTAGAATAAAAAAGGCAATAAATAATTAACCTGGGTTTGAACGAATAACCGCAAGTTAGCGGATCTTAAAGGATGTCTAACCCCTTCCCTTTAGGATAATAAAGAACTCTGATTCAGAATCTCACTAATTTCGCAGACCATTAAATGGAGATTAATTGCAGTATTTTATTGCAATAAATCAAGTGTCCTAATTCACTTAACTAATTAGGTGGCGACTCCTTAAAATCAGCACTATTGCTCCATCCAGGGAATCGCGCCAAAGAGCAACGTTACAGATACCGTTCAGACCCCGAGGTCAAAAACGGGCGCGACAGTGACGACTTAAACTAATAATCAAATTGAATTATAATCTCAAAGGCTAAACATGCTAGTTTCGGATTAGGGTTCCAATAGCCAATACACTTATCAAACTTCATACTATATACCTCATGCTTGCTAATATCCATAGCTACAACAATAAGTAATCTTAATTACTAAAACGACAAGAATTGTTACCTTTATAAGCCCTTATAAATTTCAAGATTCAAAGTCGCTCCTTAGCAATTCTTAGCTCCTTTCCGTTCCAATCCGCTATTTGAAGCCTTTAGAAGTTCACAACCAACTTCTCTTCCATTTCCAATCCAAAACTATGAAAACGACTTAGGTTTTCGCCTTGCGACTAACGTGAAAACATCATTTTTCCGAGATCTTTCTATTGAGATATCCTTACGATACCCTTAGGGACCTTGGGTTAAAGTCTTGTGAATAAAGAACCAAAATTACAAAAAAATTGTGTGGGAAATGTGGTGAACCCGAGAGCAAGTCTTGAAGAACAAGAATGTTGTGAAATTTTCTAAGTGTTGAAGACTTGGTATTGCACTAGTGTGGTATATATAAAACAATGGAGGGCTTAGATCACAACACTTGTGTGGCTTGGATGGAGGAGATTAAATATTTAGTCAACTGGACAAGTTGACTTGGTCAATTTTCTCAATCTAGCAAGACTTGATCTTCTACATTGGTAAATGACCATTTTACCCTTGTCTTAATTCGAGCAGTCCATGTTGGGGTGACACGTGTCGCCCTCCCATTCGTCCATAAAATTCTGTAACTCTCGTGGGGCCCACAAAACGTAAAATTTCTCGGGTGGGCCCCACGTGACCAAATCCGTAATAAAAAAATCCATAATGATAATACATTCCATAATCCTCAATTAATGCATTTTGAGAATCTAATTCTCATCAACGAACTTTTTTCCTTTCCGACATTCGGAAGATTTTCCGTCGGAAAAACAATTCTTCCTTTCGTACCAATTTTCAACTCTTGCGTTCCCGCGTCTACTCTCTTATACATGTCCTGGTATTATGGGGTGTAACAACTCAGCTACTTGGACATGTGCTCCAATATGAATAGCTTAACCTCCAGGGTCACCGCAATTTTGTGTGACATGAATGTTGAGACAGCCTTCCTAATCGGAAAGTTGGTTTGATGGACTGTTGGGCTTCTTCCTGAACTTCCATTTTGGTCCTAGAAGTTTCAGATAAAACAGAAACATTGTCTCTGAAGCTAGAAAGCCAACTGTTGGAAAACTAAAAGTCCGAAAGTGGAAGAAGAAAGTAATACAGAACAACCCGAGGGATATGTGGTTCCAGGGAAGAGAAGAAAGTATGTCGACTTGTCAAATCTCTGTGCGGGCTGAAACAGTCCCCGAAGCAATGGCTCGAAAACCTTGATAGTACTCTACTATCGAAAGGTTTCTCCATTAATGAAGGTGACAAATGTGTGTACATGAAAGGTAATTCTGACATGTTCTTCATTATGTGCCTTTACGTAGACGACGGGTTGATCATAGTGAGAAGTCCTAGGTTTATCCTAGAGACTAAGAGTATGTTGAAACGATATTTCAATATGAATGATATGTGTATTGCAGATGACATTTTAGGAATTGGCATTTGTAAGACATCTAACAGGTCTAAACCAAACTCACTTGTAAGGTGTTTTGACAGTCTCGTTGAAGTCACCAATGAATTTGAATCATAGAATTGATTGGAATCATGGTGCACCCATATATTAAGAGCGATAGACGTAGGTCACATGTAGTTCAATGTATCTTACACACTATAACTGACCTGCTATCGACTCATAAAGAAGAACAGTTGAAATAAGGTTCACTAGTAATGATCAATATAAGCTTTTAAATGAGATGTGACGCATCTGAATTATCCGCTTATCTATGGATTATGATATTCTGGATGTCCAGCGGTTCTGAGAGAATATAGTGATGCAAACTGGACATCGAACTTGAAGAATACCAATGCCACAAGTGGATGTGTATGGTGTGTCTTTTGAAAATCCTCTAAGCAAACTTGCATTGCTCGATTCGTGATGGAATCGGAGTTTATCGATTTGTACAAAGCATGATGAGAAGTTGAGTAACTTCACTACCTCTTAGAGGATGTCCCTTATCGGGAGTAAATCGTGCCTTCACCAGTTATACACTGTAAGGTCACGGATGATAGCGTCTGGACATATTTGTCGCAGACATAAGACCGTATGGCAGTTGATCAGGTGACACATACTTGATTACTATTAGGTGTATTTTGTATACACTTTTTGAGTCATTTTTAGTTAGTATTTTACTTATTTTATTTGTGTTTAGTATAGTATTGTGGTTGGTTTTCTTTCTTTTGAGTCACAGCGGTCATAAATGGAGAAACACCAAAAAGAAGATGAAATGTGCTTATTTTAGATGGAATTGCACTCTAAAATGGCCAAGAAATGAAGCCTAAGAAGTCTCGGGAAGTATAGAAGAAATCAGACGAAGTCCGGACGAGAAAAGGACAAGGTTTCGGAAAATATTTGTTACAATACTTTCGGCACCGCGGTGCCATTATGCAGCACCGTGGTGCCAAAAGATCCGCGAGTTCAGGTTGGCTACAGGACACCCGGCACCGCGGTGCAGACGCGGAATATTGCAGATCCGAGCCGAAATTGAACAGGGGTATAAGGGTCCAAAGAAATATAGTCTATAAGTATAAAACCCTATACCCTAGGTCATATTATTGATTCTAGCTTGAAATCCTTGTACATATTCCACAACACAACTTTTGGAGGCCACAAGATTGGAGACCTAGTTCTTGTATTTTTTTTTCTCTTTCACTCTTTTTAATTCAGTTTATGTATGGATTTTGTGTTAGTTCTTAGCGTGACTATGGCTAAGAGCTAAACACTTTATTAGGGTTTTCCTTATGAATTGCTTGAAACTTTTATTCATGAATTAATGCAGTAGTTTCTCCTTTACTTGATTAAGATTTAGTCAATATTTGGTATGAATGTTTGATAATTAATTGATCACTAATTATCATAACCTATATGATTTCGAATCAAAATTCTGAAAGGTGAGATTTGGATATGCTGTAATTGACTAGACATAGGTTAAAATCGCGGACGAAAGTACTCCGATACTTGTGTAGCATTATAGGTTAATGTTCTTAATCCTCCTATGTAGTAAATCCTATCATAGAAATATAGAAGGGTTCTGCACTGGGGTTGAGTGATTATATGTCCTAACCAAAACATAAGACAGTCTAGTTAATCGCTATCTTAACGAAGAAGAAGAATCATTCTAGTCTCATTAAGGATTGAAAAGAGTGGATAGTTGAGGATTTTGGAAGCCATATCTCCATCATAACTGATTAAACCCTAGTAAATTAGTTTAATTTCTGCACTTAGTCTTAGTTATTAGATAAAAACACAAACAAATTAACGTTCACCAAATAGAAACTAAAGCTTAGATAATCGGTACTTGATAACCAGTTTATGAGGACGATATTCGGTCTTACCAGACTATATTACTTGTGAGCGATACGTACACTTGCGTTAAGCACTTGGAAAATCGCTAACAAGTTTTTGGCGCCATTGTCGGGGACTGGCGTACTTTCAATATCGAATTATCTAATCTTATTTCTAATTTGGTTTGTATATATTTAATTATGTTATTTTATTTCTAATTTGGTTTGTATATATTTAATTATGTTATTTTATTTCTAATTTGGTTGCTCCATGAACAAGTTTTTAACTTGTTCTGCGAGTATTTTTTTCATCACATTTTATTGTTTTTCTTATTTTGTAGGTAAGAAAAAAATGAACTACTACTACTATCAGGGGCAGCAGTACTTCGACTACTATCCGCAACATCAGTATCATCAATAGCAATTTAACCCACAGGTCCCACAGTAAGATCGAAATGAGCTGCAGGAAGCCTTACTTAGGCTCACCCAGTCCCAGACTCCTCAAAGGCAATTCCAGCAACAGAGTCAGGCCCCATCAGAGGAGCGATATGAATTGAGAGAAGCATTGTTGGAACTCACAAACGCCCAAACTCAGTTCATGGTGGATGTAAGATCCTCTTTACAGAACCTGTAGATTCAAGTGGGACAAATTCTGAATTTGGAACCACAAATCGGACAACTGATAGACATGGTACCCATTACACCTCAAGAAAGTCCACCGAGTGACCCAATTACGAGGAGTGGTGAGCAGATGGTGGAACCTGAACCACAATAAGTTGTTGAGGAATTTGGAGAGATGGTTGGTGTAGAGAAAGAAGAGGTCACTGAGGACCGCCCTATTTCAGAAGGGACAACACCAAATGTCATTGCTGACCCTCAAAAAGAAAGTCCATACTCTCAAGGGCACCTCCAAAAGTTGAGAGATGTAGGGAGTTTCACTGATCCCTACATTATAGAGAGTCTAGAAGACAAGTATGTCTTGTGTAATTGGGGGATAATCTTAAATCTGAGGCCCTTGTTTAAAAAAATTATTGTCGGTGAAGTGAGACCCACAACAATAATTGTGCGGATTGCAAGCCGTTCGCAGAAGGATCCACTGGCACTAGTAAGGATTAATTGCGTCCGTCTAAAAAACGTTAAAGACAGCGCTTGTTGGGAGGCAACCCAATGTTTTTTTGTTATTTCAATTCTTGTTTTAGTTTGTTTTATTTTATCTTGAACAGTCTCACAGTCTTGGGTTTTGTCTTATGTTTTGATGTCAGGTGGAATGGGAACTAAGTGTCAAAATGCTTAAATTCAGAAGTTCAGAGAGCCCAGAAGCTTGTGCAAACTCAAGAATCTCATCCCACCCAGACCTCCTTTATGACCGATGTGTTGTGTCAGTAAGTTGTCCCTACTTTTAGTCTTCACACGTTAGGGACGATGTGTCGATTAAGTTTGGGGGTGTCTTATTTTGTTTTATTGTTTTGTGTTTGAGTCTTTTGATTTATCTTTGTGTGGTTTTGAGTCATAATATTTTTTATGGATCATGTAGGTTGTAGTTGCTAAAGATATTGAGTGGATAAAGTGGATAATGTAGTGGAATTAAAAGCGACAATTTGTGTGCTTAAGTTAGATATGTCAAAAATTTATGACATCTAATTATTTGGGATATCTGTGCTTAGCCTATGTGTGTCGATTATGGAAAGAAAGGTTGAAAATGTCTAGAAAATCAGTTTGCTTGTTATTTGAGGCGAAATAGTTAAGATGTACATGTTTAGGGAGATGATTCAGACATTTCTTTGATAGCTCTTCTGACCATTCATTACCTACCCTGACATAAATTGTATCATTAGTCAGCCCCGTTGAGCCTAAAATAATATCTTTGTTTGACACTATATGATTTCATGTTTGTGCCATAAGTGATAATTGAAGATTCTTGGAATAAAAAGTGTTGAAAAAGAGAAAAAAGAGAATGAAAATTTGATGCACCCCAATGAAAAATATTCAAAAGTCTAAGTTTGTGGGTGCTTGTTATTTATAATGTGTCTCATTCTCCCAAAAGAAAGAAGGGAGAAAGTGGGTATGAAACTAAAAAGAAAACCAAAAGAATGAAAGGAGTTGAATGAAAAATGCCTATGGTACGTAATTGAGCCTAAATACCTACTTTTATCTACCCCAGCCTAAGTATACATTACAACCCTTAAAAGTCCTGATAATCTTTAAATGTGTATGTCTATGATTAGTGGAGAATAGCAAGTAAACATGTCTATAGCATTTTGAAAAAGATGGAATGAAATTGACATGCATAGGTTATGTGTTTGTATTTCCATTGACCATGATCTAAGTGAATTTGCGAAATATCTAACTTGAATTTCTAGATTGCTAATTACTCATGCTATATATGTTCTAAAAAACCAAACACTTTTTCTGTTTCTGTTAGTGTTGCAAGCTCCAATTAAGAATTTACTCCCCGGCCGGAGAGCCTCCAGGACAAGCAGGTGGCGATCAACCATCCACTCTCGAGATCAAGTGGCGTGCTTTACTTTGACTATCGGGCATGAAAATGTTCAGGTTTACAAGGGAAGAAAGCTTATGCCGGAGATCCCGCAACCAAACATATTATCCTAACTTTCATCCATGATATTGAGGCAGCATGACTATAGCTACTTGATCCATTTCATTAAGTTTTATTTTTTTATTTTTGTTTTTGTTTTGATCTTTACTCGAGGGCGAGTGAAGGTTTTTATTTTCATTTTCATTTTTTTTTGTGCTTTACTCGAGGGCGAGTAAAGTTTAAATTTGGGGTATTTGTTAGGTGTATTTTGTATACACTTTTTGAGTCATTTTTAGTTAGTATTTTACTTATTTCATTTGTGTTTAGTATATTATTGTGGTTGGTTTTCTTTCTTTTGAGTCACAGCGGTCATAAATGGAGAAACGTCAAAAAGAAGACGAAATGAGCTTATTTGAGATGGAATTGCACACTAAACGGGCCAAGAAATGAAGCCTAAGAAGTCTCAGGAAGTATAGAAAAAATCAGACGAAATCCGGATGAGAAAAGGACAAGGTTTCGGAAAATATTTGCTCTAAGACTTTTTGCATCATGCCATTATACTGCATCATGGTGCCAAAGATCCGCGAGTTCAGGTTGGCTACAGGACTCAAAGATCATGTGCCATTTGCGAGGACATGATGCGCGAATATTGCGAATATGAGCGAAATCGACGAGGGTATAAGGGTCCAAAACAATATAGTCTATAAGTATAAAACCCTATACCCTAGATCATATTATTGATTCTAGCTTAAAATCCTTGTACATATTCCACAACACAACTCTTGGAGGCCACAAGATTGGAGACTTAGTTCTAGTATTTTCTTTTCTCTTTCTCTCTTTTTAATTCAGTTTATGTATGGATATTGTGTTAGTTCTTAGCGTGACTATGGCTAGGAGCTAAACACTCTATTAGGGCTTTCCTTATGAATCGCTTGAAACTTTTATTCATGAATTAATGCAATAGTTTGATTTCTCCTTCACTTGATTAAAATTTAGTCAATATTTGGTATGAATGTTTGATAATTAATTGATCACTAATTATCACAACCTATATGATTTCGA
Source organism: Przewalskia tangutica (assembly GCA_029844215.1). Lineage (NCBI taxonomy): Eukaryota > Viridiplantae > Streptophyta > Magnoliopsida > Solanales > Solanaceae > Przewalskia > Przewalskia tangutica. The sequence goes on along the minus strand of CM056726.1, from coordinate 18,119,077 downwards.
ATCAAAATTTTGAAAGGTGAGATTTGGATATGATGTAATTGAATAGACATAGATTAAAATCGCGGACGAAAGTACCCCGATACTTGTGTAGCATTATAGGTTACTGTTCTTAATCCTTCTATGTGGTAAATCCTATCATAGAAATATAGAAGGGTTCTGCACTGGGGTTGAGTGATTATATGTCCTAACCAAAATATAAGACAGTCTAGTTAATCGTTATCTTAACGAAGAAAAAGAATCATTCTAGTCGCATTAAGGAATGAAAATAGTGGATAGTTGAGGATTTTGGAAGCCCTATCTCCATCATAACTGATTAAACCCTCGTAAGTTAGTTTAATTTCTGCACTTAGTCTTAGTTATTAGAAAAAAACACAAACAAATTAACGTTCACCAAATAGAAACTAAAGCTTAGATAATCGGTACTTGATAACCAGTCTCTGAGGACGATATTCGGTCTTACCAAACTATATTACTTGTGAACGATACGTATACTTACGTTAAGCACTTGGAAAATCGCTAACAATTACTAAATCAAAGGATATAACGAACCCTTTAATTAAGGGATTACCCAAAGATCAAGAGTTCTGTCGGTCTAGGGGAATGGGCTTAAAACCCAAACAATATGAACTGATACGGTGGATACCCAACCATACTGACTGGAGATCCCAAGAATTTGGTTCAATGAAAAAATTAAATCGTAAAGGTTCAGTGGAGCGCTTCGGTGGAAGCAAGAGCACTTCGGATAATGATTTCTACATAGAAACATGAATCCAATGTCGTTTTCGTGATAGACATTAAGTGCTATCTGCAGAGTGGGTAAAGGTTAAGTTTCCAAAACCTTTTATGATCCTCAATGTTTGAGGTTAGGTTTGGGGAAATTTTTAATGGTGCCTAACACTCGTGGAGTGGGGTATAGAAGAATACCTTGTAAGAGACCACATATTTAAGTGTGAGGACTGGCCGCCTCAAATGAACTCACTTAAGAATCCAAGTGTGTCCACGGCCACAACGGACAAAACATTAAAAAGAACAGAGTATGAAAAGTTGTTATGTTGGTACCATTGTCTTGGCTTACAATAAACACTGACGGTTCAAGACATCACGTTCACCGCATATTAAGAAAGTCTGATGGTATTCTACTATGGAAGGTTCAAAGCTACGGCTACCTATCCAGATGCAACATCGATACACCGAAAGATTGCTAGAAAGGCACCTTATGAGTGCGCCAAAATCTCTTTCAATAGGGGATTGTTGGAAATTTACTAAATGTGGATTTAAGTTTAACCCATTATTTATGACTCGAACAATTGAGGTCTCGCACATCGGAAATGTCATTTCCACACACGTACATACGTAGTACCAAGTATCGTAAATTTTATTAGTGAAAGAGATATTGGTACGTAAGTGAAACATTTGAGACATAAAATGATGGACGGTTATTGGTCATATGACGTGTGTTCCACGTTGGTAAATGAAGGAAGAAGTGTACGAAGTGTAAGATCGAAACCTGTCGGAAAAGGGCCGCGACGCCACCGTAGAGCCGTGGCGCTAATTCCATGTTTGGTCACTGGAGCTCAGGCACCGCGGCGCTTCGGAGGCAGTGTGATCGAAAGAAAGATGGGAATTTCAGACTTTTGGGCTGATTTTGGAGCATTAATCCTCCATTACTTGGCACTTGAATTCAGTCATTATTTGGCTGAATTATAACCTCTCATTTACTGCCATTACATGATCTTGATTGCTATTACATGGTCTTGATTGCTATTACATGGTCTTGATTGCCATTAGTTGGCTAGATGAGAAGTCATCTTACACAAACTATAAATTGAGGCATTTGGCTCAATTCAAGAACATACCTCATACTTGTATAGTTCAGATTTTCTGAACTTCTTCCTCTCTAGCATACTCTCACACACTCAAAGGTTCTTCTTGAGAAACACTTGAGTTTCATTTGCTCATTTGTTTAGTTGTTGTTTTATCTTAGGAGACAGCTGCCCAGATCGTAAAAGGATATATACGGGGCAATAATGTCTTAAGGACAGAGTGAATATCACTCGACTCAACAGCGTCCTTGTAATACTACCAGATTTAGTGTCTTTTGGTTTCAGGTTATAAAGATCAAGGGGCTTGCTACAGTTCCAACGAAGATCTCAAGATCCAAGACTCAAAAACACATTCAAGAACGAAGAACACGATCATCAAGTTTATTGTTGCCACAACACTTGTTGGCTTCAAGTTAATTGCTATTGTAATCATATTATTTTTCCTTTCAAAGCACTAGTAGTAATTGTATACTATTCCCGTACATCCATTGTGTAACTCACACATCTAATGTTAACATTGGTATTCACTGTTCTAAGATTGTTATTACAAAACTCAGGTTTGACAAAGACAGTAAATCCCTACTCAAACGTAAGGCTAATGGGACGTGCAGCTGCTGACAAGGACAGGGGTGCCATTATATTTGGCTAGCAAGTGAACTTGGAGAGCAAACAAATATATGTGGAGGACATATTTTAGATTTACTTTTCTTTTTCTATTTTTGAGCTTGGAGCCCAAGTTTGCTCATCTATAAAATCATGGCATTCTTCATTATTTAAACCATCCAAAAAATCATATAATATATTGTGGTGAGTAGAGAGTTGAGAGAGAAATTCTCTTAGGGAAATACACACATATATTTATATATGTTATTCGCGGATTATATAGTCCTAATTGATGAGACTGCAATGAAGTGAACGCTAAGCTAGAAGTTTGGAGACAGGCTCTGGAGTCTAAAGGGTTCATGTTTCGTAAGACCAAGACAGAATACTTGGATTGCAGGTTTAGTAACGTGAACGAGCATGAGGTAGGTGTAGAGATGAGGCTTGGTACTCAATTCATTCAAAAGAAAAGAAGTTTCAAATATCTTGGGTCTGTTATCTAAGGGAATAGAGATATTGATGATGACGTCATACATCATATTGGTGTAGCGTGGATGAAATGGAGGCTCGCATCCGAAGTCTTGTACGATAAGAATGTGCCACCAAAACTTAAAAGGCAAATTCTACAAAGTGGTGATTAGACCAACTATATTATATGGGGTGAAGTGTTGCCCAGTCAGGAACTCTCACGTTCAAAAGATGAAAGTTGTAGAAATGAGGATGTTGCGATGAATGTGTGGAAATACTAAGAGAGATAGGATTAGAAATGATGATATCTGAAACAAAGTGGGAGTGACCTCAGTGCAGGATAAGATGTGAGAAGCGAGGCTGAGATGGTTTGGGCATGTGCAGAGGAAAGGCACATATGCGTCAGTGCGGAAGTGTGAGAGGTTGACTATGGAGGATTTCAGGAGAGGTAGAGGTAGGCCAAAGAAGTATTAGGGAGAGATGACTAGACGGAATATGGCGCAGGTACAGCTTACTGAGGTTGTGACCTTAGATAGGAGGTTATGGAGGACACATATTAGGGTAGAAGGTTAGTATGTCTTTGAGTGTTGTCCTACTAACACTTTTATATTATTAGTCGTAGTATTATTATTGTAGTTTCTTGTCCATTATTTTCTGCTATTTGTTATTTTTGTATTTCGATTATTGTATTATTAGCTGTAGTTACAACTCCTTTTTTGCAGATAGTTTTATCATGCTTTTCTGTAGTGTTTTGTCATAGCTTGTTTGAACTAATTTGATCAGTTGTTTGTCCTTGTGCCGAGGGTCTATCGAAAACAGTTTCTTTACCTTTCAAGATATAGAAAGTACACTTTATCCTCCCTATATCCCATTTGTGGGATTCACTGGGTATATTGTTATTGTTGTAATATCATCCAATACCTCTTTTATATCAATTTGTGTGATTCACTTTCATTTTTAATCATTTAAAATGAGTCTTTCTCTATCTAACAAGTTTCTAACTCTACTTTTATTTTAGCTTTAGTGACCCACTCTCTTATAGAAATGACATCATACGTTTAAAATAACAAAATTTAAAAATATTTGATATATTATAAACACCTCTAGTGGAAAACCACCACGGACAACTACAACCCAATATAATCGAACTAGTTTAAAACTATCAAATTCAAAAATCTTTTACGCTCTTAAACTTCCTACCGAATCAAATTAAGATGTATAAAATAAAACTAATGAAAACATTTAAAACCTGTGATTAATGTTTAGCTTTAAGCCACAAATTTAATGTGTCACTCCGTTTAATTCCTTCAATCAAAAATCTCGAACTGGAGCGGTATCTCAAGGCCACCCTCCTTGCTCTCATCTCGGATGAGTAGTCATGCCGGCTTCAAATAGTAGTCACACTGACACATATAACCTTAATTAAGTCGCGTAGCCGAATAATAAAACATGTGTTATGCCGATTATAATTATGAATCGAAGCAAGAGAGAGTCGTAGTCTTGTGTTTGAAATTGAATATTTGCGAACCTCTTTTCTTTTTCCTTTTTTGGGTTGGGGGGAGAGAAGAGATTGAGTAAAAAAAAAGCCAGCGAATTTCCGCAAATGTTTGAAGAGCAAAAGTAAAAGTTGCAATCTTTTTTACCTCCTAAACAATAGAGAAAAGCAGGAATTATAAGTGTGCAAAACAGCAAATTACATCAAAAAGAGAAATGGAAATGCAGAAGCAGTCTGCTCTTGGCTTTAATCATATGGTTGACTAGATAGAACACTGAAAACCTGCACCCAATAAACAGCACTTGGAAAGTCCAAGTACAAATTATTCAACCAAATCGCCTCAACTCTTAAAGTTAATGAAGTTCTAGCACGTCCAAGAGCAACTCAAGTGCGGCGTAGCTCAAAATATACATACAAATTCAACCAAAGGGGTCTAAGACCAACCAAGTTTGTAGTCGAGAACATATACAAGTACAAGAGAGAAGGGATACAGTACAAAAGCTACCAAAGAAGTCCAAAGGGGAAAGGTGCTACGGACGCTCGCAAAGACCCCCATGACAACACAGACGATTAGAATAACCAGGACTTCCGATGAGAAGTCCCATGTCAATCCTCTGACATAGACGAGAGCAAGGAAAACGGATAGACAAAGGAGATTGTTCATAGTCACTGCTCCATACAACTGCAAGGTACCATCACATATGTTATCAAACATATACAATTGTATCAGTGATACAAGCGATCAAACTGCTCAAGTGCTCAAATCTAAGTTACTAATTATTGAAACAAAAGAGGTTAAAATTGAGCGAAATGGATATTAAGGATGCATATAGTTGATTCTAACTAGCTCGGGATTAAGGTGTAGTAGGTTTTGTTGTTTTTACTTAGCATCAAATCATTTGTTTCGTTCAAGTGGATCCTGTAAAACAAATTTGTGAAGGATGAAAAACGAAGTAAGGTTAGTCAAAACTATATTTGTGTTGGCAGAAAAGAGAAGAGAGGAGCTTGGGGTAAAGGTTCATAAGTTTCTATCTGGTGACACTCCAAATAAAAGACAAGATTGATAATTGGATAGTAGTACTCTATCCTTATCTGATGTTACCAAATGGGTCAGAGGAATGACCGTCCTACATTAAAACCCCTCCAACCATTTATCCCTCCTTTATCTCACTCTGCATACAGCATGACCCTAAGGAATTTGGCAAATTGGGGAACTCAGATCAAGTCCGCCTCTTGATTTTTTCCAGGTTCACTGATGCAAGTAATGGGTACAAAAAACACAATTTGTACTACATAAACACACAAAAGCTTGCATCAGAAAACAAACCTCAGAAAATGTTAATGATGCAGATCTCAACTTTTTCCGGCTAGCAAAGATAATAGCTGAGACTGCCTCACTGGAGTTCGTTGCCAGTGGCAGTGCAATGAATGAGATGAAGAAAGAAGGAATGCTTGTGGCACTGGAAAAATTATTGACAGCATCCACCAGGGGATCAGCAATCACGGCAGCAATGACAGTTCCCAGCAACAGCAATAGAACAGCCTTAATTGTAATTGATCTGGGATTCTCAACAGCCTCAACATTTTCGTCACTTTGATCCCCTAAGAAATAGTGTTCTCTCCTTGTTTCCTGCAAGCACATCTACATTTTATCACTATCATCATGGAAATAAACTAGTTAGAAAAGGTCATCAACACTCAACAAACCTCATGCAGATCACGGAGGTACTTTACTGTATCAGGACCAGCTTCAGGAGAAGGAGCCTTGGAACCCCTGGCCTCATTAAGCCATTTTGAAACTCCAGAAATGAACTCAGACAGTTCAACTTGTTGATCATGAGAAGTATCGAAGTCTGTCATCAGTTTTTCTACAGCATCAATCTCATTTAAGTTTATCTCCTCAAGACGCATTCCTACTACCAGAGCTTTTAATTCACAGCGGGAAAGATATCCATCTTCATTTTGATCAATTGCCTTGAATAGCCTGTCATGCAATCCTTCATCACACTGCTCACCATTCTACAAACAATTAAAACTGTGCAGAAAGCATTTCGAACTTACCTCTCTAAAACTTCTACATTTGGTGCTCCCTGGTCTGTGCAAAGCCTCCCCAATGCACGCATTCTTAAATGTTTCAAGACTCCTGATACAACTTGCTTATGTTTCACATAAGCAAGACGTCTACTCTGTATCCAAGGCTGAAAGACCTGCATTTTAAAAGTAAACGAGGAGTTCATAACGACTGTGCTTCATTAAAAAGAGAAGAAACAAGCGTCATGATTCCAACTTTAACAAAAGTGAAACTATTTACCAGCCTAGTATATAGGATGAGAAAGATTTATCTTTATTTGTTTCTACTTTTTGGAAGAGGAAGAGGAAGCTCAGGTGGTTATGTAGATAGCCCGTTATCCAGGCTATGCATGGATAAAAACTACTTAAAATATGGTCAACAATAGTGCCTATTTGAAAATTCAGTTCAAAACTGTAAAAATTGATATTTATCTCCAAAGAGGGCCGTCAAGGCAGATCTCTGCAGATGATGTCATTGCAATTTGAAAGAAAATGAGACTACCCACAGTGAATACAAGAAAAAAACATATAGCCAACGATACAGTACCTGATAAAGGCAATAAGAAACAAGTAGTGTAAGTGAAATGATAAGAGCAATCAAGACAGAAAAATGTCTTCCTGAAGTTGAATGGAGGAGCTGTGGCAATTGGACAACAAGAAATGGAGTTACAGACACTGCCATTATCGTTGCAGCATGGCTTGTCCAGACGTCAGTACTAACACCAGAACCTACATTCACAGCTACCCATTGAGAAGAAACATCTTGATACACAAAATCTGCCATACACTAGCAGGAATATCACTTGCACAAGTACAAGTCACTGATGCTGTAATTGTATGGAATTAATATGGCAAAGCACCAAGAAATTTCAAGGACCACTTAACTAAATTGGAACAAATATGCTGTCATCACAGATATTTCTGAGCCCCAAACTTTTGGTCTTCACCGCTTCCCCTAGTGACCATGAGAGTCGTGTTATAAGCTAAGTATTTAACTTTAGACCCTGTAATTTTGGTAATCAGATGGTAGACAAGTTTTGCTGAGATCCCATACTGCACCCCGCCACATATATGTAACCAACAAAATCTTAAGACAAAAATCATATTCTTAGTTTAACTATTGGAGATCAGTATTTCAACAAGGAAACGAATTCAAATTCTTTGACTTGCCTTAAGAGTCTAAAACTTGTCCTTTAAAAAAATTCCTTACACGCATCCTCCTTATGGCCCAATAATTCAAAAGATAGCAGATTTAATCTATACAAAGGCAGGTGGTGAAAAAATAGCAGAAAAGTGGTCTACAGCAATATATTTCAGAAAAGACAAAAGGAGGAAAGGACAAGAAGGAACTTGTACGTGTTTCTGTGCACATATTCTAAGAGTTAAAGCCTTAAAGGCAAACCTGTCAAGCTGAATCCTTTAGTGTCTTTCATGTCTACAGCAACAGAATTTTGTATGTCGCACTTGCCAACAATGCAACAGGTTCCCCAAATAACGGTAATAAGCATCACAGTTGACCCAGCTAGCAAGCCCATTCCTACAGAGACCTGGCTCTGAGCAGCTGCAGTACTTCCAGATATCCCCGATACTGAAACAATGAATTTCAAAGTAGTAAGAAATTTGTGATAAGTTCATTATGGCTTGTAACATATGGTTCTAAATGATATTATTGAAGTGTGTGACCATCTCATCTAAAAGCTTAAGCTGTTAGAGAGAGATCCCACTTTATTTTCTTATTATATTCTCAACTGATATAGTAGGCATCCACATTAACAATTTCTTTTAATAATCGAGAAATTCACGAGGGATGGTGGCACACGGTTCAAAACTCGGTGGATAATGATCCCGCTCCTCTGTTCTTCTCCACTTAATACCAAGCTCTTATCTGCGACAAGGTTCATGATGTGAGCCTAACCCACACATCACAAGCTTCGCTTACTACACTGAAGTCATGGGATTAGGTGTTGCAATCTAGGAGACAAAGTGAAATATACTCATAGTAAAAACTCTTACACTACTTCTTAATCAAGTAAGATTGCATCAATCCCTTAATTTCAGTTGGCATGTTAGATCTTGAAAACAAGTGAGAAATGATTCTTACTCATTATTTAAGTTATTTTCACCTCATTTATTCCCTTCAAGATCGAACACTCATATTATAAGGTTAGAAGGAGTGCCTCCCAAATCCAGTATGTAGGCTTTGAGGCATAGTTAGGATCGGTGCAACCGAAGAACTGGCTTAACTTTGGAGCAAAGCTTGACCTCTGATAGATAAAGGCCTAAAACTATTTTCTTGACTGTAGGTTCTGAGGTGGAAATAATTGATATTGACAAACAAGTCTGAAGGGCATGTCAATATTTTCCACGATCAGTTTGCATCCAAAAAGCTGGTCTAGGATGTTAAGCGCTATCTAGGATGAATGTTCGTAATTTCATGCTAAATAATTGTACTCCGTAGAAATATCATTATTATGCTAAAAATGAAATTCATAGAGATAACTGCAAAGTGCTATTTGGATCAGACCACATGTTGCGAAGTACAAAATTTAGTATTACACTTTTAATTTTCGTAAAATTCTTCCATGATACTTGTCCCAATTTATGTGACACATTTCGCTTTTCAAGATTCAAATTTGACCTTTCTTTGAACATGCAATCTCTATATTTTTCAAAATAAAATTTAAATATTTGAAAACTAAGTAAAAAGTACTATAAGTCACAATAATTAATATTTAACTCGGTCTCTTGTGCATTTCCTATATATGTCCTCACAGCTCAAAATACAAAAAATAACACTAGATGCAATTTAAAAACATACGAATGTTACTCTCTCTACCTACTTGAGACACACTTAAATACGTATATGTCTTTCAGATATAAACATGCTACATCAAATTCATTTGTTCAAGATTAGATGTTCAGATACTATAGGAAAGTACCATAGTAAGTTGCAATACTATTTATATCAAAATGGTAAAAAAAAAACATCTAATTTGGTCAAATACAGATCAATTTGAAAACAATATTACAATTTCCTAATTCTACGCTAAGGTGATGATTGATGAATTGAGTATCAAAACCAAAAAAATGGATTTTACTAACGAGTTAAACAAACTGATTAACTACACCTAGAGTGTAAACAAAATTTACAAGTTAATTAGTGTAAGAATAACATTCGTACCGAAAATGAGCATAGCATCAGGAAGAGCACCAAGGACAGGGAGGAAGAGTCCACCAATAAGACCTGGCCCTAACATCTCCAGCAACAATTCACTACCAGAAGAGAGATACGTAGCAGCAAGGAACATAAGGTAACCATAGACCAAAATCAGAAAAACATTTCCAAGAGCAGTTTTAGTGCAAGGCATAAATCCATAACTCTGTTCGCAACTCTCCTCCTCCGCGCCGGTGACACTCCGGTCCATCCGGAGAACCTCCTATTGAAAAAATAATTCAAAATTTTCTAAGATTTCATATTTTAATATGTCTAGTTAATATTCATAGTCAAATTTACACGAATAAATTTTCCTGTCGTTTGAGTTAAATAGTTTTTATATTATTATAAATAGATCGAACGGGAGCCTTGGAGTGTTGCCACGTGAATAGTAGTAACTGATAAAAGTTGTTATCATGTTTTAAACCGATAAAACAACTTCTTACAGAGATGTTAGTAACCTTGTGGTGCACCGTCCTTCGCATGAATAACGGTAACTTAGTGCACCGAACTGTTTTTTATTATTATTATAAATAGAACTGCTGGTAGCTAGTTTGACATAGTGGATAAGTGTGAAATTGTAAAGAGCATTGATTTATTAGTTTATGAATAAAATATATTTTTTACCTCGCGATCGATCCTGGTGTGAACTCCATCGGAAATAAGAGCACCGGAAGAGTGGCTGATAAAGCGGCCGTAAACGGCGCCGGAGAAGATGAGGAGGATGAAGAGAGGGAGAAAAGCTTTTACAGACATTCTTACTAATGATGCGAAAGTATCTACAGAACATCATTATACTAATTATTATGGTAGAGTCGGTCACTAATTATTTATTGATTATTATTCATTTGAATCATTTTTTTATAAGAGATGACATCTGTCCTTTGGTACAGTATTTAGATCGACATATGCTGCATGGACGTAGTTCTGTTGGTTTTAGGGCGATAAATTGCTCAAATATTTAGATAAATATCATGTCGTCTTAACTTTGTTAGTAAATTTTATTTATATACTCTAGTTATTATATTTTTCGATTGAACATCTAAAGTATGAAGTAATATAAAAAATTCAATTAAATATTTTGGACTCATATTTGAAAAAGATTTTATAGGTATTTTCAAGTATTTATTACATAGATAAGTTAACTATAAAAAATATGTCAATTTATTATTACTTTATTATACTTTATACAGTACTTTTTAAATTTAAGTATATTACTTAATTATAATAAAAATATTATTTCTCTGTGTGAATTTAGCTTTGAGTTTGTTTCTTTCCAATGGTAATTGCGGTTTCCAGTTTCCCTTATCGCTGCATCAACGTGATGGCATCTTGCAAAACTTTACACCAAATTATGTTAATTTGGTACGACTAAATAATACTACATCGATATAAAATACATATGATATCAATCTATTTAAGTGATACTAATTTCATGTATTCCGATTTATGTTATATTCTTTCTTATTTAGTTAAATTTAATATATATATATATATTAATAATTTAGTTTAAAATTTTCAATTTTACCTCAATGAGATGATTTATAGTCACATAAATATGTATGATTTTTTATACGGAAAAGGCTCAAATATGTCATTGAACTATCGAAAATGGCTCATCACTCGTCAATAGTTTGACTCATTTATGTCATCGTTGTTACCAAATGGCTCATCCATGCAATTTTTGTTAACGCCGATTTTACAGTGCCAGATATGGTATGTGGCCTCCAACTAGATTATGATTGTGAGTGAGTCGGGTGCATGGGTCGGATCTTTTATTAATTTGGGATTAATATTTGACTGGTTTAAGTAAACGACGTGGACCTCTAATTGAAGGTCACATGTCATATATGGTATTTTAAAATCAGTGTTAATGAAAAATGGCATTGATGAGCCATTTTTGTAATTGCGATGATATAAATGAGTCAAACTATTGACGAGTGGCATAAATGAGTCATTTTCGATAGTTCGATGGCATATTTGAGCCTTTTTCGTTTATCACAAGTTTAAAAATAATTCTTTCACAAGACAATATGTTTTGACCCCGTCATTTAATATGAACCCGCCTTTTAATTTTTTTATTTGCACATATATCCATTTTAGACTATGTGATGTCTCAAGTTAGGCTTGATAAGTCAACCTTTAGCTACAATTTCTGAAGTTACATATAGTTAAATAAAGTCATTTTTATCTGAAGTTCATACATATATAATAAAGTTTAAGAAAAAGTTATCAAAGTTACGCAAAAATGATTGAAATCCATTCATACATAGTTGACCTGAGCTATATAAAACTTCAAGCACGATTTTGGAGATAAACTTTATTATAAGACTAACTTCACACACCATATTGAAAATATACGTAAGTATACACGGTATACACATACCTTGTGTATATCATGTATATCACGGAAACCCATCACAAATGGGAATCTGTGATATACACGGTATACACACCGTGTATATCTTATTTTTAGTAACAAAATAGTTTGTATTAATTGTATATAATTAGCATTGTATACTTATCATAATTGTAGGATTCTTGTACAAGTAGAATAGGATTTTGGGATTACAATAGGAATATAATTTTCCTATTATGTAAATTGTAAATTGTATATATACTCTTTCATTAATGAAAATAATCAAGAGATTATTTCTTTCATGGTATCAGAAGTCTAGGTCAAAATTTTCTCTCCCAAATTTCTCTTCTCCGTGCATCAAAAACCGAGACACTCCCCCCGATTTCCGTGCAAATTTCCTTCCCAAATTTCTTTTCCAAATCCCTCCATCACGTCTTGTGTTAAAAATATGGCTAAGAACACGTTTCACCATGCCCGTACTGTTTCTAACATCAAGAATCACATCTATATCATTCTTGAAATAGAAAACGTCCAATAAGCGACGTGGGCCGAACTGTTCAAAGTTTACGCACACTCGCATCAAGTCCTCCATCACATTATCCCTGCGGCTCCTGATGATACGGAGGTGCCTAAAGCCTAGGATGATCCAAATTTATGGATAATCCTTGATGTTACCATTCTTCGGTGGATTTACTCCATTATATCTACCAACCTATTGCAAACGATTATTGAGCCTGACGCTACGGCGAAGGCTACTTGGGATAGAATACGTGATATATTCCAAGATAATTAAAATTCTAGAACTGTTACTCTTGAGCAAGAATTCTCCAACGTCAACATGGAAGATTTCCCAAACGTTTCAGCTTACTACAAAAGATTGAAAGAAATGGCGGACCAACTCCGCAACATTGACACGCCCGTTACAAATGATCATTTGGTCCTACAAATGGTTGCAGGCTGAGGCCTATAGTGGTGTAATGGTGTTGGTATGCTTCTTCGTCAGAGCAGTTCTCTTTCGCAATTTTATCAGGCTCGTTCCATGCTTAGGCTCGAAGAAGCCGGTTTGGCCAAAAAGGCGCCTACCAGCGCCAGTCCCGTGGTCATGATGATGTTCTCTACTAATTCTCTGGATTTTGTTGATAATTCAGGCCAAAATTGTGCTCACGGTAGTGGCAAAAATACTGAAAAAAATAATGGCAAACGCGGTGGTTTCAGCAGTGGGGGCGGTGGCTAAAATAGTGGCGGCGATCTTGCCGCACCACCGGTCTCACTTAAGGCCCCTAAAAGTGGCTGGTCAGGTCGATGGCGGTGGCCTAACAACCCTTATTTTTTAGGTCATGCATTCCCCGGCCAGTAGCCCTTAAGGCCCAACTATTCTTGGTAGCCCAGTAGTTTTAGACGCAACGATGGGTCGGGACAACAAGCAGGTGTGCTTGGGCCTCGGCCTCCGCAGGCCCATTATGCAGTGGGACCCACTCAAACCAACAATGAAGTCGTGATACACACACTTGGATTAAATTCTCCGGACGTAAATTGGTACATCGACACCGGAGCCACTACTCACATGACGTCCGACCAAGGTACTTTCTCATCTTATTTCAATTTGAGCAACAATTGTTGCATAATTATGGGTAATGGCAATGCGATTCCAATTTGTGGTTACGGTCATAAAACGTTATCTCCCCACCATCCACCTCTTGTCTTGAAAAATGTCCTTCATGCCCCTATCTTAATTAAAAATTTGGTGTATGTCCGTAAATTCACCACTGATAATTGGGTTTCTGTTGATTTTGATCCTTTTAGTTTTTCTGTGAAGGATTTCAAGACGGGATTCATCTCATGAAATGTAATATTAGTGGAGATCTTTATCCTATCACACCAACATCCAATCTCTTGAGTCCTGTCTTGTTATCTACTTTTGCTGCTCTTGCTCCTTCCTTGTGGTATGCAAATCTAGGTCATCCGGAATCGTCAATTTTGTCTTCCTTAGATAAAAACAATTTTATTTCTTATAAGGGTATGCGCAGTACTCCACTTTGTCAATCTTATCCTATAGGGAAACATGTTAGCTTACCATTTGTAGCCTCTATTTCTCGTACGTTAATGTCATTTGATATTATTCATAGCGATTTATGGACGTCCCCCATTTTAAGTTTTGTGGGTCATCGTTATTATGTACTATTTTTGGATGATTATTCTAATTTTTTATGGACTTTTCCGTTAGCGAAAAATCACAAGTTTTTTCCACATTCTTAAAATTTAGAGAATTCATCTGTACCAAATTCGACCGAGAAATCAAAATATACAATGTAATAATGACAGAGAATATGATAAGGGGTTATTTCGGGATTTTTGTGACACTAATGACATAGTTTTTCATTTCTCTTTTCCTCATACTTTCTCACAAAATGAGAAAGCCGAACGAAAAATTCGTACCATTAATAATATTGTCCAAATTTTATTGGTACATGCTTCTGTACCCCCTTCCTTTTGGCATCACATTCCACAAATGGCTACTCATTTTCTTAACATACTTTCTATCAAAGGTTTGTCATATGCATCCCCTCTTCAAATCTTATATAATAAGACTCTTTCGTATTTCCATCTTAGGGTCTTTGGGTGCTTGTGTTATTCACTATTTCTGTCAACCACAATTAACAAACTTCAGGCGTTCTACCCCTTGTGTGTTTTGGGGTTTCCGTATAATCATCGTGGTTATAAATATTTAATTTATTATCTAATAAAATCATCATTAGTCTCCATGTTATTTTTTATAAAACCCAATTTCTGTTTGCTAAAGTGAGTAGTCATGTGCCTAGTTCGTATAATTTTTTGGATGACGATGTCTCCTCATATATTATCCATCATTTATTAGATTTGTCCCGCACCCATAATCACAAGCAGGCCCACTGCTGATCGGTGTATTTTGTATACACCTTTTGAGTCTGTTTTAGTTAATCTTTTGTCCCATTTTGCACATATAAGTGTCGTATTAGGATAGTTTTTCTTTCTATTGAGTCAAAGTGGTTGAAATGGCCAAATGGCGAAAAAGGATCAAAAAGAGGCAAAAGAGATGCGAGAGATGAAACAGAGAAAGTGGCGAACAAGGCAAAAATCTGCACCAGCACGCGCCTCCTGCCGAAGCGAGGCCGCGCTCCCATCATTCGAAGGCGCGAAGATTCAGCGCCGCGCGCCACTATCGAGAGGACAGAAACTCAGCGCGCGCTACCGAACGAAGCGAGCGCGACGCCTAACCATCCGAGGAGCTACGAAGATCCAGCCACGCGCGCTCGCAGCGAGATATCGGCGCGCGCCAAAACACCCGACGGATTCAGAACTTCCGGCCGCGCGCTTATCTGCAGGCGCGCGCCGACGCTGAAAAATTAGGTCTTTGACGGATATTTGGGCCAGCTGCAGGAAAAGAAGGAGGCGTTTTAAACCTATATAAGGAGAACCCTAGGCGTTTTGAGGGTTCCTTTCTTGACAACACAAGATTTTCTTGCTAGAGATTGGAAACCTAAACTTAGTAATTTCTTTCCTTTTTCTTTTCTTTAATTCAGTTTTTGCATGATGAACATGGAATTAGTTCTTGTCATCTTTATGGCTAGAACTAATTCTCCTATGTGGCTTTCTATGTTGAACTTCTTGAAACTTATGTTATAAATTAATGCACGCTTATGGTTATTTTTCTTATCGAGAGATCTATCCAATAATTGAGTTGAATTCTTGGTAGCTAATTGACAACTAGTTATCACTATATGATTTCTAATCAGTTACGAAAAGGGGATTGTGAATATCTCGTAAGTTGGGTAGACAGTGCTTGAATTGGGGATGAAAATACCTCAATTAGTTTTGTAAGGCGTTGATGAGGCTTAACAACCCTAATTTTGCGCATTGTGCGTGACGGCCAACTAGGTTTTGTTCTTAATCCTCCTATGTAGTTACCCTTATCAAAGTTAGGTAAGGAACAATCACGGGGTTGAGTGTTTATATAAATCTAACGGGAGTATAAAACTATTTCTTAAACCTGCTTTCTCCAAAAGATGAACACAATAAGTAATGCATTATTAAGTAGCATGCGGATAGTGAGGATACATAAGCCCTATTCTCATCACATCCAAGTAATTCTTTATATTTACTTGTCTTTAATAATTCTTAGTTATAAACAAAACAATCAATCATTAATTCACCAAATAGATACTAGAAAATAGATAGTTGGTAATTGAACCCTAATCCTATAGGACGAAAATCGGTCTTATCTAAGACTATACTACTTGATATGATAACGTGCACTAGCGATTAAAAGTGTGTGCATATTACGCCAATCAAGTTATTGTCGCCGATGCCGGATTAGGCATAGTTGATATCAAAATTATCTATTTTAATTTCTAATTTGGTAAGATAATTTGTTATTTTTATTTTTAGTTTTTAAGAAAATTCGAGGTTCCGTGAATTTTTGTTGGCTTTGATTCGTTTCAGTAACACTTTAGATATGGATTTTTACTGTCCATATGATAGAGAGCCAACCATAGAGAACAGAGGAGGAATTACGAGAAACTATACTACCACGAGGTCCCAAGCTCGATTACGGACGAAATGAGGTTGGGTATAAAGAAGTTGGAAACAGAAATAGCAGAACTCGCGGTCATATTCAACAGCGAACCGCAAGAAGAGCAATCTGCATCTGGGATAAGCAATAAGGAAACACAATGTCAGGCAATTGACCAAGGATGCCGAAGTGAGAGAAAGTTTGCGGCACGCCGCCACGCCAATGATCGTGCCGCGCGTCGAGGATTCGAGATAGTACAGAAGTTCTCGCATCCGAGGCGTGCAGAGCGAGTGCCGGGCGCCAAAATCGTGGTCGCGCGCCGTAACCCGTAAATCGAAAACAAAGACCACGGTAGCAACCAGCACCCAGTGATGATACCATATCCTGAAGTTAAAAACATGCACTCTTGACAAGCAATTCTCCGCATTCGTGGAGGTTCTCAAACAATTGCAACTCAACATCCCGCTTGTCAAGCACTAGAACAAATGCCGAGCCACGTCGAGTTCACGAAGGATGTGCTTAGCAAAGAGGAAGATAGAGGATTACGAAACGGTGATGTTAATCAAGAATGTAGTGCCATCTTACGAGAGACAATCGCCTCGAAGTTACAAGACTCGAGCTTTACCATCCCATGCACTATTGGAAAGTTTGAATGTCAAAAGGCGCATGCGACCGGGAGCATAAATCGATGCCTATCTAGTTTTCTGCAAACTAGAAATGGGAGAAATCAAACCTACAAACATCACCTTGCAGCTAGCTGGCCGCTCATTTGTTCATCCGAGAGGAGTCATCGAAGATATATTAGTAAAAGTGAACAAGTTCATCTTCCCCGCCGATTTCGTTATCTTAGACATACAAGATAACGATGGAATCCCCATCATCTCAAGTGCAGAACTTCTTAGCCACAGATGTGCTCTCATTGATGTTAAAAAAGGGGAGTTGAAGCTTCGAGTAGATGAAGAAGAGGTGATTTTTAATGTTCTTCAAACAGCAAATTTTCCAGAGGCCAAAGATAACTGCTCAGCCATTGATCTTATCGAAGAGACAATGTCAAACAAAGAGTTCGAATATGATGATACGCTTGAAGAAATCTCGACCACGTGGGATGATGATAGTAAAACGATCCAGATCTGATGGAGTATGCAAATTGGATGAATGCTTATGAAAAATGGGATACAAGGACAAAGAAGTATGAAGAGCTGGGACAGGTACCAGAAAGATCATTACCATCCACAGAGAAGGCCCCAGAGTTAGAGTTAAAAATCCTACCCAATCATCTACAATACCAATACCTAGGTGAAGAGAAAACCCTACCAGTAATCATTTCATGCCACCTATCCACCGAAGAGATTGATAAACTGCTAAGAGTACTAAAGAATCACAAGCGGGCTATTGGATGGACATTAGCAGACATAAAAGGGATAAGCCCATCAACGGTAATGCATAAGATACGTCTAGATGAGGAGAGCAGACCATCCATCGAAGCCCAGAGGCGACTGAACCCAAATATGAAGGAGGTAGTAAGGAAAGAAATCCTAAAATGGCTCGATGCAGGAGTAATTTACCCCATATCTGATAGCACTTGGGTAAGTCCAGTACAAGTGGTGCCGAAAAAGGGTGGAATAGCAGTGGTGGCTAACGAAAGAAACGAACTCATCCCCTCGAGAACAGTCACCGGATGGAGAATCTGCATTGACTATCGCAAGTTGAATAAAGCAACCAGAAAAGACCACTTCCCGTTGCCATTCCTAGATCAAATGTTGGACAGACTCGCAGGGCATAACTACTATTGCTTTTTGGATGGATACTCAGGGTATCACCAGATTGCAATAGCCCCTAAGATCGTGAAAAGACAACATTTACTTGCCCTTTGGCACATTTGCATTTAGAAGAATGCCATTTGGACTCTGAATGCACCGCTACTTTTCAAAGGTGTATGATGGCAATTTTCTCGGATATGGTAGAGAGGACTATAGAGATCTTTATGGATGACTTTTCGGTCTTTGGAGCATCATTTGATGAATGTTTAAGGCATCTAGAAGCGATGTTGGCCGGTCTGAAGAATCTAACCTTGTGCTAAATTGGGAGAAGTGTCACTTCACGTAGTGAAGGAATCGTCTTGGCATAAAATATCAAGCCAAGGTATTGAGGTAGACAAAGCAAAGATCTCGTTGATCGAAAATCTACCACCTCCAAAGGTCAACAAAAGTCGAAGTTTCTCGACATGACGCTTCATAGAAGATTCATCAAGGATTTTCAAAGGTCTCAAAGCCCTCTCCACATTGCTAATGACGGGGTAGCCTTTGACTTCAATAAATAATGCTTATCAAGATTTCAAACGCTCGAGAAGCTTACCTCAAGACCCATAGTCATTGCACCAAATCGGGAGCTCCCATTTGAACTCATGCGATGCAAGCGACTACGCGATTGGAGCGGTACTTGGACAGAGAATCGACAAGGTATTTAGATCCATTTACTATGCTAGTAAAACTCTAAATGACGCCACCAATTAAATTATGCAACTACGAAAAGAATTACTAGCTATAGTATATGCGTTTGAGAAATTCAGCCCTACTGATTGGAAATAAAGTGATAGTATACACGACCACTCGCTATAAAGTATTTAATGACAAAGAAGGACGCAAAGCCTCGCCTCATTCGATGGGTCCTACTTCTACAAGAATTTGACGTAGAGATTCGTGATAAGAAAGGAACAGAGAATTCGATTCTGCACCACTTGTCGGTGGAGAACACAGAGCGGAACACGAGGATGTGCAAATAAATGATCACTTTCCGCATTTAACAACCGCTTTGAGTAAGTATGAATTCTAATCTACCTCGTACGCTGATTTTGTTAACTTTCTTGCGGCTAAAGTTCTACCCCGTGCTTGTCAAGACAGAAGTGAAGAGGTTTTATTCTCAAGTAAAACATTACTATTGGGAGGAACGATGCTATACAAACATCTTGTCGACCAAGTCATCAGGCGATGCATACCAGAGGAAGAGATGCACCAGGTTCTCACCCATTGCCACACCTTATCATGTGGTGGACACTTTGGGGCATCAAGAACAGCGACAAAGGTGTTGCAATGCGGATTCTATTGGCCAACACTGTTCAAGGATGCCCATGCCTTTGTGCAGAGATGTGATAATTGTCAAAGAACAGGGAACATCTCAAGACGAAACGAAATGCCTTCGCACGGGATATTGGAAGTAGAACTATTCGATGTATGGGGAATTGATTTCATGGGACCATTCCCGCCATCCTTTGGAAATCAATACATCCTTCTGGCAGTAGACTATGTGTCCAAATGGGTAGAAGCAGTGGCCACCAAAGAAAACGATAAGAAACTGTTCAAAAATTCCTCCAGAAGAATATTTTCAGAAGTTTCGGCACACGAAGAGCTCTCATCAGTGATGAGCCATTTCGCAATAAGCGGTGAATGCATTGCTTTCCGATATGAAGTTTACCACGCGACTACAACCGCTACCATCCTCGCTTAACGGGCGGAAGTGTCAAATAGAAGTGAAGAGCATATTGGAAAAGGCGGTGAACGGCTCGAGGAAAGTCCGTCTATCAAATTAGATGACGATTGTGGGCATACGGACAAGATTCAAAACACCAATTGGTATGTCACCTTATAAATTAGTTTTTGGTAAAGCATGTCATTTGCCGAGAGTTGGAACACAGAGCATATTGGGCAATGAAGAAGTTAAACATGGATACCACGGCGGGACGGAGGAGGCTACTACGGTGAGCGAATTAGATGAATTCGACACAATGCCTATGAGAATGCAAAGATCTACAAGAACGAAAGCATGGCACGATAAGAATTTGATACCAAAAGATTTTCAAGAAGGACAACAAGTCTGCTATTCAACTCAAGGTTAAGATTGTTTCCGGAAAGTTAAAATCACGTTGACAGACCATACACGGTAGTAAGAGTATTCCCATACGAGCAATTGAAATAAAAGGAGAGTGGGAGCCGCCTTCAAAGTAAACGGACAGAGGTTAAAACCCTACCTGATCAATGAAATGGAATACATGAACTTGGTAACTTATCAATCCTTAAAATAATAAGGAACTTGCGTCCGACTAAAAGACGGTAAAGACACCGCTAGTTGGGAGGCAACCCAATGTTTTAATTATGTTATTTCAACTTCTGTTTTTAGTTTATTTTATTTTGTCTTGATCAGTCTCACGGTCTTGGGTTCGGTATTATGCGTCTTTGTGTTGACAGGTGGAAGCCAAGGATATCCAGAAAAATCGCCAAATGATCAGAAGGCACCCAGAAGCTTGGGCGCCGCGGCGCCCATTTGCAGGGCCGCGGCGCCACAACGGAAACGATGAGTCTGGAGCATACCCTGATCCGAAGGCCCTATCGCCAAATCAAAACATCAAGAATACTCCTCCCCTCACGGAATTCAAAGCATTACCCACCGCCACCACTACCATTTTAACCAAAGTTTGTAAGTGTCGTTTTCTTTTACTGTCGTTGAGTCTTGCACACATTGGGGCCAATGTGTGATTTAAGTTTGGGGGTGTGTTTTGTGTTTTTGTGTTTTAGTTTTTATTTGTGTGTCATGTTATGTTTTATTTAAATCTTGTTATTTGTTTTATGTTTATTTTGAGTCACCAAAAATTTTTCTTTCTTGAGTCATAATTGCCTGTCAAAGATCATGTATGATGTAGTTGCGAGAAACACCTAGTGAAGTAAGGTGGAATAATGTAAAG
The DNA here is from genome assembly GCA_029844215.1 of Przewalskia tangutica. Taxonomy (NCBI): domain Eukaryota; kingdom Viridiplantae; phylum Streptophyta; class Magnoliopsida; order Solanales; family Solanaceae; genus Przewalskia; species Przewalskia tangutica. The sequence goes on along the minus strand of CM056726.1, from coordinate 18,097,764 downwards.
GAATTGAAGCAACTATCTAAACACTTAGGTTAGATATGCCAAAAACTCACAGAATCTGTCTATTTGGAGTTTCTTGCTTGAGTTATGCATGCTAAATGATAAATGCTTATGTGTATGATTGCTTGCTATTTGAGGCGAAATAGTTAGGATATGCATGTTAGGGAGATGACTCAGGCATTTCTTTGATAGTCAATTCTTACCATTCTTTTCTATCCCGTACTTTAAAAATATCCCTAGTCAGCCCCATTGAGCCTAAATTTGAAACTTCTTCTTTGACACCCTATATTCCCACAAATTGTGCCATAAGTAAAAATGTGAAGTAGTGGAATCAATTATGTTAAAAAAGAGACAAAAATAGTGAATGAGCTTGTTGCACCCAAATAAAAAAGTAATAAGAAAGAGGCAAAAGCCTAAGTTTGGGGGTGCTTGTTATTATAATACTCTTCATTCTCCCAAAACAAAAGAGGGAAAAAGATAGAATTGAAGTGAAGAAAAGAACAAAAAGAAAAGGGAAATACTGAAAAGCTAAAGAGCTTATGGTACACAAAAATGAGCCTAAATGCCTATTTTTACCAACCCCTACCTAAGCCTACATTACAACCCTTAAAGTCCTGAAGATCTCTTTTATGCATATCCAGGATTAGTGGAGAATAGCAAGTAAGCATGCCATAGGATTTTTGAATTTATATGCATGATTTAGTATATTGACTTCCATTAAAGCATGATAAATATGAGTTTGCGAAATATCTAGCTCAATGTGTTTAGTGTGCTGAAAAATTTCATGCTATATGTTCCTGCATATTATTCTGCTAACCTTCATGTTTTTCTAGCTAACATTTATGCAGCAAAAGTGATTAATGACAAGGAGTCTTTTTCGTTCTTTGAGTCTTGTTATTTTATTTCTTTCAATCTTTGCTCGAGGGCGAGCAAAGGTTAAGTTTGGGGGTATTTGATCGGTGTATTTTGTATACACCTTTTGAGTCTGTTTTAGTTAGTCTTTTGTCCCATTTTGCACATATAAGTGTCGTATTAGGATAGTTTTTCTTTCTATTGAGTCAAAGTGGTTGAAATGGCCAAATGGCGAAAAAGGAGCAAAAAGAGGGCAAAAGAGGAGATGCCAGAGATGAAAACAGAGAAAGTGGCGAACAAGGCAAAAATCCAGACCAGCGCCGCGGCGCTTCCTGCAGTCAGAAGCAGGGCCGCGGCGCCCATCATTCAGAGAAGGCGCAGAAGATTCAGCGCCGCGGCGCCTACAAGGCGCGCCCACTATCCGCAGAGACAGAAACTTCAGCGCGCGCTCGTGAGACCGAAGCGAGCGCGGCGCCTAAACATCCGAGGAGCTACAGAATATTCAGCGCCACGGCGCCCTCAGACAGCAAATATCAGGGCCGCGGCGCCAAAACACCCGACGGATCGCAGAACTTCCGGCGCCGACGCGGAAAAATTAGGTCTTTTGACGGATTTTTGGGCCAGGCCTGCAGGGAAAAGAAAGAGGCGTTTTTAAACCTATATAAGGAGAACCCTAAGCAGTTTTTGAGGGGTTCCCTTTCTTGACAACACAAGATTTTCTTGCTAGGAGATTGGAGACCTAAACTTAGTAATTTCTTTCCTTTTTCTTTTCTTTAATTCAGTTTTTGCATGATGAACATGGAATTAGTTCTTGTCATCTTTATGGCTAGGAACTAATTCTCCTATAGGGCTTTCTATGTTGAACTTCTTGAAACTTATGTTATAAATTAATACATGCTTATGGTTATTTTTCTTATTGAGAGATCTATCCAATAATTGAGTTGAATTCTTGGTAGCTAATTGGCAACTAGTTATCACTATATGATTTCTAATCTGATTCTGAAAAGGGGGGATTGTGAATATGCTGTAAGTTGGGTAGACAGGCTTGAATTGGGGATGAAAATACCTCAATTAGTTTTGTAGCGTTGATGAGAGGCTTAACAACCCTAATTTTGCGCATTGTGCGTGACTGGCCAACTAGGTTTTGTTCTTAATCCTCCTATGAGTTACCCTTATCGTGAAAGTTAGGTAAGGAACAATCATGGGGTTGAGTGTTTATATAACCTAACGGGAGTATAAAACGATTTCAGAAACCCGCTTTCTCCAAAAGAAGAACACCATAAGTAATGCATTAGTAAGTAGCATAAGCGGATAGTGAGGATACATAGAAGCCCTATTCTCATCACATCTGAAGTAATTCTTTATATTTACTTGTCTTTAATAATTCTTAGTTATAAACAAAACAATCAATCATTAATTCACCAAATAGATACTAGAAAATAGATAGTTGGTACTTGAACCCTAATCCTAGAGGACGATATTCGGTCTTATCTAAGACTATACTACTTGATAAGATAACGTGCACTTGCGTTTAAAAGTGTGTGCATATTACGCGCATCAATCGCCCATCGATCTACAGCACTATCAAGCATCGCTTAGCCCGATCACGGGTCCAAAGAATCGGGCCAAATATCACCGCCCGCCATGATTCGGGCTCTGCTTTGGCTGGGCCGATACCGCTTCTGGCCCAAAGACATGTGTTCGCTTCAGCTGGGTCAAGAGCCCACACCCACACCACCCACTATTTTCCAAAATTCACTCAATTCTCCTCCGAGTCATCGACTTGTTACTCGTAGTCAGCAGGTATTTTTAAATTAAAAAGACATTTTAATCTCAATTCTAATGTTCTTAAATCACCCCTACCCTATAACCTAGTTTCAGCTTTAAATGACCCGAATTAGAAAATTGATATGACCGGCGAATATAATGTTCTTATTGATAATAAGACATGAGAGTTCGTACATCGTTCCTCTAGTGTTAATATTATTCGGTCTATGTGGATTTTTACTCATGACGGTTCTTTTGTAAGTCATAAGACTCGTCTTGTAGGTGATGGTAAGATTCATCAGGTTGGTGTGGATTGTGGTGATACATTTAGTCCGGTGGTCAAGCCGGATATCATTGCATTGTGCTCAGCTTGACTCTTTCGAAAGCATGACACATTCATCAGTTAGATGTGAAGAATGTTTTCTCACATGGTAATCTTAATGATACCGTTTATATGCATCAGCCCTTGAGTTTTAGAGATCCCAAATATCTTCATCATGTCTGTTTATTTAAGAAGTTCTTGTATGGGCTTAAACAGGTCACATATCTTGGTATAAGAGATTTGCAGACTATATTTTGACTATTGGGTTTTCTCATAGCAGGTCTGATAATTTGTTGTTCATATATCATTGTGGTACTTCCATGACTTATATACTATTATATGTCGATGATATTATCTTGATTGTCTCTATTGATCGGCAGTCTATCATGACAATGCTCAGTTCTGAATTTGCTATGAAAGATTTGAAACCTTTTGAGTTACTTTTTGGGGATTGTTGTCACTCGTCATGCAGGTGGACTATTCTTATCACAACTGAAGTATGCAGTTGAGATCATTGAGTGGGCTGGTATGTCCTCGTGCAAGTTCATTTCCACTCCAGTTGATACTAAATCCAAGTTATGGGTTGCGGTTGACTCACCTTACAAGGATCTGATCCGCTATCGCAGTCTTGCAGGGGCTCTTTAGTATCTTACTTTCACGAGACCAGACATTACATATGTCATACAGCATGTGTGTTTGTTTATGCATGATCCCAGGGTTGAGCACGTGAATGCGCTCAACCGCATTATTCGGTACATCCAGGGGACACTTGACTATGGCTTACATTTATATCCTTCATCGACGTCTACACCTCTCTCGTATACAAATGCTAATTGGGGTGGCTATCCGGACACCAGGAATTTTACGTCTGGCTATTGTATGTTTCTTGGTAATAACTTGGTCTCATGGTCTACGAAGTGTTAGTCTACATACCACGCTCTAGTGTCGAGGTCGAGGTCGAGTATCGAGGGGTAGCCAATGTGATCTCTGAATCATGTTGGTTACGTAATCTTCTTCTAAAGCTTCATTGTCCTATTAAGAATGCTATCTTGGTTTATTGTGATAATAGTAGTGTCGTCTATCTTTCTGGTAATTCGGTTCAACATCAGTTTTGTACGCGAAAAGGTAGCTCGTGGACAAGTACGCGTCTGTCATGTTCCTTCAAGGTATCAAATTGCAGACATCTCTACCAAAGGTCTTCCATCGGTCTTTTTTAATGATTTTGGATGCCTCAAAGATACAAGACCGCTGTATGATCATGAGGGTGTGAAAATATACATAAGTATACACGATATACACATACCTTGTGTATATCACGGAAACCCATCACAAATGGGAATCTGTGATATACACGGTATACACACCGCATATATCTTATTTTTAGTAACAAAATAGTTTGTATTAATTGTATATAATTAGCATTGTATACTTAACATAATTGTAGGATTCTTGTATAAGTAGAATAGAGTTTTGGGATAAGAATAGGAATAAGATTTCCTATTATGAAAATTATAAATTGTATATATACTCATTCATTAATAAAAATAATCAGTTTATTTATTTCACATATATCTAAAGTTATACTAAGTACACGTGCGGGAAAAAAGAGAAGACACAAATTAAAAGAAGTATATATAAATAATTCATATCATGCATTCATCGTCTCAATGAACAAAAACTCTTCGTTCTGGCCATACACCCATGATCTAAGTTGAGTTCACCTACCATCATCCACCAACTACCCTATATATATATATATATTCCGTCGACGCCTCCGACCCGAAGAAAGAGACAGGTTTGAGAAATTGAGAGTATGTATTATACAATAAGCTTTTTTCTTAAATAACTTTTTTACATTTAAAAGCTAACACAGAAGTAATATAAATCATAATCTTTTCTAGACAAACTATATTTTAAATAATTTAATTCCATTTATGTGAGTTCGCTCATATTGTTGATCTCATATTGCGGTACATTCAACATATGTAAACTTGTTAAGTCATATAACCGACCTTAATTTGTTTGGGACCGTGAATTACTATGCAATTTATTATGCACGTGAACTCATAATCTTTCTGCAAAATTAGGTATTTTATGTACATATTTTCTAGATTAATCTAATATTATTTGGGGTCCAACATCGATGAACAAAGAATTATAATGGATTTTGCTTTGATATAATGTAAAGAATGAATCTTGGCATAACTCAGCCCCAAAAGTTAGCTTGTAGAGTAAGAATTGTCTAAGTCCATATAAGGAGTTAATGTTCTCATTCTATTTTGACGTGGAACTCTTAACAGAAGGGAAGATTAGTGGTGGTTCAATTATACGAATACTGCATTCCTATTGCCTATCATCATAGTAATAAACCATGTCAAACATCATATGATAGGGAAGAAGGCTAAAAAACTACTGACACTCAGAGAACGGGCATTGCATTAATGAAGCAAATCGGACAAGTACCAGATATCCAAGTAGAAACTTACAGAAATGGAGAAAATAAATGATAAGGAATTGAATCAATTTACATTTGTTTGTTATGCCAATTTCTATATTTCAGTTAATTTTTATTCATGCAAGTTAATAATAGATTTACTTGTCACTCGAAACAAAAGTTTTAACAGTGAAGTAAAACATCCAAACTCAGTGAGGAAGTAGTCAAGAGGAGCATGATAGTAATAGCAAAAGGAACTTTCTTTCGAGAGTCGCCTTTTTTTAGGGAGCTATTTGCCCCTATGTGGAACTTCTCGACTTTAGTCGAGACCCAATGCAGGTACCAGACACCAGGTTGAAAACCAAAAATCACATTTTCACCAATTAAACAATCACAACAAATGAAACTATTGTAACATAACTCATTGTTATTGCAATTGCTAGAAGTAGCCCATGACAGTTCCAACTTTATATATACAACACCAAATTATAACATCATCATGGTATTACATTTCTTC